>JAVANC010000023.1:27421413-28621413 GCA_033319125.1 Parnassius glacialis | reverse complement strand
ACACACATTTTGACGATTTAAGTTAAAACGATAGCTCAAGTGGCAAATGGGCATTTAGCTCAGAAAACCGGCAACAGTAAGAACGGTTCTGTAGTGAACCTATTCCTCTCTCTAGGTCCTATCACACATAGAACAACTAGCTTTTATACGTGGTAGAGCCATACTGCAGCTATATTAATAGTATAGTTGTAGCACGAATGGGTCAGCTCAACCGGGGAAGGACCACGCTCTCACAGAATACCAGCGTAAAATAGCAGCTAAATGCTGCTGTGTTTCGTATGGTGAGTGTAGAGAACCGGAGACCCTTTTTAATGGAAAAGAGGCATTATATCTTAGACCTCACGGCTGACACCACCTGCATTTTAATTCGCAAACAAAGATAGATGAAGATTTCTATGGGCCACAGCAACCACTTACCATCAGGTGGACTGTGTGCTCGTTTGTCACCCTTATTCTATAAAAAAAATCTAATCTAAAATTTTAAAAAAACATACTATCCAGCTGTAGATTTTCGCCTTTTGCCGTGTGATGTCGGCTTAAAAAATTCATAACCCCATTTTTCTCATAGATGTCGTAATGTGCCGTAAAGTTAGATGGGATAAGCCGTAAAGATCTTTTGGCTTACGATAGATGGCTGTATAACTCGTTAGCGCCAGATGTAAAATACCAAGTCCGGTGACGGGAATTAGCGTTAAAGGTGCGATCTGAGGCCCATGTTTGGACGTGTGTATTTTGACAGATTGATGCTGAATAATTAAAAATTAAAAAATTTGTACAACTGACTTCAATATAAATTATTACCAATAACTCAAAAACTATTGGTCAAACCTTGATCAAATTTATATGGGACTACATGTGAAGTACCAGCTTTCAAATAAAAAAGAATCATCAAAATCGGTTCACCCAGTAAAAAGTTATGAGGTAACACACATAAAAAACCATACTGTCGAATTGAGTACCGGCTCCTTTTTGAAGTCGATAGAAAAGAAGATAGGTCCTTTCTAGATTAGGTTTTGACTTCAATAGCTCGTACTACAGTAGTACGCATGTACCTTTAACATCAGTCATTCGTAAAAAGAAAACAGAATGACCTTTGTATGTGTAATGCCTAAATTGACTATGAAGTAAACATTGTGAAGTGAGTGTAAACGAAAAGATTCCCAGCCAACACGCGACTGTTGACGATGTTATTACATTTTTCGTCATTAGAGCAATTTGCCGAGTCGGGGACTAATTGAGGGGCGAAGGTACCGACTCTAATGGGTGCGCCGCCTCGCCCAGACTTCGCACGATATGGTAGACCGCGCCTCGGTTAAACTGTGATGTTATTTATCACGGTCATGTTGATTTTTAATTGGATTTACTTAATATATATGATGCCATTCTATAATATATATGATGCCATTCCATAATCCATATCCAATACTCTAGAGTATTGGATATGGATTATGGAATATAAATATATAAATATAGGGGAATCAGATACTAATATCTGATTCCTATTCCTATTTGTCATTTATTTATTTATTTACTTATTACAAAGTATAGTTATTTAACAACATCTGACAGTACAAATCAACTTACAATAGTTTTTCCATGTACCGCCAATTCGTAACTTCGATCATGTTCAATGATTCCACGATTTTTTCTGCCACCAGGGCGGCGCCACTTTACAGTGAGGTAAAATATTTGACAGATTTCAAAGCGGGGACGATAATTTCTTAGGAAAATGTAATCTTTAAGGTTTCTTTATGTATTATTAGTTATATTTTATATTAATTACATTAGTAATGAATAAACCAAACTATAAAATATCACTAAAAGCCGATTTTCTAAAAAAAGAGTTATAAAGTGCAAAAAATTAAAAATCAAACCACTGACGCATTGTGTTGTGTAATAATATAATATTCTAGACAATGATAAACTATTATTTAAAACTACTTTCTCAATTAACTGATACTGTATAACAAAAACTTTACCTCAGTCACAACTAGCGACATCTGGTGAGTGGAAGGTTATTAGCCCTCACTTATTTAATGACTGATATAAATGGTGTGACAAAATAGCAAGATTTTTTTTTTTTAACTAGGTGTGTACCAAAGCAAAATATGGTTAGTATGTTAAATGAAAATTAGTAATTGAGATAATAATGTTATAATTGTGTGTATCTATGTATATATTTATTAGTAAAATTTTATTTATATATATTATATTATGATGTGTGTTAGTGGACATAGTTTTATATTTTAGTTTAAATTATTAGTAGGTATCGTTAACAATTTGTTGATAAAATACTGTTTAAGCATATATTTAATATTTTTTTCAGTAAGTTCATTTCTATTGGTATCATGTAATGGTAGTTTAAGAGTATCCACTACCCCAAGAACCTTTATGTATCAACGTGCCATTTTCTACCGACTTCAAAAAGGAGACGGTACTCAATTCGACTGTATGATTTTTTCTTGTTCTTTTTTTTTGTTTTAACTCATAACTTTTTACTGGGTGAACCGATTTCGATGATTCTTTTTTATTTGAAAGCTGGTGCTTCTCATGTGGTCCCATGTAAATTCGATCAAGTTCTGACTAATAGTTTTTTAAGTTATTGTTAATAATTTATATTGAAGTAGGTTGTACAAAATATTTAATTTTTTATTATTCTAAAGAAACGTTTAATCATGCCATAGAATCATTGTTCGTACTATGGTCTCTAGTGAACTTTGTGATGGATGTAGTAACCAAAATATTGTGTCGCGTGGAATCGATGGCACGCGTGCCACTGGTTTGCCATCTCTGCACTGTCCTATATAGTGTGACGTAAGAGATAACAGAGTAAAATTTTAAAAATAGTAGAGCCACTTCAACACTGCTGCAAGCTGGAAGTTATCATTGATCTGACGCGCAATGCGTACTGCTGCCCAATTATCGGCCTATGATGTATTGGTGTGTGAACAAAATTTTAAGACCTAGGGGGCTTCATACATTTTAACTTCACTTCATTTCAGTAGATTCATAAGGATTTGGTTAAGTCGTCTTGTAGGAAGTTAGGAGCCCTACTTTGGGTGATGGACTGACTATATCCAAAGATAATCTCCCGGTTTTGTATTCGTGAAAGTAATTGACTTCTATGGAAAAGTTCCGTTGCGAATTAGTTAATTTTTGTTCAGCTTCTTTATCAGCTTAAAATAGTCAACTGAATGACATAGACTGGCTTCCATTAAATGATACTGTACTGTTACAGCCTATCATAAATCCATGGCTAAACATGGCGCGACTATAGATTGCCTCATGGCGGGGATGTTTGCCATAGTTGCCACGCTTGACAAACGGGATGGCAACCTCATTTTTTTTTTTAGTTATTATCAGAAAGGTTCTGCTGCCCCTCCGCTGTTACGTTTCCCTCTGTCGTCCCTTACTGCACCCACGGGATGATATGGGATAGTGACTATGCTTACGCCAACCCAACATATTGCAAATCAAATCGTTTATGTGCAATCCAAGTGTACATAACTGTTCTTAAATTAAAAATGTGCTTACAACTCAGACACTCCTTTCAGGCACTGCAAATTCTACAAGAACACTGCTTATACATAAAATATACTTAGAAGTATATACAATATTTAAAACTATAATAATCATTTAAAAAAAACTAAAACTAGAAACTTAATTATCATATAGTCCTACTCCCCGCGGTATCGTGCCAAACGCTCGCTGCGTTTCCCCGCTGAATGGCTATACTTAGCCTTTGAGCGAGAAAAGAACCAGCCCTCTTCTCACCAGCAGCAACGACCAGCCGAGGATGGAGTTCCTTTAGGAACTTCACCGCACGTGGACCCCACAGACCGATAGTATCTACAGCAAATGGCACAAATATGTAGTCATCTCTCAGAGACTCATGCTTGCGCCACTTATTTAGTTCATCTGCCTCTGATGCCGCCCCGACTCTAAACGAAGTACCCCTGAGATGAGAGGCCGCCAGAGTGTCTACGCAAGTAGCTTCCCACACTAGGGCTTTACCTCTCTACCAAGTGACCAATGTCATAAGAAGAATTAAGACAAATTAGAAGTTAGTTAAATTTAAAAATACATAATAGTATTAGATTTTGTTATCCAAATACTCCTCTACTGAGTAGAGGAGATTTTGTTTTAAATATTTACTGAGCGAGAGATTGATTCAAATTCGGTTAATTCTGGTATGTTTTTAATTCCCGGGGTAATTTATTATAAATTTTTATTGCCATAGTAGGGGCTTGTATTTAACATTTTCTTTTTGCAGCTGTGGTTGCAATTATAATTTTGTATTGTTGAAATTTAATTTATTATTGTATTTGACTCACAGCTTAGGACAATTAAATACAAGGTGTATTTAATTGTTCTAAGCTTTTTTAGAGCAAAGAAATAAATGCCTCTGTTATTGGAAACTAATCCCCTGCTATTTAGCTGTTCAACGAATCGTTAAGAACCATATACATAGACCCATAGAAAACTTAGTCACAAAAAATTGCAATCTAGTTTTTTCTTGGCATCTACTTTAGCGCGTTCCTCGAACGTCTATAAATAATGTTTACATTATGTATAGCTCGCGGAGCCACCATAGATCAAGGACCCGATACTTCCTTTGGAATTATGCCCGGCTGGGCAAAAAAACGGGGGAAAAAGCGGCGCGAAATACAATACAGCCTGTAATTGAATATGGAGGAGCGTGTCTAAAAACAGGGGCTTTTCTAGAAAAACTAGAAAATTTATTGCTAGAGTATGACATGACATCGAAAGAGGTCTAAACAAAACTAAACAACAAACATAGCGATAAAATTAGCGATACCATTTATTGTAAATGTACGTCGCCGGTCTGTATGCGGCCTAGCGTGAACGAGAGGGTCTGGTCATCTATCAGAAAACCTAAAATGTTTTTGATATATCCAATGATCAGGAAGTCTTTTGTATATACGGTTTATTATTAAACCCACAAAGGAAACGGAGTAATGGATTCTAATATGCTATTAACACACGTCTAACATTTATAATACCTATACATAACATAAAGACATTGTCTTTTACTGATACATAAATATTTGATTTTATTTAATCATAACAGCCATACTTCTTTTTGTGCCTTCATTTTTTAATATTATCTACACACCGTTTTTTTTACAAAATTAGGCGTATTCTATAGGAAAGACGAGTTTTTACTACAGAATAGGCCTAAATCTGCAACGTTATTTTATTAATTTAACTCTTTCACAGCGAATCACGAGTACCGCTCGGCATTCATATTTTTCTCCAACTCGCGAATCACGAGCGGCACTCGTTACCGCCTTTCATACTGTTTATTACAAAATCACGTCGCCTAGTCGTGATTCGCTGGGTACGCATTTGTAGCCGAGTTTATAAGCTATACACACATCTGCAATACATGTGCGAAGCGGGAACAGGAGAGCTACAATATGTGATCCCCCGCGCCGCCCGCTCAGTCTGCCGCCGGCGAGTAAACAGGGTGAACGTTACTGCATTTTGGCGCGAAATGGCTTCCTCGCAGCGCAATCGTGCGATCTCTATGCGCGAGATTGCTGATTTTTTACAGGATGATGATAACTCTGATATTGAGGAGGCTCAGAATGAAGAAATTGAAGGTAAATAATAATTTATATTTATATTATTTCTATGTAGGTAAACCATTTCCGTATTGAGTATGCTTTCAATAGAAATTTCTTTTGTAGACTTGTTGTCTGACCTGCAAGTGGTTGTGGCCAGTCAAGAAAGGCACGATGATGGTGCAGTTGAGGAGCAGGAGCAATTTCGTGAACCGGTCAACCAGCGAGTGCGTACTCGGGAGCGTACACAGAGAAGGTTTCGGCGCGGGCGTCAGCGCGGCGGCACAGTGCGCTCAACTACACACGGGCGATCTTCACAAATGCAGATTACTCTAAGAGAAATGGACGAGGCCAATGGATGGACGTATGTGCCAAGAGAACGTCCATTAGAAGACTCTGTCTTCGAAGAAGTATGTCGTGTCTTAGCCCCCATAGATGAGAATTCATCAGAAATCGACTGCTATTCAGTCTTTTTCACAAACGATTTTTGGAAGCTCCTGAAAACTGAAACGAATCGATATGCCGCGCAAATGAAGACCAAGCTGGCTAGACGAGGACTGCTAAAACCCGGGAGTATGCTCGATAAGTGGACAGCCGTTACGTTGGAAGAGCTGAAACTTATTTCTCCATAATAATTCATATGTCGCTAGTGCATAAAGAAAGCTTTGACGCATACTGGTCCACAAGGGAAATTATACACACCCCATATGCGGCCAAACTGATGAATAGAGGTCGTTTCAGGGCTATTTACAGTTGTCTACACCTGAACGACAATTCTAAATACATACCTCGGGGTCAAGATAACTACGACGCCTTTTTCAAGCTACGGTCATACTTTGACGAGCTCTGTCGGCTGTGTGCTACCAGTTTTTATCCTGGGGAAGCCTTGACGATTGACGAAGGGACGTGTGGCTTTAGAGGCTGAGTACACTTCCGAGTTTTCAATAAAGATAAACCCGACAAATACGGAATGAAAATTTATATGTTATGTGACGCAGCGATGGGGTATATTTTGAACATGGTTCCATATGTCGGTGATTCCAAAACGGTTGAGCAAATAGTCACAGAACTAAGTGAACCGTACTTTGAAAAATGGCACACGATATATATGGATCGATTTTTCTCCAGCCCAACGGTTGCAGACTTACTCTGGCTGAAAAATACTCGTGTTGTCGGCACTGTGATGCCGAACCGGCGTGGCTTGCCCCAAGAATGGCGACAACAGCTCTTGGAGGTGAATGAAATGTCTTTCTGTCACCGTGGGAATCTCACCGCCTGTAAGTGGAAAGACAAGCGGGACGTCCCCTTCCTGACGACCAAACACGCCGCAACCTGGACAGAGGGGACTGTAAAAGCTAAAGGAGGTCTGGCAAAAAAAATAAAACCGGACTGCGTCTTAGACTACAATAAAAATAAAATCGGTGTAGACCTGAACGTCCAATACGTGTCCTATTATGCCCTGCAAAGTAAATGTATGAAGTGGGGGAAAAAAATGTTTTTCCATTTAGTGGCAAGGGCCATGGTGAACTCCATGGTAATTTACAACAAACAGCAGCCTGCACGCCGCCAATTGCGGTTTTCCCAATTTTTGATGGCTTGTGGTGAAGGCATTGTGCCAGCTAGGTCTACTGATGATGCAGGTCCATCTCATGGAGCTCACCTGATCGGCAAGACTTCGAGATTAGTGGGAAGACACTTCATTGAAAGAATTCCATGTACAGAAAAGAAGACAAAAGTGACGAGAGTCTGTAAAGTTTGTGCCGACACTATCAAACACAAAACTGGAAAACGAGGACGCAAGGAGACTGTTTTTTACTGCCCGGACTGTAATGTGCCACTGTGCAATGACCTGTGTTTTAAAAAATATCACACGGTAAAGAATTACCCTCTATAAAGAGGCATATACATTATGTAAGACTTTTTTTTTTTCAAAAAAAGGACTATATTGTTTTTTTTTTATAAATATAACAAAAATAATATAATGTATTTTTATTTACTAATCATAAACTACAATAGTATATCTTATATACACAAAAAGAATTATCTGTGTTCTCATTTTAGTTAAGTTTATATGACATTCACAAATATACAGAAAATCGCCCGCGTACCGTATCAAGCGGCGCCTTAAATGCTCCGCTGTGAAAGTGTTAATATTTGGCATACAAACAGTGAAAATATTATAAGTACTAAAGATTAAAATGAAAGTTAACATTTTAAAAGTTATAGTTTAACATAAAGTTACTATTTACCTTATATTACCATTCCTTTAAGCCTTGTATGATGTTCTGAAATAGATCACCATAATTTTAAGTGTATTATAAAAACAGTTCAACTAGGGCTACTTTTTCAATCGTCAGATCAATGTTATCTATCAAATGAATATTTTATAACAATTTTATTTAATTCATAGAACTGTTTGTAGTAGAATTTTAATTTGTTTATGTTTTATTTTAAACTTAATAATTTTGTCTTATCAATAAACCAGCCCTTAAATAAACAAATGAAGTGAAAGAAATTATATAAAATTGAAGAAAACTTAAAAAAACACGCATTAATCATGGGCTGTGATGATTCTAGAGAGAATTATCCCGATGATACTGATCAAGATACTAGGATAAAGTTATTAAACTTTTATTGTCGTCGGTCTTTGAAACGAGTGCAAGTTTTCATGTCAATCTGCCGTCTACAAGTTGGTGAAACGTTACATAGATAGATAAATAGATACATACACGCGAAGCTAATAAAAGCATTTTAAAAATACTTTTATCTTCGATGTAAAAAATTAAAATTTCAACTGTTAAATGTCTTTTTTAATCTACATCTATTAAAATATAAAACACAAATAGAAGTGTTACATGTTTATACTAGTATATGTCCATATCATACACGGCATTTCATAGCAATCGAAGAGACATTTCGTGAGCATTATTGTGTAAAGGTCGCGACAAACTTGAACGCCACAGTCGTTTTATTTTTATAACTCGCAACTTACTGCACCTTGACATTCAATTCGAATAAAGAAAGCGAGAAAGAGTAAATTATAACGTAATAACGCCATAAATAGTATAACGTACCCTGTAGTGGCGGTGTGAGAATATCCACTACATAGGTGCGAGTAGGTTTTTTTATAGAATAAGGATGACAAACGAGCATACAGTCCACCTGATGGTAAGTGGATGCTATGACCCATAGACATCTACAATTATTCTGAATTAAGAATCAAAATGTAAATGCGTTGTCACCCCTACGGACTGAGATGGAATGCCTCGTTTCCAGTAAAAAGGGTCTCCGGTTCTCTACGCTCACCATATGTAACAGACCAGCATTAAGCTGCTATTTTATTTTAGTTATGTTAAGCTTTCGATTCACGATTTCTTAACGATTTAATGTGACCGATGAAATCGTTAAAATGCTTTTAATGACGTTCTGCGTCGATCGAACAAAAATTAATATTCAAAAGCTGAAGATAGCCTTGCTAACTATGACATCGTGTCGTCAAACACCTCATTCCGCCCGTGACCGTGACGCTGTACAGCACCCGAGACGTAGGGATTTAGAAAGTCAAAATTAAACGCATTAAAATCAACTACCCCACATCATACCGTGGGTGTCGTAAGAGGCGAAAGAGGGAAACAAATCCGGAGATAGTAGCAGCGTCTTCCTAATAACAACTAAAAGTAAAAAAAAACTGGTTACCAACCCGCTTGCCACGCGTGGCAACTATGGCTTAATCCCCTATGAGGCAATCTATGAGGGAGGCCTGTATTCAGTTGTGGACTTTTATAGGTTGTAATGGATGGATGGATAATCCGCCTAATATATGTAAAATAACTCAGAGAACTAAGTTCAACGTGTTGTGACGGCATAAGAAAATCTATCACCACATTACGTCCCGTGGGTGTTGCATGAGGCACCAATGGGAAAAATTAGAAGGGCAGATTCTCCGATATTACTACGCCTACCAGGCCTATAACATATTATTACCTGACGTCCTACAGTAACCCTGCCTTATATCATCGGTCTAGATATTTTATAACTAATAAAAATCATCATCAATAATATCGTCATTACGGCGTTTAACAAGTCCACTGATTCATAACATAAGCAAAAGCACAAAGCATGGTCCTGAACCACCCGCATCAATCGATTTCATGCATGTGAAATCACTTGATTCATCACACACAGGTCGTCACTCCATCTAGTGCAGGCCACCTTACACTTCGCTTACCTGTACAATGTTGCCAGTCGCGGCATCGGTGGTCGGTTATTCGCACAAAATAGTCGGTAACTCTGGTTTTACTGAGGATATATAGTATATATTAACAAGTATAAAGTAAATTTCGTACGTGGTAGAGCCATGCTGCAGCTATATTATTGATATAGTTGTAGCACGAATGGGTCGGCTCGAACGGGGAAGGACCACACTCTTTCAGAATACCAGCGTAAATAACAGCTTAACGCTGCTGTGTTTCGTTTCGTGAATGTAGAGAACCGAAGACCCTTTTTACTGGAAACGAGGCATTCCATTTTAGTCCTCACGGCTGACAACGAGTCTGCATTTTGATTCGCAAACAATGTACTGTAGATACTATGTTACATGTTGATGTCTATGGGCTATACTATGATACTGTATGTAACAATGTAACATGTAGATGTCTATGGGCCACAGCATCCACTTACCATCAGGTGTGCTGTGTGCTCGCTTGTTACCCTCATTCTACAAAAAAAAGATTGTTCCACCGTTATCTATTGGAGATCAATATCACCGCTCACCTCTTTTAAATCATCACTATGTTTCACTTTAAATAACTCTTTTATAGTTAGTTACTAATGTAACCTCATTTTTTAATATGATTCCTTGTACAATTATAGATTTTGTTGAATATAAGATAAAATGTATTTTAGCTTGTCAACGTCCAACTAGCGTACCGTAACAAAATTATCTATGTTAATACCAATTAAATATGCGGGAAGGAAGTCCAGACACCTGATATTGTTTAATATATAGGAGCTCAGAATCCATTAACGTCGCAAGCGGTTTTAATAGGAATTGTTAATTCAGTGGTGTTAAAATACGCTGTTAAATATTAACGGGATTGAATGCTATTCACTTACGTAATTTATGTTTCATACCGCGTGGTCGGTTGCTTAGAATACCACTGAATCGCCAGTCCTGCTTTCAATTCCAGTCAGAACTTTCCTCTTCTTTAACAACCAGTAAAAGTCCACTGCAGAACATGGACCTCTCCAGTTGTAGGAAGTATTTGTTATAATCGCACGTGGCAGGCGGATTGGTGGCCGAAACACCAGAATGTCTTGCAACTTGGACGTTACTTCTCTCTGTCTTTACTTACGTGTTACGTATTATTATAATAGGTCTTTTTTTATTGCATTAGGGTGACAAACGAGCACACAGTCCACCTGATGGTAAGTGGTTGCTGTGGCTCATAGACATCTACATCTATCTTCGTTTGCGTATTAAAATGCAGATGCGTTGTCAGCCGTGAGGACTAAGATAGAATGCCACTTTTCCAGTAAAATAGATCTCCGGTTCTCTACACTCACCATACGAAACTTAGCAGCATTAAGCTGCAATTTTACGTTAGTATTCTGTGAGAGCGTAATCTTTCCCTGGTCGAGCCGACCCATTCGTGCTATAACTATACTATTAATATAGTTGCAGCATGGCTCTACCACGTAGATCGTGAAAGATGTTAACGTAATTAAAAAGAAAAATGAAAAATCAAATGAAATTATGGTATTATAGTATGATGGCACCGTGACGCAGTGGCTTAGCAATGAGTTGCAGCGCTAGGGGCCGCGGGCTCTAATCCCGTACGGAACAAGTATTTGTACGGCCTATAAATAATTGTTCCGGGTCTGGGTGTTTGTCCTTGTGCAATTTAGGTTCGTAAACTGTCTCCACGATACGGGAGAAAATCCTAGTGTGGATGTAACGTTTTTTAAAAAGGAAAAGAAAAAAGAAAAAGAAGTATTGTCAGAGGCGGCTTAGCTAAGTGGCGCAAGTATGAGCCTCTAAGAGACGACTACTGTACCATTTGTCGGAGAGACTATTGGTTCGTGTGGTCTACGTTCTTTGAAGTCCTTAATACGCGATAAGCGCAAGAGTCCACAAAGGAGATTCAAAAATAACCAGATAATCTACAATATATCAGAAGACATGCAATGTGGTAGAGCCATGCTGCAGCTATATTAGTAGTATAGTTGTAGCACGAATGGGTCGTCTCGACCGGGGAAGGACTACGCTCTCATAGAATACTAACGTAAAATGACAGCTTAATTCTGCTGTGTTTCGTATGGTGAGTGTAGAGAACCGGAGACCCATTTTACTGGAAAAGAGGCATTCCATCTTAGTCCTCACGGGTGACGACGCATCTGCTTTGATTACTTATTGAGAATAAATGTACACACAGCAATCACTTACCATCAGGTGGACTGTGTGCTCGTTTGTCACCATATCCTATAAAAAAAGCATTAATTAAGACTTTTAAACTGACAAAATGAACTAGCAGTCAGTAAGTTTCCACTGCGCCCACAAGTACAGACAAATCCAAACAATGAATACTACCAATGAATTTTAACCTTGAGGACTAAACACAGCATTATCATTATATACCTAAATAATTCTTCTCTCCGTTTGTATGTAACTGAACTCTTCCTAAACGGCCGGATCGATTTTGATGAAATTTTGTGTATCTGATTAAATTGATTCGAGAATGGTTTAGATTCACAATTAGACCCGGTAGGTGAAGCTGTTGTCGAGATTCAAAAATCACTCGTGCGAAGCCAGGGTGGATTGCTAGTCTTAATATATAATTGTTAGTGCGTCTGTTAGTGATCGTGTAACATTTATATATATTTATTTTGTCGAGACGATCGAACCGGTGACCCGTTTTACTGGAAATGAGGCACTCCATCTTAGTCCTCACGGGTGACAACGCATCTGCATTTTGATTTATAATAGAGGATAGATGTAAATGTCTATGGGCCAGAGCAACCACTTACCATCAGGTGGACTGTGTGGAAAAATAACTAGTATAAAATACAAAATAAGGGAAAATATAAAGTTCACTAGCTGGTCGAACAGACGTTATTCTGACCTTCTTGGAATTCTGACCTTCTCTGTATGTAGTCATTAGTGGCAAAAAATAAAACAAAATCTGAACCCGATAGGTGGCAATTATTAATAATATTTTTTATATTCAAACTTTATAAAGTCTGGAGTGAATTCTGCGTGGAACTCACACCGCTCTATCCCCTAGGTAGGATAGAACTACTTCTACCGGAGTAGCTAGGGTTAAAAAAAGAAGTTGGCTTAAAATCGATACTGGCTTAGGAAATATACAAATATATATACAACAATGAGTCCTGAGTTACACAATCGCCCCTGAGTTACACAATCGCCCTGCCTAAAGTTATAAAGATTTCTTGTATATACATTTTACACGAATTAGTGGTCGCCCAGTGGTTGGAAACTGACTGTAGTTCATTCAATTTTTAATTTTATATATTAAACAAGTTGTATTTAATTTTCAACTGTACATTAAAACATAGACATTAGTATTTATTTGTTGGCAACATTTAAAAAATATTTAGCGAATATCTCTACTTTGTGCGACTGTTTGATCACAGTTTAGTGTTAATATACCTATATCTATAGAAATATATAAATTTGAAGTCTGTTTTTAATGTCAAAATAACAGTTTTTTTTTACTAAATGGAATGAAATGAATGAATTAGAGTTCCGTTTAAAAAAAATTAAACCCATGAAATCCAATCGAAATAAATTCCACGTGGGCGAAGTCTCGGGGAACAGCTTGTACTTTGAGACATTGGAAATATGTTACAATATTTGTTTTATCTACTTTTATTTAATGTATTTATAACACGTTATGTATGAATTTTAGCTTTTTGCACACCTTTTTCATATTATAGTAATATTTAGATACTAGACATTGAATAAAACTAAGTTTACGGATTTTTAATTTAAAATTTAACTTATCGTATTTTATTTATGTAAAGTGCACCCCCCCCCCCCCCCCTCCCTACTCCTCGAGATCAAGAGTATTGCAAAACGTCCAAAACGTCGGAAATTAAAAATAATTTAAATTAACGCGATAAAATATGATTTATACTCTACTTCGGCTATCACGGCTAAGTCTTAAAACTTATTCTAAAGCCCCATATATAAGACATAAACGCATTAAGGTCAAACTAGCTATAAATACAAAGACCTCTCGGCCAAGTTCACAAACCAGTGATCCAACTCCGACGTAAACTAAGATAGCTCTCCCACAGTCCGAAAAAGGAACTAGATTGAACCGTTACACTGTTGTAGGATAACGCGGCCGCATATCACACAGTCACTTATCATTTTCTTATGAATGTTTCCTTGATTACGTCTGTCATCGCTAGGGTTGTCAACGCAATATAAAAAATGTAAAATAGACGATATTTATTTAAAAAACTTATTTTCATATTTTTTTATAAAACTGATGTGACAAACGAAATTGCAGTCCACGCGATGGTAAGTGGCTATTGCAATCCACACCTGTAAGAAACTTCAAACAAAGTAGGCTACGGATACGGTGTCACCTCTGAGGACTCAAATGGAATCCCTCACAGTCAGTAACTACATAGACTCTCTACACCTTCCAGGTCGAAACATATTTGGCAGTAGAAATAGATAAGAGGATGGAACTTACCTAGACGTAATCCTAGGCAGAAAGAAGTACCATTCCCATACATTTTTGAAATCTATACAAATAAATAAAATTGAAGTGTCGGTTTGTAATATCAAAATTACGGCTTTTTACTAAATGCATATGAAAGTATATACGATACTTATAACAAATACGTAATTTTTAAAATTTTTGTCTGTCTGTCGGTCTGTCTGTCTGTCTGTCTGTTTGTTCCGGCTAATCTCCGAAACGGCTGGACCGATTTTGACGGGACTTTCACTGGCAGATAACTGATGTCATAAGGAGTAACTTAAGCTACTTTTATTTTAGAAAAAGAATTGGGGTTCCGCGCAAAAAAACTAAAACCCCAAGTAACACGCGGGCAAAGTCGCGAGGAACAGCTAGTGTAAAATAAAAACAAAATAAACGTAACGCAACACAGCTTTGTTTCTCTACGCGCAGGGGTGTTATTTAATTGTTGTTGGGGTGTTATTATGGCTACTTTCATGGATCAGTTCCATTCCAAATTTAAAAAGGATTTTGTCAGAAAAATTTCTTCCTTCCAATACAGTTGGCAACCCTGGTCGTGAAAAAATTAATTCGAACGTGTTCACACACAAATTTGACCGTTATTTAGAACTGATTAGGCCTAGTCTCCACGCTTGAACACTCTCTCTGGTACAGCTCACATCCTGTAATTATACTGGCTCTCTAAAAATTTTCATCTCTAGAGCCCTTTTAGACCCGTTACCTCCAGATTAAAAAAAATATTAATTTTTGTTCCAATCTTAATTTTTTAATCTGAAGGTAGCCGTGGTTAAGTATGACATTGGGCCGTCATACACCACAGTCCCCCCCCCCCCCCCCCCCGTGACCATGGCTGCTGTAAAGTACTCGAAACGTCGGGAATATAAAACAAGTTAATATACGCGATAAAATCCATAAAACTAGTTTTATTTAAATGTGTAGTGTTTGCGTAAATATAAGAAATCATTATGTCATCAACATCATCATTACAGCCCTTCACAAGTCCACTGCTGAACATAGGCCTCCCCCAAAGAATGCCACAAAGCACGGTCCTAAACCACCAGCATCCATCGACTTCCTGCATGTCTTACCAGGTCGTCACTCCATCTCGTGGGGGGACGCCCTACACTTCGCCTACCGGTACGGGGCTGCCACTCGAGTACCTTTCTTCCCCATCGGTTGTCGGTTGTTCGAGCTATATGGCCGGCCCACTGCCACTTCAGCTTACTAATCCTTATGTAAATCATTATGTAAACGGTTTAAAATAATTATTCCACCTAAAACAAATGCTTAAAGAGGGCCAAGTTCGGTAGAAAAATCTTTCAGGAGGGGGGCGATGTCGGCTGCTAAAAAAGTTGACATCTAAACGGGCGCAAAGCTCCATAACAGTTCCAAGAACGTTTTACATTCCTATAGATCCTATGATTCAAGCAAACGCATGAGGTCATGAGTAAATAATCAATATATTTATTAACAAATATTCTTCTGCTTTACAGGTCCACGATGTCCACGGCTAAATGAAGACACGTTACTGCGACCAGAAAAACAAGATATCACAACGAAGCTATTACGAGAATAGACGAAATAACGAATTATAATAAAAGGCAGTTTTAAATAAAAAAAAAACAGCGCCAATGCATAGTTTTTATTTCTAAATTTTTCACCACGTCACAAAAACAATCCAAAAACTATTTAAGTCCAGTGTTTATCACTAGATGGCGCTGATATTTAACCAGGCCTTTTTAGGTCATGAATTTAATTACATTCATTGTCTATGTACCAAAACGAGAAGTTGATTTCTTTTAAAATGTATTTTGATCTCTTTTATGAATAATTATAAATCGTTATTTATGATTTTAATGCCATATTACGGTAATTATCTCTTCGGTGTTCGTATTAGATGGTATAGATTAAAATAGTTAACTACCAGTTTCTCTAGATATTTGTACGAAATAGTGTAAACTCTCTATTAGCCTTCTTTAAAATCAGACTGTACTGCAAATGTTATCTTAGTTATCTAACTTCTCCATACAAAAAATAAAACAAGACAGAGTTGATCTTATCGCCAAGCAGCTAAGCTAAGTATCTTGTGGCTGGGGCACTGCGGGCCACATGTTTGAAATTCGAATGATACAACTGTTGTGTGACCTAAAAATAATTGTTCGGATATGTAAAGGACGATTTATAAATGTATTAAATATCAAAGAAAAAGAATCAGGCACAGCAGTACTGTCTGCCCCCGCAATTATATTAAATACCTATATTTTGTTAAATTATTTCAGTATGTAATACAAACCAAAAACTTGAGGTGCCTTACTAAATAAATAAAAGTGCTTGCATTCAAAAACCGATTTTACTGCATGTTGTGTTAACTATGAAATTAATGTGTTATTGTAAGCGCTGTTTTTTCAGTCGTCAGATAAAAGCATCAGAGGATAAAAAAACAACATAACGAAATTAAAAATTACAGTTGTTAATACTAAAATTGTTCAATTGTTTCTCTTTTAAATTCAGTCGGGTTATAATTAATTTGATGTATAACTTTTATCTGACTATTGCAAAATCAGCCTGAAAAGAAACAGTCACAATTTTTTTTAGTTATTAGTGTTAATAAACCATTTTTATATAATATGCATTTATGACATTCCTTTTTTAAATAAAAGTATTTTATTACGTTGATAGTTCTAGATAAATCTACAGTTTTTTTTGTTGTTAATGTTAAATAAATGAATTTTTATTTTCTTTACTGAAAAAAATGTACTTTAAATTTTAACGCGTTTTTCTAGTAACTTATATAGAATGAAAATAAATATAAATACAGTGGAGTTTGGTTAAGCGGAATATGGGAAACTTGGATAACTTCCATAAATAGTATTTATTCTGAGGTTTGATAGTAATTATTTTGACTGTCTCATTGATCTAGAAGTCATAAGCGCTGGTAAGCGCGACTACTACTCATGTGAACTCGGTTTCGAACCCTGGCTCGGGCTAAATTTAGTTATTGCGTTTTCCTCTCAAGAAATTCTCAGTAGCAGCCCGGAATCAGAATGCTGGCGCTGTTTCACCCCCGTAAATCCGGTGGCACTGCGCCTGATCTCTCTCCGGTCGTATCGAATTGCCGTCCCATGGGAATGTGAGAGTGAGTGAATAAAGAGTGCACCAATGCTTATACACACACTAGTGCACTATAATCTTGTCCTGCCTAGATGGCTAGTCTTCGTTGAGACTGTCTGCCGTGACCAAAAATCAGTCAAGCCATTTTCTTGGGACCTGAACACGTAGGCTGCCTGTTCACGCTCAATTCGAGCATGTAACTGTGGGGCGGATCGGGGGATCTATACGTGGTATACCACTAGTACAAACCACGCTGCAGCTATTGTATGGTTGTAGCATGAATGGGTCGCTCGACATGGGTAGGACCACGCTTTCACAGAATACCAGCGTAAAATAGCAGCTCAATAGTGCTGTGTCTCGTATGGTGAGTGTAGAGAACTGGATACCCTTTTAATTGGAGACTAGGCATTCCATCTCCACCTTGGTATTCTGTGAGAGCGTGGTCCTTCCCCGGTCGAGCGGACACATTCGTGCTACAACTATACTACTATTATAGTTGTAGCACGAATGGGTCGTGCGCGCACGAATAGCACGAATAGCTGCAGCATAGCTCTACCACGTAAACGGCGAAAAAACTCTATGGACCACAGGTCATCCACTTACCATCAGGTGGACTGTGTGCTCGTTTGTCACCCTTATTCTATAAAAAAAAATCGTGTAGGAATCGATAGGTATAACTTGTAATATAAAACATAATGTCATTTACAGCCGCCAGGGGCGCTGTTCATATTTCCATGCAATTTAAGTCGATGAATATACGAAAAAGTTAGTGTCACAAATTTCTGCAAAGGGCACTGGTCTCTTTAGTTTCATGTTGGTTCCATGTAAGCCAGTTGTCACTGTATTTTTTTTAACTCTGATATCCGATTCCACTGTACAGATATTAACATAAATTATTGTTGGTTTATCTAAAACTATTCACTAATTATAAGTGTACATTACTTTTTATGATAAATCTCTTGGAGGCTCAAATAGATGTTTATCTTCTAAATTCTTTATAGCGCGAAATAATTTTGAGTCTTCAACAGATGTATCATTTATAATTTGTACTCTGTGGTAAAATAATACTTAGCTTTACACATTTTGAAATATCCTGTCCCTTTCCTATATGGAAAGAAAGGGAAGAGGATAACATAAGAAGTGTGTTTTATGGATTGTTTCACACGTGCTAAATGCCTACGTGATCAAGCATCACCAAATTTGTATAATCAGGTAGTGATATAATCAAGTAATACGACGTAAACGCTACTTTTTATTCGAGTTTCAAAAACGATTTCTCGCAAATTGCTGCACCGATTTATTGAATAGCTTATACGACAGAGGTGATCCCAAAGTTTCATAGAAATAAGTTCTTAACTTTTTAACTATTTAGATGGCATTCAAGTTATTACCTTTAACTTGTGATATTATTTATTTCAGTCAAAAAGGTAAAATATTTAAAAAAGTAAAAATGTAAAACTGACGGTTTCATATACTAACGCGAACACTACACATAGAAGAATACTATTTTTACGGATTTTATCGCGTTTAACTCCACTTATTTTTATTTCCCGATGTTTCGGGTGATTAGCAGCACCCATTGGTTTCTAAATTGCCTAATAAGGGAGAAATTTAAGAAGGCGGGTTGGAAACCCCAGCTTTATGTTATTTTGAGTTGTTATCAAGAAGTTGCTGCTCCCAATCTCCTGTTTCACTTCCCTCTGTCGTTTCTTTCGATACCCACTATGGACGTACGGAGCCGCAGCATCCATTCATCATCAGCTAGACGACGATTGTTTAAAAATTAGGCTCTATCTTAAGTGTCATTAAACACGTGTTTTTATGACACTTAAGATAGAGCCTAATTTTTTTTTTAAATTATAATAAAATCGATTACGATTTTACCTTTACGATTACGTAAAAAGAAAATAAATGTATTTCGCGAATGTGTGTGTCCGTTTGTTTGGACAAAACCAGCGGGAAGTCACAGTCTGTAATTATTGTGACTCTTTTTGACCCCCATTCCGAGACACGACAGTAGGAACTCGCGTAACGGCAGACAGTACAGGTGGTGTCAGACCTTACAGACTCCTAGGTTGAAAATCTTCGTAGTACGTTTAAAGGTAGCATTTACGTCGTTTACTTGTGCAATTTTTAATAAGCGATAGTGTGATGTTAACCTAAAAACGTTTCCAATACTGCAAATTAAATGTATTATCCAAACATATCTATTTAGACGTAGCTAGTTGTCATTTTCCACGTAATTTCCGTAATATTTTAATAACTTTTTGTCATTAATGTAAGTTTTAATGGAGTCGTATCATTAGTTAATGTAATATCTTTAAGAAATAATGGAATAAATGAAATAATATTATTTTTGTATTTTTATTATATACGAGGTAGAGCCAGGTCGCATGTTTGTAGCATGAATGGTTTGGCTCAACACGGGACGGACCTCGCTCTCACAAAATACAAGCAAATACAGCTTAATGCTGCTGTGTTTCGTATGGTGAGTGTAGAGAACTAGAGACCCGTTTTACTGGCACTCCATTCCATCTCAGTCCTCAACGGTGACAACGCATCTGCATTTTGATTCTTAATCGAGAATAAATGAAGATCTCTATGGGTCCCAGCATCCACTTACCTTCAGGTGGACTGTGTGCTCGTTTGTCCCCCGTATTGTATAAAAAAATCGAACCCAAATCTCACCAGGTTGGTATATGACATTCTGTTCCTATATTTTAAGGGAAATACATAATATGTTCTACAGTCACTCAGTCACATACTCATTATCGTTATATGAAAGAAAACCTTAATAACGCTATCTATACCACGCAGCTGGAACCACAATAGTTATCAACATCACAACGGTATTTCATTAAAATCCGTTTGATGTCCCTTTATGTAACTTAATGTAATAATTTGTAGTGTATGTACATTAAAAGGGGTTCCTTATTGTTTAGTGTTTATATATGTAGTGATGTACATTGTACATATATGTTTTTAAAGCAAACATACCTAACCTAAGCGCTCAACTCTATAATAATACGACCAACTTTTTAAAACGTGATTGCGGGATGTTCTTGTGATGGGGCGGGGGGAGGGGAGGGAGAGTCTTGGTCAATATTACTCAATTTTTTTAAATCATATATGAATGAAGTTAATGATTAAATATTTTCGAAATGCGGGGCGCATAAAGACGTTTTGCGGGAAAATACATAATATTAAACACTGATGTTACGGGACAATCCCATACAATGAATGTGAGACGGTTGGCCGCCTTATCTTATAGATAAGGACAAACACTGTTGACTGGTTAAAATATCTATTACCATTATTCCAGCCTCTTACGAGTCCACTGCTGAACGTGGGCCTCCTCAAGGAATCAAAGGCAAAATAAAGACTTTATTGAATGAGGGCTAGTAATTTTCTGCTCACCAGATGTCGCTAGCTGACACTGAGGTAAAGGTTTTTGTTGCACAATGTAATTTAATTAAGATGTTGGTTTTTAATAAAAGTTTATCAGTTTCTAGAGTATTAAATTAATACACAAGACAATGCTGTTTTGCTCTTGAGTGAGACAGTGGTTTGCTCTTTGATTTTTTGCAGATTTTTAACTTTTTTTAATTTTTGTACTTTTATGAATATCTGTGGTTTGGTTTATTTATTTTTAATCTTATTATATAAAATATAGCTAATAGTATACAGAAAGAGACAATAACTTTTACATTTTTCTAACAAATTAACTTCCCCGCTATGAAATCTGTCAAATATTATACCTCACTTTCTAGTGGCGCCGCCCTGGTGACAGAAAAAATCGTGGATGCCCTCAGTTTAAAACTCCAAAATGTACCTACATCGATTCGGAAAATAAGATCCTCTCACAGTGGCGGATTTAAACATTTGCCGCCAGTATGCTATTCTAATTTTGCCGCCCCTACCGATCTTCTACAATTCGATTATTCGATGCCCTAGTAAACAATCATATTAAATACAATTTTTTTCAATGAAATTGCAACTTCATAATTTGTGCATTATCGTTCTAATTACACCACCCTTTTCTCGTCATTAATATAATTAATGTAAACTAGTAAATCGATGTCAGTTCCCAGATTATCTTTACAACTCAACTACTTAGTTAAGATTGCACAAGAAATAGTTTTTGGCTATATTTCTGAGCTAATAAAAGCTCAATCATGTACTAGAAGGCGGGGTTTGGAAGTTATGCCTTAATACTACTTAAACGTTAAAAGTTATTAAATAATTTTTATTACGGTTACTTACAGTTCAAAAATAATATATGCAATTACAAGTAGAAAGTTTTAAAATTCTTTTTGCGTAATTTTCTATTCGCTAAATAATCATCAATCGTCGGATGAAATCTTGTTCATTAATTTTGAGCTCTGACTCTATGCACAAAATTGCTAAGGTGTTTAGCTTTTCTTGACTTTAGGTAGTTTAGTTTACGACGGGCTGTTTTCCGCAACTCCACGTCTAAGCGCGTATTTTGCGTGCGGGCAGGAATAATGTAATTATTCGAGCCATGAAATCTCCTCGAAGAAGTTCAACAGTCCTTTGATATTGCAAGTAACTTCGGAGAGTGATCCCGGCGTGCCGAGATGTTGACTTTAGGCAGATCTTAGATAATTTTTCAGCCATTTTAAGTAAGAAAAGCGAGAAGCTTTCCTTACTTAAAACTAAACACCGGAAAAATTTGTCACTGGTGTACATAAATTTATGTTAACTGCTATATCCAAGTTTAGATAAACATTTTGAAAATTGTGATTCCGCAGGAACGAAGATAAAATTTTCAATGATCCAGAATCTGGTTTCACCAAAATTCTTTCAGAATAAAGGTGGCATTGAAAATGTATGAATTCTTGAACCAAGTCAGTCTCTAAATCATACAATTCTTCCAAGAAAAGGGCTTTTTCTGTAAGGGTTGATCTTGATGATGTTGTTGATTTTGGTCCGAAATCAAAAGTTTTTTTGAACCAACACCTACCGTTTTTCTAATTCAGATACGAGTCTGTCAATGAGGACGAGAAATGTATTAGCCCTGAAAGTATCACTCGAAGTCATTCTAATTTCTTTATCAGGTATCTCATCATATTTTTTTTCATTTCCGGTTGTATCTTCCCCCACGTCTTTTGTATACTATTTCGACACGCTTAATTCGATCACTTTTTCTTAGAAATACTTAAAAATATCTCATACACCTACAAAGAACTGAAGAAGCGACAAGCTTCTGTGCAACATTCAGCAGCCGCAGTTGGCACTAATTTTATGAGATGACAGAGCAAGGAACGAAAAAAGCAAAAGGTGCTTGGCTTTGATTTTTAGCCATTGTTTCACACACACACACCAGACATGTTTACGACACTATCATACTACGGCAAGTACCCTCGTCAGAACGTTTTTCCAATAAGTAATTTTGAAAATTGTGCCAGAGAAATATTAGTACGTATTATAAATCGCGCCAGGATTCAACCGAGGCTGCTTTTCTTTTGGTTTTGAAGTAAATACATCTATCTGTTTCAAACTCAATGCCTACACGCAGCGTACGCTTTCAACAGAACGATCCTGCTGTGGCTCCCGCAGCGGCCGCGCCTCGCTCGTTCAGTCAATTTATCAGCATTTCCATGGATAATATACTATATAGGGCAGACATTTCGATCAAACACACTTGTCGAACGGTCATGTACACTCGTTTCCGCGCCACATCCAACCGCAAATTGTAAGAAAATTTATCAATCAAGTGAAAAATGATAAAGTTTTAGCCTCAAATACACCGCCCCTAAAATCTGCCGCCCTAGGCTCCAGTCTACTCAGCCTGCTTGTAAATCCGCCACTGCCTCTCAGCTATAAATCAGTAACTATAGTATGTGCCATATCGATTGAGAAAAACGGACAATGACCTCAGATATGAGCCGAGTGTCAAAAGGCGTAACTTACAAAATCTCAATTTAGATGTGATAACAATATTTAAATATTGATATTATTCCCACTTCTAGGTCAGCACATATGTTTTGTTTTTTTGTTTCTTAAATAATATTGTCTGTGGTTCCTATAAACATAGTAAAATCTTACGGTACATCGCGAAAAATGTGTTATATTTTATATTTCAATTTATGGTAAGTAACGCAGCAATTCATTTAATAACAGTTTCATATTAAAAAAATATTTGAAGCAATATAATCACCATATTGAGCTTTTGCAAATTCATCCCTTTAAAATAAACAAAACGCGCGTTACGTCAGTTCGTTCTAAAAGAAACGTGACAATGGCAGCCAGAGATGCGTCACCTTTTTTGGGCCGGTCCGCCATTTTGTTTTCATTCGTGTTCGGATAGCGCTTGCGTGTGTACGTCTCGGGTAATTCATAGCATTCATTGCATTGTTTTAGTTGAGTTTTTACTGTTAAATTTGTTATATCGTTAAGTTTTTGTTTTTTGAATCTGTTATATTAGTTTTACTGTGACGGTCGTTACTAAATCGACATGAGTTCAGGAGAATTTGGTGAAGGACCCGGTCCTTCAACATCAAGTGGAAAGAGACGTCGCCGACCCATAATAAACGTAGCAGGTACGTACAAATAGGTACAAATGCGACGACGTAGCCTTTCTATTTCTTAAAGCGCTCTTTTTATGTGACCATGTGGTATTTATTTTCTAAAAGAATATGTATTTATGTGATGTAGTACTATGGTAGTATATTTTTGTCATTTATTTACAGGCCCATCTTCTGGAGCACCTTTAACGTCACCAGTAAAAAAGAGAAAACCTACCACTTTGTCGGTCGGGGAACAAGAGATTATCATTAATGTATACAAATATGTCAAAAACACCTGGCCCGAAGACGTGTATCCTTCAAACGTTAATATGGTAGAAAAGGTTTCGGAGATCTCAGGAGTCAGCAAGAGCACTATATATCGCGTATTAAGCGTGTATAGAGATTCCCATAAAATACCAGAAAAGGGAATAATTAATAAAAGAAAAAAGTCTGTAATTGACAAGTTGGACGATTTTGATAAATCGGCTATAAGAGCGAAAGTGCATCAGTTCTTTCTTGCAGGAGAATTACCGACTTTAGACAAAATTTTGCTCAGTATAAATCAAGATGACCAGTTGCCAAACTTGAGCAAAACTTCCCTGCGACGTGTGTTGCGCCATTTAAAATTCAAATATATAAAGAGAAACAGAAAAAGTGGTCTAATAGATCGCCCAGAGATAGTTCTGTGGCGTACCAGATATTTGAGAGAAATACAAATATTAAGAAACGAGGGACGTAACATTTTTTACCTTGACGAAACATGGATTAACGCAGGTCATACTATGGGAAAGGTATGGGAAGACACCACAATTGAATCTTCTCGTCAATCACGGTTAGAAGGCTACTCTACTGGCGCGAAAGCCCCTTCGGGTAAAGGAAAGCGATTAATAGTTGTACACGTTGGCAATGAAAATGGCTTTTTGGAGGGATGTGATTGGGTATTTGAATCATCATCTACTGGTGACTACCATGAGAGTATGGACGCTCTCCATTTCGAGGACTGGTTTAGAAAAGTAATAGAAAAACTGCAAAGCGGCGATGTCATAGTTATGGATAACGCTAGTTACCACTCCAGACGTTTAGAAAAAACCCCAACAATGTCTTGGCGGAAACAAAATATGCAGGAATGGCTAGAATCTAAACAGATCGCATACGTGCCCTCGGACACAAAGACCCACTTAATGGAAAAAATAAAGGCAGTTAAAGATAACTATCGAAGTTACGTCACCGACGAGATGGCAAAAGAAAAAAGCATCACAGTGGTAAGGTTACCTCCTTATCACTGTGAGCTTAACCCCATTGAACTTGTGTGGGCAGATGTGAAAGGGTACGTTGCACGAAAAAATACAACTTTCAAGTTAAAAGATGTTAAAAATTTACTTAAAGATGGTTTAACTCAAATCACGCCAGATAAATGGAAAAACTGTGTTCAGCATGTCCTTAAGGTTGAACAAAAAATGCGTGGCATGGATGATAGAATTGACCAAACTGCAGATCGCTTTATAATTAATGTTACAGATAGTTCATGAAGTGAAGATACGAGTGATGATTGCACCGAATAAAAATAAAGTTCTTATATAATATTAAAAATAAAGTTTTATCTTTTGCATAAGTACGTACTTATTCGGTGTCGTTATCACTCGAATCTTTATATGTGTTATAAATTAATGTTTTTTGTTGTTAAATGAATAAAGTACTTTATAACAATAGATGATTTTTCTTCTACAGCGATCTTTCACATAACTTTTTAATAATAGTTAATAAATATATATTATATCAATCATTATAAAAAAATCATTATAAATAAAGAAAGTACTACATATAAAATGTGCCTATATATTGAAGGTTTGTAACCCCTGGTTAAACGACCGAAAGGTCATTGTCCGTTTTTCTCAATCGATTTGGCACATACTATAGATTCTTATTTTTTTTTAAATGCCTTGTAACTATTTTGTCTCAGTAGTCCATTACATAAGCCTCCCCATAATTTGCCTAATAGTGGGGATTTATCCATAGCTGCCACGCTTGGCAGGCGGGTTGGCAATCGTAGTTTTTTAAGTTATTATCAGGAAAATGCTGCTGCCCATCTCCTGGAACAGTTTCGCTCTATTGCCTCTTACGACACTCCCAAGATGATATGGGTAGTGGATTCTTACACGGCCACTACACTGTAACTAACACTCAGTAGTACAACGTAAAAAAGGATATATATACAGCTGAACTGCTGGGAAAGAAGTCTCACTAGTTTTTCGATTAAACTAACCAATTAAACAGCACGGCTAGCATGGGCTGGGGACAAACCATTGAGTTATATGTACTACGTACTAGAGAAGCCATTCCGAACATTGACTATGTTCAACTGAACTGTACTGCAATCCATACAAACTAAATATTGCGTAAATTGAAAATTTGTGAATTTAATTAAATTGTTATTATTAAGTACATTTTAATAAAGCTATATAAGCTAAGCTAAGACTTAGCGGTTAGCCACCGTAGAGTCTATATCATCTGAGGATGCCTCGTGTAGAGGCGAAACACGTGTCGTATTGTCGTCAGTGGTGTGTCTTGCCTAGTGTAGTGGTGTTGGGAGTAGCGGTGCTGGGATTAGTGGTGACGGGGATAGTACACGCTATTGAGGGAGGGCGGAAGGTGCTTTTCATACTAGGTAAGAAACATCATTTTATTTTATAACGCGGATATTTGCGAAGTAAAAATTTTTCTAAAAGCTTTTAAGTACATTTTATGTAGAAATATGTTTGTTTAGATTAAATTAAGATATTTTATATTAAATTCTTATATTTATTTTATATTAATATCTTATTTTATATCAAATTAAAGTCTTCGCGCATGCGCGAATACAACTCCCGCGCATCCGCGAAGACATAGAGTAAGACACAATTTTTGTTTGGAATGGCTTCTCTAGTACGTAGTACATATAACTCAATGGGACATACAAATTATCCCCCAATTATGTACACTGACAAGAGTTAAAATTATCTTGTCTTTATTATACCGGCAATGGGTAGAAGTATATCCACGTTTCCACTCCCATTTTATTTACAGTGGATATTATATCCACCGGTGTGCACATGCTCGAAAGGTGAAGAAAACTAAGCGAAGGGATAAACATTTTTTCCTTTCCCCGAGGATAAAATTGTCTCCTGCCCATGATAGCCCTGATAGTGGGAACTCACAGTGATAAAATGGGCCTTCTTACCCTTCAATTCAGAACTTTTTAACAGTGGTAGAGCCATGCGGCAACTTTTGCTGTCGCACGGATGGGCCGGCTCGAACCGGGGTGGTACCACGACCTCACAAAATACCAGCGTGAAGTAGAGGTTTACTTCTGCGTTTCGCTTGGTGAGTGCAGGTGGCCGGAGGCCCTTTTTAGTGGAAATGAGGCATTCCATCTTAGTCCTCACGGGTGACAACGCATCTACATTTTGATTCGCAAACGAAGATAGATGTAGATGTCTATGGGCCGCAGCAACCACTTACCATCAGGTGGACTGTGTGCTCGTTTGTCACCCTTATCCTATAAAAAAAAAGAACACAGAAGTAGGAGCATAGCCTGGTTGCAGAAATAGGTAAGAAACACCTACCACCGGCACGGTTGCCTGGAGCAGGAAAGATGCTTTACTATTTAGTATATTATTATTTGAAAAGGATATAGGAGATGAAGGCTTGAGGTAGAAAAGAAGCTCTACTAATTGGTAACTATGTTGTTTAAAAAGGATAAAGGAGAATAAGACCAAACATACACTGACCACCAGCGTAAAATAGTAGCGTAATGCTACTGTGTTTGTTATGGTATTATTCTTATTTGTTCATACCCGTGCTTACTGACCTACTGACTGCTTACTTAGACATTACATGTTTGTCCTCAGGGATTTTTTTTTTATAGAATACGGGTGAAAAACGAGCACACAGTCCACCGGACGGTAAGTAGATACTGTGATCCATAGACATCTAGATGTACATAGACATCTAGGTGAAAGAATCCAAATGCAGATGCGTCATCACCCCTGAATACTAAGATGGAAAGCCTCATTTCCAGTTAAAAGGGTTTCGTCATACGATACGCCGCTATTTCACGCTGGTATTCTGTGATAGCTTGGTCCTACTCCGGTCGAGTCGACCCATTCGAGCTACAAACAATATAGCTATACCGTGGCTCTACCAATTAAACAAATTAAAGCAGTACAAACAGGATGACAGCGCGTCAGCATTTTTTCATCAAGGATAAATGTAGGTGTTTATGAGCAGCATTCACTTACTATCAGCTAGACTGTGTACTGGCTTATCACTTTTATAGTAAAAAAAAAAACAGAGGATGAACAATTACGTTAATAACATGTTATAAATTAAAACTGGGTATTTTTATGTCGTGTAGTGCCGTGTAGTGGCGGTGTAAAATATCCACTACCCCATATCTTCCCGGGGATGTTGTAAGAGGCGACAGAGGGAAATTAAACACAAAATGGACAGCAGCATCTTTTTGATTATAATAAACCTAGCAAGCTAACAGCATAGCAAAGTGGCGAAGCAATCAGCTTTGTAGCGGTTTCTAACGGTTGCCGTTGAGCAATCAGTTTCAAAATAGGAGGTTCAGATGCCTGGGTGATCAGGAATCGATTGCTGAAAACAGAATTTGAAAATTTGAAATCGTTCTCGAGATAATCGTGGGACAGACGGACAGACGGACAGACATCGTAAAATCAATAAGTGTCTTCGCAAGCTTCGCCACTTAATAACTAAAAATAATAAAAAACTGCGGTTGCCAACCCGCCTGCCAAACCTGGCAACTATGGTAAAATCCTCCCGAAGAGGTAACCTATAGGAGAGGTCCTATGTTAAGCAGTGGACTTTTATAGGCTGTAATGGATGGATGGATGATTTTTATGTCAAGTTTGCCAAACAATACACAGTTCACCTAAAATTACATAATGCATAATGTTATGCTTTTAATCGTCGATAGGTAGGCAGAGTCCAAAGAGCAGCGAGGTACTCGAAATAAGTTTAGACAAAAAAATATGGGTTTAGATGGAAAATTATAAAGGAGGTGATAAGTGTCTAGCCCCATCACTTCTTTCAAAACAATCGCATCATCAGTCTCACATTAGTCACTTTTTACCACACACTACACAAATAACACTGTTAAAGTCCAATACAAACATGCGACCTGTGAGTCCCAAAGCAATATTGGACTGACGCATTTAAATAAAACTAATTTTACGGATTATGATATGATATGGGATCCCAAGCAGATGGTAGCACCCAGCCATCTATAGATAATATATACATATATAGATATTAAATATCCTAATTTCAATAGAGAAGATGGCTGGGTGCTACCATCTGCTTGGGATCCCATAATTAATAAAATTAAATCCCAACCCAAGCACACAGCTCTGCAAGACTTCATGATACTGTAAGTTCATACTGCGTAGATCGGAACAAAAATTAATAATTTTTAATCTGGAGGTAGCCGTGGTTAACTATGACATTGGGACGTTATACACCTCATCCCCCCCCCCCCCCCCCGCCACGTGACCATGGGTGCTGTAAAGTGCTCAAAACGTCGGGAATATAAAATAATTTAATATACGCGATAAAATACATAAAATTAGTTTTATTTAAATGTGTAGTGTTCGAGTAAATATAAGAAATCATTGGACTGACGTACCCAAAAGTCTTCATATTATACTCGTATCACCTTCTTCTCCTCTTCATCCAACTAAATTTTATACGTTAACAATGGTAAAATTTCATCATGGCTTAAGTTGTTTTTATTCTAATGAGCTGTGTATTGTATAAAAATTTATTAAATAGTTAAGTCGTTAGTTCAATGTCGTCTAACTTGTAATGCAACAAGCAATCTTGATACTTTGCATCACCACTGCGTTCCAAGCCTTAGTTAATATGCATAGATTAGGGTTGCCTACCGTACTACATAATTCTTAATTTGTTGTTGTATTCATTAATTTCAACAGTGGTAGAGCCACGCGGCA
Organism: Parnassius glacialis; assembly: GCA_033319125.1. Taxonomy (NCBI): domain Eukaryota; kingdom Metazoa; phylum Arthropoda; class Insecta; order Lepidoptera; family Papilionidae; genus Parnassius; species Parnassius glacialis. The sequence continues at coordinate 28,591,441 of JAVANC010000023.1, read as the reverse complement.
GCTTTTGCTGTCGCACGGATGGGCCGGCTCGAACCGGGGTGGTACCACGACCTCACAGAAAACCAGCGTGAAGTAGAGGTTTACCTCTGCGTTTCGCTTGGTGAGTGCAGGTGGCCGGAGGCCCTTTTTACTGGAAATGAGGCATTCCATCTTATTCCTCACGAGTGACAACGCATCTGCATTTTGATTTGTAATAGAGGATAGATGTAGATGTCTATGGGCCGCAGCAACCACTTACCATCAGGTGGACTGTGTGCTCGGTTGACACCCTTATCCTATAAAAAAAAATTAAACTACATTTTTGTAATGTTTTATTCATACGTAAGTATATTTTAAACCGTTAAAAATATACCCAAATAGTACACTATTATCATTACCATTATAACCTATCAAAAGTCTACTGTTAAATATACGCGTTCCCATAGATTGCCTCAAAGTGGTAGAGGGAGTATTTGCCACAATAGCCACAATTAACAACCGGCTTGGCAACCCTAAGTTTGTTATTTTAATTCAGCTGTTATGGGGAAGGTGCTATTGTCTATTTCCTGATTCAGTTTCCCTCTGTCGCCTCTTACGACCCCGACGGGATGATATGGGATAGTCGATATTCTTACACGGCAACACAACAACTATTAACTAACCTAAAGCCTTAATTCCTAAACCACTTCCTAGACCTGAAAAAAATTAATATGTATAATTGTAACATTAATACTTAGATAATATCTTCTCGTCAAATTTCGCCGTATAGTGCAATAGTTGGCATCCCTATTCCGGAATAAACAACCTTCATAAAGTCTATCAACATTATTGTGTAATAGAATTATATTATTTTCGAAGTTTGCCGAAGCATGTCAGACCAAGGTCAATGCGTCGGCTTACTTCCATAATACGTGTGCATCAGAGTTCACTTTCCTGCGGCACCGATGGATTTATTCATCTTCATTCAACAAAAGTGAACGCGACGCTAAAGCCTCTGATAATCCCTTAAATCTTCATTTACGTGCACAGCGGTAGACGATGACTTGCTTAAAAATCTACACATACATGATAGATACATGCATGTTAAAACCGCGCTGCAGCTATATTATAGTTGTAACATAAGGGTCGACCGGGGACTAGACCTGGAGGACCACGCACATTACTACTACAAATAATACCGTGAAATAGCAGCTTAATGCTGATGTGTTTCGTACGGTGGATGTAGAGAACCGGAGACCCTTTTTACTAGAAACGAAGCATTCTATGTTAATCTTCAGGAGTGAAAACTTATCGGCATTTTGATTCTTAATCGAGGATCAATGAATGTGTCTATGGGCTACAGCATCCACTTACCATCAGGTGGAATGTGTGCTCGTTTGTCACCCTTATTCTTTATAAAAAATATATATTGTAGAATTCACCCCTTGATTAATAAAATAAACGCGGATTTAAAAGATTGACACAGATTTATTCTTCACAAGTTACTCTCTCGGATGTTACCACACGAATGACTTATGAACTAATGCTAAAATCAACTTTGACAGTTCTCAAAACGATCAGTCATAGACAAATGCGGTATCGATATTTATATCGATACTTCATCTTTTAAACAATCGATTTACATAACGAACAATAATAAATCATTATAATTATTACAGAGGCATAAATAAAGAAATATAGTGATATAATTATCCTTAACATGACAGGTATGTTAACAATTCGGCCATCCTAAAATTAGTGAGTCCTCTCACTTGATTTATTACAAAGATGATATGATTAGCTTTTGTAAAATTTAGTAAACTTTACATAATAATATCTATTGGCGTTATACAATTTAACAATAATACATTTTGTGTTTATACACTTTACAAAAATAGGAAGACGAGAGTGAAAAATAAAACGCTAGACAAAATAAATAAACTATGCATATTGGCGTAGTCTGTTACGATCTGCAACCATCTGTGAACTGGTTTCACTGATTGCTCGCAACCTAAACCCTATAACTTGTTATTTATATTTTCTGAACAGTCATGCATAGTCTGCTATGATCTGCGATCATCTGTGGGTTCTTCACTGATCGCTCATAGCCTATGTCATTAGATATATTGGCGTAGTCTGTTACGATCTGTAACCATCTGTGAATTGTTTTCACTGATTACTCGCAACCTAAGCCTTATAATTTATTTTAATACCTATCCATAGTCTGCTGTGATCTGCGATCATCTATGAGTCCTTCACTGATCGCTCATAGCCTATGTCATTCGATATAAGTGTACAGTATGTCATGATCTGCGATTATCTACGCGACAACACTAACCGCTCACGACCCATACACATCTATAAATCTTTCATCACTACATAATGGTCTGTTTCTATGTGCAGGCATCCCTACTTTCATCATACACTAATTACTCCTAACTCACAGGTTAATCAACATTTTGTAATGCTTAGTCCACCTTCGAAACACATCAATTTTACGAAATCAACAAAAACGAAATAAATACATAACGAAATTTGTCAAATATCATTTTATTACTTAATTTACTCATTACTTAAGTCGGTACCAGCGTCACTATCACTATGGTCGTTGTCGCTTCCGCTCGAAATTTCTTTATAATTTAACCAAGGATGTATTTTATCTAGAGCTACTACGTTTTCATACCGCCTTTTCCCTTTTCTGGTTAAAGGCGTATCCTCAACAAGAAACCTATCATTTGGTAGTATTTTCTTAATCCTATAGGGGCCATTAAATTTAGGTACTAACTTTTTTGATTTCCCTAAGTGTTCTCTATCAATAACTGTTCTCTCAATCCTAATTAAATCGCCTTCTTTATACTTTGTTCCGTGTTTCCTCCGTTCATCAAATGCTCTTTTTGAATTTTCTTGTTGCTTCTCTATTCTATCTTTCGCTGCGGATCTCATTTCCACTAATTTTTCTCCTTGCGAGTACTCAGTCGTCGGACTTATAACATCTCCGAGGATGGTCTCTGACACGTTCATTAGTTTATAACCGAACAATAATTCTGAAGGACTTTTGCCAGTTGCCCTGTTCACTGTTGTATTCATCCCTAACTGTATATCAGCTATGTACTCATCCCAGGTGTTATCATTTTTATCATGACATTTAGTACTTAAAGCATCCGTTATCGTCCTATTGTACCTTTCCACTTGTCCATTGGCCCGCGGTGTGGCAACTGCATTTAATATATGTTTCAAAACTAAGCTCTTTGTGAATGACTTAAATTTTGCGCTCGTAAAGCACGTGCACGTGGAGCTGGAAGAAGAGATAGACAAGTTACGCTGGCATATTATAGGATTATCCGAAGTCCGAAGAGAGGGGGAGGACACGGTAATCCTCGAATCCGGCAACTTGCTCTATTACCGGGAGGGCGACCATCTGTCCCAAGGAGGTGTCGGATTTATCGTCCACAAGTCTCTCGTTAACAACGTTGTAAAGATTGAGAGTGTGTCGAGGAGGGTTGCGTACCTTATACTCAGAATCACCAAACGGTATTCGCTGAAGGTCATACAGGTTTACGCACCAACCTCGGCACACCCCGATGAGGAGGTGGAGGAAATGTATGAGGATATCTCTAGAGCCATGCATTCCTCCAAAACTCAATATACGGTGTTAATGGGAGACTTCAATGCAAAACTAGGCACAAGAGAAAACGGTGAGCTGAAAGTGGGGAAATTTGGAATAGGGCAACGGAACCCAAGGGGCCAGCAGCTGGCCGACTTCATGGAGAAAGAGGGACTCTTTATGATGAACTCTTTCTTCAAGAAGCGGCCCCACAGGAAGTGGACCTGGTCGAGCCCCAACGGTTCGACAAAAAATGAGATTGACTTCATTATGACGACCAAACGACAACTGTTCAGTGATGTCTCAGTGATCGCGAGGGTGAAAACCGGCAGCGATCACCGAATGATTAGAGGCACACTGAACCTAAACGTTAAGTTGGAGAGGTCTCGTCTGATGAAGTCAACGCTCCGTCCCCCTCGTGCTCTAATCCAAAGTCCCGAAACCTTTCAGCTCGAGTTACAAAACCGTTTTCAGTGCCTAGAAGACTGCAATGAAGTGGACGATTTGAATGACAAGCTCGTGGAAACTGTCCATGCGGTCGGAGCTAAGTTCTGCAAGACCCGCCGCAGAAGAACACAAAAACTCTCCGATCACACTCTTAATCTCATGGCTTTTAGACGGGAGATGAAGCTACATTCTTCAACAGATTTGGCAGCATACAGGCAACTGAACAGACAGATCTCCAAATGCATGCGACGGGACTTACGCAACTTCAATACAGCTCGTATTGAAGAAGCGATCAAGCGGAACCAAGGCTCCAAAGTCTTTGCCAGAGATCTGTCTGCCAGAAAGAGCCAACTGTCAAAGCTGAAGACCGAATGTGGCAGCATCGTTTCCGGGGCACCTGAGATTTTGAGTGAGATTGAGAGGTTCTATGGGCAGCTGTACACGTCATCGTTGGAGCCACACGCAAGTGTGAGTAACGATCCAAGAGCGAGTCTTATCCGACATTATTCCGATGATATCCCGGACGTCAGTCTGAGCGAGATTAGAATGGCTCTCCAGCACCTTAAAAACGGCAAGGCCCCAGGCGAGGATGGAATTACAGCGGAGCTTCTGAAAGCGGGTGGAAAACCGGCACTTAAAGTCCTTCAGAAGCTCTTTAATTCCGTCCTCCATGGTGGCATTACACCGGAGGCGTGGAGCAGAAGTGCGGTGGTCTTGTTCTTCAAGAAAGGTGACAACGCTCTCTTGAAGAACTACAGACCGATTTCCCTTCTGAGCCGCGTCTACGTGCTGTTTTCGAGAGTCATTACGAATCGTCTCGCGCGCAGACTTGACGACTTCCAGCCTCCCGAACAAGCCGGTTTCCGAAAAGGCTTTAGCACCATAGACCACATACATACCCTACGGCAAATTGTACAGAAGTCCGAGGAGTACAATTTGCCACTATGTCTGGCGTATGTGGACTATGAGAAAGCCTTTGATTCCGTCGAAATTTGGGCGGTGCTGCAGTCCCTTCAGCGGTGCCAAGTTGACTGTCGGTATATCGAAGTGTTGAAGTGCTTGTACAGTAGGGCTACGATGGCTATCCGAGTACAGAACCAGAGTACGAAACCTATCCAATTGCAGAGAGGTGTAAGACAGGGTGACGTCATATCCCCGAAACTCTTCACCGCTGCATTGGAAGACGTTTTCAAGCTTCTGGACTGGAAAGGATACGGTATCAACATCAATGGCGAGTACATCACTCACCTTCGATTTGCCGACGATATAGTCCTTATGGCAGAATCGCTGGAGGACCTAAGCACTATGCTCAATGACCTCAATAGTGTTTCCCAACGGATAGGTCTTAAGATGAACATGGACAAAACAAAGATCATGTTTAATGTCCATGTCACACCTATGCCGGTAGTTGTTGGGAACACTAAGCTCGAAGTTGTTGACGAGTATGTTTACCTGGGACAAATAGTCCGACTAGGTAAGTCCAACTTCGACCGAGAGGTCAATCGACGGATTCAACTCGGCTGGGCAGCGTTCGGGAAGCTACGACACATCTTCTCGTCAGACATACCTCAAAACCTTAAAACGAAATTGTACAACCAGTGCGTGTTGCCAGTGATGACATACGGAACTGAGACGTGGTCCTTCACTGCTGGCCGGATGAGGAAGCTCAAGGTCGCTCAGCGAGCTATGGAGAGGGCTATGCTCGGAGTTTCTCTGCGTGATAAACTCAGAAATGAGGATATCCGCAGTAGAACCAGAGTGACCGACATAGCCCAACGGATTAGTAAGCTGAAGTGGCAATGGGCCGGCCATATAGCTCGAAGAACCGACAACCGATGGGGAAGAAAGGTTCTCGAGTGGCAGCCTCGTACCGGCAAGCGAAGTGTAGGGCGTCCCCCCACTAGATGGAGTGACGACCTGGTAAGATATGCAGGAAGTCGATGGATGCAGGTGGCTCAGGACCGTGCTTTGTGGCATTCTTTGGGGGAGGCCTATGTTCAGCAGTGGACTTGTGAAGGGCTGTAATGATGATGATGATGATGAAAGCACGTGCCTCTATCTGTTATTAGTCTCGATGGGACTCCAAAATAGCTAAAATGTTCTCGGAATATTTTAATTGCGGTTGCAGATTTTGTGTCCCTAACCGGTTTAATATTTATAAATTTTGTGAAAGCATCTACAATGACCAAAATGTACGTGTTGCCTCTTCGAGATCGTATAAAAGGGCCTAAATGATCGGCATGTAGTGTATGGAACGGTACTTCAATTTTGGGAATGGGATGAAGCATACCTTCCTTCCTTCCACCTGGGGCCTTATGATGAGCACATTTGAGACACGATGTTACATATTTTTTTGTAAAACGCCTCATTTTGGGAAACCAGAACATACCTTGCAGACGACTAATAGTCTTATCAAAACCGAAGTGTCCAACTTCGTCGTGGTTCATCCGTAATACCTGCCACCTTACTGATCTCGGTACTACCCAGCGGATACCATTATCAACTATACGGTAAACATGGTCTCCTTTTAACTGGTAATTTTTATAAATATCTGCAACGGATTTCGTGCGACTATCTTGCAGTACCTCCTTAATGCCCTTAATTTCATCATCGTTACTTTGAACTGTTGCGATCCAGTCCTTTACACCGATTTGTAAAACATCAATCACCCGCGATTCATCTTCGATGGAGGGTTCGTTCACGGGGCTACGACTTAGGGCATCAACGTGTGCCATTCGTGACCCTGCTCTGTACTCTATATTGCAGTCATATTCCTGGAATTGCACCCACCAACGTGCTATTCTGGGTATCAAATCCCTTTTTGTTAGCGTGGTTCGTAGCGCATTACAGTCGGTAACAATTTTAAACTTTATACCTAAAAGATATACGCGAAATCGGTTAAGTGAGTTGATGACGGCAAGAGTCTCTAATTCGAAGGAATGGAGACGCTGTTCTTCCGTGGTAGTCTTCTGACTATAATACGCTACCGGTCTGAGCAATCCATCCCGTCCCATTTGCATGAGTATTCCAGCAACGCCTTGTTTCGACGCATCTGTGTGCAATTCCGTTTCCAAATTGGGATCATAGAGCGCCAACAACGGTCTTTCCACTAACTTCCTTTTTAACGTCTCAAATGCCTTTATATGCTCATGAGTCCAAGTCCATTCAAAACTTGCCTTCAAAAGATCGGTAAGAGGTCGTGCTATAAGAGCAAAATTTTGAACGAAGCGTCTAAAGAAGCTGGTAAGCCCGATAAATCTCCTGAGCTCGTGAACATTTTGTGGTGGAGGGAATTTGGAAATAGCATTTGTTTTTTTTTCGCTCCCGGGCGTATACCCTTGCCATTTACCCGAAAACCCAAAAAGTCTATTTCCTCGAAGAAGAAATAACACTTTTTAAGTCGCAATGTTAAACCTGCTTCGCGTAATAACCCCAAAACTTCTTCCAGCCGACCAAGACCTTCATCAAAATTTCGCGCCGGTATAAGCACGTCGTCCATATAAACGAGTACGTACTTTACCTTAGATTTAGTTAATATTTTGTTCATCGTACGTTGGAATAATGAAGGCGCATTAGCCAAACCGAATGGCATGCGCGTGTATTGATACTGCCCGTCAGGTGTCACAAATGCAGTTTTGTCTTGTGATTGCTCTGATATAGGTATCTGGTAATACCCAGATGCCAAATCTAAAGTAATGAACAGAGAATTTCCCGACAACATATCTAATTGATCATCGATCAATGGTAACGGGTAATGTTCCTTTCGTGTTTTATTATTTAGGGCCCTATAATCAACACACAGCCTCTTTTCCCCAGTTTTCTTTTTAACAAGTAGAATCGGACTTGCATATGAAGAACTGGATTCACGTATGATGCCTGCGTCAAGCATTTCTTGTACCATCGATCTAACTTCCGCTCGTTCGGGATATGACAACCTATATGGTCGGTAAACAACAGGTTTGCTATCATTTAGCTCGATGTCCATTTTCACTATGTCTGTCATTCCCAAATCACGTAAACTACTTGAAAAACACGTTTCGAACTTTTTGAGAAGATCTTTTAACTTTGATAATTCGTCGCTAGTTAGTTGTTCACCAACATGAAGGTCAGATTCTGCGCCGGGATCATCAAGGTTTAAAACGTTTACATCAATGGTACGATTCAAAGGTAACGCACGCGTCACCAACGATTCCTTTTTCAGGCGAATACAATTTTCCGAAACACTCTGAATAACTAAACAGCCATTACCATTACTAATACTGTAATCGCCTGGCAATAAATAGTACTGGTATCCTGGTACACCACGTAGCGTACCGTTTACGTATAAATCTCCCGTGTAGTCACTATCACAACGTATTGGAATAGCAATCATTTCATTTGCCTTAAGCGCCACGTCACTTTGCAAGATTAATTTAAATTTAATCGATGGGTTACGAGTAAAAGTTACAGATTCAAAAGTTTTAGTAATAACAATTCCAGGTTTTTCCGTGAAATCGTGACCAACAAGTATAGGATATTTGATAATACTATCATCAACCACGCAAACCTTTATGTCATCAGAAATTCCCTGAATCTCCAAAGTTACTGCAGCCAAGCCAACGGGTAGTATAGTATTATTTCCTATCCCTCGTAGTAATGGTAAATCTTGAATAGTCCATGTCAAGCCTAACATTTTAGCAACACTTTGTTGTATTAAGGTACACTGGCTACCCAGGTCTATGTAGCCTTCGATCACCCTACCATTTACATTCACTTGCATTTTATATTTATTATCGTACTCTTTATTAGACTTTAATTGCATGACATTTTTCTCGTGTAAATTATCACTTTTATTTTTGAAGTTCGTTGGACCCTCGTACACTTTTCAGCTAAATGGCCTAACCTACTGCAAATCGTACATTTTACGGTTTTTTTGGTACATTTATAGCTATAGTGTCCCGATTCGTTACAGTTAAAGCAAATAATATTTGAATTAGACAAAGGACGCGACTGTCTTTGACCAGTTAATTGGGTATTATTAGTGTAGGCCGTTTTTCTATCTTGAACGCTTTTACCTTTATCGTTATCACGGGGTTGCTGTTTAATTGATTGAAAATATTCTAAAACTTGTTCAGGTTCCTGGCATTTGGCAGCCTTAGCTCCCAACCTAATAGAGCGATCTTCTATACCATATAGAATACAATCAACGGCACGCTTACCTTTGATATCACAACGATTTAGTAAATTTAACTTTTCGTAAAAATAAAGTTCTAGGGATTCGTTATACCTTACACGTTTGGACAGCATTTCAGTCAACAATTCAGCATAATCGTCACTACTGGGAAAGGATTCAATAAGTTTGGTTTTCCACTCAGACCACGAGAACGACATAGTGGGTAACGCTTGGTACCATACTCTAGCTACTCCTGATAGCTTAGGTATTGCATAATGTATGATTTGGTCATCACCCCATTTATATAACTTAGCACACTCGTCTACTTTATTCAACCACATACGTACTGTTTGACCTTTAATCATAGGATCGAATTCTGGCACAACATTGCCTAACGTAGGAAACTTATTACCGTCAGGGCGGTTAGATGACAAACATTTTACTAATTCTGATAGGATATGTAACGTACTATCCCTACCTGCTTCACTCGACGGCCTGCGACGCGATGGTTCTCTCGTTCCTTCGGACACAGGTGGCTGCCGGAGATCCTCTTGAAGATCACCCTGATGACGTTTACAGGATCTATACTCGCGTGTACGACTACCACCAGCTGATTCGCGAAAAGGAGTTCTGCTTCTAGTTGAAGATGGCGTACGACAATGACGTTCTTCTCTTGATTTACTTTTACGTCTGTCCCTTTCACTTAACCTCGCGCGTCGACGACGAGTGACATTATCTTGTCGGCTTCCATCTGAGTCCGTAGAATATGTATTACATCGCCTTTTGTTCAAATCTTTGTCACGGCGACTTTTATGGTGCTTCTTATGCTTGGATCTACTTTTTGACTCACGGTGAGAATTTTTTCTTTTGCGATGACGTGACCGTGACTTTCTACAATTATTGTCGTTTTCTATTTCGTTGTTCATATTTACTTTTCAAACCGTCGTAAAATAACACGTGGAAGAAAAAAAATATCGTAAATACTTGAATTTTAATATAATATACTATGGGCCTTGTTTATCCCACTTCTGAGATGTAGAATTCACCCCTTGATTAATAAAATAAACGCGGATTTAAAAGATTGACACAGATTTATTCTTCACAAGTTACTCTCTCGGATGTTACCACACGAATGACTTATGAACTAATGCTAAAATCAACTTTGACAGTTCTCAAAACGATCAGTCATAGACAAATGCGGTATCGATATTTATATCGATACTTCATCTTTTAAACAATCGATTTACATAACGAACAATAATAAATCATTATAATTATTACAGAGGCATAAATAAAGAAATATAGTGATATAATTATCCTTAACATGACAGGTATGTTAACAATATATACAATTCGTACTGAATCAGTTACTTATAACTCAATAACATGCAAATAACTCAATAACTCTCTCAAAAATTTAAATCAATTGAATAATCTGGAGACCTTGATCAAATTAATATGGCACCACATGTGAAGCACCAGCTTTCAAATTAAAAAAGAATGATCGAAATCGGTTCACCCAGTAAAAAGTTATGAGGTAACACATATAAAAAAACATACAGTCGAATTGAATACCGGCTTCTTTTTGAAGTCGGTAAAAATAGCAACTGGATTGAAATTGAAAATACACTCCCGTGTAACCATTGGCGGAAAAAAAGAACGGATGAAATGGTTTTGATTATGATTTTTTTGTTTGAAAGTTGCCTTAATCGAGACTGTTCTTAGCTATATCTCAAGAAAATCTGTTCAGCTGTTTGAAGATCATCAGTTCTTTTTGTTTCTGGAGTTTTGCAATTTTTTAATTTTAAATATTTCTAGAAATGAGGCATTCCATCTTAGTCCTCAGAGCTGACACGCATCTGCATTTTGACACTTAATCGAGATACCTACCTACATCTCGAGATGTAGGTGTTTATGTAAACTGTACTTAAGTGTCTTCAAGTGGAGTTTAAGTATAATGCTCGTTTGTCTTCTTTATTAGTTTAAAATAACGATGAATACCGAAGTGATATTAGAAAGGAATTAACTTTGCATGGTATTGAATAAAGTGAAAGCAATTAAGTTACCTTATATAGTCGAGATGAGTAAAAAATATTATATTTCTAAAATATTTTCGAGATAATTTAGAAACATACTATAAATTTTATGAAACACAAAAAAATTACCACAGTAAAAATCGCGACGATATAAATTCACATTGTATTTTTTGGAACGAAGTTCCTTGTCGGATGGTACGGGTTGGCGGATGGGACCTAGGCGACAAAAAGTATAAGATTTTTTCGGCACTACCCCTTGTGTCATAGTGTAGACGGCCTTGGCCGAAATAAGGAAGTGAGATGAAATAATATCCATCTCCCTCGCACTTTTTCTTATATTCCCATGAAAGAAATATTAATTTTATTTCAAATGACGCTTCATTTTAGTGGACGCTAGTAATTCATTTATTTGTATTTGTTAATCAATAATATTATACCTACGTTTATCAATAATAATATACAATGCAAGGAACTTCGTTCCAACCGAGTGTTCCGCGACACTCACGCATTTTTTATAATTATAAGTATTGCAATACAAGAATGGCAACCGCTGTTTTAATTCTTTTGATTTGTGCATCCTATCTCTTGTTTCATTTGCCTCTGTTTCCTCTTACGATAACCACGGGATGACATGGGGTGGATTTTCTTACGCCGCCATTACATTATATTTTTTTTATTAAAATATAATAAAATGGTTTAGTTATTTAGGGAGAATGAATAAGGAAGAAGTGTCAGCAAATTTATGTTGCAGAATTGAACGGCAGAGCTGGCAAGTGTCGCTCTAGACGAAAGTCTATCGACCAAATTGGCGGGATATTGAAGATGAGCCAAATCAAGAGTAACCTTAATCGCCGAACTTATATGGGTAGGTATACGGATTTAAAGGCGACGAGGGAAGTAAGTGTGTCAGGATCGTGCCAAATGGAAGTACATAGTCTCTACATACCCCTCAGGGTGCCAGGCGTGATGTTATGTATTATTTTATTTTATTCATAAGAAAACTACGCACTAGGTTTTCTTTCTGTATCGTAGAAGTGGTTTACGTACTCCTGTCATTTATGTGAGGCGAATGAAACAATTTGTTCAGCATTTGTTATTTCCTCCAGTGCGTGTTAGCGGACATCACATGTCCTCAAAAGATACCATACCTTAGACATGCATCTTTCCTAAAGTTTTCACTTTTTATTCACCGATTAATCGAAATCGGGCGAACGCTTAGCTCGATCTATCACGGCAAGAAAAAAAACATGTAGGGTAAAACACCCAGTAGTCAGCCTTTTAGTGAGCATTAAAATTTGATTCAACTGTATTTTAAAAATTAAGCATTATGAATAAAAACAATAATTATTCCCAGTAAGGTTGTTTATTAAATTTACTAAAGAAATTAACAAAACATTGTATTTATAATAGAATTAGGTATATAAAAAATCAACATTAAACAAATTATGGCACTTTCACCAGTAGTCAGTCTCATTTCTCCACAAGTCAGCCATGTCTCTTACCCTGTAGTTCAGCCTATCACTTATTCTTGCATATTTGGCAAAGAAATTCTTTATTATGTTTATTTTCAAATACCATCATCATCATCATCATTACAGCCCTTCACAAGTCCACTGTTGAGTGTTCAGTAGGCCTATGTAGGCCTCCCCCAAGGAATGCCACAACGCACGGTCCCGAGCCACCTTCCATTGACTTCCTGCATGTCTTACCACGTCGTCCCTTCATCTAGTGCCACTCGCGAACCTTTCTTCCACATCGATTGTCGGTTCTTCGAGCTATATGGCCGGCCTATTGTCACTTCAGCTTACAAATGTGTTAGGATTCTACTGCGGATATACTCGTTTTTAATTCTATCACACAGAAAAACGCCGCGCATAGTCATCTCCATAGCTCGCTGAGCGACTTTGAGCTTCCTCATACAACCAGCAGTGAAGGACCACGTATCAAATCCATAGGTCATCACTGACAACATGCACTGGTTGTACAATGTAGTTTTGAGGTTTTGAGGTATGTCTGACGAGAAGATGTGTCGTAATCTCCCGAACGCTGCCCAGCAGAGTTGAATCCGTCGATTGAACACTCGGTCGAAGTTGAAATTCGATTTACCAACGATATAGTCCTTATAGCGGAATAGCTGGAGGATCTAAGCACTATGCTCAATGACCTTAATAGTGTCTCCCAACGGATAGGTCTTAAGATGAACATGGACAAAACAAAAATCATGTTTAACGTCCATGTCACACCTATGCCGGTAGTTGTTGGGAGCACTAAGCTCGAAGTTATTGACGAATATGTTTACCTGGGACAAATAGGCCGACTAGGTAAATCCAATTTTCATATATGTCCCCAGCGAATTCAGTTCATTTCAAATGTACCATGCAAGGCAAGTGTCACATCCAATATTCTTTAAGTCAATAATTTCTGTGTCGCTAGTCAAGTCCTCTTCACAGTTTTTGCATCTTACTTTGTTGTACATATAGTATTTTTCTTCCTCCTTTTGCCATTTTTGGAATTCAACAGCTTTTCCGCTTTCAGTTTTTTTGTAATTCTTCTTTCTTTTTTTGACTTTCTTCTTCTTTCTTTATTTTAGCTTGAAATCTCTTAATTCTTTTAATCACTATATCGTTCTTTTCTGTTGCTTCACTTCTTCTTTTTGTTTCTGAAATTGTCTCCACTCTTTGGAAGAAATAGCTCCTATTCTTTTCATCCCATTTCTAATCGCCGCCATAGCTTGTGTTAATTGCTCTTCTTTGTATTGATGAATGAATTTTTGACATGATAGAATTCTAAAACAAATGATTTTCATGTTAAAATAACCGTGCATAGATTTAACCCTTATAGAAAAAGCTTTAAGATACTATTTTGTGCAACAGGACTAACGGTTGACTACTGGATTTGTAGACCCATTGCACGCCCCTGACATGCAATTAAATTTGTATGCGGCTGACTACTGGTAAAGTACACTTTTCACCCTATAACAGTTAAACCCAAAGTAATGAGCAAAATTGGTACTATTTGCTCCGTTTATTTCAACTATATATAAGAAAATCACGAAAAAAACCAGTAGTCAGCCACTTATGGCTGAGTACTGGATCTACCTTAAAAATTCGAAACCCACTAGAATTACAACATATTAAACAAATAAAATTAATGTAATAGTTAATTTTATCACAAAATAAACATTTTATTGTAACACAGTATAACAATCCTCCACAAATTACAGCAAATACACACAAAAATTTACCGAAAACTCGAGCACGTTTCCTTAAGAAAAAAAATTGCAATAGCGTCGCATCTACTCATGTCTTTTAGGCAGTAGTGTAAATTAACGAGTGTAGCTAGTCAACCTGACATGATATTGGTTCGTAAGTGTGCGTATTAGTCAATAAGGAGACACAGAATCAAGTAAACGTTATTTTAAAGGTGTAAACAAATTTTAACACTATTTATATGGAAATAATCTCTGTAAAGGCTGAGTACTGGTGCGGGGCTGATTACTGGGTGTTTTACCCTATGCAGTTGTGTGTGTGCAAAGTAAAACCTTCAGAAAAACAATGTAAGCTATCTTTTATCTCATTCTCTCGCAGGCTAAATCCTATAGATGTATATGTTTTTTTTTCTTTTAGTGGCACTTTTTCGTTTCATCGAGTTTCAAATTCACAACTATTCCAAAGAAGTTTTCATTTCAAAAGAAAATAGTTGAATAGATTATTTAGTTTATTTTTTCTGAATTTTAAATACGATACTCTCATGGAGTCTTGTTGTCGTGCTGTCGTTAGTAATGTAATGATAACGACAATTAACGTCGCCACGTTAATTGTCATTATAACTGCCAAATAACAAAAAGCTATTATCTGCGCAGAAAATATTATAGTGTCATATAATAGATACAATATCTATCTATACAAATAAATAAATATAAAGTGAATGTTTGTAATGTCAAAATACCAGCATTTTACTAAATGCATATGAAAGTATATACGGTATTTCTAACAAAAATACAATTTTTAAATTTTTTGTTTGTCTGTCTGTTTGTCTCCGCTAATCTCCGAAACGGCTGGACCGATTTTGACGGGACTTTCACTGGTAGATAGCTTATGTTATAAGGAGTAACTTAAGCTACTTATATTATGAAAAAATAATTAGGGTTCCGCGCAACAAAATTAAAACCCTAAATTACACGCGGGCGAAGTCGCGGGGAACAGCTAGTATTTATATAAATATCAACTGCATTTCAATTACATTATTATTGCAAATTGGCTCGGATGATTTTGATTAAATTTTTTCTGTGTTTAATGGGTACCTAGATGGTTTAAATTCACATTCACATCTCGACAACAGCGCCACCCGGTAGGTGGCGCTGTTGTCGATAGGTGGCGCTGTTGTCGAGATCCAGAAATCACCCGGGCGAAGCCGAGGCGGATCGCTACCAAATAATAAATTCGACCGTGTAGTGGCGGTGTAAGAATATCCCCTACCTCATTTCGTCGCGTGGGTGTCGTAAAAGGCAACAGAGGGAAACAAATCAGGAGCTGGGCAGCGTCTTAGCTTCTCAACGTCTTCCTCATAACAACCAGAAAATAATAAACCCAGCAAGCTAACAGCATAGCAAAGTGGCGAAGTAATCAGCTTTGTAGCGGTTTCTAACGGTTGCTGTTGAGCAATCAGTTTCAAAATAGGAGGTTCAGATGCCTGGGTGATCAGTAATCGATTGCTGAAAACAGAATTTAAAAAATTCGAATCCGTTCTCGAGATAATCGTGGGACAGACGGACAGACGGACAAACGGACAGACGGACAGACATCGTGAAATCAATGTGTCTTCGCAAGCTTCGCCACTTAATAAACCTGTGAATAACAAGCGTGACATCTATAACAAAAACTCTATCTATACTAGTCACTAATCTATACTAAAAACTATACTATATTTAAATAGAAATCTGTATACATAATTTTATACCGACTTCAAAAAGGAGCCGATACTCAAATCGACTGTATTTTTTATGTGTGTTACCTCATAACTTTTTACTGGTTGAACCGATTTCGATGATTATTTTTTATTTGAAAGCTAGTGCTTCACATGTGGTCTCATATAAATTTAATCTAGGTCTGACCAATAGTTTTTGAATAATTCATAATAATTTATATTGAAGTCGGTTGTACAAAATTTTAAATTTAAAATTATATGAAGCAATATATAGGGGCAGTTGGCTCGGTGGTTAAAGCGTTGATCTACAACGCCACTGGGCAATAGTTCGAATCCTGCACAGAACAAGTACTTGGATAAACTATAAATTACTTTTGCGGGTCTGGATGTTTATCCATGTGCAATTTATATGTGGAAAACGCCTCCACAATACAAGAGAAATACCTAATACATCGGATATGTCTAGTAAATATTGTAAGTATATAATTTAATGTTGTATGACAGTATGAGCTTCGTTAATTTTTCGTTATAGACACATTTTTAACATATAATAATGACTGCTAGATCAAGTTTCGGTCACAGCAGCCAGTCTCGACGGAGCCTAGCCATCTGAACAGGGCAGGATTATATAAGGCACAAGTGTGTGCAAGCACAAGCGCTTTCTCTATTCCCAGACTTTCGCAGTTCAATGGGACGGCAATTTTACACGAACTGAAGCATTAGGCGCAGGTCCAACAGCTATACGTGCTTCCCGAGGTATATGGGTGAGACACAGCCAACTTTTTTATATAGGAAAAGGGTGACAAGCGAGCACACAGGCCACCTGATGGTAAGTGCTTGCTGTGGCCCATAGACATCTACATCTATTCTCGTTTACGAATCAAGATGCAGATGTGTTGTCAGGTATGAGGTCTAAGATGGAATGCCTCTTTTCCAGTAAAAAGGGTTCTCTACAGTTTAACAGTGGTAGAGCCACGCAGCAGCTTTTGCTGTCGCACGGATGGGCCGGCTCCAACCGGGGTGGTACCACGACCTCACAGAATACCAGCGTGAAGTAGAGGTTTACCTCTGCGTTTCGCTTGGTGAGTGCAGGTGGCCGGAGGCCCTTTTTTCTGGAAATGAGGCATTCCATCTTAGTCCACACGGGTGACAACGCATCTACATTTTGATTTGTAATAGAGGATAGATGTAGATGTCTATGGGCCGCAGCAACCACTTACCATCAGGTGGACTGTGTGCTCCTTTGTCACCCTTACCATATAAAAAAAAAACACTCACCATACGAAACACAGCCGTGTTAAGCTGCTATTTTACGCTGGTATTCTGTGAGAGCGTGGTCCCTCCCCGATCAAGCCGACCCATTCGTGCTACAACTATACAATTAATATATCTGCAGCATGGCTCTACCACGTGCAAGAACTTTCTGACTCCGGGCTGCTATTAATAATTTCTTGACAGAAAATCTAATATCCGATTATGGCCCAACCCGTGATTCGAACTCAGGACCACATGATGGGCAGTCGCGTTAATGGTCGCCAAATATATATATATATATATATCGATATATTTATTAAAAAATATCGATATATCGATATTTTTGCCCAAGCTTAGCCGCTCAATTTCACCATCGCACATCGCGACAAAACTCGCGATACCATCCATACCATCTGAATCCATCACTGTGCGATTTAGAAGAAGTTTTCTTTCTCGCACAACTCCCTTGTGGAATCGATTACCACCAGCGATTTTTCCGGACCGGTACGACTTAGGGACCTTCAAGAAAAGAGCCTACTCCTATTTAAAAGGACGGCAACGAATCTGCAGTTCCTCTGGTGTTGCATTTGTTCATGGGCGGCGTTAGTCACCATCAGGTGAGCCGCATGCTCGGTTGCCCCCCTCTCCTATAAAAAAAACAGCATACATGAAGCGAAATCGAAATCAGGACCACATGATGGGCAATCGCGTT
Source organism: Parnassius glacialis (assembly GCA_033319125.1). Lineage (NCBI taxonomy): Eukaryota > Metazoa > Arthropoda > Insecta > Lepidoptera > Papilionidae > Parnassius > Parnassius glacialis. Next base: position 28,573,352 of record JAVANC010000023.1, on the reverse strand, counting down.
AATGGTCGCCAAATATATATATATACTAGTAATGTTGTTAAACATTACTAATATTCCCTTTAACCATTTCTGGTAAGCTTAAAATGCTTGTGTTAGAAATGGTTCACGACAGTAGTCGAACGGCGGATTCGAACGCACGACCTTTGGAGTTCACGGTCCGCGCCCTGCCATTAGTCTACTGACGACAAAATAAATATAGGAGTGACAAACGTGTCTTGACTATAGTGACCATTGCAAACAATGCACACCTACAACTGACTTAGTCTCAGCAAGCCGTCAGAAGTCAGGCAAGGCAATAAATTCGTTCTCATGACTTTGCTTCACAGCCTGTAATAGGGTAATATGACTCCTCTGCTGCCCTGGAGTACATCTGGGTAAGTACCAACCACTTACTTATTTCTGTAGCTAAATATATGTCGCTTGCACCATAGACAGCATCTCTAATTAGAGGCTGTGAGGTTATTCTATATTAGCAGGGTACGAGCCAGTCACAACAGCATTCTGAGGAACGCAGCGGACAGTTATACATCGCCGCTGTGGAAATGTCTTGTGCAGAGACTGATAACTGGGCCCTATCCTGTCTCGGCACAGTGTATTTATTTTATTTCCCTAGATTTTAAGCAAACCATTGTTTTTTTACTAACCCTTGTTATTATAATTGTTGTTATTATTATTGTGTTACTAACGCACTTATGGATTTTTATTATCTGAAATAAAGAATTTATTATTATTGGGGTTATCTATAAAGTTTTCTCATCTGGTTGGGCAATATAAATATATAATTGTAAATAAACATGGTAAACGTACATAAATATCATTAAAATAAAATAAATACATAAAAACTACATAAATATATAAAAACCTAACCAGATGGAAGCCTTCGGCAGAGGAGACCAGACGGCCGAGGGTTAGGGGGAAAGGGAAAGAAACCGGCGGACGATGCGGGCGGTATCGAGGAGCACCGCCTTCTGCATTTGAGCTTGGAGCGGTCCATCACGGAGTCCCAGTCGCCTCAGATGACCCGAGAGGCTGACTGGGATTAACCCATTCGCAGAGACGACTACAGGTATAATTTCGGCCGGCAATCCACCCCACATGTCGGTCACCTCGTGAGCCAGGTTCAGATATTTAGTCAGTTTATCTGTTTCGGCTTTCACGAGGTACTCGTCATAAGGAATGGTAATGTCGACCAAAAATATCCTTGACTGTGCCCGGTCCATCAGCACAATATCAGGCTTATTCGCAAGAATAGTCCTGTCTGTGATGATGGCCCGGTCCCAGTAGAGCCTGGCGCGGTCATTTTCGAGCACGGCTTCCGGCAAGTACTTATAATACGGCAGTTTCCGATCCACGAGACCGTATTTCAGAGCGAGCTCCTGGTGTAGAATCCTGGCTACTAGGTTGTGCCTATGCAAATACTCAGAGTTAGAAAGCGCCGAACAACCGGAGATGACATGCCTAAGTGATTCACCGGGATGGCGACAAGCTCGACAAATGTCGACGGTGCCATCCTTTAGGATGTATCTCCGATAATTGTTGGTCTTAATAACCTGATCCTGTATCGCACAGACAAAACCCTCGGTTTCCCCAAAGAGGTCACCGAAACGTAGCCAGTGGAGGGAGGCGACTGTGTCTACGAAAGGCTCATGTAGAGCCTTGTAGAACCTCCCGTGGAGCTCCTTCTCTTTCCATACGGTCTCCCGGTCGGAAATGCTCTGTACTGCCGGGTCTTGCCATTGCTCGTTGGCTAAGGATAGAGGGGTAAGTCCTTTATCACAAGAAATAACGTCCCTATAGTATGTCCCTATAGTATGTATGTCATCCGCTCTCGTCAGAAAGTAATTACGGAGGCTGCACACTTCGCGATTATGCATGGTAAGTGCGCTTAAAAAGCCGCGTCCACCATGCTTCCGCGGCAAGTACAGCCTCATTACTGACGATCTCGGATGATGCACCCTGTGGGACATCATTATAGTGCGGACTTTTCTGTCCAGAGCGTTCAGTTCGGTCTGAGTCCACCTGAGCATGCCAAAGGTATACATGAGAACAGGCATGACCCAACCGTTATATGCGTGCGTCTTATTCACGCCGGACAAAAGGCTGTTAAGCACTTTGGTCAAGCGTGCATAAAACACATCGCAAACTGACTGTTTCATACCCGCCTCATCTGCACCGATGTTCTGTGACATACCCAGGTATCGGTATGTTTCAGCCTCGGAAAGGGTTCTTATGTTGATGGGCATAGATAAGTCTATGCCCTCAGAGTTAGCAACCCTTCCCCTTTCAACATGGAGGACCGCACACTTATCCGTCCCCAGCTCCATTAGAATTGCTAAAATCACAAGTGATGTTTATGGATTTTTATTATCTGAAATAAAGAATTTATTATTATTATTATTATTCATCTTTGTCCTCATAAGTGACAACGCATTCTTTCATCGGTATCTTTGTTTTGAAGTTGTGATGAATTTTGTCATAATTAATCATAATATAAATAAAAAAAGAAAAATTAAACACAATATTTTTTTAAGTTTTCCAATAAAAAATTGCTCCTTTTTACTTTGAAGGCAAGTTACAGAAAAAAAATCCCCATTGAGGTCTAGTTCTTTTTAATGTTTTCTGCCGACTTCAAAAAGGAGACGGTACTCAATTCGACTATGTTTTTTTATTTGTTACCTCATAACTTTTTACTGGGTGAACCGATTTCGTTGATTCTTTGTTTATTTGAAAGTTGGTACTTCACATGTAGTCCCATAAGAGTTTGATCAAGGTCAGAACAATAGTTTTTGAGTTATTTTTAATAATTTATATTGAAGTCGGCTGTACAAAATTTTTAATTTTAAATTATTTGTTGTTGAAGGTCCATACCAGTTTTTAGAAACACTTAGAAGCCATTGGCGCGATTTTTAATATTTTTTTTGTGTCGATCTTTTTCTACTAATGCTCGAATAGTCATTTTGAACTTTCAACTCAATTTCAGTCATGTTCCATAAGGTATACGTAAATCATAATTTTTTAAGGGGGTATCTGACATTATGGTGATGAATTACATTACATTAAAAAAATTACAAACGTCCAAGAGAAAGTGAAAAAAAATCAAAACCGTTGTCAGGTGAAAATTATGAAAAAAATCATAAACATTAGTACGGCGCACCTGATAGTATCTAATTACTATCAGGTGCGCCGTAAATTCGTTTGTCACATCAGTTTTTTTTTAATATGCTGACTAATAGTCTTAGTGCAGTACACTGCTTTTTGGCGCTAAAAATAGGTATGAAAGTGGCGCCTACCCGCCTATGCTGCCTTGGTGGACTCCTAGAAAACCTGAATTTTGTTAGTGCATTTTGTTTTCTAAAATATATAATTTACAAGGAGAGACATTTGAAGAGACTTAAGGTGGAATCAGACGGTTCATTTCTTGTTCATTTGTGTCTTTCATTCGACATGTTTCACTGGAAATGAAACGTACAAACACGGAATGAAAAAAAGTGCCGAAATAATTATTTAGATACTGAATTGATCCAACAATTTTGGATATTGGCATTCGGCATCATTCGTTCCCATTCCGAATGAACGAATAATGAGCAGTTTGAACACTGGGAGAACGTTCACTCGGGTTCGGCCATTTTGTGTCGAGTCCTGTAACAGATAAACGCCAGGACAACCGTCGCAGCAAAATGGTGTTCAAGTGGAACGATCAAAATACGCTGCTATTTTTGGACAGTTTTAAAAATTAACAATTTCTTTGGAACTACAAACTTGATGAACACAAAGACAAAACAATACGGGCAAACGCTATGAAATCTCTAATTAGTGATTTAAACTTAGAGATTACTGAAGAAGATATTAAACATAAAATAAAGACCTTAAGGACCCGCTATACAACAACATTAACCAAAATAAAGCAATCTACAGGAAGTGGTCGCTCTTCTGACGAAGTCTATGTACCGACTCTGTACTGGTTCAAACATGTAGAATTTTAAAGCTGTGTGTGTGTGTAATTAAATGATCACAAATTAAACTAATTCCAGACGCACGCACGACGTCATTCGAGACCATATAAGAGCAGGTGAATGTTCTTTTCTATGCCATTCCAGCTAAACTGTGTGAACATAGAATGAAAATATTGGTAAATCCAATTGGGCATACCTTAAGCGCATTAAAAAAATTACGTATAACATGATTATACGGAATTTTTAAAGTAGTTTAAATACATTTCGACAGCACTATCGGCTTCAACGTCCTCGAAAACCATGAAAATGTCACCCGTGATGAAAAAATTGATACCTATTGCAGCCGCCATCTTGGATTTACATTTCGACAACCCTATCGGCTTCAACTCTCTCGAAAACCATGAAAATGACACCCATGATGAAAAAATTGATACCTACTGCAGCCGCCATCTTGGATTTACATTTCGACAGCACTATCGGCTTCAACACTCTCGAAAACCATGGAAATGACACCCAAGATGAAAAAATTGGTACCTACTTCAGCTGCCATCTTGATTTACATTTCGACAGCACTATCGGCTTCAAACCCTCGAAACTCATGAAAATGACACCCATGATGAAAAAATTGATACCCATTGCAGCCGCCACCTTGGATATACATTTCGACAACCCTATCGGCTTCAATTCTCTCGAAAACCATGAAAATGACACCCATGATGAAAAAATTGATACCTTTTGCAGCCGCCATCTTGGATTTACATTTAGACAGCACTATCGGCTTCAACTCTATCGAAAACCATGAAAATGACACCCAAGATGAAAAAATTTATATCTATTGCAGCCGCCATCTTGGATTTACATTTCGACAGCACTATCGGCTTCAACACCCTCGAAAACCATCAAAATGACACCCATGATGAAAAAATTGATACCTGTTACAGCCGCCATCTTGGATTTACATTTCGACAGCACTATCGGCTTCAACACCCTTGAAAACCATGAAAATGACACCCAAGATGAAAAAATTGATATATTTTGCAGCCGCCATCTTGGATTTACATTTCGACAACACTATCGGCTTCAACACCCTCGAAAACCATGAAAATGACACACATGATGAAAAAATTGGTACCTAATTCAGCCGCCATCTTGTATTTACATTTCGACAGCACTATCAGCTTCAACACCCTCGAAAACCATGAAAATGACACTCATGATGAAAAAATTGATACCTATTGCGGCCGCCATCTTGGATTTACATTTCGACAGCACTATCGGCTTCAGCACCCTCGAAAACCATAAAAATGACACCCATGATGAAAAAATTGATACCTATTGCGGCCGCCATCTTGGATTTACATTTCGACAACCCTATCGGTTTCAACCATAGATATAGTATACATTAGATTGGCGATGGCGTGATTAGGGTGAGACCAAAAACGAAATGTACCCGTGTGAGTGAAATGTGCATGTGTGCGACAACAATAGTGCTGCGCCATGTATCAACTTCAATTATCGATACAGAACACTGTGTCTGTGTGATAAAATGAATATTATTATGTTTGAGGGCATAAAAATAAAACTACAAACAAAAAGTTTGTGATTTTTATTTTCCACCAAAAATAACGAATAAATTATAAAAATGTCAAAAGCTCTCCTTAAGAGGTATTTTGCAATTTTGCTTCATACTTCAATCCAATAATCAAATAAGTTTCGATTATTAATTTAATAATTAAGTGTTTATGGTTTGATAGTGCTGACGAATCGTACATAATATGTACATATTATGTATGTCAAGTATGTTAAAAAAATTTTGCAAGACAAGGCATTCGTTTACTAATTTTCGAAACATATTTTCGTTTACAATTTTCCTTTCATATGTTTTCGGAAAACATCAGTTCAGTTCAGAACGGATACCTATACCATAAACTTTTTCTTAATCACCCTTTCGATGAGATGCTGCAACAAATCGTCTGAACTAGATGGTATTGCAGCACTAATGTTATTTTGAAGTGAGGGAAGGCTTTCTAGGTTTTTTATAACTTAATACAACTTTCCACTGTTTTACTAGTCCGTTTTTTTGTGCTCTTACATTTTTCAGTATTTTTTTGTTTCTGTTAATCTTTTCCGAAGAATATCAATAGTTTTTTTTTTCATTTTTTTTTGTTTTTCGTGTATACGTCTATAACAGAAACGTTCGCAAGTGAACTACTGGGTACTGGCAATATATCTCTATAGACACATGACTAAAAACAAATATAATTAGTGTACATATTATGTACTTATCTATGATTGAAAATTAATAAAATACAACCCTTTTACCTATTTCTGACGCTAAATGGCAGTGCTTACACTACCGCTAAACAGCAGTACTTACACTGCCGCGTTCTAGCCATTTGAGTATAGAGACCCTCTATAATTATAAGTTGTAAGACATTTTATTTTAGTCCTCTGGGGTGAAACACATTATTTTTATAGAATTAGGATGACAAACGAGCACACAGTCCACCTGATGGTAAGTGGTTGCTGTGGCCCATAGACGTCTGTATATATAAAATAGAATGCCTTTTTTCCAGTAAAAAGGGTTTCCGGTTTTCTACACTCACTATATGAAACACAGCAGCATTAACCTGCTATTTTACGCTGGTATTCTGTGAAAGTGTGGTCCTTCCGCGGTCGTGCCGACCCATTCGTGCTACAACTATACTATTGATATAGCTGCAACATGGCTCTACCACGTAAAAACTTTCTTTGTTTGAAGATGACTGTAGGTGACCAAATATTGCAGTAGCCGTTTATTATCAAGTGATACTGTAAGTTCATTTGTTACTTTCGTTTTATAAAAAAATATACACCACGCGGATGACAACAACAAGTTGTACACATTTGAACATGCGCAGACGAAATGAACATATGTACAGCAAAATATATAATTAAGAAAATACGCACGGGCATAAATAATGTGGGTATTGCTGCAATACGCAGCTTTACTCTTTGTGCACTTCTATGAGAAAAATATTTTTGTTCAGTGCTTGCTACATGTAGTTGAATTTTTTTTTTTGGAACCCATCCTTCTCTATTTATAACTTTTAACCATTTTTGTTTAACCTGAATATTTTTTGGATATCTGAAACATTATAAGAGTTTAAATCCTCTCATTAAAGTATGTACAATAATGCGTAAGTATTTACTATTACGAAAAACTAAAACGTAAATATAGAAAATTAAAAAAAACGAAGTCACAAGAGGCTGCATCCAAGGATATGCCTTTGCCTGTTATAAACATATTGTCGATAAGATGATATTGATAGTGTCAATCCCTACAAAAATTTGATCAGAAATAGCGCGAATTCACGTATTTGTTATTATTTTTAATATAATTCTCACGTATTTAGAGCATTATCGTAATAAAATGCGATATTTTTCCCTATCCATTTATGTATAAAACATTTGTACTAGTTCTGAAATATTGAATTTAGAGTGCTAAATATTTTAATTGTGCTTACATGTAAAATGTGTAATTTTGTGGATTTTCTTTTCTCGATGAACTGCATTCAGGTATGGCACACGTCATTATATTTAATTACACCTTTTAAGTACTTATTAATAATTCAAAATCAAAAATATCGCGAAAATAAGCGGAATTTTTTTCTTTAACCATTGACGACAGGCTGATACAGGCTGATAGCGTGTACGTGTATGGTCTAGCCATTCTATCTCGTTCTAACATAAGCATATGCTATGCCTTTTCTCTTTTACATTGCCAATCTAAGTATATACTAAATCTATGGTTTCAACACCCTCGAAAACCATGAAAATGTCACCCATGACAAAAAAAATTATACTACTTGCTTTTAGTACGTACTACTATTATTTATTCTGTGCTTTTAAATATTGTAATAAAAAAATGTCTTATTATTATTAAGTATTTAAGAAATTTGGTTATTTGAATATTGTGTATTTGTACAGCGATCTTTTTGAGCCGCTGCAAACAACCGATACAATGTCCACTCACGAAGGTGACTGCAGCAAGACTGAAGCCAAACCAGTGGCATAACAGTCCATACTATAATTTTTCTTAGGCCGGCTCCACACGTTGGTCCCAACGCTCGTACCAACGTTGGACTGCAAATTCGGTGAGGCGTACACACGTTGGCTAATAAACTAGTTCTGTCCCGTCAGGGCCAATGTGAAGATGTCCGATACAGAAATCGAAACTGCTCTGAGCGCTTTTATTGTACTGAATGCACATTTATATTTGTTACTGAGAAAAAATATGTGATCATTAATGATTCACGCTTTTTGCATACCTTAAGCGAAAGCGCAAGGTAATGTTCTACTATCGCCTAAAAATTAAAATTCCAACATTTTGTCGAATAAAATCATATCTAGCAATCATATTATACATATAAATGATATAAAAAGCACATTGTTAGAAAGATAAATGATTGTTGAACTTAGTAATAATTTTTTTAAATCGATTAATTGCTATTTTTAAATAAAAAAAAGGGTTTTAGTGGCTTATGGTGTGGATTTACCATGTCCCTGTGGCTTGTAAACACTATAACTTTTGAAAACATCAATTGTTTAACTCAATCTATTTTTTAATCTCTTCATCTATCATGTGGGAAGCCACTGAATGTAAATGGCAGTGTAATTTTGTTTTGTTTAGCTATAATTAATTTTTTTCGGCTCCAAAATGGCGAAATTTTCGTTGATTTGGTTGCCTCGTATATAAATTGTTTCTGTAAATGGGAATCTACAGCCACAGAGTAGTTTAGTTCACAGAGTACCTTTGTATTAAGTTTAGTTCGGCTTCAGTCGCCGTCGTGAGTGGACATTGTTTCGGTTGTTTTCAGCGGCTCAAAAAGATCGCTGTACAAATACACAATATTCGAATAACCACATTTCTTAAATACTTGATTATAATAATAATAAGAGATTTTTTTATTACAATATTTAAAAGCACAGAATAAATAATATATCAAATATTGGTAAATCCAATTGGGCATACCTTAAGCGCATTAAAAAAATTACGTATAACATGATTATACGGAATTATTAAAGTAGTTAAAATACATATCGACAGCACTATCGGCTTCAACACCCTCGAAAACCATGAAAATGACACCCATGATGAAAAAATTGATACCTATTGCAGCCGCCATCTTGGATTTACATTTCGACAGCACTATCGGCTTCAACACTCTTGAAAACCATGAAAATGACACCCGAGATGAAAAAATGGTACCAACTTCAGCCGCCATCTTGGATTTACATTTCGACAGCACTATCGGATTCAACACCCTCGAAAACCATGAAAATGACACCCAAGATGAAAAACTTGATATCTATTGCAGCCGCCACCTTGGATTTACATTTCGACAGCACTACCGGCATCAGCACCCCCGAAAACCATGAAAATGACACCAATGATTAAAAAATTTATATCTATTGCAGCCGCCATCTTGGATTTACATTTCGACAGCACTATTGGCTTCAACACCCTCGAAAACCATGAAAATGACACCCATGATGAAAAAATTGGTACCTACTTCAGCCGCCATCTTGGATTTACATTTCGACAGCACTATCGGCTTCAACACCCTCAAAACCCATGAAAATGACACCCATGATGAAAAAATCGATACCCATTGCAGCCGCCACCTTGGATTTACATTTCGACAACCCTATCGTCTTCAACTCTATCGAAAACCATGAAAATGACACCCATGATGAAAAAATTGATACTTATTGCAGCCGCCATCTTGGATTTACATTTCGACAGCACTATCGGTTTCAACACCCTCGAAAACCATGAAAATGACACCCAAGATGAAAAACTTGATATCTATTGCAGCCGCCACCTTGGATTTACATTTCGACAGCACTATCGGCTTCAACACTCTTGGAAACCATGAAAATGACACCCGAGATGAAAAAAATGGTACCAACTTCAGCCGCCATCTTGGATTTACATTTCGACAGCACTATCGGTTTCAACACCCTCGAAAACCATGAAAATGACACCCAAGATGAAAAACTTGATATCTATTGCAGCCGCCACCTTGGATTTACATTTCGACAGCACTATCGGCATCAGCACCCCCGAAAACCATGAAAATGACACCAATGATTAAAAAATTTATATCTATTGCAGCCGCCATCTTGGATTTACATTTCGATAGCACTATCGGCTTCAACACCCTCGAAAACCATGATAATGACACCCATGATGAAAAAATTGGTACCTACTTCAGCCGCCATCTTGGATTTACATTTCGACAGCACTATCGGCTTCAACACCCTCAAAACCCATGAAAATGACACCCATGATGAAAAAATTGATACCCATTGCAGCCGCCATCTTGGATTTACATTTCGACAGCACTATCGGTTTCAACACCCTCGAAAACCATGAAAATGACACCCATGATGAATAAATTGGTACCTAATTCAGCCGCCATCTTGGATTTACATTTCGACAGCACTATAAGTTTCAACACCCTCGAAAACCATGAAAATGACACCTATGATGAAAAATTTTATACCTATTGCAGCCTCCACCTTGGATTTACATTTCGAAAGCACTATCGGCTTCAGCACCCTCGAAAACCATGAAAATGACACCCATGATGAAAAAATTGATACCTATTGCGGCCGCCATCTTGGATTTACATTTCGACAACCCTATCGGTTTCGACACCCTCGAAAAGCATGAAAATGTCACCCATGACAAAAAAATATATACTACTTACTTTTAGTACGTACTACTATTATTTATTCTGTGCTTTTAAATATTGTAATAAAAAAATCTCTTATTATTATTATAATCAAGTATTTAAGAAATTTGGTTATTCGAATATTGTGTATTTGTACAGCGATCTCTTTGAGCCGCTAAAAACAACCGAAACAATGTCCACTCACGACGGCGACTGAAGCCGAACTAAACTTAATACAAAGGTACTCTGTGAACTAAACTACTCTGTGGCTGTAGATCCCCATTTACAGAAACAATTTATATACTAGGCAACCAAATCAACGAAAATTTCGCCATTTTGGAGCCGAAAAAAATTAATTATAGCTAAACAAAACAAAATTACACTGCCATTTACATTCAGCTGGCTTCCCACATGATAGATGAAGAGATTAAAAAATAGATTGAGTTAAACAATTGATATTTTCAAAAGTTATAGTGTTTACAAGCCACAGGGACATGATAAATCCACACCATAAGCCACTAAAACCCTTTTTTTATTTAAAAATAGCAATTAATCGATTTAAAAAAATTATTAATAAGTTCAACAATCATTTATCTTTCTAACAATGTGCTTTTTATATCATTTATATGTATAATATGATTGCTAGATACGATTTTATTCGATAAAATGTTGGAATTTTAATTTTTAGGCGATAGTAGAACATTACCTTGCGCTTTCGCTTAAGGTATGCAATAGTAGTACGTACTAAAAGTAAGTAGTATAATTTTTTTTGTCATGGGTGACATTTTCATGCTTTTCGAGGGTGTCGAAACTGATAGGGTTGTCGAAATGTAAATCCAAGATGGCGGCCGCAATAGGTATCAATTTTTTCATCATGGGTGTCATTTTCATGGTTTTCGAGGGTGCTGAAGCCGATAGTGCTGTCGAAATGTAAATCCAAGGTGGAGGCTGCAATAGGTATAAAATTTTTCATCATAGGTGTCATTTTCATGGTTTTCGAGGGTGCTGAAGCTGATAGTGCTGTCGAAATGTAAATCCAAGATGGCGGCTGAATTAGGTACCAATTTATTCATCATGGGTGTCATTCTCATGGTTTTCGAGGGTGTTGAAGCCGATAGTGCTGTCAAAATGTAAATCTAAGATGGTGGCTTCAAAATATATCAATTTTTTCATCTTGGGTGTCATTTTCATGGTTTTCGAGGGTGTTGAAACCGATAGTGCTGTCGAAATGTAAATCCAAGATGGCGGCTGCAATAGGTATCAATTTTTTCATCATGGGTGTCATTTTCATGGTTTTCGAGAGAGTTGAAGCCGATAGGGTTGTCGAAATGTAAATCCAAGGTGGCGGCTGCAATAGATATAATTTTTTTCATCATTGGTGTCATATTCATGGTTTTCGGGGGTGCTGATACCGATAGTGCTGTCGAAATGTAAATCCAAGGTGGCGGCTGCAATAGATATCAAGTTTTTCATCTTGGGTGTCATTTTCATGGTTTTCGAGGGTGTTGAATCCGATAGTGTTGTCGAAATGTAAATCCAAGATGGCGGCTGAAGTTGGTACCAATTTTTTCATCTCGGGTGTCATTTTCATGGTTTTCAAGAGTGTTGAAGCCGATAGTGCTGTCGAAATGTATTTAAACTACTTTAATAATTCCGTATAATCATGTTATACGTAATTTTTTTAATGGGCTTAAGGTATGCCCAATTGGATTTACCAATATATTTTTAAATCTTCAATTGAGAAATTCATTCCCATATTCTGTTTAATGGTGCGCCATGCATCAGCTAATAAATTTTTATTTTTATAATCCTTTCGAATTGCGTCCCATATTATTGGATGTGCTTGATAAAGTTCAATAAATTCTATGACTTTTTCATTTGTCCATGCTGGGGGCGATTTTGTGGATGAGGAAGCCATTCTCGCTCGACGTACGCACTCGCTGAGTGTTGCAACAGAACTGAGCAACGTGCCAACGTGTGGACAGATCGCGAGCGTTGGCGCAGATTCCTTTGATGAAACCGACACGAGCCGGCCAACTACCAACGCTTGCCGCAACGTTGGGACCAATGCCATTTTCTAGATCCACACGTTGGACGAGTAGCGTTGGGGCCTATATTGGGGCCAACGTGTGGAGCCGGCGTTAGAGGTATTATTATGTCATGACAGTTTGTCCATGTTGCAGTAGATGTCGCTTTTTTAATTTAGCCATGCTAGGCCAATTTAGAATCAAACAAATTAATGAATAGTTTAAAATACAATCGAACCTTGCTAACTTACTATTTTGTTACAAAACAAATTTGTAATTAAATTTTCAGTATAATTTATTTATTTTACATTATTCCCTATATATAATGTACTCTGTGAGCCAAACTAAACTACTCATTACTACTCTGTGGCTGTAGCTTCCCATTTACAGAATTAATATGTATACGAGGCTCACAAATCAACGAAAATTTCGCCATTTTGGAGCCGAAAAAAATTAATTATAGCTAAACAAAACAAAACTACACTGCCATTTACATTCAGTGGCTTCCCACATGATCGATGAAGAGATTAAAAAATAGATTGAGTTAAACAATTAATATTTTCAAAAGTTATTGTGTTTACAAGCCACAGGGACATGATAAATCCACACCATAAGCCACTAAAACCCTTTTTTTTATTTAAAAATAGCAATTAATCGATTTTAAAAAATTATTAATAAGTTCAACAATCATTTATCTTTCTAACAATGTGCTTTTTATATCATTTATATGTATAATATGATTGCTAGATACGATTTTATTCCATAAAATGTTGTAATCTTAATTTTTAGGCGATAGTAGAACACACCTTGCGCTTTCGCTTAAGGTATGCAAAAAAATGAAGCATGCACTCGAGTGAACATTCTTTCGAGTGAACTGTCCGATTTTACCTTAACGATCGAAAATAATATTCTGAAAATGGACTAAAATATTATTTAAACCAATGAGATTTAAATGTTGAAGTCAAAGTCTGTCGCTAAGAAAAATCATTAAATCCAACTTTTTAGTGACAAATAAGCAAACAGTCAACCTGATGGTAAGTGGATACCTACTGTGGCACACAGACACCTACATTTATTTTATCCTCGATTAAGAATCAAAATGCAGATGTGTGGTCACCCCTAAGGACTAAGATGGAATGCCTTTGAAGTAGTTCTTTCCCGGACAAGCCAAACTATTCGTACTTCAACCACAATATAGCTACAGCGTGGCTCTACAACGTATAAAATCACCTATACACATTAATGCCATCTCGAGGGAAGATGTTTTTCGATAAAACCCTTTTTACTGGAAACTAGGCATTCCATCTTAGTCCTCACGGGTGACAACGCATCTTCATTTTGATTCACAATCGTGGATAGTAGATGTCAATTGGCCACAGCAACCACTTATCATCAGGTGGACTGTTTGCTCGTTTGTCACCCTTCAAAACATAAATAACATTGACAGCTGAGTAGCTGAGATGCGACTTTTGGACTTTAGACTTTTTGCTTATTATTTTATATCAATCTAAAGGTCTTTGACCAGTGATTTTAAAGATAACATGTCCTGAGTGGGCTTAGCCCACGTAACTGGCCTTTTACTTGTATACTATAAAAAAAACTCTGGGGATCTGGACTCTACTAAGTCTAGAAGGCATTTTGTATCGCTAATGCCTTCTATTGTTATGCTATTCGATCGACTTCACACTTTTTTTTTCAGCACCCGTGGTCACGGGGTGGACTCAAACACCCCGTGACCACGAGTGCTGAAAAGCACCCGAAACGTCGGGAATTAAAAAGTTAAAGTAAACGCGAAACGGTAAAAATTAGTTTCATTTAATACACTACTCAATACTAAAATCGACTAAGATATTTACTATAATATTAACTATCAAAATGGCGTCGATAAAGCAGCGCCCTTTTGATCCTTTATTATTTGAATGACTGATGAAGAGCTATCATATCACAAAGCGGTCTATGCAAATAAGGCTGTAGTTTTTGAGTTATTAGAAAGTGACCATATTAAGCGAATGACCATATTACCCTCAAGTACTATATTACTAATTCCTTGATTATTTGATAATAATCGGCTTTCACCATTACTCTTAATTCATCGTTATTTAGCTTAATTTGTGGTCTTCCTCGTGGTTCATATTTCTAGTTGAAGTTTTCTCTGTAAGTAGTAAAACGTAAAACTCAAATTACGTTCGTTAGTCGTGTTCTTTTCAAATGAAGCATTCATATTACGACCTGTCTCTGCTGCATTAAACGTCGGAACTCATATTCAACTATTAATCTAATGTTTAACTCAAATACTGAATGTAAAACATTTAAAGGTCAAACAATAGAATGCCATAATTATTTTGAATTTAGAATCTTATAACTTTATTTAATGTTATATTATAAAAAAGTTTAATATACGAATCTTGGATCATGCAGCTTTATATTTTAATCCCTATTATTAAGAAGAAGAATGTGCATTACTTTACAGAAACATCATTTGTAAGTGTTTTGAAACTAATGTTTGAAGGCCATGTATATTTTAATAAAATTAATACATTCGTTACAATGTTCGCAAGGTCAGCACGCCGACAGTTAGAAAAAAAAGTGATACAATACAAACGGCTAGCGAAATTAATGACTTGTAATAAATATATATTAATATAAAAGGGAAGGACAAAAAAAATAATTTTAATATATATATATATAACTTTTTAGAATATATTTCCCTTTTTAAATGTTGACTACAGACTGTGCTGAATTTTACAGATTATTTAAGTGATATTTTTTTTTGAAATTTTTAGTATACTTATTAAGAATTTGAATCACTTAGATATATAACCTATTACTTAAAATAAATTTTATGGTATTTATAGAATATATTTCTTTTTGTATAAACATTGTTGGTTGTTAATGTAGATCGCCAATAATTTAATACAAATTCACGTAATATATTTTGAGGGCTAATTTTTTAATCATCAGATAAAATCCATGAAATAAATTATAACCTGACTGAATATAAAAGAGAAATAGTCAACTATTTTATTCTTAAAACTGTAATTTTGAATTTATTTTTGTTGTATTCTTTGAATAATACTTATGGAAGATTAACAACTAAACTCTAAAAAAAAACTAAGTGTTTAAACAAATGTTTGTTTACTTCTCTCCGGCAAAATGTTAGACATTAGATAAATAGATCTAAGACTAGAAACATCTACAAATTATTATATTGGACACTATTACAGTATTATATTACAAATTGTACTATTAAATTAGGGTAGAAAACTCAATTAAGGTAGATAAGCATTCAAGCCGCCTAAATGTCCTTCATCCCTCTCCTTTTGTAACTTTAATCTTTTTTCATCATAACCATCAATACCCAATCCTAGCCTCTCGATTAATTTCTCTCCTTTATCACCATGAAGCACGATAAACTGTCTCCGCCTTCGCTTAGCCACATCAGGATCAAACACCCAGGCCTGTTTCTCATGGATAACAGGTTGACCCACTAAATTTGTCCTAAGGAATTCTCCAATTGGTCCAACTTGACCCGATGCAGTTGGTCGGTAGAGCAACGCGCACACACAAATTGAGAGCTAGAAAAAAAGTTACACGTCAAAATTTTGGCGGGAATTTGACAAATATTGGCACTGTTATAAATAAAAAAAATCACTCAATTATTCACAAACAAATAACTAATTAAAGATATAAGACACTCACAATAACTTTATTCATGTTTAAAAAAATGTAAGTGAGTAACCGACTCGCGTGACGCACTCGTACACACTGTCCGACCGCCGACCGAGCAACTTTATCGCAACTTTACTTTTAAAAAACAGTTCAGGTTACGTTGCTTAATCATTGGGCTATTATGCCTGGTTAACTTGATATCTTGCGTCACGGACCCAGTCAGGCAACGAATACCAAATACTGTCCTTCCATACCCAACTGCACAAACCGTGTTACACAACTTTTCTGTTCTGGCATCCTATCAATTTTCCCCGGTATTAAAGTAATCTTTTTTAAGAATCAGTTATTAACAAGTATTTTAATTTGCTTAATGCGAAACGTTATTACAAAGTCGTTACTTTATGATTAATTAGTAGGTAAGGTAGAGCCATGCTGCAGCTATATTGTGGTTGCAGCACGAATGGGTCGGCTCGACCGGGGTAGGACCACGCTCTCACAGAATACCAGCGTAAAATAGCAGCTTAATGCTGCTGTGTTTCGTATGGTGAGTGTAGAGAACCGGAGACCCTTTTTACTGGAAACGAGGCATTCCATCTCAGTCCTCAGGTGTGACAACGCATCTGCATTTTGATTATTTATTGAGGATAGATATAGATGTCTATGGGCCACAGCATCCACTTACCATCAGATGGACTGTATGCTCGTTTGTCACCCTTATTATTTAAAAGAAAAATCCACTGCCCCATATAATTGTGTGGGAGCTATAACAGGCGACAAAGGGAAAGAAACCTTTAGATGAAAGAAAGAAACAAAATTTCACTACATGATTATATTATGTTCCATTAATGCAGCAACGCAGGTGGAATTAGAGGCCGCGGAGGAAGCCGAGGCTTGTGTTCCTGGTGTGCCTTACCT
This sequence comes from Parnassius glacialis, assembly GCA_033319125.1. Classification (NCBI taxonomy): domain Eukaryota; kingdom Metazoa; phylum Arthropoda; class Insecta; order Lepidoptera; family Papilionidae; genus Parnassius; species Parnassius glacialis. The sequence goes on along the minus strand of JAVANC010000023.1, from coordinate 28,556,066 downwards.
AAGAACGAAAAGGGGAGGAGAGATCCTCCCCGAGAAGGGGCTGCCATGAAATGGTCGGCGTTGGTGGGGAATGTGTGCGAAAGAGTTCCCATGGCTCCGCCAATATTTGCCGAAAGTGGAAAACCTTGGGGTTTTGTCGGTGCGAGTCGGACAAAACACGTCATCGCTCCCGTGAGGCGGGTATGCGTAGGCATTTCACCATGTAAAAAAAATATAAATGCAAATGGAAAATACAGACTGTATGAAAGACTTCACACTGCTTAAGTTACAATAGTACAAGAGCTAGTAACGTCGCAAAAGAGTGATTTTTTATTACAGCTGGTTTTCAGATGTTTCCTTACTTATTGCAAATTGGGAATGGGGTCTGGTATCATTTTCGTTCACAATCTCTTTGTACAGGTAAATATGCATTTTAAATCATTTTATGATAATAATTTCTCTTTATCGTTACTTTTTATGTATACCAATATAAATTTATAGATGCCAGACAAATCGTTGCTTCTTGCAACATCTCACCAGTTACAATAACAATAAAAATACTTATTTTTTAACCATTTTAGTATAGTTGAAATGTTAAATCATATAATTCTACAATCCATAACCATACCATATCTATAAATTCTCATTTCTAGACTCAGAGGGGTCGGCAGAGAAGAATTTAAATTAATAAAAGAATCGGAAGCTGAAGATAACGAACAAATCCTAGCCAACGAATTAGCTGCCGCCCTTTTCTAACTCACTTATTCTCACCGCAGCTGAATTCCAGTCTGGCCAATTGCTTTAATTACAGAACTAAGTCTGTCGTTTGAAATTTCAGCTGTATTAAAATTATTTTAAACCATTTCTTTATTATTGAAATTGCATCAGGCTCGATGTTAGCAATCTCAAAATTGCCTGGCAACTTTAAATTTATATTCAAATAATATATAACTGTAATCTTAAAACAATTATGAAAAAGAAAATTTTATCATAAAATGATTTCATTATGCGAAATTTAACATTTTTTATAGAATCGGTGCCAAACGAGCATGCAGCTCACCTGATATAAATGTCGACCGCCGCACATAAACAAGCGTAACACCAAAGGAATTACAGGTACCTTGCCGGCCTTTACAAAGAGACTGCGTACAGCTAAACGCAACCACTTGCAGGTGCCAGACGTACCACCGCATCCGTACCGCATCCCTAGGATAAATAATATGCATTTAGGGATTAGTTATCCTAGAGTCTAATTCTCTTAATAATGCGTCTGTCACGGTGTATATCTAGCCGGTGGAAGGAAAAGGGGAGATCTCCCGCCGGGCAAGGTGTTCTGCCCGGGGATCGGCTAACTCTCCGAGTGGTAGTTCGGAGCTATTCTATATATACTGCTTTAACTTCGAAACTTTGTTAGCGCGATTTAGGCTTCGATGTGTTTCGCTTGTGGCGCGACGACAGCGCCGCCACGTCACTACCCTGCTCAGACCGGAGGTGGATAGTGCAGTCCGATTGAAGGTGCGTCCTTAATGCCGGTGGGGAATGCATGATGTGTGCGTAAGGGCAAGTGACGCCGGTGAGAACGATATGCCGGTGTGTAATGCATGCCGTACTACGCACTTACAAGTGATTCCGGTGAGAACGATAAACCGGAGTAAGTGCCACGGATTGCCTTGTAGTCTGCGGTGAGTCGAGAAGAAGGCAAGTAATCTGCGAGAACGCCGTGAAGCAGGGGCGAGCAGTAAGTCTCAGAGCCGAGCCGAACACTGTAGCGCAGAGAGTAGCTTGAAGGAACAGGAAGCATTATTATTCCAGTGCTGTGATGATATTATCGACGTGGTGTGTCTTTCCTAGGCTAATGATGTTGGAGTTAGTTGTGTTGGGATTAGTGGTGATGGTGATAGTGCACGCATTTGAAGGAGACCGGGAGGTGCTCTTCAAACTAAGACATAATTTTTTATGCGGAACTTAGCAAATTAATGTTAACATTTTTAAACTAGTGTTCTATTCTGTATATATCTGATAACCAACAATACTAAAATTCTTTCTCATAAACGTTGCTAGCTCTCGTACTACCCGGTACCAATACGGAACGGAACGTACCGCTACGGGCCGCTTTGTTGCAGAAAATTCAACCCTCAAGCCTCAACCACTTGTTAGGCTAGGTATCCTCATTCCTATTGGTTGCTTTAGAAAGAGCCAATAGAGCATGCGTGCTACTCGGTGCTACTTTATCGACGTGATATCCCACCTAAATACAAATTAAGAAAAATCAATATTTTTGACAAATATAATCTGAAGGAAGTTGACACACTGAATGTTTTATTTTATAAAGTTTATTACAGCTAAATAACTAAAAATGATGCAGGAATTCGATGACGACTTCTTTTTCGAGGAGGATAAAATGTAAGTTAGTCATTTATACCATTTTGTATCCTGTTTTCTTATCGACTATTTTGCTTATCAAATTTCAACGTAACATCCTTCCTTTTATGTTGCAGAGTTATCTATTGTTTGTGTGCAAAACAGTAAAGGTTTTAGACTTATTTTGTGTTGTTACTGTGGTTTTGTTGTGAAAAAAAATGTGGCAGAATAATAATATTTACTCCATTGAACCAAGACTGTATCCGCAACTATCCAGTATTTTGACGCAAAGCGTGTTCGAAGATAAAATGTAAATACGACCTATTTTGTACAGTAATATTACATTATTAAAATAAAAATAGGCTGTAGTTACTCCGTAATACTAACCAATAATTATAGGGGAAGTTAATAGTTAATATCATTAGCTTAGTTCCACGCATGTATCTATCCACTAAATACATGGACCGATAACATAAAGTAATATTTACATCAAAAAAATAAAAAAAATTTTTTTGGAGTTTATGGCCTGGTATCTAGACCTTTAGGCCAAAATTAAAAATATAATTTAGTAATAGTCACAGAGTACCTTTATATATACTAAAAAGTCAACTACGATTTAGTGTAAAGTTATTAGATTCTTAGATAAATTATAAAAATACTTAGCACTAGTGACCTCTAAACACAATAATTTAAAATTTTGTACAACCGACTTCAATATATATTATTAAGGATAACTCAAAAACTACTGATCAGGCCTTGATCAAATTTATATCGGACCACGTATGAAGCTTTCAAACCAGCTTTCAAATATAAAAAAGAATCATCGAAATCGGTTCACCCAGTAAAAAGTTATGAGGTACACATAAAAAAACATACAGTCGAATTGAGTACCGTCTCCTTTTTGAAGTCTGTAGAAAGCCGGTGACAAACATTAATAATATTCTTTAAAAATAATTAACAGACAGTAGATAGCCTGTGATAAATGTTTGAGGAGTGGTAGTGAAGGTTTTATATGTGGTAGAGCCATGCTGCAGCTATATTAGTAGTATTGTTGTGGCACGAATGGGTCGGTGGGAAGGACCACGTTCTAACAGATTACCAGCGTAAAATAGCAGCTTAACACTGCTTTGTTTCGAATGGTGAGTGTAGAGAACCAGAGAACCTTTTAAAAGAGGCATTCCATCTTAGTCCTCACGGGTGTCAATGCATCTGCATTTTGATTCTTTATTGAGGATAGATGTAGATGTCTATAGGTCACAGTACCACTTACCATCCGGTGGACTGTGTGCTCGTTTGCCACCTTATCCTATAAAAAAAGAGTGACATACAATCACACATTCCACCTGATAACCTGTGAATGCTATGATTCATAGAAAAGTACATCTAACTAGTATTAGAATCAAAATGCAGACGTGATTTTATCCCCGAGGACTAAGATGGAGCCTCATCATCATCATTACAGCCCTTCACAAGTCCACTGCTGAGCATAGGCCTCCCTCAAGGAATGCCACAAAACGCGGTCCTAAGCCACCTGCATCCATCGACTTCTTGCATGTCTCTTACCAGGTTGTCACTCCATCTAGTGGGGAGACGCCCTACACTTCGTCCGCCGGTACGAAGCCGCCACTTGAGAACCGTTTTTCCCTATCGGTTGTCAGTTCTTCAAGCTATATGGCCGGCCCATTGCCACTTCAGCTTACTAATCCGTTGGGCTATGTCGGTCACTCTGATTCTACTGCGGATATCCTCATTTCTAAGTTTATCACGCAGAGAAACCCCGAGCATAGCCCTCTCCATAGCTCGCTGAGCGACCTTGAGCTTCCTCATACGGCCAGCAGTGAAGGGCCACGTCTCAGATCCGTAAGTCATCACTGGCAACACGCACTGGTTGTGCAATTTCGTTTTAAGGTTTTGAGGTATGTCTGACGAGAAGATGTGTCGTAGTTTCCCGAACGCTGCCCAGCCGAGTTGAATCCGTCGATTGACCTCTCGGTCGAAGTTGGACTTACCTTGTCGGACTATTTGTCCCAGGTAAACATACTCGTCAACAACTTCGAGCTTAGTGCTCCCAACAACTACCGGCATAGGTGTGACATGGACATTAAAGATGATCTTTGTTTCGTCCATGTTCATCTTAAGACCTGTCCATTGAGAGACACTATTGAGGTCATTGAGCATGGTGCTTAGGTCCTCCAGCGATTCTGCCATAAGGACTATATCGTCGGCAAATCGAAGGTGAGTGATGTACTCTCCATTGATGTTTAATACCGTATCCTTTCCAGTCCAGAAGCTTGAAAACGTCTTCCAATGCAGCAGTGTAGAATTTCGGGGATATAACATCGCCCTGTCTTACACCTCTATGCAGTTAGATAGGTTTCGTACTCTGGTTCTGTACTCGGATAGTCATCGTAGCCCTACTGTACAAGCACTTCAGCACTTCGATATACCGACAGTCAACTTGGCACCGCTGAAGGGACTGCAGCACCGCCCAAATTTCGACGGAATCAAAGGCCTTCTCATAGCCCACATACGCCAGACATAGTGGCAAATTGTACTCTTTGGACTTCTGTACAACTTGCCGAAGGGTATGTATGTGGTCTATGGTGCTAAAACCCTTTCGGAAACCGGCTGGTTCGGGAGGCTGGAAGTCGTCAAGTCTGCGTGCGTGACGATTCGTAATGACTCTCGAAAACAGCACGTAGACACCGCTGAGAAGGGAAATCGGTCTGTAGTTCTTCAATAGAGTGTTGTCACCTTTCTTGAAGAACAAGACCACCGCACTTCTGCTCCACGCCTCCGGTGTAATGCCACCATGGAGGACGGAACTAAAGAGCTTCTGAAGGACTTCCAGTACCGGTTTTCCACCCGCTTTCAGAAGCTCCTCTGTAATTCCATCCTCACCTGGGGCCTTGCCGTTTTTAAGGTGCTGGAGAGCCATTCTAATCTCGCTCAGACTGACGTCCGTGATAACTTCGGAATAGTGTCGGATAAGACTCGCTCTTCTTTTTACTCACACTCGCGTGTGGCTCCAACGATGACGTGTACAGCTGCATAGAACCTCTCAATCTCACTCAAAATCTCAGGTGCCCCGGAAACGATGCTGCCAACTCGGTCTTCAGCTTTGACAGTGGGCTCTTTCTGGCAGACAGATCTTTGGAGCCTTGGTTTCGCTCAATCGCTTATTCAATACAAGCTGTATTGAAGTTGCGTAAGTCCCGCTGCATGCATTTGTAGATCTGTCTGTTCAGTTGCCTGTATGCTGTCAAATCTGTTGAAAACTGCAGCTTCATTTCCCGTCTAACAGCCATGAGATTAACGAGTGTGATCGGAGAGTTTTTGTGTTCTTCTGCGACGGGTCTTGCAGAACTTAGCTCCGACCGCATGGACAGTTTCCACGAGCTTATCATTTATATCGTCCACTTCATTGCAGTCTTCCAGGGACTGAAAACGGTTTTGTGACTCGAGCTAAAATGTTTCGGGACTTTGGACTAGAGTACGAGGGGGACGGAGCGTTGACTTTATTAGACGAGATCTCTCCAACTTAACGTTTAGGTTCAGTGTGCCTCTCACCATTCGGTGATCGCCGCCGGTTTTTACCCTCGCAATCACTGAGACATCACTGAACAGTTGTCGTCTGGTCGTCATAATGAAGTCAAACTCATTTTGTCGAACCATCGGGGCTCGACCAGGTCCACTTCCTGTGGTGTCGGTTCTGGAAGAAAGAGAGAAGAGGATTTTCATCATAAAGAGTCCCTCCTTCTCCATGAAGTCTGCTAGCTGCTGGCTCCTTGAGTTCCGTTGCCCTATTCCGAATTTCACTACTTTCAGCTCACCGCTCTCTCTTGTGCCTAGTTTTGCGTTGAAGTCTCCCATTAACACAGTATAGTGGGTTTTGGAGAAATGCATGGCTCTAGAGATATCCTCATACGTTTTCTCCACTTCCTCATCGAGTGTGCCGAGATTGGTCCGTAAACCTATATATAACCTATACCTTCAGCGAATACCGTTTGGTGATTCTGAGTATAAGGTACGCAACCCTCTTCGACACATGGAGTCTCACTACCATTAAAAAGGGTCTCCAGTTCTAGATACTCGCATAGGAAACGCCGCAGCACCTTTATGCTGCTATTTCATCCTAGAATTCTGTGCGAGCGTGGCATTAGTGCTGAGGCATGGCTGAGGCCACAGGGTACACGCCGTAGCGTGACTCTACCGCGTATAAGTGTCCTGCATACTCGCTCTCCTATTTCATAGAGAAGTCTTTAATTATTCATTTTACAAATATAATATTCGTGTGTTATTAAATACCATGACATGTTATTAGGAATTTATTATATTTCTTAGTTATATATAGTAATAGGCACAAAATATTATGTTGTGTGAAGTTCAACGTGCAGAAAATATAACAATTTATTTTTTATATTTTTAATTTTTTTTATATTTTATTTAGCCGAGCCGCCAGAAAAGATAAAAATAAACTATTACTTTCTTTGGATGAAAGGTGAGTTCAAAATTTTCTATTTACTTTATATGAAGGAATTTTGTATAGATTTTCTTTGTTAAATGTTTAAAAACAAAATTTGATTAGTGCTTCAGTCGAAGTTCTGGATGCTCCGACCTCTGAGAACCTCAACATAGTTGAAGAGTAAGTATACTGTAATAATAATAAATATTTTTTTAACACAAATATCACTTAATAAGGCTTTATGATATTAACACCTTTGCTTTTATTTATTTTTACAAGTATAGCGTATGCTCGAAATTCAATCCGATCATTTAATTGGTGAAAGCGTCTTGTACGGAAAAATTACATGTGTATGTATGTTCACTTTATTTTATCTGCCTTTACGACAATATATATACATTATATTTATTCTGCACATCAATGACACTGTACCTGTCGAACTATATAAATTTTATTCTTATTCTTTAAAAATAAATTCTAATAATTAAACATTTTGTACAACTGACTTCAATATAAATTATTAAGAATAACTCTAAAACTATTGGTCAAACCTTGATCAAATTTATATGCGACCACATGTGAAGTACCAGCTTTCAAAAAAAATCATCTAAATCGGTTCACCCAGAAAACAGTTATGGGGTAACACACATAAAAAAACATACAGTCGGCTTGAGTACCGTCTCCTTTTTGAAGTCGGTAGAAAAAATGTACGAATTATAATTTCACGTATAATTCCACCATGATTGAAGACCATGTTGCCAATTTGAGTACCTATCAAAACTAAGAATTTCGGATAAGATATAAATTATTGGTTTCAAATCCAAGGTCAGGCACAGATACACTTTGTTCCCTCACTCTCATAGTGAAATGGGACGGTAATTTGTCGCGACCAGAGAGAGTTCCGGTGCAGGACCAACGGCCTTACGTGCTTTCCAAGGCATGGAGGTGAGACACCGCCAACTTCCTAACTTTGGGCTGCTACTGAAAATGTTTCTTGACATAAAACCCCCATAACTGATTTTCGACCCGAATTGAGATTCGAACCTAAGACATGATCAACAGTCGCGTTAACAACCACTAAACCTAGTTGCAGTCAAAATCACATATCATTTTTTTTATAAGAGTCACTAATAATATATACACTAAAACTAATAAAATAAAAGTAAAACAAGCTTTTATTTAAATGCCCTAAAAAGAAAGAAATAATCTTTTCCTTTAAAACTTTTACTATCAACTTATAACGTCATTACACAATTTATATGATATAAAATGTATGTTTATCTGTTTATCTACACAGGTAAATCTCGCGACAAGCTTTTATATAATTTTATATAAGCAAGGCCTTTTATATAAGCAAGCCCTTTAATTTGATACCCATATTGTACGAGTGCATTAAAAATAACTAGTCCGCCATCTTGGGTATTCCGCCATGTTGGATTTAGAATGATGTCACACAGCTAATCATGCATTGTCATCCAAATTTAACGTGTACACAAAATTATAGCTCAATCGATTGAAGATATCTGCTTCAAAATTGAGTTGCAAGATTCCACCCGAACAAACATAGTTGCATTGCAAGTTAAAAAATAAAAGCTTGTAAAAATAAGATACAAGCGTTGTGAGAAACATGCAATGTGCTCACCCAGTTATAGGCAACTACAGCTAACACAGAGTAATGTTGCGAAAAGTTAAATAACGTAAAATTTAATAGTACAGTAGCAAAATTGCGTATTTATGACAAATTAAAAAGGTTTACATTTATCATGTAAAATTTAGATTCTAAATAAAGTAACATTTTTCTTCTGAAATTATTTAAATTGTCATTGAAAATATCCAAATCATAGAGCCTAGATATATCATTACACAGTCTAAACATTCTGCATAATGCTGAATTAAGACCGAGGTTAGTCCTGTGAGGAGGGACCATAAACAGCATTAATGTTAACCATTTTCAGTAATTGAGGACAGTCGATCCATATGTTATATCATATGGGTTATGTTATGCGTTACATAGACCACATGTAGATTAAATATATGTATAATAACTCTGTCAAGTCATTAGCTTCAGATTATTTGGACCTTGATCGAAAATCGGCTAGAAAATCATAATTTTTGTTTATTCATTAGTATATATAATTATATAAAAGCATATTAATTTAAATGGTTATTAAAAGTGAATTAAAAGCGACAAGCATTTAACAGTTTATATTAGATTTAAAAAAAACAACTATTATAAATAAACTTTCAGATCGACAAAGGAAGATCAAGATTCTGCAGACTGCATCTTCAACGATTTGAGAAAAGAGAGATACTTAATCCAATATCAGGAGCTGATGCAAGTTTTGCAATAATATTTGTAAACATTTAGAAGCCAACATCTACGAAACTGCTAGATATCGAATTTCACAAATTTCTCAAGGCACTTTCCTATTAGCTATAACTGTATATTGCTATAATGTAGGCTACATATATACATTTCATAGAGTTTTTTTTTTTACTTATTATAAGCTAGCACTTAACTGCTATCCCGCCTGGTAGTGAGTGGTGATGAAGCCCTGGATGATAAATCGCACTGTCTTAACATTAATAATTAAAATTAAAAATGTTGTACAACCGACTTTAATATAAATTATATGCGAGTATAATTAGAGTGCTGGTTCTTTTCTCGCACAAAGGCTAAGTATAACCATACTCGTACAGCGAGGAAACGCAGCCAGCGTTCTTGGCACGACAACACGGGGAGTGGGACTGTATGATAATTAAGTTATTAGTTTTTATTTGTATTATTATTACAGTTTTTGCATACCGAGCGCAAAGCGCGTGGGTATGTTCTACTAACGCCTAAAAATCAAAATTCCACCGTTTTGTCGCATGAAATCGTATCCAGCAATCATATTACACATATAAATGATATAAAAAGCACATTGTTAGAAAGATAAATGATTGTTGAACTTATTAATATTTTTTTTAACTCGATTAATTGCTATTTTTAAATAAAAAAAGGGGTTTTAGTGGCTTATGGTGTGGATTTATCATGTCCCCAAGGCTTGTAAACACTATAACTTTTGTAAATATCAATTGTTTAACTCAATCTATTTATTAATCTCTTCATCTATCATGTGGGAAGCCACTGAATGTAAATGGCAGTGTAATTTTGTTTTGTTTAGCTATAATTAATTTTTTTCGGCTCGAAAATGGCGAAATTTTCGTTGATTTGATAACCTCGTATAGAATTATTTCTGTAAATGGGGATATGCAGCCACAGAGTAGTTTACTCACTAACTCAGTTGGCCATCGCCATAGATTACTGTATATATCAGTTCGCCGCATTAGCTTGCTACATTTATATTTATCTATGGTTCGCCGTCAGTCGCCGTCGTGAGTGAACATTATTTCGGTTGTTTGCAGCGGCTCAAAAAGATCGCTGTACAAATACACAATATTCGAATAACCAAATTTCTTAAATACTTGTTTATAATAATAATAACAGATTTTTTATTACAATATTTTAAAAGCACAGAATAAATAATAGTAGTACGTACTAAAAGTAAGTAGTATCAATTTTTTTGTTATGGGTGAAATTTTCATGGTTTTCGAGGGTGTTGAAACCGATAGGGTTGTCGAAATGTAAATCCAAGATGGCGGCCGCAATATGTATCAATTTTTTCAATATGGGTGTCATTTTCATGGTTTTCGAGGGTGCTGAAGCCAATAGTGTTGTCGAAATGTAAATCCAAGGTGGTGGCTGCAATAGGTATAATTTTTTTCATCATGGGTGTCTTTTTCATGGTTTTCGAGAATGTTGAAGCCGACAGTGCTGTCGAAATGTAAATCCAAGATGGCGGCTGAAGTAGGTACCAATTTTTTCATCATGGGTGTAATTTTCATGGTTTTCGAGGGTGTTAAAGCCGATAGTGCTGTCGAAATGTAAATCTAAGATGGCGGCTGCAAGGGGTATCAATTTTTTCATCATGGGTGTCATTTTCATGGGTTTCGAGGGTGTTGAAGCCGATAGTGCTGTCGAAATATAAATCCAAGATGGCGGCTGAAGTAGGTACCAATTTTTTCATCATGGGTGTCATTTTCATGGTTTGCAAGGGTGTTGAAGCCGATAGTGCTGTTGAAATGTAATTCCAAGATGGCGGCTGCAATATATATCAATTTTTTCATCATGGGTGTCATTTTCATGGGCTTCGAGGGTGTTGAAGCCGATAGTGCTGTCGAAATGTAAATCCAAGATGGCGGCTGAAGTAGGTACCAAGTTTTTTCATTATGGATATCATTTTCATGGTTTTCGAGGGTGTTGCAGCCGATAGTGCTGTCGAAATGTAAATCCAACATGGCGGCTGCAATACATATCAATTGCATACCTTAAGCGGAAGCGCAAGGTATGTTCTACTATCGCCTAAAAATTAATATTCCAACATTTTATCGAATAAAATCGTATCTAGCAATCATATTATACATATAAATGATATAAAAAGCACATTGTTAGAAAGATAAATGATTGTTGAACTTATTAATATTTTTTTTAAATCGATTAATTGCTATTTTTAAATAAAAAAAAGGGTTTTAGTGGCTTATGGTGTGGATTTATCATGTCCCTGTGGCTTGTAAACACAATAACTTTTGAAAATATTAATTGTTTAAGTCAATCTATTTTTTAATCTCTTCATCTATCATGTGGGAAGCCACTGAATGTAAATGGCAGTGTAGTTTTGTTTTGTTTAGCTATAATTAATTTTTTTCGGCTCCAAAATGGCGAAATTTTCGTTGATTTGTTAGCCTCGTATACAAAAATATTTCTCTAAATGGTTGTTGTTGTTGTTTTTATTATTCGCTCGAGAGAGCAGGCAAAGGAACTATGCCATACAGCCTTGTCTTCATGTATAATTTTCCTTCATATTTCACTGCTTCACAATATGTTGATGCGTCACATTGTGCAGCCTTGGGAGATTTTGACGGTAACTTGAGCCAGCAGGCAGCTGACAGTTGGCGATGGTATCTAAAGGCGCCTATGCAAACAAACAGCTTATCTTGAGATTCCATCACCATCAGAGCACTTGTTTCACAGTTTCCATTAATAGTTCACATGCGCAGACACTTAATACACAAAATCGCACTACTTTTACATATCAAAGTCCACTTCAAACCATTATTTAAACAATAATTCAGGAGCAGCAAGCCGCCGCCGGTCGAGTTCCCGCCAAAACTCTTTCTCTAAATGGGAAGCTACAGCCACAGAGTAGTAATGAGTAGTTTAGTTTGGCTCACAGAGTACATTATATATAGGGAATAATGTAAAATAAATAAATTATACTAAAAATTTAATTACAAATTTGTTTTGTAACAAAATAGTAAGTTAGCAAGGTTCGATTGTATTTTAAACTATTAATTTGTTTGATTCTTAATTGGCCAAGCATGGCTAAATTTAAAAAAGCGACATCTACTGCAACATGGACAAACTGTCATGACATAATAATACCTCTAAGAAAAATTATAGTATGGACTGTATGCCACTGGTTTGGTAGTGTTTCTATATAGTTTGTGCTGGTTTTTTGTTTTTTTTTCTGTGGTTTGGCTTCAGTCGCCTTCGTGAGTGGACATTGTTTCAGTTGTTTGCAGCGGCTCAAAAAGATCGCTGTACAAATACACAATATTCGAATAACCAAATTTCTTAAATAATTAATTATAATAATAATAAGACATTTTTTTATTACAATATTTAAAAGCACAGAATAAATAATAGTAGTACGTACTAAAACCAAGTAGTATAATTTTTTTGTCATGGGTGACATTTTCATGGTTTTCGAGGGTGTTGAAACCGATAGGGTTGTCGAAATGTAAATCCAAGATGGCGGCCGCAATAAGTATCAATTATTTCATCATGGGTGTCATTTTTATGGTTTTCGAGGGTGCTGAAGCCGATAGTGCTGTCGAAATGTAAATCCAAGGTGGTGGCTGCAATAGGTATAAATTTTTTCATCATGGGTTTCATTTTCATGGTTTTCGAGGGTGTTGAAGCTGATAGTGCTGTCGAAATGTAAATACAAGATGGCGGCTGAATTAGGTACCAATTTTTTCATCATGGGTGTCATTTTCATGGTTTCCGAGGGTGTTGAAGCCGATAGTGTTGTCGAAATGTAAGTCCAAGATGGCGGCTGCAAAATATATCAATTTTTTCATCTTGGGTGTCATTTTCATGGTTTTCGAGGGTGTTGAAGCCGATAGTGCTGTCGAAATGTAAATCCAAGATGGCGGCTGCAACAGGTATCAATTTTTTCATCATGGGTGTCATTTTCATGGTTTTCGAGGGTGTTGAAGCCGATAGTGCTGTCGAAATGTAAATCCAAGATGGCGGCTGCAATAGATATAATTTTTTTCATCTTGGGTGTCATTTTCATGGTTTTCGATAGAGTTGAAGCCGATAGTGCTGTCTAAATGTAAATCCAAGATGGCGGCTGCAATAGGTATCAATTTTTTCATCATGGGTGTCATTTTCATGGTTTTCGAGAGAATTGAAGCCGATAGGGTTGTCGAAATGTAAATCTAAGGTGGCGGCTGCAATGGGTATTAATTTTTTCATTATGAGTGTCATTTTCATGAGTTTCGAGGATGTTGAAGCCGATAGTGCTGTCGAAATGTAAATCCAAGATGGCAGCTGAAGTAGGTACCAATTTTTTCATCTTGGGTGTCATTTTCATGGTTTTCGAGAGTGTTGAAGCCGATAGTGCTGTCGAAATGTAAATCCAAGATGGCGGCTGAAGTAGGTACCAATTTTTTCATCTTGGGTGTCATTTTCATGGTTTTCGAGAGAGTTGAAGCCGATAGTGCTGTCGAAATGTAAATCCAAGATGGCGGCTGCAATAGGTATCAATTTTTTCATCATGGGTGTCATTTTCATAGTTTTCGAGAGAGTTGAAGCCGATAGGGTTGTCGAAATGTAAATCCAAGATGGCGGCTGAAGTGGGTGCCAATTTTTTCATCTTGGGTGTCATTTTCATTGTTTTCGAGAGAGTTGAAGCCGATAGTGCTGTCGAAATGTAAATCCAAGATGGCGGCTGCAATAGGTATCAATTTTTTCATCACGGGTGTCATTTTCATGGTTTTCGAGGATGTTGAAGCCGATAGTGCTGTCGAAATGTATTTAAACTGCTTTAAAAATTCCGTATAATCATGTTATACGTAATTTTTTTAATGCGCTTAAGGTATGCCCAATTGGATTTACCAATATTTTTTCATCATGGGTGTCATTTTCATAGTTTTCAAGGGTGCTGAAGCCGATAGTGCTATCGAAATGTAAATCCAAGATGGCGGCTGAAGTAGGTACCAAATTTTTTCATCATGGATATCATTTTCATGGTTTTCGAGGGTGTTGCAGCCGATAGTGCTGTCGAAATGTAAATCCAACATGGCGGCTGCAATAGATATCAATTTTTTCATCATGGGTGTCATTTTCATGGTTTTCGAGGGTGCTGAAGCCGATAGTGCTGTCGAAATGTAAATCCAAGGTGGCAGCTGCAATAGGTATAAAGTTTTTCATCATGGGTGTCATTTTCATGGTTTTCGAGGGTGTTGAAGCCGATAGTGCTGTCGAAACGTAAATCCAAGATGGCGGCTGAAGTAGGTACCAATTTTGTCATCATGGGTGTCATTTTCATGGGCTTCGAGGGTGTTGAAGCCGATAGTGCTGTCGAAATGTAAATCCAAGATGGCGGCTGAAGTAGGTACCAATTTTTTCATCATGGGTGTCATTTTCATGGTTTTCTAGGGTGTTGAAGCCGATAGTGCTGTAGAAATGTAAAGCTAAGATGGCGGCTGCAATAGGTATAAATTTTTTCATCATGGGTGTCATTTTCATGGGTTTCGAGGGTGTTGAAGCCGATAGTGCTGTCGAAATGTATTTAAACTTTTTAAAAAAAAATCCGTTTAATCATGCTATACGTTATTTTTAATGCGAAGGTATGCTCAATTGGATTTACCAATATATTTAATATTGTATATAATAATAAAAATTTTATTTAATAAAAGCAAATATAAATTATTAAGAATAACTCAAAAACTATATAGTTAGACCTTGATCAAATTTATATTCGAAATCGGTTCAAGCAGTGTATTATTTACATTAATTTATTATTAATAATTTTAATAATAAATTAATATAAGTAAATAACATTTGCTACTAATTATAGTGGTTTTTCCGTGTGAACTGCACCAAGTATATTGGCAGCAGCGTCTTCCTGGTAAAAGCTGAATAAAATTAAAAAAAAACTGCGGTTTCCAACCCGCTTACCAAGCGTGGCAACTAAGGCAAATATTCCCCCTATGAGACAATCTGTGAAAGAGGAATATTATGTTTGTTCAGCAGTGGAACTCCGATAGGCTGTAATGGATTGATGTCGCCCGTGTGGGGACGGCGTGAGACAATCCGTCTTCCATCGTCCCGTACGTATCCGTAAAGGAAGATGTAGTAAAACCCGGAAATATGGAAACATTATATGTGGTAGAGCCATGCTGCAGCTATATTAGTAGTATTATAGTTGTAACACGAATGAGTCGGCCCGACCGGGGAAGGATTCTCACAGAATACCAACGTAAAATAACAGCTGCTGTGTTTCGTATGGTGAGTGTAGAGAACCGGAGATCCTTTTTACTGGAAACAAGGCATTCCATCTCAGTCCTCAGGTGTGACAACGCATCTGCATGTTGATTCTAAGTCGAGGATATACGTAGATGTCTATGGGCCACAGGATCCACTTACCGTCGGGTGGACTGTGTGCTTGTTTGTCACCCTTATTCTATAAAAAAGCGTCTTTCTAATAACGACGAAATCGGCACTCTATTGGGGAGGCCTTATTTCAGCAGTGGACTTTAGTATAGGCTGTAACGATAACGGTCTCGGTATGTATCTAGAATGATTTGCAAACAACAATATGGTTTAGGCCACTGCTGGAGGCGTACAGCATATGCGATGTGTGTTTCAAGGTTTGTTAAAGAAAGAAAGAAGAAAGATTTGTGTGTGAGTAGTGAGTACGTGTCAAGAAGTTTGGTTTCGGCGTATCTTGAAATATAAGCAGTGTTACGTCTCTTATCTTTATCTTTATTTATTGTTTTAATGTTCTGAGGCTTATTGTTGGTACTACTGAACATGTTTAAGTGAAACAATGTAAATAAAAAAAATCATTATGGAGTTGATTAATGTTAGAGTTAAAATGTGTTGTTGTTTTAAAATCCAGTTTACACCCTTTTCAGCTTCATATTTGTGTATTTGTAGTGTTGAGTAGAGCTAAAAAAATAAATAAAAACCTTACACCATCAAGAATGTCTTTTTTTACCTTTCAAATGCGATACTGAAGATGCTTAAAGGCGAAAAAGGATTTAAGTAATTGTATCTTAAGCTAAACCCGCTAGAATATAATTTACAGTATTGTTTTATTGATTGAATAATGCTCGTAATTTTAAAAAAAAATACATAGCCACATATCAAACACATGATTATAAATATTACACATAAACACATTGATATACAAGATCTATGTATACATATATATAACTTGGGAACATTGTAAGCCATATTAACTTAGCGGATAAGGCTTTGCCAACACAACAGCTTGTTGGAACCGTTAAAATTTAAAAATGCTAGTTGCAACTTTAAACGCTATTGTACTACGCGCTCAGTGTTGAGAAAACCGAAGTGTGCTATATTTCGAAGGTATATGAAGTCTACGATCCCAACACACATTGGACTAGGCAGGCGGATCTCTCCGTTTTCTAAGCAACACCCTGTCAGTATAATTACTGAAACTACGAGACTGATGAAAATGGCGGCTTATTTTTCTTGTTATTTTTCCTCATGAATAATAATAAGTTATTATAGAATAATAACTTATAATTCATGTGGAAAATGTCAAATTTAAATTCAAATAAGAAGAGTTTTTTTTTTATTTCGACTATAAACTAACACCAGGATTTATTTACTTCAATTTGGTTTTATTAAAAAGAAATAAGTCAATTTAACGCGTGCAAGTCCATGAAAATAGTTTTATTCAATGTGCAGCCATAGTGTATTCGTGAAAGTTGCAAGAAGTCTAATACAGCGATCCTAAATACGCCTGCCAAGCGCGACGATTACAAATTCCTCGTACACTGGAGAGGTCCATGTCGGCCAGCGCACTTTTACAGGCTCATAAAGAAAAAGAATGTGCAGTATTCGATTAGTAACGTTACAGCCTATATAAGTCCTACTTCTGGGAACAGGCCTCTCCTCAGTTCTGAGAAGGTTTTAGGCCAAGGAAGTGTCCACCGCGCTGCCCCAATATGTGTTGGCAGACTCAATATTCCTTCGAAGTATATTTTTTTTCGCTTTAACATAAAAAATCATTAAGTAATGTTTTTACACAAAACTTTCAGGGGAATGACGGTGACGTCAGGAAGCGTAGTGCTCAGCAAGGATGAGAAGAATTTAGTAGGCATCAGTATAGGTGGAGGCGCTCCGCTGTGCCCATGTCTGTACATTGTACAGGTACGATAGTGAACACACATACATTGTTATTATTATTAATAAAACCACAATAATGTTCTCCAGACCAAATTTTGGTCACGGCAGCCAGTCTCAACGGCGACCAGCCGTCTGCGCAAAATACGATTATAATACTCGAGAGTATACGCAAGCACAGTTGCAGTCTCTATTCCCTCGATCTCATAGTTCAATAGGACGGCAATATGGCACGATTAGAGAGATCAGACGCAGGACCAACGGCTTTACATGCTTTCCGAGGCTCGGGGTTGCAACAGCACCAACTTCCTGACGCCAGGCTGTTACTGAAAATGTCTTAATAGAAAAACCAAATATCTGGCCCGACCTCCTATCTGTCGAAAGTGGGACCTAATGATCAGTCGTGCTTACGGTCACTAGATCAACGAACCAAAGTCTAATCACTATAATTAAATATACAATAGATATAATAATATATATTTATAATGTCCTCCAGACCGAATTTCGGTCACGGCGGTCAGCCTCAACGGAGACTAGCCATCGGCACAGGACAGGATTATAGTGCCCAAGTGTATGCGTAAGCACAGGTGCACTCTCTATTCGCTCACTCTCAACACAATAGATATTGTGAAACATAATCAAATCTGATCAGGATATAGTGGAAGTATGAGCCAATGATATATAGAAACTTGCAGATTGCCCAGAGTGCGTCAGTCGTATACAGTACGTCGCTCGACGAGGCTCCTGTCATACTTCCCACATTTATAGTATGAACACGAGGCAAACAAATTGTAAGAAGAAAGTAATATACTTACCGTTACCGTTACAGCCTAATTAAAGCCACTGCTGAACATAGGCCTCCCATAGAATGCCCAATAGGGAGGATATTTGCCATAGTACTACTACTACACTTGGCAGGCCGGTTGGTAACACCAGTTTTTTATTGGTTATTAGAAAGACGCTGTTTCCCATCTCCTGGGTTTTTTATAGTAAATGACTACCGCAGCCCATTAATTTTCTACATGGTTGAGCCAGGGCTACAACACGAATGGCTCAGATCGACCGGGAAGGACCTTGCAAATAATTACCAGCGTTACACGGCCGCATAACGTCACTGTGTTTTAGAGCAGCAAAGAGCAGCAGAATAATGCTGCTGCTTTTCATATGATGAGGGTAAAAAACCGGAGACCCTTTACAATGGAAACGAGACATTACATCCTAGTATTCATGGGTAACGACGGATTTTTAGACAGTGATAGATGTAGATGTCTATGGGCCACAGCATCCACTTTTTTGTATGGGAGAATGCCCGCCCCGCAGGGGCAAGGATGTGTTATGCGGAATTCTACAACCCCATGGTGTTTCATTTTCACTGAATGGTGGCAGGGCCACGGGAATTCTCTCGCACTCATCCGTGGCTCCAGCAGGGCCAGTCACTTCATGCAGCCCCTCCTCTGAAGAGGACAAGTTCTTTCCTTCTCTTTCTCAAGTAAGGCTCGCCAAAACACAAGGTATGAGGAATCAAGTAAGCGCCAGGCTTCCTGACCATAGGGGTGGATCTGGTCTGTGGCTCCACCGTCAACCAAGAGCGACGCCTCGCAATACCGACACTCCTCTTCCCTCGCGACTCCATCTCGGCTCCAATGGTAGGGGAAGAGGACACTCTTCTCACCATAGTAGCCTACTAATACACATCCGAAGTGGCCTCGCCAAGCCCACTAGGAAAGGGCCCATTTCGGGCGGTCCGTTCTCTTCAAACCAGTCATGTGGGTTCTACTTAGTTCACGATGGGTGACCAAGCCAGAGTTACTAAGTCCCCCGCCATGACAAGACGGGAATCCGTTCGGGGGGGATAGCATCCACTTACCATCAGGTGGATTGTGTGTTCGTTTGCCACTTTTACTTCAAAGATAACTATTTATGTTTACATCTGGTACATAGAAGATAGTTATATCAGCATGTGTTTAAGGTCATGGAGGTCATGGGATCATTTCCTATAATCGTTGGAATAGAAAAAGGTGATGGTCTCTCTTACTCTGCTACCGCATTTTTAAGATCCACGTTTTTGTCATTACAGATTTTCGACAACACACCAGCTGCCCAGGAAGGCACATTGCAATGCGGTGATGAAGTGGTCGGAGTAAATGGGCAGAGCGTTAAAGGGAAGACGAAAGCCGAAGTAGCCAAAATGATTCAAGCCGCCACGGTATGTTGGTGCCCGAGGCTTCTTGTGAATGGTGCTGTACCCGCATCACGCCCTTACTGCAGCTCCGTAAAATTTAGCTTATATACGTTCGTTACCTTCCAGTGCGGAACCGTTGCTGTAGCAGTGCGACTACGACAATATTAACAGGGAGCTTAACTTTTGTAAAGCTTGATTTTAAATTGAATCAGACGTTACGTTGTGGAATTCCATTATAGTAAAGATGTTAAAAATTGATTGGCTAATATCTGCTTAATAAAATAAAATGATGTGTCTTATCTAGTTTCAAGATATATCTTAGCGGTCAGCCACCGCAGAGTCTGTTCGCTTAGATATACTCGTACGGTCGCCTTTGTGTCGCGCTACCTTAGAACGTACCGCATCTTGTCAAAGGCGCCGCCGCGACATCAAGGGTCTACGCGTGGGGCGTACACCCGCAGTAAAATTTGGCACTTTAAAACGAAACGCCGTAGTGAAAGGTTGGTTTTGTTGACTCTGCTACCTATACAGAAAATGTTTTTTCATCCTTAGGAGGACAGTGAAGTGCCTCAAGATGAAATATTGAGAGAACCAATAACAAAAATACTATTTTAGTATGGATTCAGAACGTAATGACGTTGAGTACCTTATTATAAATACAGATGGTAATGACTCCGACATTTCGAGTGATGAAGAATAGTGTCTATTTTACATTCGTATACGTTTACCTATCTACTTAAATTTTTCATTTAAGTTCTCTTTGCTACCTAACTTGTATTTATTATTTATATTCGTATTTTATTACAATAACTATAAGAATAAAATAGTATTCTATTTTATTTTTAGAATAGAAAATCATAATATACTCCCGGTGTACCCACACTATCTTAGTGAACAGACTATTTCACCTGAGGATGTCTCATTTTATTAGAGATGAAACACGTGTTGTATTATCGACGGTGGTTTGTCTTTTCTAGTGTAGTGATGTTGGGGGTTTAGTGGAGCTGGAATTCGTGGTGACGGGGATAGTGCACGCAATTGAGTTACGGCGGGAGGTGCCCTTCAAACTAGGTAAGACACATCATTTTATTGTATTACGCAATTCATAGCTAAATTATTTTTAACATCTTATAGCTTGATTTTGTTTAATTATTTTCCACGACGAACTCGGGCTTTAATTCTTTTGTTGATTGTCTCTACATAGTATAAACAAAGTCGCTTCTCGTCTGTACGCTTAGATCGTTTAAACTACACAACGGATTTTGATGCGGTTTTCATAAATAGACTAAATGATTCAAGAAAAAGGCAAAAAAAAATTATTGTTTGAGTTTTTAAAAAAAGTTATTTCTATAGGTTTGAATAATGATCCTGATAACGTACTTAACGGGAACCACAGGGTTTTTGTTACATATTGTATAATTCTTTTGTCCGTGTGTATGTGACTGAACTCCTCCTAAACGGATGGATCGATTATGATGAAATTTTGTGTGTGATTAAGTTGATTAGAGAATGTTTTAAATTCACCATTGGGTCCGATAGGTGGCGTTGTTGTTTATATCCAGAAATCAACCGTGCGAAGCTGGGGCGGATCGCTAGTTTTTTATGAAACTGAAATGACAAACGAACTTACAGTCTACCTGGTGTTAATTGGACGTAGTTATGCAAAAAGGATCCAACCCGCGATAAGTTAATTTGAGTTTATGATATTTGAAGTATCCATACCTCAAATATCATAAACTCAAATTATCGGAATGGTTTCTATCTGTTTGTAATTTTTCTTGTTATTTGTGTTACGTTTGCTAAAATTGTTACATCACATAATAGTATAGACCACAAACGTTATTCTTCAAGTCAACATTTTTGACACAAACTCGGGTTGGATCCTTTTTGCATAACCATGTAATACCTGCAGCCAACTTCAGGCAAATAAGGCTACAGAGGCGTCGTCACTTCTAATGATATCAAGATGGAATGCCTCGCAGCCTGTTAATATACAGTCTATATCACAACATTTGTACTCTCTACTAACGTCCCAGACGGACTACTATGTATAAAATGAGTTTTTTTTTAATATTATAAGGGTGAAAAACGAGCACACAGTCCACCTGATGGTAAGTGGTAGCTGCGGCCCTTAGACATCTACATCTATCCTCTATTACAAATCAAAATGCAGATGCGTTTTCACCCGTGAGGACTAGGATGGAATGCCTCATTTCCAGTAAAAAGGGCCTCCGGCCATCTGCACTCACCAAGCGAAACGCAGAGGTAAACCTCTACTTCACGCTGGTATTCTATGAGGTCGTGGTACCACCCCGGTTCGAGCCGGCCCATCCGTGCGACAGCAAAAGCTGCTGCCTGGCTCTACCACTGTTAAAATCTCTACCACGGTCTACTGCCTAGCATGATTTTGATGATTCAGATTTTTAAAATATATATATATATATATATATATATATATATATATATATATATATATATATATATATATATATATATTGATTTGGGACACCTTAATAAAAGTATATAACAGTATGTGTACATATAATGCCCTCCAGACTAAATATTACTCACGGCCCAGCGGCCAGGCTCAACGGACACTTGCCCCTTTTTTATAGCATAATGTGACAAACGAGCACACAGTCCTCCTGATGGTAAGTGGTTGCTGTGACCCATAGACATCCACATCTATCCTCAATAAAGAATCAAAATGCAGATGCGTTGTCACCCGTGAGGACTAAGGTGGAATGCCTCTTTTCCAGTTTTATCAGTGGATTTAAATATCACATTGCAGAACGATGTGACCATCAACTATAACAAACTTCACGCGGATCCAAAGCAGGGGAAATCTTTAGACATAATTATGAAGAAAATGAAACATAGACTCGTTGAGAACATGTCGTCTGGGACGGCGGACGCTCTCGGGTTGTCAAGAGCTATACTTTGCAATGACACTCTAGTCGCCAAGCTGAACGAGATGAGGGAAACAGAAAACACATATAAGAGATTGGTGGAGAATTCCAAAAGGTAACAACCTGAAAATTTTCAGCAGTGAATTTGTAAGGGTCTTTAGTAATGATGACAATGAGGACTAATAATTCTCTGCTCACCAGATGTCGCTAGTTGACACTGAGGTAATTTTTTGTTACACAATGTCATTTAATTGAGAAGTTAGTTTTTAATAAAAGTTAATCAGTTTCTAGAGTATTATATTAATACAGAAAACAATGTCTTGGTGGCTTGCTCTTTAATTTTTAACATTTTTGAAAAAAACTACCTACTTTTATGAATATCTACTGTGATTCGGTTTATTTATTTTTATTTATATTAATACAAAATATAACTAATAGTACAAAAAAGAAATATTAACCTTTACATTTTCTGAAATTTACTTCCCCGCTATGAAATCTGTCAAATATTATACCTCATACTAGTGGCGCCGCCCTGGTGGCGGAAAAAGTCGTGAATGCCCTCATTAAATAAATATTCAATATTTTAATAATAGACTTATTAACAATTTTTTAAAAGAGAATTTGGCGTTCAACTAATCAAAATAAAAACTACGGTAAGTAACTTACCTGCCAATAGTGACAACTATGAAAAATATCGCCTAGTCATTATTGGGAAGACTTTACCTTCTCCTGATTTGTTTCGCTCTACCGCCTCTTACGACACCCACGGGATGATATGGGGTAGTGGATATTCTTACAAACGCTACTACGCAGTCATGGTATATTATTATTATTTAATAAATTAAAAAAGAATAATTAAAATCGGTTTACAATTGACGAAGACATCGCGTAACACACAAATAAATATAAATTGAGAACTTTCTTTTTTAGACGGCTGGAAACAACTTAAAATCTAAGAAACTATAGAGTACACATAACCATAGCTTGCTTATATTTGTCACAAAGTTAAGGTAAAAACCGTTTTATGACCAAAAACCTTGGCTTTTGATCAAAAACCGGAATAAGACAAACATATTACTTAATCTTATCATTAACCTGAAAAAATCTTTGTTTTTTTATCAAAAAATCTGAACTTCTTTAGGTTTATGATTAAATTTAAGCTTAGGTTAGGTTATCTACTTAATTGTTTTATTTATTTAGAGAAATAGCAACCGACATTGATTTTATCATAAAACTAAATCAGTCTAGGTTTTTAATCAAAAAACTTAATTTTCTCAGGTTTATGATAACATAAAGTAGTCATTTTGTGTTCTTCCGGATCATGATACGACCTCTGTTTGAACATGCATCACGCAAAAACCTGAGAACCGATTTAGATGGGACTTTCACTGGCAGATAGCTGATGTTATAAGAAGTCACTTACTACTTTTATTTTAGGGTTCCGCGCAAAAAAATCCACACGGGAGAAGTCGCGGGATACACATAGTATGCTCTAAGTGAACAACCAAATGAAAAATAAATAAGGATAATAGACCAAAACTTATCCACGCCCTTTTAAGCTTTAAACTCTTTTTTTTTCAGAATGTTAAAGTCGTACTTCGACCTTCTCCAAACTTACAAATCGCTAGGTGACGTTTTCGCAGCTATCGGAGTGAGGGAACCCCAAGCCAGGGCATCGGAAGCTTTCACAAAATTTGGCGAATACCATAGATCTCTAGAGAGAGATGGTATTAAAATGCTGAAGACCTTGAAACCGGTAAGCTTTTGGCCTTTCTTCAATAGATATCGATGAAATTAGTTTATTTACTTCTTCAACATCACATAAGAGTCCATCGCTGGACCAACTAAATATTCCATTTTTAAATACTTTATTATAAAATGGCGGCAAATATCTTATATAAGTAATATTTTTGTTATAAGTACCGTTTATACTTTCATATACATTTAGTAAAAAGCTGTTATTTTGACATTACAAACAGATACTTCATTTTTATTTATTTGTATAGATTGTAAATTTAGAAGTGGTAGCTCAGGGCTCAAGCGCTCTCATTATAGTCCGTTCGCGTTAAGAAAATAGTGAGTCATCGTTCTCCGCCGGCCTGGCCACGCCCCGCAGCCAATTCAAAATGTAAGAAATTAGAAAGTCGAGTTCACAGTGATCAGTTGAAGTCAGGCCTTCGAACAAAACGGTTGTGTATTTTGCGTGTTACTCGTTCAACATTAAGTTTTGAAAATGAATACCTCACCTATTCGAAAGAATAAAAGTGGATCAATAATCCATAGCGGAGACAAACGCGTAATTTACAATGTTTATAAGTGCTTTAAACTGTGTGATTTAAATGCGACTGTGGAGAGCACAGTAATAAAAACAGCAAGTGCATGTGGTGTGTCCGAAAATACTGTTTATAAAATTATTAAAGAACAAAAGGATACTAACACATTAAAATCACCCGTGAAAAAAGAGCTCGACTATCGACGGTCGATAAATTAGATGAACTAGACAAATGTGCAATAAGGAGAAAAGTTCACTCAATATATTTAAATAGCGACTACCCGACATTGGACAAAATTATGACACTTTGCGAAGCTGACGAAGATATTCCTGTTTTCAAACGTACCACACTTCATAAAATAATGCACGAGCTTGGTTTCGATTTCAATAAACAGGATAGCAGGACATTGTTAGTCGAAAGAGAAGATATTGTTTTATGGAGGCGTAAATATTTGAGGCAAATAAAATAATACAGCCGCTAATAAAACCATTTACTATCTTGACGAAACGTGGGTAAACGCCGGACACGTAAAGACAAAAGCATGGTTGGATACAACGGTAAAAAATAATATATTGGTAAATCCAATTGGGCATACCTTAAGCGCATTAAAAAAATTACGTATTACATGATTATACGGAATTATTAAAGTAGTTTAAATACATTTCGACAGCACTATCGGCTTCAACACCCTCGAAAACCATGAAAATGACACCCATGATGAAAAAATTGATATCTATTACAGCCGCCATCTTGTATTTACATTTCGACAGCACTATCGGCTTCAACACTCTTGAAAACCATGAAAATGACACCCGAGATGAAAAAACTGGTACCAACTTCAGCCGCCATCTTGGATTTACATTTCGACAGCACTATCGGATTCAACACCCTCGAAAACCATGAAAATGACACCCAAGATGAAAAACTTCATATCTATTGCAGCCGCCATCTTGGATTTACATTTCGACAGCACTATCGGTTTCAACACCCTCGAAAACCATGAAAATGACACCCAAGATGAAGAAATTGATATATTTTGCAGCCGCCACCTTGGATTTACATTTTGACAGCACTATCGACTTCAACACCCTCGAAAACCATGAAAATGACACCCATGATGAATAAGTTGGTACCTTATTCAGCCGCCATCTTGGATTTACATTTCGACAGCACTATCAGCTTCAACACCCTCGAAAACCATGAAAATGAAACCTATGATGAAAAAATTGATACCTATTGCGGCCGCCATCTTGGATTTACATTTCGACAACCCTATCGGTTTCGACACCCTCGAAAAGCATGAAAATGTCACCCATGACAAAAAAAATTATACTACTTACTTTTAGTACGTACTACTATTATTTTTTCTGTGCTTTTAAATATTGTAATAAAAAATCTCTTATTATTATTATACTCAAGTATTTAAGAAATTTGGTTATTCGAATATTGTGTATTTGTACAGCGATCTTTTTGAGCCGCTGAAAACAACCGAAACAATGTCCACTCACGACGGCGACTGAAGGAAGCCGAACTAAACTTAATACAAAGGTACTCTGTGAACTAAACTATTCTGTGGCTGTAGATCCCCATTTACAGAAACAATTTATATACGAGGCAACCAAATCAACGAAAATTTCGCCATTTTGGAGCCGAAAAAAATTAATTATAGCTAAACAAAACAAAATTACACTGCCATTTACATTCAGTGGCTTCCCACATGATAGATGAAGAGATTAAAAAATAGATTGAGTTAAACAATTGATATTTTCAAAAGTTATAGTGTTTACAAGCCACAGGGACATGATAAATCCACACCATAAGCCACGAAAACCCTTTTTTTTATTTAAAAATAGCAATTAATCGATTTAAAAAAATTATTAATAAGTTCAACAATCATTTATCTTCCTAACAATGTTGCATTTTATATCATTTATATGTATAATATGATTGCTAGATACGATTTTATTCGATAAAATGTTGGAATTTTAATTTTTAGGCGATAGTAGAAAATTACCTTGCGCTTTCGCTTAAGGTATGCAAAAGACAAGCCTTGCTAGATGGCTTATCAGCCGGTCCAAAAGCTCCGACAGGAAAAGGTAAAAGGTTAATTGTATTGCACATTGGCAGCAACAAAGGATTCGTGGAAGATGGTCTACTAGTATTTGAATCTAAGTCTACAAAAGACTATCATGAAGAGATGGATGGTGAAAGATTCCTTAGTTGGTTCATTAATATAATGCCTAAGCTAGAACCAGGAAGTGTGGTTGTCATAGATAACGCTCCCTATCATCCAGTAAGAGTCGAAAAAATACCAACAACCAGCTGGAACAAGCAGCAAATAATAGATTGGCTGCAAAGCATAGGCAAATCCATGGACATGACTTATTTAAAAAAAGAATTATTAATGAAAGTTGCCGAAATCGCCCCACAATATAATAAATATTTAATAGATGAGACTGCCAAAAGTAATGGCATTACAATTCTTCGCCTACCGCCTTACCGTTGCAAACTTAATCCAATTGAATTGGTTTGGGCCCAAATAAAAAATTATGTTGGTGCCAATAACTCCACGTTCAAAATGAGTGACATAAAAAAATTATTAGATGACGCAATAGCATTAATAGACAATAATCGTTGGAAGAAGTGCTGCGACCACGTCATACGCGAAGAAAATACCATGTGGAATTTGGATGACGTCATGGAACTTGCAGAACAAAATTCTTTCATAATTAATGTAACTGGAGAATCTAGCGATACTGATTAGTGATTTACGTAATTTTAAGAAAATTTGTTTCCATTAAACTTAATTAAATATTGGAAAAAAAAGAATTTTTACTCCACTGTGAATACACCTTTACCCTTTAGTTGCACTGATGACTCACTATTTTCTTAACGCGAACGGACTATAAGTTACACCAGCGGGGTACTCGCTTACCCCGCGTTCGATCCCCAGCGGCAGCATTCAAATTGTTAATTTCAATTTTAAGTGCTGATTTACCACGTGTTCAGTGACGAAGGAGGAAAACTGATGCCTAGGGATAAAATAAAATATATTTTTTTATAATATAGGGAGACAAACGAGCACACAGTCCACCTGATGATAAGTGGTTGCTGTGGCCCTTATACATCTACATCTATCCTTGTTTGCGAATCAAAATGCAGATGCGTTGCCACCCGTGAGGACTAAGATAGAATGCCTCGTTTCCAGTAAAAAGGGTCTCCAGTTCTCTACACTCACCATACGAAACACTGCAGTGTTAAGCTACTATTTGACGCTGGTATTCTGTGAGAGCGGGGTCCTTCCCCGGTCGAGCCAACCCATTCGTTCTACAACTATACTACTAATATAGCTGAAGCATGGCTCTACCACGTATACCAAGACGCTCCTGCCCATCTCCTTTTTTGTTTCCTTGTGTCGCGTTTCAAAATCCACGTTACTATATGGGGTAGTGGATATTCTTAAACAGAAACTGCAAATTAAGTGAATGAATTTAATTTTACACGTTGAAAAATAAACAGAGTCAATTTTATTTCATCTTATTAAATTTTTTATCCAGATACTTGCTGACATGGGGACGTATCTGAATAAAGCCATTCCCGACACGAAGCTGACGATACGGAAGTATGCCGATACAAAATTTGAATATCTGTCTTACTGCCTCAAAGTGAAAGAGATGGATGATGAGGAGTTTGGATACAATGCCATACAGGAACCTCTTTACAGAGTAGAAACCGGGAATTACGAGTATAGGTAATTTCTTTCACTTACATCTTATTTCTTTCTTCTTTCTTTGTCAGTTCCTAGCAACCACAAAACATGAGTCTCTCCAATGAGGGCTCATAATCTTACGCTCACCAGATATCGCTAGTTTAGACTAAGGTGAACTTATTTCTTACACAGTGTTATCATTATTGAAAAGTTGCTATTTAATTATAAGTTTTTCGGTTTATGTGTATGTATATACACAAAACAATGCCTCAGTGCTGTATTATTTAATTTTTACACAATTAAAAAAATTCTTATATAGCATAGTTCAAATATATATAGTATGTTAATGTCAGGATATTGTAATTGATAAAGTAATTTCTACAACTTGTCATGGGGTCGATACTTGCAAGTATGCGAATACATTTTTCTGAATTAGAAATACTTTTTTAGCGTCTGTGCTGTTACCGCAAAGTACCACACCGTAGCGTAGCCAGGCGTCTACGTACGCTTAGTAGGCACAAGTTGCTGTTTTAATGTCGGTGGTTTTTTTAAGTTCTATTAGAGCGTACGTAAAACTAGATAATTTTTTGACACATTTAAATTGGATATTTATACCCAGGAGACAGTGAGAGTTAACAGATTCTAAAAGAATATTTAGGTATTGGTAGTTGATATGTAAGGGGCGTTTTTGGTATGGTCTAAATTGCAAGAGTTTAGTCAGAGGCATTGTCTCAACTGCGGACTAAGATGGAATAGCTTGACGTATTCATGAAATTGCCTTGTTACCGTTACCAGTAAGAAGGTCCTCCGGTTCTCTACACTCACCATACAAAACACAGCAGCATTAAGCTGCTATTTTACGCTGGTATTCTGTGAGAGTGTGGTCCTTCACGATCGAGCTGACTCATTCGTGCTACAACCATAGCTGCAGCATGGCTCTATCACGTTTAACATATTAATTTTTTATTTGTTCAAAACTCTTTACTGACAAAGCTTTTTTCCAGTAATGTATTTTTTTATTTAGATTAATTCTCCGCTGTCGTCAAGAAGCGAGGGCGAGGTTCGCACGCTTGAGATCGGATGTGCAAGTCAAGTTGGAATTACTCGATAACAAAAAAACTCAAGACGTCGCCTATCAGCTCAAGAGGTTTATTCAGGGACTGGCCGTATATCACAAGTATGATGACATATATAATACTAAAACTTCACTAATAAGGGCTTCAATAATAATCTTACGCTCACCAGATGTCGCTAGTTAAGACTGAGGTGAACTTATCAAATACACAGGTCACACAGTCATGATCATTGAAAGTTGCGTTTTAATTTTTTTTATTTCTAGTGTATGTAACTACAAAACATTGCCCTAGTGCTATTCTTAAACTTTTTATACATTTTTAACTTTTTTTAATTTTTCTAGTCTTAGTGGGTAACGCCTTACTGGCGCGTCTACTTAGGAATATCTGTAAGAGAAACAGAAACAGAAACAGAAACTTTTTTATTCAATATAGATTATAAATAATACTTATTGAAAGTCACTCTTTTGTATAATTACCACTGGTTCGAAAAAAAACCTCTGTCCTGAGAAGAACCAGCAAGAAACCCAGCGGGACTTTTTTTTTAAATAACAGCTTACAATCATGATGTTACACAAATTAACAACACAACAAATTAGAAATAGCTTGGTAGCGATCACCTCATTTCCAGGGGTTATTATCATCTATAAATTCTTTAATATTATAATAACCCTTTTTAATACAAACTTAGTTTAATAAAGTTTTTGAACTTTGAGCAGGTCAAATTTTGTATATTTTCTGGAATTTTGTTGTAAAAGCGTATACATCGCCCCAAGAATGAATTACTGACTCCATCGAGTCGAGTAACTGGTACTACTAGCTTGTGTCTGTTCCTAGTATTAATATCACTTATTATTATAGAATTATTATTATAGAATGAATATCACTTATTTTTGTAAAACTACTTTTATTTTTGTGTACGTATATTACATTTTCATAAATGTATTGAGAGGCCAAAGTTAATATATTAATTTCCTTAAATTTTTGTCGCAGCGACACTTTAGGCTTTAAATCATAAATTGCTCTTATGGCCCTCTTCTGTAAAACAAATATAACTTCACTGTAGATTGGTTTATATATTTATTAGATATAAATAGATAAACCAATCTACAGATTTTATTTCGGATTTGGCTTATATTTCAGAAAGAAACATTAATTTCTACACTTTTCTAACGAATGAACACCCCCCGCTATGTTTGTGAAATATTTCACTTCATTCCTAACTGGCACCACCTTGGTGGCAGAAAAGTTGTGGATGCCCTCACAGAGTCGTCCATTTCCCATTTCGTCCCGTGTGGACTTGTGTCAATCGTAAATGATTCGTTCATTTGGCCCGGGCCGCATCAAAGCATTTATGATTGCAATTACATTTTTTGAACGTTCCGGATCAAACGACGCCAGGACCTACGGCAAAAGAGTATAGTAAAGTCCGACCACCGACATTATCGCGCGAGTCTAACAGATCACAGAGTACAGAGTACTGAAAATGGAAATGATTCATTTGAAAAATGACCCGGCTCGTAATACGATTCAATACTTGAATGATCGGTTCACTAGAAATGAATGAATGACACATGTCTAGTCGCGTGGGTGACGTAAGAGGCGACTACGGGAAACGCATAAATGTTATGTCTTTCGATTGTAGACAATGTAAGCTGAGTCCTACGCTGCCTGCTTCAGATTGCCTACATACAATATTTGACGTGGCGTGGTCCTTCACTGCTGGCCGTATGAGGAAGCTCAAAGTCGCTCAGCGAACTATGGATATATGCTCGGATTTTCTCTGCGTGATAGACTTAAAAAAGAGAATATTCGCAGTAAAACCAAAGTAACCGACATATGCCAAACAATTAGTATGAAGTGGCAATGGGCCGGCCATATAGCTCGAAGAACCGACAACCGATGGGGAAGAAAGGTTCTTGAGTGGCAGCCTCGTACCGGTAGGCGAAGTGTAGGGCGACCCCCACGAGATACAGTGACGACCTAGTAAGACATGCAGGAAGTCAATAGATGCAGGTGGCTCGGGACCGTGATTTGTGACTTTCCTTGGGGGAGGCCTATGTTCAGCAGTGGACTTGTGAAGGGCTGTAATGATGATAAACAATATTTGGCTGGCGTGGCGGTCCACTACCTTTCGATTTACACGGAATTTTCCGCCTCGCACGACCACACTGTAAAATTTATTGTCGTCAGCGGTTTTTCCAGAGTTATACGTGTAAGGACCTTCAAGGAAAGGGCCTACTCCTTTCTAATAGACCGACAAAGCAAATGCAATAGTTCTGGTGTTGTAGATGTTCATAGGCGACGATGATCACTTATAATCAGATGAGCCGCATGCTTACTTGCCTCCTCTTTCATAAAAGAAATCCTCTCATCATGTCGATGGCGTAAGATCTCCGATAGAGGGCGATAGAATCATTTCGTATTTGCTAGATACAAAATACCCAGACCATAAGCAGAAAGTTGCGAGACGTCTGGCACAGAGACCATGAAGTCGAGTAGGCCTGCCTACCCTGGAACATACCCATGTCCAGCAGTAGACTGTTATGACCTTATGAAGAAGTAAAACAAGAAGTCCCAATAACGGCGAATCTTGCCGCGCTTTAAGAAGTCATTCTCATCCTGCCTCATCACTCCCATAACCCCTCTTACGAGATTAGACGTGACCATGGATGTGATGAGGAATGATATTCCCAGTTTATACTTCGAATACTCTCACCTCACCACTTCGCTAATTGGCTCTTGATAGTAAATAATTCTGACATACAGCTCCGAGGACCTATTTAGATATTTTTTATTAGATTGGATTTATTAGATTATAGAATACATAATTGTATTAGAGAAAACTTTATCTGGCTCCGAAGATCATCTCGAACAAGAATGAATGTTAAGCTCTGGTTGAGTCGCTCATTCTTTTGATTTCAGTAAAGCAAAGTTTAGCTAAACGATGGCAAATAGGTACTTAAAGAACACTCGTTTCTTCAGTATACGTACACGTGGCGGCACATAAGTATAGCGCTGAACGAAACGTGGAGGGGACGCGCACGAATTGAATTGCACGAATGCAACTGGAGAGTCGATAACGATCACCGCTAGACTTTCGTGCCGCTACTTAGAATTAACGTTTCACCCATTTAAGTTTATATCTACAGTGAAACTGTGGAGCATCTCAAAGAAAACGCCTCGCTGTTTCCTGTAGAAGTGGACTTATCGCAGAATGCCTTCCAGTACAAATCAACCGCCCAGATAATTCAGGTAAGATGACGCTCTCAATTGAGTTTAGTTGTCAATGAAATCTTATAAGCATATTAAATCAAACAAAATTATCAATCTTTGTAAGCTCTCTCGGACTTAATTCAAAATGTGGTCTATTAATAGTCCTCCCCGTCCATCCCTAAGCACATATGAATTATGTTTGAATTTAAAAAGGAAAATAATTATTTAAAACTTGTAGAAGTAAATGAGTGTAAAAGGTACTCGTATAGAAACCCAAACGGTTTTGTTGTGTTTATACCAAGAGTTTTTAAAATATGGTAACCTTGCCCAAATTAGCCGCTGCTCAACATAATATACTATTATTACAAGTGGTAATAATAAAAATTTGTACAACCAACTGTTTTTTTTTTATAGTAGAGGGGGCAAACGAGTATGCGGCTCACCTGATGGTAAGTGACTACCGCCGCCCATGAACAACTGCAACGCCAGGGCAATTGCAGATGCGTTTCCGGTCTTTTAAAAAGGAGTAGGCTCTTTTCTTGAAGTTGCCTAAGTCATATCGGTCCGGAAAAGTCGCTGATGGTAATCGATTCAGTAAGTAGTGCGAGGAAGAAAACATCTTCTAAATCGCACAGTGGTGGACCGCCAATCATCCAGATGGTGTGGATGATATCGGGAGTTCTGTCGCGATGTGCGTTCGTGAAATTTGACGGCTGGGATTAATCCGAACAATTCCTCAGAGCACTCCCCGTGGTAAATGCGAAAGAAAATGCAAAGGGATGCAACATCTCTTCGCATAAAAAAAATATTATTATTCTTAATATAAATAAAATGAGAACATCATCAATGTAGTCGAATTCAATTGAATACGCATTCTTAACAATAATTCAAAAACTACTGGTCAGATCTTGATCGAATTTATATGGGATCACATGAGTAGCACAAGGTTTTCAAAATAAAAAAATAATCATCAAAATTGGTTCACCTAGAAAAAAGTTCTGAGGTAACAAACATTAAAAAAATACAGTCGAATTTAGAACCTTCTCCATTTTTTGAAGTCGGTTGAAGAAAAAACATATGTTTCACTGCTGAGCGCAGAATTCCTCTTTGAAATGGGATTTCGGAACAGAGAAGAGCCCACAGCCAATGCTGCACAACACTGTCAATGTATGTCAACGGACTTCTTCGTCTCGTCCATTTTCAAATTAAAGAATCAATATTATTAATAAATTATAATAATAATGGAATCCAGAAAGAATTACGGTCTCTGGGGCCAGTCTCAATGGACACTAGGCATCTGCACAGGATAGGGTTATAGTGGTTATAGAATATGTGTGATAAACGAGCACACAGTTTATCTAATGCTAAGTGGATACTGTGGCCTATAGACATCTACATTTATCGCTGATTGATAGTCATAATGCAGATACGTTGTCACCCGTGAGGACTAAGATTGCCTCATTTCCAGTAAAAAGGGTCTCCGGTTCTCTACACTCACCATATGAAACACAGCAGCATTAAGCTATTACGCTGGTGTTCTCTGAGAATCTCCCCCTGCCCCGGTCGAGCCGACCAATTCGTGCTACAACCATAGAAGCTGCATCTAACATGGCTCTACAACGTATATACTACGTATACGTTTTCTAACCTCTAACCTAACTTGCATATTCAATCTGGCAGGATAATCAAGATGACGACGATATAGAATACGGTAAAGAAATGCAAGAGTACCATGATGCTTCTGATGAAGAGAAAGAGACGAAAGTACTCAACAGGAGGCAGAGTAAAGACAAAGATGACGCCGACTCGTCCGAACAACTATTACCTGGACTGGCCGCTGACACTTTTGACAGCAACGCCAAAACCGAATCTGACAACCTGTCACTTTTGACAGAACTTGGCTTGATCGATACAAACCCGCGTTCAGATGATTTTGGTGACTTCCAGAATGGTTTTATGGGAGATTTTACGCAGAAGGATAGCGGTAATGCAGCAGAGGATGTCTTCGATAAATTAATGAGCGAATTGAATATCGGGAATTAATCCCACTGTGTTTTTTATTTGTATAGTGAAATATATCTTCTGCGTTATTTATTGATAAAGTTATATTACAATCATGTATGGATTAAAGTTAGTTTGATCCCGTCGGCACTAATGAAATTGTCAATTGCAATTTTAAGTGCTGATTTAGAACATACTCGGTGGTGAAGGAAACATCGTGAGGAAACCTGCATGACTGAGAAATAAGAAAAAAATATTCGAAGACATGTAAAGTTCACCAACACACATTGGGGTAGCGGCTGACATTTCCTTGCCGTAAAACCCTCAGAAATGAGAGGAGGCCTGTGCCCAGCCATCGCACGTATATGGGCTGTAACTTTAACTATAATGATAGTCTAAAGTTGTCTATGGTCATATGTTACGAGTTATGATACTCGCCACAGCACTGAAACTTTCTTTTTCAACGGATGTAGTGAAACAGGTCCACTAAAACATTTAAAACCGATGTCAAAATTAAAGGTCAAAAATTAGAACCCCAAATTTTGCTACGAACTAAGTAATCTACTGAAAAGCGCTATTAAATCATCTGCATACAAAAAATAACTGGACTATCTTATATTTACAAAATATTAAGTCTAGTAGATACCAAATAATATAATAATTATGTCGTTTTTATATTTATAAAACAGTGAAATAAATAACAATATTTTAAAAATTCGTTTTATTAACAAAAGCCTTGCATTCATTAAATTTTCGCAAATTATTCAGTCGTTTATTTGTACAAATTAATTTTCGCTGCGTTTTTAACATTTTATATTTTTTCACAGATAATCACCGTCATTTGTATTTATTTTTAATTTATTAGTTATTACGCTGTTTAGATCTTACTTAGAATATACTAGCTCTTAATAGCCCCATTTACAATTTTTTTACGCATACATATTTTGTATCAGTCTAAATGTATAAAGTCATAATCAGATATAGGCTGACAGTATTCTTTAACCCTAGAAAGATAACCTACGCTTCAGAGGCGCCCGCGTCGGTTTGACATCGCTGT
The DNA here is from genome assembly GCA_033319125.1 of Parnassius glacialis. NCBI lineage: Eukaryota > Metazoa > Arthropoda > Insecta > Lepidoptera > Papilionidae > Parnassius > Parnassius glacialis. The sequence continues at coordinate 28,520,346 of JAVANC010000023.1, read as the reverse complement.
CTCTTTCTAATGAGCGCGCGTATCTACCTGTCCTTATAAGTCAGTGTCCACACCTTAGGGTATTTTACCCTAAATTTAGGGCATTTTTACGCGTTTAGGGTATTTTTTAGGGTAGAAAATTGTTTAGGGCATTTTTCAGGGTATAATAAATAGGTATAATATGTCTAGGGATTTTTCATAGAGTGTTTAAAACTCCTTGCAAACAAATTGGTGATTGATTGAATACGTGTTTCCGAACGTAACCTAACTTGTTGTGACGATGTACCGTTCTCTTCCGTTAGCAATAGACAAGAATCGATTTTTCTCTTTCACACTCGAAGGTTTGTGTACACGGAAGAGAGATAGTGTGCTTAGAGAGAAAAACCGGTTTATTTATGTTTGCCACCATCTTTGCATTGCACGCGTCGTTGTTTTGTGTCTTCTTGTTTTGTTAGAGACCGAAGCAAAAGAAGTTTTATCTAGGAAAGATGCCTCCTGAAACCGCTAAATATAAACAAAAATATAGCCACCAATGGGAAACGGACCCTTTACTGAAAGGTAAGTGCTATTTATGTTATAATAAAAATATTCTAGTATTCTTTCATAATATCATCCGATAAGTAGTAATCGTGTATCAGATTCCAATAAGTGTCGTGTTGAATTATTATAAGGCAAGTACGATGTTAAACAAGAAGTAGAAGAACGTGCAGGCAGTTTACTTAGTTCTACGAATATTTGTCAACTGAGCATTAATCTTAAGCCCTTAAGCTCGCTCTTACACACACACACACACACACACACACACACACACACACACACACACACAAATAAAGCGACAAGCGTCATTCTGACTTCTGTCCATCACATTTGGTCTCAGCTCAGTGTTACCAAATAAATGACATTTACCCAAATATGGAGAAATTTGCTAGTTGATGTTAAGCCTGTATTTTTTTTTTAGATTGGATTGCTCCGGATCCAGCTGGAGAAAAAAGTGCATACTGCAAATACTGTCATGTATCCTTAGTGCCGCATAAAAAGAGCCTACTATATCACGCTCAAAGTAAAAAACATAAAAAAACTGTTTCTTTTAATAAAACAGCAAAATCTTGTAAACAAATCACATTTAAAAAGTTAATACCAGATGAAAGGAAAATTGCCGAATTGAAGATAGCCGCATACATTGTCGAACATTCTTCAACAACAAATGTTGACCATTTGGGTGAAATGCTCCCCAAACTTGACCCTAAGTCCGAAATATTAAATAATATAAAACTGCATAGAACTAAATGCACTATGTTAATAAAAAATGTTCTAGGTCCATGTATGTTTCAAGATCTACTGGAAGAAATTGGAAACTCTCCTTATTCCATAATTGTAGACGAGACTACCGACATAACTACCACAAAGGTGTTATGTATGATGATTCGCTTTTTTTCAAAGAAGAAGAATAATTTGGTTACAACGTTTTATAGAATAGTCAAAGTTACAGATTGCGATGCTACATCTCTTTACAATTTAGTTTGCTCCACTTTGCAAGAAGATGGACTTCGTATCGAAATGTTAGTTGGCATTGGTTTAGATGGAACTAATGTCATGGTAGGAAAAAATAATTCGCTTGCCGCTCTTTTGAAGCAAAAGTTACCTGATCTGATCGTGATAAAATGTACAAGTCATTCCTTGCATTTATGTGCAGAAAAGGCGGCGGAAACTCTACCACGTCAACTTGAGTTTCTGATACGTGAAACGCATAACTGGTTCGCCTACAGTTCCAAACGTCTAGATGCATATAGGGATCTATATGAAATAATGAATAACAGCAGGAATCCAAAGAAAATTGCAGGTTTCTGCGGAACTCGTTGGTTAGTGCGATACAACGCCATAACTACAATCCTTGATCAATGGGAAGAATTGAAACTTTTGTTCTTACTCTCAAAAAGAGAAGACAAATGTTACATGGCAGAAAAAATACATGATGTAATGAAATGTCCTGTATTTAAATGCTATCTTAATTTTTTGAAAGAACGACTGAAACCCGTTACCAGTCTCAACATGTTATTTCAGAGTGAAAATGTAGAATCTGTTAAATTACTGGAGGACGTTTATTTGTTATTGAGAGGATTGCTACAAAAACTAGTTGTACCCGCACAACTTGAGAAAGTGAGTGACAATGATTTAATAACATTTGATTTCAAACAATATTTAATGCATACAAGTGCTATTAACCTTGGACATGACACTGAGGTCTTATTGCGTGGAATAAATGAGAATGAAGCGTGCGAACTACGTGACCGCTGCAAAAACTTTATGGTCACTTTGTGCTCAGAGGTGCAAAGTAGAACTCCTGAGCACATTCATATATTAAAGTCGGTATCATTGCTGACCCCACAAATTGCCACCTCGCAAGTGAAACCTACTCTGACACTTTTTCTGCAAATGTTCCAAAGAGAGGAGGTTTATGGTAATAAGACTGAAGCAGCATCTGAATGGCACAACTTGCATCACAAAGAATGGAGGTATACGTCATCCAGCGTATCATTTTGGGCCGAGGTCAATGACGATTTAGATGCAGGAGGAAATAAGAGGTTCGCTGCCATCTCTAAATTTGCTTTGGCTGTATTGTCAATGCCGCTATCAAATGCTACAGTGGAAAGAGCTTTCTCCATTTATTCGATAATCAAAAATAAGCTTCGGAACCGATTATCTGTTGAGATGTTACAACATTTGATGCTGGTGAGGTACAGCTTAAAAATAAATTATAAGTCTTGTGTTACATTTACTCCGACAGACGCAATGTTGAAAAAGTTTTCGAATGAAATGTACGATTTTAAGAAAAAAATGACTGCAGAAGACATAGAAGCCCAGACTACTATGGATGCATTCCAAGAATGTTTGGAAACGGTGTAATAGTTTAGCTTTATTAATAAATTGCATTTGTACGTAAATTGATTTCTTTTTATTTTATAAAAATTTAGGGTAATAAGTGCCTAATTTAGGGTAATTTCGCTGAGCGTTAGGGTAAAAAATAAATTGGAGGTGGCAACACTGTTATAAGTTAGCTCAGTGGTCGGTGCACAAAGTCGCGGGACGGCCGTTTTTACGCGGTAAGTACCATAGTTTTGCAGTTATGACTAAGTGTTGCGCTCCAAAGGCGCATGGTTATCTTTATTGTAACTTTTAGTGAAAGTATGAATTTGTTTATACTTACATAAAATGTTTATTATAACTGTTTATTTCTTTGTTTTAGCATAAAATCTTTTCGCCTTCATCATGACGAGCCGGAGAACACTATCTGATGATGCAATATCTAGGTTTATCGCTGAAGAGGAAGAGAGCGAGCATGAACGAGAGCAAGGAAGTGACAGTGAGATAGAAGATAATTTGAGTGAAGATGACATACAGAGTGATTTCGAAGACGAGTTTATAGATGATGAGGTGCCACAACAATTGAATGATACACAAAATGAAGACGATATAAGTCCGCCTGTATCTTCAGAGCCCACTGGAACTTCGGAATCATCCCGTCGTGACCACCGCATAATTGTTCCTGATTGCCGTGTGCTTAGGGGTAAGAACCAACATTGCTGGTCGACAATAAAAGGACAAAGTCGCGGAAGGACATCTGCCATAAATATTATTCGCACAAGTAGAGGTCCAATGCGCATGTGTCGAAATATATGTGACCCAATCTTATGTTTTAATTTGTTTGTTACCGACGAAATAGTGGATGAGGTCGTCCGTTGGACGAATGTTGAGATCTCTGTGAAACGTCGAGATAACATGATCAAAGCCACTTTCAGAGATACGTCTGTGACAGAAGTCCAAGCTTTGTTTGCGATACTGACTTTGAGTGCAGCAATGAAAGACAATCACTTGTCTACTGATGAGCTGTTCGATAGTAGTTTTTCAGGTACACGGTACGTGGCAGTGATGAGTAGGGATCGTTTTGATTTCCTGCTTAGATGTCTACGATTTGATGACAAGTCTATACGACCCTCTTTACGTCATGAAGATCCATTCATACACATTAGAAAAATATGGGAATTATTTGTAACTCAGTGTAAACTGAATTATACACCAGGAGAGCATGTCACAATAGATGAGCAATTATTAGGGTTTCGAGGACGGTGCCCGTTCCGCATGTATATCCCCAATAAACCCAGTAAATATGGAATTAAAATCCCTATGCTGTGTGACAGCGGAACGAAGTACATGCTAAATGCAATGCCGTATATTGGCAGAGCTACGAACACTAATGGGTTGCCACAAGGAGAATTTTATGTAAAGGAGTTGTCTCGGCCCTTGCATGGCACAAACCGAAATATAACTTGTGACAATTGGTTCACTTCGGTTCCTCTCGCGAAATCCCTACTTCAGGAACCGTACAAACTAACCCTCGTTGGCACTTTACGATCCAATAAACGAGAAATCCCCGAAGAACTGAAAAACACTCGGTCTCGTTCGGTAGGCACGTCAATGTTCTGCTACGATGGATGTTTGACCCTAGTCTCGTACAAACCGAAGCCCTCTAAGATGGTTTACCTGCTATCATCGTGTGATGAAGACGGTGTCATCAACCCAATAACTGGTAAGCCTGAAATTATAATGTATTATAATCAGACCAAAGGCGGAGTGGACACTTTCGATCAAATGTGTTCCTCAATGTCATGTTCGAGGAAAACCAATAGATGGCCAATGTCTATGTTTTATGGCATTCTGAACATAGCATTCGTCAATTCTTATGTTATATATTGTCACAACATTCTTGCGAAAAATGAAAAGCCTCTAAATAGAAGGGGTTATATGAAAAAGTTAAGCGCCCAGTTATCTGAATCGTGGATGAAGGAAAGACTGGAAGCTCCTACTTTGCCAAAGCATGTGAGAGATAATATCGCAAATATTCTTCCGAAACCGGTTGTGCAGAACGATACAGATAATGAAGACGAACCTCCAGCCAAGAAAAGGCGGTACTGCACCTTTTGCACTAATAAAAAAAAGAGAATGTCTAAGATGACTTGCGTCAAATGCAGGAAAACAGTTTGCGGCGAACACAAAAATGATGTTTGTTTTGAATGCCTATCAAACCAAATTTGAGCCAAACGATTATAGTTTTGACTGATTTTTTTTTTAGTTGATTAGTTAGTAAGAAATAATATAATTCGTTTTAAGAAAAAATATATTATTTTTTGATACTATGTTCTTGTAAACAGAAGACTGCTAATTTTGTTGATTTTTTCTAGAGGTTTTTTGATTTAAGTTTAATGTTTAAAATATATAACATATTTCACTAAAAAAAGTTTTTTATTATTAGTTCATTAACCACATTTCAAAACAATCAAGTAAATAAACACAATAAATAGGTATTTAATTAAAAAAAAATATTAATATATCGTGCGCCTCCGAAGCGCATGGTTATCTTTTGTGACAGTCAAAATATGGTTATCTTTCTAGGGTTAAAAAGTTTTAATTTTAATTTAAAATTAAAAATTTTGTGCAACCGACTTCAATATAAACTATTAACAATAACTCAAAAACGATTGGTTATACCTTGATCAAATTTATATGGAACTATATGGGAAGCACCAGCTTTCAAATAAAAAAAAGAATCATCGAAATCGGTTCACCCAGTAAGATGTTATGAGGTAACACACATAAAAAACATACAGTCGAATTGAGTACCGTCTCCTATTTGAAGTCGGTAGAAAAAGAAAATATTCAACGTACTGAAGGCCAGAATTATTTAAATAAAAAAAAAACTGAACTTATCGATCGAAGGTCTTTGTCTTTTGTTTCATTTCTATACAATAGAATTTCACACGGCACGCTTGACATTTTTCTACATGGTAATTTTAAAATAATCGACGTTGAAGAAGCAATATTTTCAAAACAATCCGACAATGTGTTTAAGCAACGAGATTTTACAATTAAAGTTTTTTTTTTATGTCAGCAAGGTGACAAATGACTGCTGCCCTTTGACCCTTAAATATAAGAAATCAATCTGGGGGCACGGCAGTGCCCCCGCCAAGTCGAGCAAAAAAGCGGCACGGCCGTACCATCTTTTTCTCGAAGCAGTTCAGGCCATTTCCGAAACCCTATAACTTCGTTATGGATAAAACTAGAAGCCTGAATTTTTACTAACCATGTAGACATTGTATAGACTCAGTATATTTCAAATTTCATTAAACTTGAACCAGTAGTTTAAGAATTATAACTAGTCAAAGTTCAGGCCATTTCCAAAACCCTATAACTTCGTTATGGATAAAACTAGAAGCCTGAATTTTTACTAACCAAGTAGACATTGTATAGACTCAGTATATTTCAAATTTCATTAAACTTGAACCAGTAGTTTAAGAATTATAACTAGTCAAAGTTTCTTAATTTTGTCACTCACTGACTGACCGATCATCAAAACTCTGAGGCACTCCTAGCAGACATAGAAACTTCAAATTTGGAATACAATTATTGTTTAATATATTAATCAAGGAAAAATTAAAATATTTTACAATATCGGTCCAGTTTTCGAGATACACCAACTGCATAAATAACTTTGTAATCCCATATAAACATATAGTATTACAAAGTTACATTTGCAGTGAATGAATCAGTGTACCTATATATGTATAATGGAATAATAGGTGTAAATAGCTACCTAGATATAACTATCTACAAAAAGTAATGAGATGCCATCAAAAACATAACTTGTAAAAAAAGCCAAGTCTCGCAACTCAGTTCTTCTACCGTAAAAAGTTGTGAGATCCATGTAATACCAAGTCGGTTAATTTGTTCAGTCCATAGATTGATACATAGATTGACTTGGCAATCGCACTAAACAATCTAATTTAATATAACTTGTGTAATCTAATTTGTAATCTAAGTTAATATAACTTAATTTAATAATACTTGTGAGATATATTGTGTTTTTATGCGATTGCCAAGTCAATCTATGTATCAATCTATGGACTGAACAAATTAACCGACTTGGTATTACATGGATCTCACAACTTTTTACGGTAGAAGAACTAAGTTGCGAGACTTGGCTTTTTTTACAAGTTATGTTTTTGATGGCATAGTATTTTACTTTATACGGACATACCTTCACCATTTTAAAGGTATGTCGTCAATACAAAGTAAAAAGATGAAACACGCAGGCAGTCGATGGATGCAGTTTGCTCAGGGTCACACTTTGTGGCAAATCATAAGGGAGGGCTATGTCAGTGGACTTGTGATACGTAGTATACTAGAGCCCAGTGACTTCGTCAATCTTACTTAGCGGTACCATGTAGCGACATCTATGGAAATGTATTAAATAAAGAACGATGTATTTAGCGCGTCAAATTTTCATATCGATATACATCGCAACCGCTTCCGTAGATAGATAATAGATGGCGCTAGAGTAGTCAAGTGAGCTCGGCCACGGTCCTTATTGCTTTGTAAGAGAGATAGTAATGATATAGCTTGTCTCGTGAGTGTCGAAAATATTAAATAAATAGAAAAACCAGCTTGAAAAACTGTGTCAGCCGATCAGTGACGTGTCATGCTTTTGGAGACTTTGCACGTTGACGATAATTTTATGGTAACTATCTATCAGTCTATTTGCTACCATCCATTTTGCGTAAATCATCATTCCATCTAGCCAGGGGGTCGAAATTTCTTTTACATGTTAGCCTAGCTGGATCCATCAAATGTCGTTTTCAATATGTAGCAAATGTTGATAGTTGAGTAAGATTCTCACACAGGCATTTGTTACGAACAATTTAATTTGTAACAAGGCATTGGTTGTGTGTGAATTCTCCTCAATTGTCATAGTACTATAAAATTAAGGAAAATTGCCGAAGCTACCAATTCGCTGCGCATCATAACATGGGAATCTATGTTATTGTGATAAGAACAGACATCGGAATACCCATGTCTGTTCCCGCTTTTGAAAGTTGCGGTTTTTAAAGACTTAAAATCCATCTATTTTTGAACTGATCTAAGACGTAATACAATGACACTGCAGTAGAATTTATCGCGATCAGGAAAATATGATGATATTGGATTAATGAAAACTTCTCTAAGAAATTTTTGAGTTGTTTTATGTAAAGTTTTATAACACGAAATCACTGGCCTAAATTTTAACCGCTATTTGTAATTAAAGCAAGGACAATAATATTAGGTTACATTTATGATGTCAGATATCGATCTGATGCGATAAATTCTAACACTAATCTGCTCTTAGTGTTTACAGCAAGCAATCTGCTGTGTTTATTTCAATGCCTCGTCGATTTAAAAATAATACATAAGTTATCGCTTTCGTAATTTAAAAATCTCGGATAACTAAAGGATTTAAAACTTGCAAGGACAAAATTTCTAGGATTAAAGAAATATAAAAGATATACACTACAATAATATCTTCATGTAGCCGTCTACAGTCGAAATTGTAAAAGCTTTGATGTCATCTAACAGCGTATTTACACATTAAAAAATACATTTTCTAAAATCCGATAGTAAACATAACAGCTTAGTAATACTGGATAAAAACTTAACACACACACACACACACACACACACATACGGCAATTCTGAGCTTATTGTATGTATTGTATGATATTATAAGTCTTTTGTTTGATCAATGTGGTGGTCCATACTCTAGATGTGGGCTCCCATGTGGACCTACAGGTTTCTTCAAACCGTGCGTATGCTCAAAATAGTATTTTAATCTATCAACTTGATATGGATCAATCATAAACACTTCTTGATCATGGTGTTTTTTCGCGAATTTCTTTGTGAAGAGATGCAAGAAATCCAATTTCTCCAGTTTCTTGAAGTCGATATCCTCTGCCAACTTGTGTATTGTGGACGCGGCCTTATCTGTCAACGTTTTTATGTGTGTCACCACCTTATCTGATATTTGTTTTAGTGCTGCTTTGGATGTTGATGCTCTTACAACGAAGAGAAGCGTAATCTGTAAAATATAATTGTTATTAAAATCATTCATAGATAAATAATACACATATTATATAACATTCATACATACATACATACAGGTCAAGCTAATAAAAGCGTGCTTAATAAAAACAAACAGAAAAATTAATAACAAAATAAACATTCATGCGCAGAAAAACTTTCTCGGATAGACTTTGAAAAAATAGGCCGAAAAGACTGCACGCTAAAGAAAATACATAAAAAGGAAGAAAAGAAAAAAGTACTGATGGACCCTACCAGTTGCGTGTTTAGGTAGGAACTTAATATTCTACTGTAAAGTTTTAAGTAAGTACCTATATATTAAAAGTTATTATACTTAAATGTTTTGTGTGCTCGTTATAAAATAAAAATGTGGGGAAATGAGGCTGCAGTCTTCAGCAGATTTGATAGCATACAGGCAATGGAACAGACAGTTCTCCAAATGCATGCGGCGGGACTTACACAACTTCAAAAGCTCGTATTGAAGAAGCATCGAATGGAACCAGGATCTCAAAATCTTTGCCAGAGATCTGTCTGCCAGAAAAAGCCAACTGTCGAAGCTGAAGACTGAATGTAGCAGCATCGTTTCCGGAACACCGAATATTTTGAGTGAGATTGAGAGATTCTATAGGCATTATTATTCTGATGATATCGCGGACACACCTTAAAAACGGCAAGCCCCCCCCCCCCCCCCCCCCGAGTGAGTAGAATTACAGCGGAGCTTCTGAAAGTGGGTGGAAAACCACTACTTGAAGTACTTCAGAAGCTCTTTAATTCCGTCCTCCATAGTGAGAGTACTCCGGAGGCGTAAACTAGAAGTGAGGTGGTCTTGTTCTTCAAGAAAAACGAACATTGGTCTCTTGAAGAACTACAGACCGATTTCTACGTCATTACGAATCGTTTCGCACGTCGACATCCAGCCTCCCGAGCAAGCTGGTTTCCGGAAAGGCTTTAGCACAATTGATCACATACATACCCTTCGGCAAATTGTACAGAAGACCGAAAATTACAATCAGCCACCTTTCCTTGTGTTTGTGGACTATGAGAAAGCCGTCGAAATTTGGGCGGTGCTACAGTCCCTTCAGCGTTGCCAAGTGGACTGTCGGTATATCGAAGCGCTGAAGTGTTTGTACAGTAGGGCTTCGATTGGTATTCGAGTACAGAACCAGAGTACGAAACCTATCCAACTGCATAGAGGTGTAAGACAGGTTGACGTTAAATTCAGAGCACTAGGCTCGAAGTTGTTAACGAGTATATTTACCTGGGACAAATAATCCGACTAGGTAAGTTCAATTTTGACTGAGAGCTCAATCCACGGATTCAACTCAACTGGGCAGTGTTCAGGAGGGAAAACTTGAAAACAACATTGTTCATCTTAACACTTATACATGACTTATGGATCTTACACGTGGTACTTCAAGCTCAACGTCGCTCAGCGAACTATGGAGAGGGCTATGCTCGGGGTTTCTCTGCGTGATAAACTTAGAAATGAGAATATCCGCAGTAGAACCAGAGTAACCGACATAGCCTAACGGATTAGTAAGCTGAAGTGGCAATGGGACGGCCATATAGCTTGAAGAACCGACAACCGATGGGGAAGAAAGGTTCTCGAATGGCAGCCTCGTACCGGTAGGCGAAATGTATGACGGCCTCCCACTAGGTGGAGTGACAATCTGGTAAAACATGCAGGAAGTCGATGGATGCAGGTGGCTCAGGACCGCGTTTTACGGCATTCGAGTCTTTGTGGAGAGGCCTATGTTCTGCAGTGGACTTGTGAAGGGCTGTAATGATGATGATAACTATTTTATAAAAAGAGAAAACGCCTGAACATATTATGGTCTATATGGACATATTTAACGATTGTACATTTGTTCATAAACAAATGTACAATCGTTTTTATGGCGCAGAACCCTAATTCTTTTTCTAAAATAAAAGTAGCCATAGTTACTCCTTATAACATCAGCTTTCATAAAGTCCCAGCAAAATCGGATAGACACTTTTTAGATGTGCATAAGTAATAAATTAATAGTAAAAAAAAAACATTTTTAAATACAAGCTTTTATTACTATACGTGCAGATTAGTAGTATAGTTGTAGCACCAATGGGTCGGCTCGACCTCGGAAGGAACACGCTCTCACAGAATACCAGCGTAAAATAGCAGATTAATACTGCTGTGTTTCGTATGGTGAGTGTAGAGAACCGGAGACCCTTTTTACTGGAAAAGAGGTATTCCATCTTAGTCCTCACTCTTCACGGGTCTGGTTTAATTTGCAAATGAGGATAGATATAGATGTCTATGGGCCACAGCAACCACTTACCATCAGGTGGACTGTGTGCTCGTTTATCACCCTATCCTATAAAAGATAAAAAAAATAAACATTTTAATGCTCTAACAAGAAGAAATTGCCATTTTGTGACGTCCACCGTATTGGATTTAGAATAACGTCACTTTACTTATTGTGTTTCATTTATCAAGCCCTTTTATTTGATACCCATTGCCCATACCATAGGGGTTGCTGTGGAAATGATAAATCGCTATTTTGTAACGTCCGCCATATTGAATTAAAATGGCAGCATTTAGGTAATCGTGTCAATGCACGAAATTTGCCACACACGTTTGGTTCTCGTGAATTGTCACGAGAACCAAACGTGTGTTGCAAATTTTTGCCCGATAGCTTCAGTGGAAGTGGGCGAAATATTGATTGCAAGTGAAGTTAAAATAAAAGCTTTCAAAAAAGTAAGGAAGCTCATCATGTCCTCGCATTCTTATTAGTCATCTGATTTGCGCTTTTACACAGACCACATGATGGTAAGTGAATGCAGATAGATCCGTTGTCACCATTGAGGGTTAACATGAAATGCCTTAGTTCCAGTAAGGAAACACAGCAGTACTAAGTTGGTATTTCACACGGGTATTTTGTGAGAACGTAATCCCTCCCCGATATTTCTAAAACAAATCTTAACTCCTAAAATTTTAAAGTTAATGAAATCCCATTGTATCCTGCCAGAGTGCTTCCTTTTGTGGTGTAATAATGATTAATTCAGATTCTAAGATTACCTAAGATACTATGGTTTCGATAGAAATGGAATGATCTAAAGACTAAATAAAAAATCACTTTATAAGAGGCATAAAACAAAGAAACCTCATAACCAAACAAGACTCATGGTATGTAAAGTCAGGAAATTTTTGCATGCTATGGTTACATAATATGGTTTAATTTTAAAAGTTAGCCTAGGAAGCAGTAAGAAAGACAGAACAAAATTATAGGTGTTGTTTCTTTAACAGCGAATCCATAAAACCATGGTGGTGCAGAGTCTGGGCGGTGGTCAACTGTATAAGTACATGCTCGAAGATCATCAAAATAATAGGTGAAAAAGTATGTACATCTGATAATTAAAAAAAATCGACATTTAGTGTCCTCCATACATGTGAACTGCCCGACAAAATTATCTCGCTCTATCTTGATATAAGAAGAGGCTTGTACCCAGTATTGGAAAGAGTTTAGATTATAACCTATGAAAACTCCACTGGTGACCATAGGCATCCCTTATAGATTGTTTCGGTATTCGTTTTTTTTTTAATTATTTTGATTTGTTATCAAAAAGATGCTGATCTTTTGTTACATTTCCCACTGTCGCTTCCGACGAATTTCATGGATATATTATGTAGATATCAATATTTAAAAAAATATTCGGCATTTTCTTTGGCGGGATATTTAAATTACATAGTACCGGGTTACAATTTCTTCCATTCCATGAAACTAATACATAACACTAAAACTAACACCGACGAAAGATTAAATTTATTTTATAGCAAGTAATCCTTAAATATTCTTCTAATAATTTTATCACTTCACTTATGTGTACAGATATAATTACATAAGAATTAATTTTACTTACAAATATAACAATCCTCATGATGAGTGTCGATGTATGCACAGCACTGAAGACTGACCGCCGCGTACGTCTAACACTTCATATAGACTTGATATGCAATGCAAATTAACTATATAATGTACTTATTCTGGATAATGACTTACCAATTAATAGAACCAGGAGTTACTTTATGGAAGTCCATTATATTAAAGAAAATAAAATAAAATAGCTAATACCTGCATAAAAATTAAAATGATGTGTTTTACCTACTTTAAAAGCAAGTTCTGCCCTCCCTCACTTGCATTCATTATCCACTTTAAACTAATCTAAACACTACAGGAAAGACATACCGCCGTCGATAATAAGACACGTGTTTCGCCTTCAAGCGACGCATCATCAGGAAAAATGAACTCGGTGATGGTTCTTACCGGCCAGCTATATACTAAAGTTTTACTATGTATTTCTTACCTTGATTTAGTTATATTTTAATACTTCTATAAACTAAAGCGTAAAACATCAAAGTAGCCTTTGTAAACCTGTTCAGAGAAAAGACCCGATGAAAATTTGTATTAATAATTCAATAAATTTAATATTGCCTTCAGATGGTTTCAAACTTAAATGACTAAGCAGGATAGTTTTTTTTTTATAGCATAGGGTGACAGACGAGCACACAGTCCACCTGATGGTAAGTGGTTGCTGTGTCCCATAGACATCTAGGTACATCTATCCTCGTTTGCGAATCAAAATGCAGATGCGTTGTCACCCGTGAGGACTAAGATAGAATGCCTCTTTTCCAGACAAAAGGGTCTCATGTTCTCAGGGCTCATTATGCCTATAATGGTTATATATTTGTCTATAAAGCTTATCGTTTGCATAGTTACTTACTTTCCTACTATTATTATTCAATATGTAGCAAAAACCCTGTGGTTCCCGTTAAGTACGTTATCAGGATCATTATTCAAACGTATAGAAATAACTTTTTTTTAAAAACTAGAACAATATTTTTTATATTATTTAAATTGTACGTGGTTTTATTACCTCTGCATTGTCTGGAGAGTAAGAGGATTATCAAAGACCCCGCTTTACTTAGCTTTAGCATCGGTTAGTGTCACTAAGAGGTAATAAACTATAAAGGTATGACAGTGGTAGAGCCACGCAGCAGCTTTTGCTGTCGCACGGATGGGCCGGCTCGAACCGGGGTGGTACTCACAGAATACCAGCGTGAAGTAGAGGTTTACCTCTGCGTTTCGCTTGGTGAGTGCAGGTGGCCGGAGGCCCTTTTTACTGGAAATGAGGCATTCCATCTTAGTCCTCCACAGGTGACAACGCATCTGCATTTTGATCCGCAAACGAGAATAGATGTAGATGTCTATGGGCCGCAGCAACCACTTACCATCAGGTGGACTGTGTGCTCGTTTGTCACCCTTATCCTATAAAAAAAAACACATAAAAATATTTTTTATAATAATAATAAAAAATATATGGTCGAGTTTTTAAAAAAAGTTATTTCTATAGGTTTGAATACTGATCCTGATAACGTACTTAACGGGAACCACAGGGTTTTTGTTACATGTTGTTTAGATCCCAAAGATAGAGGTACTTTAAAAGCTTTATTTAAACTGTAAATATTCCCTGTTGATCTTTTATAAATCAGAATAAGTTGCTGCATTTGCTACAGCAGGCAGGCGCCTTACGATCATACCAAACAGTCGAGGTTGGTAGCTTTGGTCGTATCGTATCTGTCTTATACGCTATTTAGTGTTAACTCGCAACAGCCTGAATATTTTAGGGCTTTGTGGCGTGGTTCCATAATAAAATGCTACCCGCATTTATTATTTTTTACGATTAAAAAGAGCTAAAATGATTATCATACGCGACCTTATGGTATGGCACACGATAACCATTATCATCATCATCATCATAATAACATGAACTTTATAAAATAATTAACTATTTGTTTCATAGTTTCATCGCAGCTCAATCGCAAACTGTTCAGAATAAGCCCTCAAGGGAAAGTCTTCAGATCTATCAAAATTCTGCCCACAAGGCTAACGGCGTTCGTTGAATCGCAATTATTATCGACACGAATTTTTTTTGTACTACGCACTATCAACAACATGTACGCAGTAAACATAGTGTGCAATCCCTACTAACTAATGCATTGCATTTACATTTTTATTCTCCAGGAATATCAACTAAATTAGCGTGAAAAAGGTTTCAAAATATTTTTCTTTTGGAGTTTCCGTACGCAATAAATCAGAGATGAGTGAAGTAACATATCCTACCTTAAGGTGACTTGCAATAACGTTGATAATCCTGTAAACTAGTATTTGAAAGGAATGTGTTGTAAGCAATCACATGTGTTAAGGATACTTACATAATTATTATACAACAACTACTAGCTCATTCCGGCGGATTCGTTTGCTTTCAATTTAATTGAACACTTCTGTTCGTTAACTTTACCTTTTTATATTATCTGATACATTATTAGTTCACTATGAATTTGTTCTTTGTACTTTAAATTTTAATCAGTTTTAAACAGTATAAGTAATTTCATTTCACCTGTAGTATTCGCTTAAATGTAAGAAACTAAAGATCCACCCAATTTTGAATCTAAATCCTTCTCTAATCAACAAATATACTAGCTGACCCGACAAACGTTGTTTTGCCATATACATTATTTCTAGGAAATATTTTTTAGTTTTAAAAATCACGATTAAAAAAAAATTTTGAAGTTTTATGTATTTTTCAGTGTTAAATCATAATAAAATTAAAATAAAAAAATTGTCAAAAATATTATAGGGATGGGTCATCCTTATCATTAGGGGTTTGCAAAATAGCTATGAACCGATTCTCAGACCTACCCGATATGCACACAAAATTTCATACAAATCGGTTCAGCCGTTTCGGAGGAGTTTGGTATCTAACAAACACCGCGACACGAACATTTTATATATTAGATTATATGCATGTATTATACATATTATAAACCATATTCGGTCTATTGATGAAAACCTCATCAAAATCCGTTGCATAGATTAAAAGATCTAAGCGTACAGACGGCGGGAAGCGACTTTGTTTTTTATACTATGTAGAGTCATCATTACAAGTGAGCTGTGATCAGGAAGATGTTTTTGCCCATTTCGTGCTTCAGTTTTTTCTATCGCTACTTACGTCATCTACGATAAGATACGGGTAGTGGACTCTATTGCGCTGCCACTACATGTAACAATGATGTACTTACATTAAGTATGTGATGTAATAAAGACTTTTTATAGGATAATGTTGACAACTGAGCACACAGCCTACCTGATGGTAAGTGGTTACTGTGGCCCATAGATATCTACATCTATTCTAGTTTGCGAATCAAAATGCAGATGAGGTTAGGTTAGGTTAGGTTATCCTGTATACAGAATCAAAATTCAGATGCGTTGTCGCCCGTGAGGACTAAGATGGAATGCCTTTTTTCCAGTAAGAAAGGTCTTCGGTTCTCTACACTCACCATACGAAATACAGCAGCATTAAGCTGCTATTTTACGCTGGTATGAGAGCGTGGTCCTTCCCCAGTCGAACCGACCCGTTCGTGCTACAAGTATACAATTAATATAGCTGCAGCATGGTTCTACCACGTTAAGTACTACGTCTGTTTTGTCTAGAACTCAGAAATTAAATAAAAACTTTTATTATAATTGTTGCTTTTTAATTAATAAAAACCAGTGCTTAGCTACTATCTCATTTGAAGGTAAGTGATGCAGCCGAAAATGACAAATCATATTGACTTTAGCTTAATAAAAGCCTATTTAGTCCCTTGCCTTTCCTCGACGTCTTCCACATTATAATCAGATGGAAAGACAGATGATGCTGGCAAATTATTCCCTTCCTTTACTGTATGTTTTACGAACAACATAAACCAGTTGGTTCGAATGTATGTGTCGACAACAAAGGGGTAAAGACTTGCCGAGCGTCTGGTACTTCGATGATGAGAAGGAGGAATTAATTCACGCAATTTTAGTGTACGACTCTCGAAATGTACCCCGTAAAACAATGAATACCTGGCTACTTTGCGCCTGCGATCTAGATTAGTAAGATCGGTTTTAACCATATTGATGTCACCAATAAGCCTCCCAGCACGGCTTTTCATTGAGTCAAAAGGCATTTTGCAGCACCAACCCATGTGGCAGCAATGCTCCATGCAGGACTTGCGTTTTACGACAAGCCACGCAGAAAATTTTGAGAAAACGAATGTTATTTTTTGTTTTAGACACTGTTCAGTTATAATTATACGTGGTATAGCCATGTTGCAGCTATATTAGTAGTATAGTTGTAGCACGAATGGGTCGGCTCGACCGGGGTATGACCACGCTCTCACAGACTACCAGCGTAAAATAGCAGCTTAACACTGCTGTGTTTCGTATGGTGAGTGTAGAGAACCGGAGACCCTTTTTACTGGAAAAGAGGCATTCCATTTTAGTCCTCACGGGTGACAAGGCATCTGTATTTTGATTCTTTATTGAGGATAGATGTGGATGTCTATGGGTTTACAGCAACCACACCATCAGGTGGACTGTGTGCTCGTTTGTCACCCTATCTTATAAAAAAAATTATATTTTTAAACATGATTTACAAGTGAAAATACGCAGTTTTGACGGAAACTTGAACGCCGGCGGATTGCTGCTTCTGTAAAAGACATTGTTCTGCGTTCATACAATGTTCACCTAAGAACCAACAGTGAAAGAAAATACCTTTTTAAGTTCGAAATTACACATAATTGTATGTAAGAACAATAACTCCTGACGGACACTTCTGAAAACTTAGATATTAGCAGTTATCATAGAGATTTTGAGGTTATGTTTTATTTTTATGAAACATTACTATGTTATTGCTAATGTAAGCAGTTCAGTCTTAGCCTAGCATTTATACGGTAAATAAAACTCAGGTCGGGATTAGGTATTTATTTTATTCATACCAAATAAATACAACTTATACAGTCTCATTTGGTAAAGTCCGTGATTCAAGCCAGGTTGTAGAGTACCGATATCCGTTGTTCAAGTCGAGTCGTAATTTATAAAAACTTATCTCATAACAAACCAATTACACAGTGCACTTAGATTCCGAAAACATTAGCAGAAATGTATTTTTTGTTTTTTCAAACGAAACCAAAACGATCGCACACCTGACGTCTATTTTTGAGTTTTGACGTGTTCGTTGACAAATGACAACATTTCATCCACTATATCAAAGATAATGGAGCACCTCGTCAAAAACCGCCTAGAGTGGATACAGAAAATAGAGGTATCTTGCCTAAGAGCCAGTTTGGTTTTAGAAAGGGTTTGAGTACCCCTGACAGCCTCAGCCTTTTGATTTCCAATGTCAGACTTTCATTTTCCCAAAACAACTTCCTTGTAGGTATCTTCTTGGATGTTTGCGCAGCTTACGATAATGTTATACTTCCGCTGCTCAGGCATAAGATGCATCAGCTGAGCATCCCTGTGAGTATAACGAACTTTGTGTCAAACCTTTATTCAGGAAGACGTGTTCTAGTGCGCGTAGAGGGTAATTTCATGCCAGAGAAATACATCTGGAAAGGTCTTCCACAAGGCTCTATTCTAAGTCCCCTTCTGTATAACCTATATACCCACGATCTAGATAGATCCTTAAACTGTCTGTCCAACATACTCCAATATGCTGAGGATTTGGCTCTTTTTGTTACTGACCATTCTTTACCTGACGCCTCTTCTCGATTATCTCGTGCGGTATATTACCTCCAAGAATGGCTTACAGAACATGGTTTATCCATCTCCCCCCCCCCCCCCCCAAAAAGTAAAATCGTCGTATTTTCGAGGCGAAGACTCATCCCAGAAGTGTCAATCTCTATTGGAGACTCATTGATTCCCAATGTGAGCCATGTGAAATTCCTTGGTGTTATGCTTGATAGCAAATTGTCTGGAATTCCCCACATATCCTACATAGCTTCAAAATGCGAAAAAAATCTTAACGTCATTCGCGCTATATCAGGAGCTTGGTGGAGCTCTCATCCTTACTCCCAAAAGCTTTTATATAATGCTTTGATTAGAAGCCATTTTGACTATGCTTCCTTTTTGTGGGAACCATGCAATAAAAGTGCGGTTAAAACTTTGGATCAAATTCAAGTAAAATGCCTTTGCATTATAACAGGAGGAATGAAATCTACCCCCACTAACGCTCTCCGGGTCGAGTGTGGTGAGGGTCCTCTCTTTCTTCGCAGGCAGTACCTAGCAGACAAATTCTGGTTCAAAAAGTGTTTTCTTCATAACCATCCGCTGTCCCATATACTAAACTCACTTCACCAACAAGTTTCAATTTCCCCATACTGGCGACATAAAGATATACCATGTCTTTTAAAAAGCTATATAAAGTTTGTAAACATTCAATCTCCAATCTTCCAAAATAGCAACAACTTACTCTTCTCCACTCCCTACGAAGCACTAGTTTTCAATGCAAACGTCATCCTTGACTTTGGACTTGACAAGAAAACCATTGATCCTAACAGCAAATTAAAGAGAATCATCTCAGAAAATTGGAGACTGGATCATTATGTACACAGATGCTTCAAAAACTTCTAACAAAGATTGTGTAGGTTCTGCAGTGTGGATCCATAAATATAAAATAATATTAAATTTTAAGTGCCCACCTGAATCATCAGTTTTCACAGGTGAATCTATTGCCATTTTAGAGGCAATTCTATATGCCGAATCTCACAACCAGGAAAATACCTTAATTCTCTCTGACTCTCTTAGCTGTCTCCAAACCATTATCTTCAGCTCCTTCCACTCTAAATCAAATCTTTTCCCTATCCTCTTTATTAAAAAAACATTATATAATTGTCACAAAAAAGGCCTAAAAGTTGTTTTGGCTTGGATTCTAGGCCATTCTGGGATACGTGGTAATGAGTGTGCTGATTTACTTGGCTAAGAAAGCTACACGAACAGGTATCCTCTCTCAGTATCAAATTTTCCCCCATGACTTGCTTCCACTAGCAGGATCTGACTTCATGGCATCTTGGCAAGGTCTCTGGGATCAAACTAAAACCATAAAATGTAAACACTACGCTCGGGTTCAAGACACAATCCCATACAAACCTTGGTTTTTCCATTATCGTGAAGCTAACAAATTTACTATATCAACCATTTGCCGTCTTCGATTTGGTCATTCTTGCACACCGGTACACCTAGCCAAATTAAGGATAAGGGATAATTCTTTATGTGAATGTGGTCTTGATGAAGGTTCAACCGATCACATATTTTTCGAATGTCCTCGACTCAAGTTCTCCTTGTATGATATCCTTCCTCAAAACATCCCTCGTCTTACTAATGCTACCTGTCTGCTGTCTCTCGTGTTCTCCTCATTTGTTCATATTTTATGCGATTTTATTTATACTAATAGTATTAAGTTGTAACATAAAACTAATCATTGTTGGTGGTAGAATTATAAATGTTTGTGTTGTCTTTTGTTGTAGATTAGAAGTCAATAACAAAAAAAATTAAAAAAAATTATAAAAAAAAAGATTTTATTTGCCTTGTTGTCACTCCCATGACTGACTTGACAATGGCAGAATTCTTTTAAGCTTTTAAGAGAAGCCAAAAAGTAAAGAAGAAGAAGAAGAAGACGTGTTGTCATTTGTCAACGTTATTGACTTTTTTTTGAGTGGCACAATGCTGATTTGCCACTAAACACATAATATAAAGGAGAGTACAATTATTGTACTCTCCTTTATATTATAGTATTTATGTATTTATAGTATTATATTGTATTGTATTGTATCCTTATAGTATTGTTATTTTAAATGAAAATAGATGATTTCACTGTACCCCAGTTCCTTATGGCATATATTAATCTGAGTTATATTTTAAAATATAAACGTTTTCATAATATATTTGAGTTTATGACAACTTTTGAAATATGTGAGTGAAGGTATTGTGCGATTGGCCAAATCACAGGAGGCCATAAACGCAGCACATTAGTATTAAAAACTAGGTACAAAGTTCAAAATCGAAGAAGTCCTTTTTATTTTTATTTCACAATTCAGAAGTGTCCGTTACTATGTAATGAATGTTATCTAATTAATAATTAAGGCTAAGAATTTTGATAATTGTCAAATATCTGTTGGTTCTTAGGCGAGTTTAAACATTGTCCTTTTAACGTAGATTTTGATACGTTGATATGGTGCGACTTTGTGTATTATGTGTCTACGCATGTGAACTATTGTGTGTGTAAACGAAGTGTAGTGGAAACGATGAAACAAGTGCTCCACAATGGTGATGAAACTCGAGATAATACATCTGTTTAGTGCCTTGAGATACTACCATTATCAACTTTGACCATGGAATGAAAAGGCGAGATCTCCCGCCGGTCAAGGTAATAGGCTGTTCTATATATAGCGCGTTAACTTCAGAATTTTGATAGCGCGATTTATGCTTCGGTGCGTTTCGCTTACGTTGTAACAACAGCTCCGCCATATCACCTGCTCAGACCGGAGGTCGATAGTGCAGTCTAGTTGTCGACGAATGTGTAAGAGCCAGGGATTTGCCTTGTAGTCTGCGGTGAGTCGAAAACAAGTCAAGTAATTTGCAAGAGTGATGTGAAGCAGAGGCGAGCAGTAAGATTCAGAACCGTGATGAACACTGTAGCGCAGAGGGTAGCTTGAAAGAACAGGAAGCGTTATTCTAGCGCTGCGATGAACCTTGTAAAGCTAGCTGGCTCGCAGCATCTGAAGTTCTTGAGAATAAAAACGAAAGGTTGAAGTTGAATTTCCCAATGGTTATGAGTAGCGTGTTCATATCACCTCGGGGTCACCAGTTTGAGCGTGCAATGAAAAGAGGGGATCTCCCGCCGGGAAAGGTGATATTCTTCAGACTGATATACTTCAAATGGCATTTATGGATAAAGGCTCTACTAAATTTGAGGCAGGCACGTCTTGACACGTTTTAAATATAATTACAGTAATTAATCTTGAATTTATCTATACGATCCCGATCCAGATTTTAGCTGTTACAATATGAACCAACTCCTACCATTGTGAAGCAATAGGAGAAGCGCAGGGCAGATTTTGATCGCTAGCTTTTTCATTTTGTCGGGTAACAACTGTTGTCATCGTTTAATTTACAAAATCGAAGTAACATCAATACCGAATGTATATTATAAAATGCTATCCAGAAGAGTTCACTGCTGTGAGCACAAAGCGCCCGGAAAATAAGGGGCTCGCTAATAAAAATAACAGTTTTTACTGCCGAAAGATGTGCTACAAGCATTCAAGCAGACCGTTGAAAATGTGTCTGAGGTGGACTGGAAAAAGTGTTGTTTTTTGTATGATCGTACTCATGTTTATGTTTTAAAAAGGTGTTGAATCTCACAAATTGGTATTGCCTTATATTAAAACTGCTTGTAGTGAGAAATTCACACGCTCAACCAACAATGGCTCCTTTCTCGGACTGGATTTGATCCCGACTAACCAGTCGGATCAAATCCAGTTTCAGCACTCAGTGGAGATCTCTCCACAACTGTACTGTCATTTGCGTGCCCATAGTTATCAGGTATAAGCAGGTCATTGATATAGAGTAGGAAGAGAGTTGCGTAGTGAACGGAACCCTGAGGAACTCCGGCGCAAGTCATTATAGGCTCGGAAGAGCAGCTTTCGACGACTCATAAAGACCGTTCACTCAAAAAATTCTATACCCAGCTAATAAGACAAGGTTGGATTCGTACGCCTGTCTGACCCTCCGAGACATCAAAAGAAATAGCGATTGTCTATTGATTATCTACTAATACTATTGAAATTAAAATGAACATCCTAGTTTCATTAGAGAACACGGATGAGTGCATCTGCTTGGGATCTTATAATTAATTTAAAAAAAAATTCAAATCCAAGCATACCACTGCTCGACTTCAAGATACCGTAAGCTCGTTCTGCGTTAATCGGACCAAAAATTTTTATTCTAAAATTGAAGGGGGTAACTATGACATCATGACGTCAAACATCTTGACCATGACCATGGGTGCTGTAAAGCACCCGAACGTCGAAAATTCAAAAGTTAAATTTAAGTGCGGAAAAATCCGTAATATTAGTTTCATTTAATGTGTCATTATGGTCATTTATCACAGCTTATCGAAGTTTACTGCTGAATATAAGGTTCCCTTATAGATTGTCTCATAAAGGGAATATTTGCCATAGTTGCAAAGCCTGGCATTTTTTTATTTAGTGCTGACATCAGAAAGATTTTGCTGTTCATACTCCTATTTCAGTTTCCCAAATGTAAAGGCTTTTACCCAGCGCTGACTAAGAGCTAATTAAAAAAAACGAGTCCATACGATAATTATGGAGGTTGTAGCTGCTCACGCCCGTAGGAATTACTTGAATCCTTACTCCCTAGATGCCTGGGTATTGCTAAACGAACAGCACCACACATTGGAGGTAGGTTGATCCTCTACTAATTAGAGGCTCGGCCCAGGGTACCTGGCAAAGGCATACCGACAAATGACGCAAATCATGTTCCGGTATGATGTTAGGTAAAAACCATTTCTTTGGGAGAATGGATCTGGACAGTTACGCATAAGAACTGGTTGCGGCGCGGCTGTTTCTTAGTGTCAGGTGCCTGGTTATGGAGGTTAGTGGGATAGTAAGCACGGTTACAACGCTGGCCGATCGTAGATAGCTGGTTACCCAATTATTCAAAAATGGCCAGCCACTCATGGAAGGCTGCTTCGCCATCTTACGAAGAATCCTGGGATGGCTCCACCATGCCGGTTAGCGACCGGAGGAAAGGGCCTGGTGGCGATTTTCAGGAGGGTTCAGGTGTCCCCGCGGTCTCCATGCTAGGTACCATCGATGCTGTGACTCTGTTTGGGTCCCAAGGTCATTTGTGTGACACCTTGTCCAACTACCATTCTCTCAACCAGTTCACACCACCATGCAATGAGTTATAGGGAAAAGAAGGGTAAATTTTTACATCGGTTGGACCCCCTCTTCATCAAAATGTACCTCACAAACATCCGAGGCCTGCACTGTAATCTCAAAGCAGTCCACTACCACCTTGAGACTGACAAGCCGTACTTACTCTTCTTGATTGAGACGCAGATCGGATGTCCTCCAGATGCGGCGTACCTTGACTACCCTAGGTACGAGTACATTGGAGCATAATTTCTACCAGCGCGCCGGAGTCCGCAATGACATCTACTGTAAGCGTCTTCGTCACCTTGTAGACCCACTTTCTCCAAGATTTGGGTTGGTATTGATAGACACAGGAGTGGATCAAATTATTTATTCTTGTATCTACCGATCAATCGCATGGCGGTGACCAGGAGACAATTAGGCTATTTGAACACCTCAGTGAAGCCTCTGATGTGGCTCTAAATCTGTACCCTACTGCACAACTTGTTTTTCTAGGGTACTTTGCCTGTCGTCAGTACCAGTGACATAGCTACCCAGCGGCTAGGCAGGGCAGTGCCCCGGGGCCCCTCGGCCTCCAAGAACGATGTTCGTAAAATTATGTACTATGCTAGTTGTATAAAGAATTTTCGCGAACGGCTCGAATCACAAAAATTACTCCCACTTCCAGAATATAAATATAACATTGCTAAATTATTAGACTCCTTTTTTTATAGGATGTGATGACAAACGAGCTCACAATCCACCTGATGGTAAGTGGTTGCTGTGACCCATAGACATCTACATTTATCCTCATTTGCGAACCAAAATGCAGATGCGTTGTCACCCGTGAGAACTAAGATGGAATGCCTTTTTTCCAGTAAAAAGAGTCTTCGGTTCTCTACACTCACCATACGAAACACAGCAGTGTTAAGCTGCTATTTTACGCTGGTATTCTGTGAGAGTGTGGTCCTTCCCCGGTCGAGCCGACCCATTCGTGCCACAACTATACTATTAATATAGCTGCAGCATGACTCTACCACGTATAAAACTTCGTTTTATTGTCTTTTTTATATAGAAGAGGGGGACAAACGAGCATGCGGCTCTCCTGACGGCAAGCGTTGACCACCGCCTATTAACAAATACAACACCAGGGGAATCGTAGGCGCGTTGCCGGCTTTTAAAAAAGGAGTAAGCTAGTTTCTTGAAGGTCCCTAAGTCGTATCGGTCCGACAGTAGTGGACCGTCAAACATCAATTTGTGAAATGCGTTGATGAAATTTTGTGGCTGGAATTAATCCGAACAATTCCTCTGGTAGATGCGCTAGAAAATGCAAAGGGATGCAACATCTCGTCTCGTCTTTCGTCTTCGTCGGTCGTCGACGATTCGAGCGACTCTCCGCTGGACGCGGTCAAGTGGAAGGAGCTGGTACTAGAGACCCGGCCGAACCTGCCCCTTGTAAATTTGCAAGCAGTGTGCCGGCATAAAATACTGTCCCGCTCTGCTGAGCACGCCAAGCTTTTTAGAGGCCAATTCAGCCTTCCCTTCCAAGTGACTACGAAACTGCACGTTATGCGATATGTCAACACCAAAGATTCCGATACGGGCTGAGGTAACAAGGGGAGTGCCCTGAAATTGAGGAGTTACAAGGACAAAGGGGTTATTTTTAGTGGTAAACGTGCAAACTTGTCTTTTGGGCATTGAACTTAATTGTATTTAGTCGCCCCAATCCGAGACCTTATTCGGCAAAGACTCGACTTCAGATACAAGTTTGTTCCGGTACTCAGTGACGTATTCCCGATATAGGCACAACCGGAGTATAAAGCATCACCAGTGCATGTTACTGGTTTGCAATATATTATTGATAAGCAGAAGAAACAGCGTACGTGATAGCTCGTAACCTTGTGGAACACCAGTATAAATAGGCTTGTAAATGGAACATGCACCTTGTACTACGACTTTGTTGCTTCAATCTGCAAGAAAACTGCTGATCCAGTTGCACACATTCTCTGGAAGCCCATAGGAAGGGAGCTTCGAAAGAAGCGCTTAGTGCCAAACCCGATCGACGGCCTTCGCTATGTCCAAACTAACAGCCAGAGCCTGCCTCTCTGCCTCCGCCGATTTATGAGTCAGGTAAGCCAGAAGATCACCAGATGTGCAACCCCGACTAAAATCGTACTGGCGGTCACTTTTCAGTAGATGATCCTCAACCTCATAAGCTGGTAGTTCACAATGGTTTCATTATTTTGGAGAACAAGTTGAATAGGTCTGAGCGGTCGATTTTCGGTTATTTTTTAGAGATCTGGTGCACTAAGGCTGTTTTCTTTGAGTTCGGGACTACGCCTAGGGAGAAAGTTTTAGAAAAGACACGTTACGACCAGTGCCAACTAGGGAGCATACGTCTTCGGCACAATGGGGAGAAGTCCATCAGGCCCACTCAACTCTACGTCTAGGGAGAGTAGTACTTTGCGCACCGAGCGTTGTGTAAACCTAGGTATTGTACCGACCTAAAGGCGAAATTATACTTATTTTTAACAGCGCTGGTGAAGCACTCCTATTATAGCGCGATGCAATTTTACAGGAGTGAACAAACCAGGCACAACAGATGATAGAATAGAGTTCCATTCCCTGAAGTACCACATCAGCGACAAAATCACTTTGGGATCATCCGACGAGAAGCATACCCGCCCCTGTCCTCAAGGGAAGGATGCAAAAAAAGACAACATCCTATCCCAATCAGCCGACCTATATGGCACTATATACTAACACGGCAGTGATCTGCAGAACGTAACCGCGATGGGAGTGTGAGTGATACCTAGACAATAGATAGAAGAATAGACAATGGTCCAATGAGCCAAGAGGGGCGACGACGGAGACCTGATATCCGTCCAGATGAGAGGTCAGCAGAAGGTTCAACAAGATCCTCCACGTCTAAAATCCGCATAGGCCAGGGGTCGGCAACCTTTTGAGTCGGAAGAATCAAAACTTACAATTTACAAAATTTCAGTTTTTAAAGTGCTACAATTTTTTTTCTCGCCAACCATAAATAGTACATGCATAAATAAAGTTTTTTGATAAAAAAACTAATATATTTATTCATAACAAAAGTATATATATTTATTATATATATATATATATATATATATATATATATATATATATATATATATATATATATATATATATATATATATATCAGATAATAATAGAAATTAGATTCTAATTTATTGTGAAAAACACTTATATATACAACGTGTTACTATATATTACTATATATATATATATACAACGTCTCCCAAAATTAAACGATAAGCCAACACCGGAGGATAGACCTGCCCCGGACTAATCGGGGAAAAAAAGAAAAAAAATATATCCCAATTATATTTTAAGTTATATAAAAAAATTAAATTCTTCAGAAATTGAGACCGTTTATGATATTTTTCACTACCATGACCACAATTTTTTAAATATTTTTTTTTATATAGGCAACATGAATAGTACTGCTATCTACCACAATTCTTAAAAACTCCAGAATAACTCTTGTTTTATCACGAAAATTAATGAAACTTATTTTATTCCCTAAATTTTTTGAAGACTTTTACTTTTAACCAAATTTAACTTATCGTGGTGTAAAAAAAAAGTATGAACACTAGCATGGCAAGTTTTTTTAAAAATTGACGCAACTAACCAACATTCCAAAATGGTATAATACTCTAGGAAAACAAGTTATAAAAAAATATGGGCCTATTATTTCTTAACAGGGGTGATGACCAAATGACGGTCGGGTGTAATAAAAGTATTAGTTCTTGAAAATGTTTAATATTTCAAAACAAATGGTACAAACAGTTTCACGTGTAATTTATTAAGTTATTAACATTATAGCAAATGTTCGAACTGTTTGCCACCAGCATTAATACATGCACGACATCACCTTAAAAATGATCGTTTTATTTGTCTTGCATATCTTCTGCTATTAATGTAATCAGCAGCCTGAGTGATATTTCGACGAAGCTCGTCCAATGTCACAATGGGTTTTGAGTAGACCCTGTTTTTAAGACAACCTCAATAGAAGAAGTCCAGGGGGTTCAAATCGGGTGAACGGGGTGGCCATAAGATAGGACCAAGTCGCCCGATCCAACACCCTGGATACTCTTGATTTAAATATTCTCGCACAGGACGGGCATAATGCGGTGGGCAATCATCATTTTGGAACCACATGTTTTGAAGATCACTTAAGGGCACGTCGTTTAACAATTCTTGCAAGTCATTTTGTAAAAAGTTTAAATAACTATTGCCATCTAAGTTTCCTTGTAACTCAAAGGGCCCTATTTTTTTTATAGGATAAGGGTGACAAACGAGCACACAGTCCACTTGATGGTAAGTGGTTGCTGCGGCCCATAGACATCTACATCTATCCTCTATTACAATTCAAAATGTAGATGCGTTGTCACCCGTGAGGACTAAGATGGAATGCCTCATTTCCAGTAAAAAGGGCCTCCGGCCACCTGCACTCACCAAGCGAAACGCAGAGGTGAACCTCTACTTCACGCTGGTTTTCTGTGAGGTCGTGGTACCACGCCCACACAGAAAACCAGCCCATCCGTGCGACAGCAAAAGCTGCCGCGTGGCTCTACCACTGTTAAAAACTTTTGTTAAAAATTACTTTTCCATTTAATATGCCGGTCCATAGGTTAACCTTGAATTGATATTGGGATTTGTCTTGTCTCATCAAGTGTGGATTTTCATTACTCCAGCTATGTAGGTTGTGAAGATTTAAATACGCATCTTTCTTGCACGTTGTTTCATCCGACCGTAGAATTTTGTCTAGGAAGTGGGCACGGCAAAATGTGACCCGTAGCGGATAGTCCCGCGGTAATAACGTCTGCACACGCCTGTAGTGATATGGGTGAAGCTTGTGACGTTTTAATATTCTATGTGCAGAACTTTTCGGGATTCCTGTAGCTTCTTCTATGGCACGTACCGAAGTAGTCGAGTCATTTTCTATCTCATTGAGAACTTCTTCATCACGATCCAATCTAGGTCTTCCAGCGCTTCTCCTATTGGATGGCATACGACCCTCCGAAAACGCTTGATGCACATTAATAAACACTCGATAATCAGGATATTTTTGAGCATTTGGGTATCTTTCTCGATACAGTCTGCTAGCAGCGTTAGCATTACATCGGCATTATCCATAGATTAAATGCATATTAGCGTATTCCTGTGGTGTGTACGGTTGCGGCATGTTAAACGCCAAACAGTCCAAAATGCGCCAGAACTCTAAATCACACAACCGTAGTCCAAGATAATGCCAGGTCAGTTCAGTTTTGCAGATCACTTCCAGTCCAAATAATGCCAGGTCAGTTAAGTTTGCAGGTCGATTCCAGTCCAAAAAGCCAAGCCAAAAGTCGATAGTATGTACGAGGGCCACGTAAGTTGAATTGGGAACGGTGCGCAGTAAACAAAGGAGCAGAGCGTACTGAACCGACTTGCTGAGAATAATAACAGCTTCTCTACCTGCCCTGTTGTTGTCTCTTTTTAACGTAAATATCTCTATCTATCTATCTCTCTCTAACATCTATTTCATTTTTTTTATTTAAATTAAAATATAATTGGGATATATTTTTTTTTTCTTTTTTTCCCCGATTAGTACGGGGCAGGTCTATCTCCCGGTGTTGGCTTATCGTTGAATTTTGGGACACGTTGTATATATATTAGATAATCACTTATCACTTAAGTAAAAAATTAAAACAAACATTTATTTACATTGTAAGTCTTACAACACTAACTTGTACTTCATAAAAAACTATTGAGCAAACAAATTCAATGGGAGCTTTGGCTTTATATGGTTATTCAAGTAGAAAATTTAAACTTTACTAAACAATGTAACTATTACTTAAAAATAAAAAAAAACAATCTCACTTACAAAGCAATAAGGACCGTGGCCGAGCTCACTTGACTACTCTAGCGCCATCTATTATCTATCTACGGAAGCGGTTGCGATGTATATCGATATGAAAATTTGACGCGCTAAATACATCGTTCTTTATTTAATACATTTCCATAGATGTCGCTACATGGTACCGCTAAGTAAGATTGACGAAGTCATTGGGCTCTAGTAACATACATTTCAGCAAACAAATTCAATGGGAGCGTTGGCTTTGCGTGGTTTTAGAAAGTTTGGATTATTTTGGCTCATAATTTGTTGTTTTAAGTTTCAAACACGACTCTGAATTTCCATTTGTTAGTTGGCTTCTTACTTTACTTTTAATTATATTCATGCAAGAGAACGCTTGCTCGCACGAATATGTCGATCCGAAGATAGTCAGCACTCGAAATGCCAACTTCTTCACCTCGCTGTAGCAATCCAGAAGACTAATTTCATGCGTTGAATATAAGTGCCTCAACTCGCGACATTTCTTTTAAAGCTGTACATTTTTTTTGCGTTACGCACATACATTTCTGGACCTCGAGCTCTTTCAACTTTAGAAAATGTTCAACTCCACAAAACTTTACTTTTTAAATCGATCAATTGCATTTCTAGAGAACCAGTATCAACTTCAAATGGCTTAGTGTGTATCGATTTTAAATAAATAAAAATAAATGTATGAAACTAAAGAGCCGCAGCTTCACATCCAAAGAGCCGCGTAGGCGAAGTAACCACTTGTGTCGGACCATAACCATATGCCAAGGCAAAGTCATAAACAGATCTTCCCGCATGATCAGTTAAATGAGAGCAAAGCCATTCACCATGGTGGCCGTTAAAATCACCAAGGATCACGATGTCTGCAGATGGGGCCTGTTGTAGCACGGAGTCTGCAGCAATTTGGACGTGGTCGATGAGTTGGTCTGTGTCGGCATTACCTAAAGAGGCACTCGTAGATGCGAGGATGGTCGGATGGCTGACCTTCAAGACTGCCGAGGCGTCGAGAACAGATTTCCTCTCTGACGTATACGCAAACTCCAGCCCGAGGCACAAAGGTGTTCTAATTTTACCCCGGATATGAGAGAAGTATCGACCGGAGAGAACACCTGCGTCTCGGTTAGAAAGAGCAAGATCGGCTTCGCCGTCTTCAGATGGTTCCTAGTGGACTTTGTTAACTTTCGAATGAAATCCCCTGATGTTGCAGAAATCTACGGATAGCGTGGCAGGAGTCAATTTTATCTTATTGCTCTACTTGTCACGTGCACTATTAGTCTTAGAGGGGTTAAAAAAATAAAATACGTATGTTTCTTAAAATAAAATATATTAGACCATATGCACAAGTTAATACAGCTAAAATGATTGTTAACTTTTCTCTAACGCTGTTAACGCAGGCACTAACTATAGCTTTAGGACATTTCTTTATAGTGGCAACACTGCGAGTTTTATCCATTATCAAAAAATATGTTACCAGTAATAAAATTTATAGTTTGAAAATTCTGGAACCATAATTCCAGTTTATCAGGTTCAATCAATTAACCCCACTAATAATATGTATACAAAAAAAAAAACATCTTAATATTTTCTTTTTTCAGCCTTTGGTATTAAAAAAGTAGATTACTCCCGCAGTGTTCCCAAATAAATATAATGTGAAAATTGAAGAGAATATTTGAAAAATTTATATTAACATATAAAAAAATTGTATATATACAAACAAATACCTACCATGTTGCTCACCGAATTAAATTCAGCGATCTGTAAAATTCGCTCAATCGATCTAATCAGTTCCAATCGCTTTCTCAAGAACAAAAACAACGCTCACATTTGTGGGAATAATTTCATAAAACTTTTAATTAAAAAAAAACTAAACATTTAAATATTTTACATAAATACAGTTTTCGAGTAGTACATTGTTTCCGTTCGTGGAAAATCCGATTGGAACAGTGTATACAACATTAACACGAATTATACGATTCTTTAAGAGAATATCCGGGCTGCAAAATATTTGAATTGCTGTCGCGCTGTGTCCAAACGATTAAGTTAGGCAACCGAAAGGGACTACTGCAGCTCGGACTGTATAATCAGTCCAAGACTATTACGAAATCATTATCCCGTATTTTCCTATAATTCCTCATCCAAAATTGGCCCGATTATATTATATTATTTTCAACAGTACAAGAAAAATTGTTGCTTTGTTTGTATCTTTTTCTTTTGTCTTATTATCGTTAATTTTGTTTACTGGATCAATCACCACAGTATAATTGAGATATTTCAGTAGTTCTAGATGATTCCTTATTTTTAAAACTACTAATTTATGAAAAAAAGAATAACAGGAACATGACAGTAGTA
Organism: Parnassius glacialis; assembly: GCA_033319125.1. Lineage (NCBI taxonomy): Eukaryota > Metazoa > Arthropoda > Insecta > Lepidoptera > Papilionidae > Parnassius > Parnassius glacialis. The sequence goes on along the minus strand of JAVANC010000023.1, from coordinate 28,488,379 downwards.
GTGTCACGATTCAAAAAGAAAACAAAGGAATACATTTGTAGGATTTTTGGCGGGAACTTGACCGCTGGAAGATTGCTGCTCTTTTACAATTGTTTAAATAATAGTTTGTAGTGGATTATGATACGTAAAAATGATGCGATTTTGTAAGCGTATGTACTGTGGTGTGAAACATAAGTTATTGTGTTTGCTTAGGTGCTTTGAGATACTGTCATCATCGACTACATGCTGGCTCAAGCACCCGTCAAAATTTCCCAAAAACTTTACAATGTGACGCATCAACACTATGAAGAAATGTTTAAACAATTTTTTATAAAGAAAATTTATTTAATATACGCGACACTGGCAAAAGTACAACAGTACGAGTCCAATACCAAAGAAAGAAAGTGAAAATCGAATGTTCCAATTTCAAATTTCTCTCCACATTTTAACAAGCTAATTAACTATTATCGTGTTTCATCGAAACCTGCGTCGGAAACACTTTAACCAGATTTTTTGATATTGCAAATGTCGCCTAAAACTGGAGGAATCGTTTGATAGAACTCAAATGGCATTTATGGATAAAGGCTCTACTTAAATTTGATGCAGGCTCATCTTATATCGCCGCCCGAATATTCTCTTAATTTGTCAGACAAAACAATTCACAAAACGTTACTAACCTTCGCAATAACTATCAACATTTTATCTAAATATGATAGTGATTAAGGCAAAATTACTTTGACGACACGCTTTATTCATCGTATAAGCGATCTACAAAATCCATGGATTCGTACATATTTTTAGTCGTTTTTTTTTATTGATTTTAGAAATACAATTGCAACTTAGTTTAATAATACATATTTACATTTATTAAAAAAATGTGAGTAATAATTATGTTTACATTTTCAGAATGTGCATGTTAAGTTTTTTAAACAAACGCAAATGATATCATTCTTTTTTTCATTACCGTAGGGTCGCCGCCTAATCTTCCGAAATTCTCTAAAAAAAAAAAGACTCCTTTTAGCGTCAGACTAACAAATAAGATGCGCCGCGTACATTTTAAGTGACGCAAAAACCATTCTCAACTTCTTGTCACGCAAAATTTCTTCTTTATTTGACAGCCCGTAAACGTTCACTGCCGGATGCACAGTACACACATACGTACCTAAAACCATGTTGTCGGTTGCAAATGATTTAGATGCATATGTGTACGCGAGTGCGTGTCCTTACAATAAGTTGAGCATGGTTTTGTATTGGTTTTTGTGTAATTTTGTCACTTGAAATGCATTCAAACTTTCATTCTTTGTTAGTCTGAGTTTTAATGCACTTCAAAAAAGGAGAACATTTCTCAATATGACGGTATTTTTGTATGTTACGCCATATTTTCTTCAATTGCGAAACCGATTTTAATAATTCTTATATATTAAATAGGCTACTATACCTCAAGAGTGGTCGCATTGAAATTTGAACAACAAATTACATTCCTAAGGGAGAGAAATATAATGTTTTATTTTTGTAAATATTTAGACGACTGCTCAGTCCACTTAAAAAGGTTCAATAATTAAACTTAAAAAATGTAAAAGCCTACTTCAAAAACTACAAATAAAAATAATCTAAACATAATTGACAATGACAGCTGAGTAGCTGAGATGCGACTTTTGGACTTTGGACTTTTTGCTTATTATTTTATATCAATCTAAAGGTCTTTGACCAGTGATTTTAAAGATAACATGTCCTGAGTGGGCCTAGCCCACGTAACTGACCTTTTACTTGTTTACACATAATTTAACTCCCTGAATTTAATGCCAAAACAAAGTGTATTGAAGAATTGCAGTCCCTACTTCTAAAGCCACTACATTATGTGAAAACTATTTGATTTAGTATTTAAAGTGGGTTTCAACTTAAACTGTTGTTTTTTTGTAACCTTTCAACAAACTCCCATTTTCATTGTCATTTTCAATTTAAAGTATAATCCAAAGTATAATAAAAATACAAGTATACAAGTGATAAAATTAAAAGTTTTGTACAACCGACACCAATATAAATTATTAAGGATAACTCAAAAACTACTGGTTCGATCTTGATCAAATTTATACGGGACCACCTGGGAAGTGTACCCTTTGAAACAAAAAAGAATTTTTCAAATCGGTTCAAGCGTCTTCGAGTAATCGGTGAACATTTATTAAAAAAAGTTTCCGACGAAAATAGAACCGAAGACGTTTAAAAGAAACATTCCTACCCTTTTCTTTTTTTTTTCTGGTTCAATAATAAAACGTTCCGTATTTCTCATTCAATAAGCTCGCAAACTCAATTTTTTACTATATAATTGAGATAAATATATAAAACATAGATTAAAATAAAAAAGGACGTAACTTTTTCATAGGATATTAGTTAGTATTATATGTACGTCAATAATATCGAATATTTATTTTCATTTGTTTTACATTTTAATTTAGAATTCGGCGCTATAGAAAAATCACACAACATATCAGAATTTATTTTCGCTGTATATTTGGTTTTTTTTTTATAAGTTTGTGACCTCCACACCTGATCTTTGGCTTACCGAATTAAAGTGTAATGCGCACGCATAGCGCAATGCTATAGAAAAATCACACAAAATTGATCAGGTTGTAAAAAAAAATTAATATATTGGAAAGCAAGCCAGACAAAAAACATTGTTGAGATACATTGTTATTATTTCATAATTTTAAAGCGTATTATGTCCACATCAGAATAACATCAGACTTTTCACTACAGAAAATAGCTTCATAATGAAAAATAACCTTTTTTTATTGAAATATTATGAGGATAGTGTTCAAGAAGTTAAAAAATCACACACAACTTGACTGTTTTAGTTCTGGGAGGATTATTTAAAAAAAAAAAAAGTATATTATAAATATATACCAGTAATTAATCTATAGCTATTTCTTCTTGCGTAATAATTGAAAATATCACAAAAGTACAACTAATATATATAGACGTAAACCGTATTTGCATTATTAATATTATATATGTATAATTACATCTATGTAGCCCAGGATTCCAGCTGCTTCAATACGTCATCATCCTCTGAAATATGAGATAATTTTTAAATTAATTGTTCCAAGATAAACAATCTCATATGGCTGATTGCATTTTTTTTATAGGATAAGGGTGCCAAACGAGCATACAGTCCACCTGATGGTAAGTAGTTGCTGTGGCCCATAGACATCTACATCTATCTTCGATTACGAATCAAAATGCAGATGCGTTGTCAGCCGTGAGGACTAAGATGGAATGTCTCGTTTCCAGTAAAAAAGGGTTTCCGGTTATCTACACTCACCATATGAAACACAGCAGCGTTATGCTGCTATTTTACGCTGGTATTATGTGAGAGTGTGGTCCTTCCCCGGTCGAGCCGACCCATTCATGCCACAACTATAATACTAATATAGCTGCAACATGGCTCTACCACGTAAAAATACGTTGTTTTGTACCTCAATCCAATTAACTAATGGTGTGGTTTGAAATTGTTTTGAGTTAATATATTTTGCCTGCCTCGTTGGCCTAATGGTAAATGCAACTAGTGATCCTTGGTCCCCGGTTCGAATCCCAGGCTGGGTCAAAATAAATTATTGAGTTTTCTGTCAAGAAAATAGAAGAAAGAAGAAAGAATTTAGTGATGTTTCACCCCCATGCTTAGAAAGCATGTAAAGCCATTGGTCCTGAGCATGATCTCTCTCCGGCTATGTCGAATTACCGTTCCATCGGACTATGAGAGTGAGGGAACAGAGACAAACAATTTGATTGCTAGTGCAATATAATCTGATCCTCCACAGATGGATAGTTTCCGTTGAGACTGGCCACCGTGAACAAAAATCCATCCGGTCCGAAGGACATTACGGTCTGAGTCATCTTAAATATATTTACGACACACTAATTGGTTATAGTCCTCCATGTACATAGCATGTGTGTACATAGTAGAGCCAGGCTGCAATCGTAGTAATGACTACAGTACAATGGGTCAGCTCAACTGGGAAAGGACTACGCTATCACAGAATGACAGCATAATACCATTGTGTTGCATGGTGAGTGTAGAGAACCAGAGGCCCTTTTTGCTGTTAATGGGGAATTCCATACCATTTGCTAGATGTGAAAACAAATCTGTATTTTCATTCTTAATTGATAATGGATATGCAGCACAATATCCACTTACCACTAGGTGGGCTATGTGCTTGTTTGTCATCCTTGCCTCAGTAAAAAATCTATCAGAGGTTAATAGATCTTCCCTACTAAAACAATTCGTAGGATATTTTTAAATCATTCAAACATCTACAAGATGAGATCAATATCCTCATTAGCATTTTGAAATCATTGCTGCGTTAATACTTTCAAGTTGCATAAACAATTTAATTTGTACCGAGATTCGAACTTAAGTGCTCACACACTATCAAACGTTTGAAGTACATTAAAAAGTCAACTTGCCTGTTTTAGACTTGCTGGGCTTTGGTTTGTCGTGCACCTCATCCAAAGATGGCAACTCCAGCGGGTTGTCCTTGGGTACATTGATTCCAAGCATCTCTTTGTCCAGATCCTCCTGTAAACATAGGTATTAATACTTAATATGTAGGCCTCAAACCCTCTCAGAAATGGTAATTGCCCATCAACGGTGATGTATGCAGGCTGTTGCTTAATTAACTTTTTTGGAACCTCAATAAAATAATTTCGCATAAACTCAATCTGTCATCAAAAATGAGTCCACCAAACAAATGTTTGTCCACCTGCAACCAAAGTATGTAAAACACCACCATGATAAAGAATAATTCTTAATATAGCTTTATAGTCATCAATCACTAATAAAAAAAACTAGATACACAATCAGTGATAAAAAATGTCCTTACCAAATGAGCGCCCACTCGAACATTTGGGTGCGCTTTTAATTTGTACGTAGCTTTGTGAATACAACTTTAGGCAATGCATTTAAGGTTGAATTTACATTAATGCATATTTATTTAACTAAACTTACGTCAAAACAATTGGCGACAGTTTTTAGAGAACTTTTGCATGGGATTGTGTTTCTAGCTTTTTTATAAATGATATGTTTATAGTAAAAAAATTAGGATTTCAAATACTTGCTATGCGCAAAATAAAGTGTGGTCATGGAACCTCCACACTAAATGAAGTCAAATGTGGAAGAGGAAAGGAGAAATCAGAGCTTACAATCCTTGTTTTCTCTCAAACATTAGCAATAAAGTATTGACAGTCAAGCGACTATTCAATTTTGTTGCAAAGGCTAAGTAATTTTGCTCATAGGTGCCTTTTGAATGCAAAATTGGCAAACAAAACATCATAATCATTATTGACTATCTTAAAATATTTTTATATGGTAATGCAACACAACCAACATAAAGAAAGAAAGCGTCACCTGTTCCAATTCTTCAAGTTCTTTCTCAAGTTCATCTTCGTCGATGTCGTTGGGGAACGCGACGTTGTTGCTTATTGCGTCTGTGATTTCCCGTGAAATGTCGTGCTGTTCTGCGATATCGTCCATAATATCGTGTACTTTGTCGACATCTCTGTAAAAGTACAAAATATTTTGATTAGGGTATGATACATAGCCCTTTCAATGCTGGCCTTATAAATCTAAGTCACTCAGCGAGCTATGTAGAAAGAGGACCATAAGGTGAAATGACAACATCATAAAGTAAGATAGACCCATGGATTCAAGTGGATTAGAATTATGCTATGTAGCAGTTTGGGTGAAACTTGACAATGATGACAAATGTGTATATCAAAGTGATCCAAAACATCTTTTAGTTTTGACATATTTTAATATATTATATAGATTATGTAATTTATTCATCATAATTTTTACCAGATAACATGATAAATATAAAAGCTATACAAATATTAGTTTTTTGTTCAATAAGAATTTGAAACAACATATTTATTAGTATTCTTTAACTGTGAGAAATCACTTCAGAACTTATAAAATAAGTATTTTACCAAAATATATCTGAGTTACATACATATCTTTGTGCGCCAGCTTCATGGCATTGGCAGCATCCTTCATTGTGTTTAGCACCTGTGCATTAGTGTTGGCTCCTTCCAATGCTTCTCTCTGTGCCTCAATCTGCGTTAGAGTGCCATCAATCTGTGTCAGTTGTTTCTCATACCTCTTCTTACGCTTGAGGGCAGCAATAGCGGCTGAGAAGTGAGCAAAGAGATATTAAAAGTATTTTATCACCGAAAGAATTTGTTTCTTAAAGTATTTAATACTGCTTCTTCTATTTCACCATCAACAATAGACCATTGGCAGACACACACAGATTAGTGTTATAGCCACCACACTTTACAACAAAACTATGGTTCAAAAATCTCCAATATACAGGGTAACACTATTTCACCCACTCGGGGTTTGAATTTTCCAAAATTTCAAGTCAATCCAGCGAAGAGTTTTGGAGATCTCGTGATGAGTGTGTGAGTGGTTGTAGATGGTTATTTTTCAATAAGTAGCCAAATTTTAAATTTAAGTTCAAATATGTAAATAATGATATGCCATTATTACAGTTTTTGAAAATACGAGTAAATAAGGCTTCTACTTTTAAATGAAATTATCCCAAACTGAATGATTTATGGGCTATAACATTTTTTCCTACCGATCAACCCTTTTAATATGTGCGTGCACAGTAAAATTAGTTAAAATAATGCATTACCACGTTAATTTTAAAGATAAAAGGACAGAATGTCATTTATGAAAAGTCAATCCAGAGAAGAGTTTTGGAGATCTTGTGATAAGTGTGTGAGTGGTTATACATAGTTATTTTTAAAAGAGTAGCCAAATTTTAAACTTGAGTTCAAATATGTAAATAATGATATACCATTATTGCAGTTTTTGGAAATACGAGTAAATAAGGCTTCTACTTTATAATGAAATTATCCCAAACTGAATGAGATTTATGGGCTACAAGATTTTTTCCTACCGATCGACCCTTTCAATATGTGCATGTGCAGTAAAATTAGTTAAAATAATGCATTACCACGTTAATTTTAAAGATAAAAGGACAGAATGTTTGGAATACATTAAAATGGTATATCACAAAATATTCCAATAACTTTTAAATCATGATATTAAAATTAATGGCAAATTTTATTTTATGTACTTAAAAAAATCAATCCACTTCAATCAACTTCTGTCACTTAAATAATAGTAATTAGTTTTTAGCCTATATAAATATTATACATATATATTCTAGCTTGTTAGTTGGCATCACCCATTATATTATGTTAAATATGTGTTAGGAATGAGTGTAGAAAGTGGGAGAAATATGAGGGAGTTAGGGTAGAACTACTATCGCTAACATATTCAAGAATAAAGTTCCGCTGGGACTGTTCCCCGTGAACGAAATTCGGGCTGGAGGAGATTATAATTATAAAGTATGGCGAGTAGCTTGGATCAGCCATCCTACAAATCTTAATCAGTGTTGTTATAGAAGGCCGTGGTGGAGAGGCTGCCCTATGGCACATCAAGATAAAGTTGCAGTTGGTTTGCATAATTTATCCCCTTGTCTGTAGAAACCAAAAGGTAGTTATCTATTTTTGGTGTTATCGTGTACTTCCATCACATTACAGTGTGATTTATTGTTAATAAGAATTAATTGCGAAAGCAACTCTTGAAGAGAGCAAGTTCAACATCAACTCTCACACTATTATTATTTTCAAAAATAACATCATAAATGTGTTTCTGACCTCTATACAAACAAATTAAATTGAAGTGTCCGTCTGTAATATTGAAATAATTAAAATTACTAAATTAATAATTATAATTTTTTTATCTGTCTGTCTGTTTAGGCCGATCTTCTAAATAAACTGAACCAATTGTAATGAAACTTAATGAATGGATAGAGAGCAATGCCAGAAGTGATTTAAACTATACTTTATATGAGAAACTTAGGACTGTTTTTTGTTTTAAGAAATCAAAAAATTGTTAAAATAAATGCTCTTTGATTATTGTTTCCTGGGACGGGTCTCCAGTATACAATAAACATTATCAATATGGTAATATTACTATCAGAAATAATTGTAATCTAATCAGCCACAATATTTCTGCTTAATTATGAGCTTATGTATTTATCTGTGTGTTTAGCACGGTTTTGTAGACATGACAAGGATATAGAATAAAGAGTAATGCCTAAATGTTAAATATATTTAACTCATTTTTGAATGACTTGTAGGTTGGAATGTTTTTGTATAACTACATCCAATTCTGCATGAATCCCTGCCTTAATATACTGTTATTTCCATTCTTATTTCACATACCAAAGACCAGAATTGAAATAATAAATTGAACTAATTATTAAACCAGATTACCAATTGGTTGAAACATCACAACCTAGAGATTAATTTTAACAAAACCAAAATTATGCAATTCTGACCAGTTCAAAAATCACCACTAAATATCACTTTTAACTATAATAATACACCTATAGAAACTGTTGATAACTTCACCTTGCTAGGCCTGGAAATCGACTGCCATGTAAACTGAAAAGCCTATATAAATAAAGTAAAACTTAGGCTATCCAGGTTCACATATGCATTATGAGAAATAAAGAAAAGCACAGATGTACCCAGCCCCTGTTGGCATATTACGCATACACATCTTTATGGTTATCATACAATGTCATGTTGTGGGTAAATAATACTGTCACACAATAATTATTTATAATATATTGTCCAATGCCTACGATTTGTTACAGCAGGCGGAGGCTGCTCCCCCTACGCGCCTCCGGCTCTTTAAAACCACTCTAGGGGTAGGACAGACTCGTACCAGGTGGAGTTGGGGTCAATCAATTCGGTTCTTTAACATAAGTTGAACCTAACCTATTTTATTTGTTATCTGCCCTAATTGTTACTGTTAAAATAAAACAAATTTCAATAAGAGATCATTTATGTTCTTGTTTTTCATAAAATGGAATTATATTTACATTAGATTTCTAAAATATCTTTTTTTCTTTGCATTAAATGCAAATATAAAAAATATAGATATTTTAGAAATCGATTTTTTGTAAATCGATATATCAGCTTACGATTTGAATCGATTAAAAAATCGATCTTTTTCAGAAAGAATCGACATCCCTACTGACGACAATGACATTACAAAATGGCGTCAGTTTTATGGTAGGATTAGATACAAACAATGCAAGAATAATTGATTTTCAATAACTTTTTTCTCAAAAATTACGTGTTTCCGCATGTTGTAACTTTGTGTGTGTGATTATAATAGTGTAACCTTTCTGTAAAAATACATATCAACACTCAACTCGACGGGAGTCAATGGAAAGCTAAGCCAAAAGCTGTTATTTTAACATTACAAACAGACACTTTAATGTTATTTATTTGTATAGATAAATGTTTCTGTAATGTAAAAGAATGTTTTGGTACAAGTATCATTAATACTATGGCCTGCCTATTTTATTTTCTTTTTAATTATTATTATTAATTGAATTAAATTTATAGCATATTCAAATAATTTATCTAATACTGTATACCTAATTTAATAATGTAATCCAATAATTTTTAAAATAGTCCTTCCCTGGTTGAGCCGACCCATATTGTGCTACAACCATAATATAGTTGTAGCATAGCTCTACCATGTCACATATATACAAGTAATAATGAAAGTGTGTTAATACTTAATAAACGCACTCGTCCCAATATACCTTTTTTCGACATAATTTATGTACACATGTACTACGAACAAGAGCCAATAATAATATTAAGAAGCAGCTATAATAATTGAACAGCAAATTTAAAAATAATACGAATTATGTTCCTAATAGCTAACCTGTGAAAAGCTGTACACTTTGAACTAATTAGAAATAAAATAAATCACAGCTGACAAGAGTATTAACAAGGTCATTAGCATGTCAACAATAGAAGCATCAAATGTCTGAAACTTGTGAACAACCATATTTACCTCTTTTGTTCTTAGTACCATGCTTCCTCGCAGTTTGTAACTCTACGTCAATCTTCCGTTCCAGAAATTCTTGTTTTTTGATCAACAATTCTTCAGTTTCACGTAACTTCTGTATAGCTTCATGCGTTGTAGGCCCTTTTTCCTCCTTTTTACCACCAAACAACTTACCCAAAAAACTCATTTTGAAAGCTTAATACACTAATAATGACGATTAAAATTAATAAAAAGAAGATAGTAGCAATTGCGCGGAATGAAATGTTACAAAATCATTAAATCACTTTAGTAGATCTCTGCTCTTTGAAGGTGGTTTTTTTACATTGCATTCATGATTTATGCGTCACCAACAGTTGAAAAACTCATAGAATCATAGATATACTTTTTTATTTACATAAAGGTAAAGGATTCTACATCTATGTCCATACAGCTTTGTCTGGCGTGTGTTTTGTTGCATATTCTTAGAATCATAGACTTAGAATATACTGGCGCAGTATATTCTAAGTCTACGTTTAGAATATATTGGCGTAGTTTTGTTCACAGAATCCTTCACATTATGTTGATGCATTACGTTGCGAAGCTTTTAGGAAATTTTGGCGAAAACTTGAACCAGCGGATAGTTTATGACGATAGTATTTTAAGGTATCTTAGCAAATAAAAAAACTATTGGTAAATCCGATTGAACATGCCCTAATCGCATTAAAAAAAATTACGTATAACATGATTATACGACTTATATTTAAAGTAGTTTAAATACACACAAGTTTTCACTAACAACCTTATTATACTTCCAATTTTCCGATAATTTTATGTCAAACTTCAATTTGATAAAAGTTTGTAAAATCCAAAAGTGCACGACTCATAATGCTCATATGATCATCATATCATCATTCATGTCACTCCATAAAGTCCAAGACGTATTTAACCGGTTCAGTGCGGATGGCACGCCAGGCGTGTCGTCGTTTATTTTTGTGTGTGGCGTATGACACGCGAGTCATGTCTTTATAAAAATCGTTATAACTCGCTCAAATTGCGTTTTTGGAAAATTTATCCCAAACAAGATATTCAATGTTTTGCAAGTAGTTCATGCCTACAGCTTTGTTTCTGGATATTGTGAAAATTTGAAATTTTGGGGGTTGACAACCTTTTTTTAACTTGTACATGATACTCTTTTTACTTTGTGGGTTTTAAATCATGTTGTGAAAATATAATAATAAGTAACAAATAATAGCACTCATTGCGATCGCTCACAAACTCAAGTTGTAAATAAATTTCTGGAAAACAAGTCTCCTGTTAAAAAAAAACAAGTCTTATTGTTAAATTTTGATTAAAATGGTTGAACTGCCGTCTTATTACTATCATATGGCCGAATAGACCTACGAAGTACCATGTGCTCTTGTGATATGGTATAAGGTTTATTTTTGCTTAACAGTTCGAAACCGTTCATGCATAAAAAGTTCGCTAATAAATAGTCTTTTCTGCCGACTTCCAAAAAGGAGACGGTACTCAATTCGAGTGTATGTTTTTTTTTTTATTTTTTTTCGTTTTTTTTTTTTATGTGTGTTACCTCATAACTTTGTACTGGGCGAACCGATTTCGATGATTCTTTTTTTATATGAAAGCTGATAGTTCTCGTGTGGTCCCATATGAATTTGATCAAGGTCAGACCAATGGTTATTGAGTTATTCTCAAATAACCTATATTGAAGTCGGCTATACAAAATTTTTAATTTTAAATTATGTCAATCTGCCGCCGTATAGCGCCGACACTTTTTTTCTTTTGAAAATACTTGTTGTGCTATTCTTACTAATTAGACGTTTTCAAATTGACTTTACTTTTACATTTGTATAACATTAAATAATATTTAAAATTTGTAAATATTAATGAATCATAAACCTTATTTTTTTCCAAATTAAGGTTCTTGATAGTTTAATATTTACAAATATTATTATTAGGTGAAAATTAAATTTAATAAAAACCAAGGTTTTCCAGGGTGATTTAACTGTATTTACTTATATAAATGATTTTTCATACAACAAAAATAGTAGAAAATGTTTGTAATCTCTGCATAAAAAAGTCACTTACTCTCAATTTCAAAGAAAACACGTAGAAAAACACGTAGTTATTCACTAAAAACAAGTATCCTTCCGTTTGTGACTGATGTTTGACGTCTACTAAATTTAATTAGGTCTAAACAAGTGAAAAAGCATAAAAAAGAAAATTATTTTTACACATGGCTGATGGCACAATAGGCATGTCATCTTCTGTTGCGATTGATACGCCAGGCGTGTCATGAAATATTTGTTCGCCACCACAGCTAAAGTTTGTCGAAAATCGGTGCCGCAACGAATCGGTTAAGTAACATATTACATCCTACTTACTTTTAGTACATACTACTATTATTTATTCAGTGGTTTTAAAATATTGTTGTTCGCGCCAAAAGCTCATTTTAAGAATTGACGCTAGAGGGCGCTCGGTTCGGTGCATTCCTACCGGTTTGACGTTCGCGCGAGGCGGGAGTTGGTTTTGGGTGTGGCGCGTCGGAAGTCGAGACAATGCAGCGCAGTTACTAGAACAGCGTGGTCGCGTACCGTATAACCTCTAAATAGTGTCGGTTTTTGTTAGCAAGTTTATGCAACGACGAGGAGTTTGTTGAGTCTAGAAAAATAGATTGTCTGCGCGGACGCCCAGTCGGTTAACTGTTTTGGAAGTTAATATAGAATAGAATAGAATATTTTTTTATTCAATATCGATTATTACATAATTCTTATTGAAAGTCATTTTTTATTTACCACTGGTTCGGAAAATACCTCTGTCCTGGGAAGAACCAGCAAGAAACCCAGCGGGACTTTTTTTTTTCAAACATATTTCACTTAACAATAATTTCATTTATACAATTTTTAAATGATTTTTAATAGAACCAGCAAGGTGGCGATCACCTTATTCCCAGGGGTTATTTTCATTCATGTATTCCTTGATATTATAATAACCCTTTTTGTACAGTTTTTCTTTAATAAAACTTTTAAACTTGTTTATTGATAAATTTTGAATATGTTCTGGGATTTTGTTGTAAAAGCGTATACATTGCCCCATAAATGAATTACTGATTCTGTGGAGTCTAGTAACTGGTATTACAAGCTTATGTTTGTTCCTAGTGTTTAAAGTATGCACATCCTTATTCATATTAAAGCTATTTATGTTTTATGTACATACATTAGATTTCATAAATATATTGCGATGCCAAAGTTAATATGTTTATTTCTTTAAATTTTTGTCTGCGGGACTCTTTACAACTTAGGTTATAAATCGCCCGAACGGCTCTCTTTTGCAAAACAAATATAGCTTCAATATCAGTCGCATTACCCCATAGCAAAATTCCATAAGACTAAAGTAACTAAAATACACTAATCTATCTGTCTCAACATCTGTGAGACTTCTAATCTTTCTTACAGCATATGCTGCAGAACTAAGTCTGCTTGCTAATTTAGATATATGGGGGCCCCATTGAAGTTTCGCGTCAATAGTAATACCGAGAAAAACAATGGTATCCACAAAACTCAACTCCTCCCCATTTAATAGCACATTGGTACTCGAATGTTTTACATTAGGTATTGTAAATTTAATACACTTAGTCTTATTGCCGTTTAAGAGCATATTGTTGGCGTTAAACCAATGTACTAATTTCGATAGAGCATTATTTACATCGTCATAATTAATTAACTGCCGTTTGAGTTTGAAAATTAAAGAGGTATCGTCAGCAAATAATACTATATCGTGATTGTCCCCTACAAGATAAGGTAAGTCATTAATATAGATTAAAAACAGGAATGGGCCAAGAATCGAGCCCTGAGGAACGCCCATTGATACTACCGATCCGGAGGAACCTTTACCATTTATCACGACTTTTTGCGTTCTGTTACTTAAATATGAAGTAAGAAGTCTAAGCGCCAAATTTTTTACACCGTAATGTTGTAGTTTCCTGATTAATGTTTCATGATGAACACAATCGAAAGCCTTGGAAAGATCACAGAAAACACCTAAGGCATCCTGTGAATTCTCTCAGGCATTAAAAATATATTTCATAAGCTCAACACCGGCGTCAGACGTCGAGCGACCCCTTGTAAATCCAAATTGGTTTTTATGAAGTAATTTATTTGTATTAAAAAAAAATTAACAATTGATCCAAAATTATTTTTTCAAAAAATTTACTAAGAGTTGGTAGTACAGAAATAGGTCTAAAATTAGCGGGGTCCAATGTACTACCAGATTTAAATAAAGGTATTACTTTACTATACTTCATTAAATCAGGAAACAAACCAGAATCGATACAAGTATTAAAAATAATAGCAAGATGAGGTGCAATTAAATCTATTATGGACGCAATAACTGTCACGGAAATCCCCCACAAATCTGCGGTTTTCTTTACATCAATGGTTTTGAAGTATTTTACAATATCTTGCGGTAATACTTTTTCGAATCTAAATTCTTTTAAACAGATATTAACATTCTGTTTGAGTAATGACTCGGCGACAGTTGGAGAAGTATTCAAAGACTCTGTTGTCAAAATAGGAATATCAGTGAAATATTTCTCAAACACCGCTGCGACTTCTTGATTTGATTTAGTCAATTCATTGTTAATTTTGAATTGATAGTTTGAGTTACGAGGTTTTTCTTTACCGGTTTCGCTGTTAATTATACTCCACGTCATTTTAATTTTATTCTTAGCCGTCTTAATTTTGTTGCTAATATGTAACGATTTGGCTGTGGAGCAAACTTTTTTAAACATTTTAGAATAATTTTTGACATATTCTTTAAAAGCATCAGAAGGATTATATGATCTTTCATGGTAAAGGTCATATAACCTTCGTCTGCTTTTATGAATTCCCACTGTCGCCCACTCATTAAATGCCTTGCGACTGTTTCCAGATAATGTTTTAGAAGTAAACGTTTTTTTAAATTCATTGCTTATAAGGGTAAATAATTCTCCATATAAAAAGTCTGCATTTTTCTTATAAGAAAGCGATGGAAGGTTTTTTACCATATTACTTCTAAATCTCTCCAGGCGTTTTGCATTAATAGGAACAAACACAATTTTCTCAATTTCCTGTTTTTTGTGCATATAAGGTAATGAAACCAGTTGTCCACAGTGATCTGAACTAAGTTTTTGAATTATTGATTTGTTGATTGGTACAACACCTGTAAAAATATTATCAATACAAGTTGCACTACACCCTGCAATTCGTGTAGCTTTAAAGAATAAATTATCAAGATTATAGGATTTGAACAAAGAGCAAAATTTAATACTGATGGAAGAAGTTTCCAGGAGATTGATATTGAAGTCTCCACACACTACAAGAGATTTATTCTGTTTATTAAGCTTAACTAAAACTTCTTCCATAATTTTTTCAAAGGTATCATAATTTGAACATGGGGGTCTGTAAACACTGACAACAATAAGGTGCTCAAGCTCAACACATGCCATTTCTACAGTACGCTCAACAGAGAGGCTCACAATGTCTTTACATGATAAGGATTTATTAGCTAATATTAAGGAGCCACCACGTAATTTAGTATATCTATTGAACGAACTGACCACCTGGTGATTACTGAAATTAAATATGGAGTTGTAACTTTTTAACCAATGTTCAATAATACATAAAATATGAATAAGGTTACTATTTAAAAATAATTCAATTTCTAGTTCTTTGCCAGGTTAATACAGTTTTTATTATAGCTATTTTATGAAATTATACACAATGAAGTATAGTTGAATTGTATTCTAAAGTATTTAAGTTATCTTTGCTAGAGATTACCTCTATTGTCTTATTATCTAATTTAAATTGCTTGGAACTAATTCCAAATCATTTGTGAAATTATTTTTCTGCTCAATAAAAGCAGGTGTTAAGGTAGCCAATAATTTGGCTGGGTTAAAATATAAATAATGAGATAGCGTATTTGCTACCAGTCTCAAACTAAACTTTGATAGGTAATACCTATCTCTTGTCAAAAACTTCTTAATTAAATTATTAATATCAACTAAATGAAATTTATCATTATTATTCTTACAATTAAATGTCAAATTTAAGTTATTATTACATGTCAAATTATGCATCATTAAATTTAAATTATATCTTAGTTTATTTTCCTGTGGCCACCCCTCTATGTAAGGCAATGTAAACAAAATAACTTTAACCACATTTATGTTATTGAGATATTCAATATATTTTAATAATTGATTCTTGTTCATATTGCCTCTTCTCCCAACAAAAATTATTAATATACTATTAGGGTTAAATTTACTAGTTAAAATTTTATTCATAATATCACTGAATGATGCTCCCGGCATGCAGTAATTACTTATCTGTTGCCTTTTTAAACAGTTATTCAATGATATACCCAAATTTTTGCCTATGTCATCACTATACACAATTACATTATTTTTTTCATTACTTTTTAAATTTATCTGCTTTGTTATGGTACTATCATAGAGTGCAGGTAAAGAAAATGAAGTATTACTGCTGGTCATGTTATTAACACAACTTGATATTGACACAACACATATTGATTGCGATCAACGTCCGATCTTTGATACGTGTGGAATTTACTATTGCAGTTTTTTCGCTAGACTCGTGAGGTCGCTTTACGATCGCTTCTATTTTGAGTTATCATTTTAGTGCGTTTACGCGATAACGAGGCCTGTCTAAGTGTTGAGTTATTAAATTAACTTACCTTTGTTTGCAAGTAATTTACGTCAATTTGTATAGTGATTGCATTTTGAAGCGCATTTGCAATATTTAATTTGCTTGTGTGGCCTGTTAATATCGTACGAAAGAATTTTAGTTGGTTGTGTGGAACGCTGAACTCTGTGACCCGAGAGAAGGGAGCGTTCGGTTTCTAGAAATAATTTGTTGCTAAGTGAAAATGGAAGTTGAACTTTGTTCGACCATTCATTAGTTGTGCCCTGTGTCACGTGTTTGATTACGATTAACGGGGATTTAGTTGAGTTTGAAGTTAATTAAATGTACAATAAAGTTGATAGATTGAAATAGTGTACAATAAAGTTGATAAACTGAAATAGTGAAATAAAAGCAGAAGTTTTCAATTGGTGAACGCTCTGGAGGATCGCACATTTGGAGAATCGCACCGCCTGCGGATCTGCGGTCCGACTACATCGGTTAAGTCAGGTTTCACCTACACACTACTACATTTACATTACTTACATGCACCAAACTTATCACCTGACTGGTACCCTGTGGTCAACCCTACCTCTGGAGATCGGTAAGTTTTTGTTGGCTTAGGAGCCCTTATAGAATAATTGTCCATAGGCCATTTTGGGCCTCTGTTGCCCGTCGAGGGGGCTACGATGGGCCGTAGCCCAATCGACCTTTGTAGGGGCAACTCAGAGCGTGATTATTTCTGGTAGCAAAGCGTGGTTAGTTGGTTCTCCAACCAAGCCCGGCCGTAATATAAATAAAAATAGTACGTAATAAAATTTTTTTTGTTAGCGGGTAGAATTAAAAAGCACGCCCGTTAGGCTGCGCAAGCAGGAGTTTGTTAGAGCTAGGTACGCGTCAGGTATTTTGAGTAGGTAGGTTAAATAGCTGAAGGGTCGGTCGCTTCAGCGAGGCATCTTTGCTGACCGATGGTAGTTGTGTATTTGCTGTGTAGTGTAATTTGTATTTAACTTAATTTAATAGAAATTGTATTTTTTATTTGTTAATTTGATTTGTATTTGTGCCGCGTATTAATTTGTATTTAGTAGTGATGCCATCGGACAAGCTACCGATGCGTCGCCTGAAGGCGGAGCTGCGCTGGGCCTCTAGCGGCCATGCTTTGATAGGGCGACCGGATACGGTCTATAGTTTGGAGAAGCGGCTCGAGCAGGTCGCGGCCCGGGGGGCCGTAGTGGAGGAGGCTTACGCTGACCTCGAGGCCTCGGATGCGGAAAAGGGAGTCCCGGACTCCTGCCTCGTGGACTACAAGCTGTTCTTTTCGCTCACGGACGACTTGATCGAGGCGGAGGCCAGGTATGCTGAGGAGGCGCGTGAAGCTCGGATGAGTGGCCTGCCCGAGTCCCCTCGGAAGCAGCCTACTCAGCCGGAGCTGTTAGAACGACTCCCAACTCTGGACCTGCCAAGGTTCTCCGGGTTCCTTTCCGAATGGCTGACCTTCGTTGATCTTTTTGACAGCCTAGTGGACGCCCAGAGGGACTTGACACCGAGCCAGAAGATAGCGTACCTCCTGGCCTCACTGGAGGGGGAGGCCCTGGGAATCGTCGGCCATTTGAGATTGTCGGACGCCGCCTACCGGACTGCTCGGGACCTACTCGCCGGAAGATACGCCAACGTCCGGCGAATTGCGGACAAATACGTTAGGCAGCTTCTAAGCCTCCCGCTGCTTAGGGACCGGGCCAGACTACGTCCGGACCTCGTGAATCCAGTCTTGGTGGCCTGTATTGCGTTGAGGCGGCTGGATTTACCGTTGGACGAATGGTCCTTTTTGTTGCTCCACATCGTGCTGTCCCGTCTGCCTCTCGACCTTCGGATACATTTTGAGGAGAGATACGGCGGGGACGGGGCCTCCTATATTCCACCCTTCAATGATCTGCTGCGGTTCTTGGACGAGCAGTGCCGGCGGATTGAGAGCCCGGCGGACACCGTCGACGACTTACGAGCCGTGCCCAGTGAGAAGCGGAATCCGCCGGGCATGGCGTCCTCAACCCCCCTAAGGCCGATCGGAGCTCCCCCGAGAGGGCGCCGCTCCCTACCATCTTACAGTGGCCTAGCGGCCAGGGAGGCGCCCCCCTGCTCCTATTGTCGAGCATCTGATCACAGGGTGACGTCGTGCCCGAAGCTATTGGGTGGGCCGGTCCTGGCGAGGCGATCTATCGCCGGGGGCGCCGCTGGTGCTACTTGTATTTGGAAAGGCACCTCCAACGAGACTGCCCGCACCAGCGGCCCTGTCCGCACTGCCAGGGCAACCACCATGCCGTTTTGTGCCTGGGTGCAAACGGCGCTTCCTCTCGGGGCTCTGCTGGGCGCTCGACTCCCGCGGGCGGGGGCGCTCGGCCGCGCCCTCTGTCGGGCGGCGCTCGGCGCTCGCCTGCTGGCTGCCAGGCCCCTAGGTTTGACGGGGGTCCCTCCCCCGACCGGTCGGGGGGTCGTTCCCCCAGGGGCGGGGGGTAGTCGCCCCCCCTCGGTGTGTGGAGAGGAGCTTCACAGCCAATCACCAGTCAGCTAGACCCTTCTCACTGCCGTTAGCTGAGTGGTCGCGACTGGGGTACCACCGTCACCCTTTTGATGGAGGCAGCGCTAGTTAGCTGCCGCCCTAGCTCCCACCACGGCCGCCTCCACTAAGCCTTTGAGCCGTCAACAGTTCACTTGTCAAACTGTTCTATTGCCGACGGTCTCAGTGAAGGCGTATAACCCGAGTGGAGATTATTTAACGGTTCGCGCTCTATTGGATTCGGGTTCACAACGCTGTGTGGCCTCCACTTGGTTGGTGGGAAGACTAAGGCTCCCCTGGAGCGTTGCATCACGCTGTCAAGAAGTATTAGATTTGGTTTTGGTCGAGCACTTAATTAAAAATGCTTTAAATTAAAAATAAAAATGCTTTGGATTTTCCGCGAAATGTTTCGTAGTTGTAGCGGTTGTGAGTAAAAACGTGAACTTAATATACTCCTTGAGTAAATGGTTATATGGTAGTGTTCGAGACGGCCTAAAATGACTTTAAGCAAAAAGTAATTAAAGAATTAATATGCCCATTTATTGTAAAAGTTTGGGACATTTCACTTAATAACTTTTTTGAATGTAAATATATTAATTATCCTTTATCACGTATTAATGAAGAACAAAAATGCCTATTTAATGATGTATAGCGTGTTAGAATTAAGATTAGTGTTATATAGAAAATGTTGCAATTTGTGCCATTTGCGTAAAGAAAAATGTTTAAAAATAAAGAGGCAAATGGGAAATGGCAAGCGGCTCACTATAGAGTATAGCCGAAGTCTACCTTATGGGGGCGAAACCCTGTAACGTGGTAGTAGGAAGAACTACCAGTGCCCAGCAGTAGTATCCGGTAGTAGTTGCAGTGACTAGCAGAAATATATAGTGAATAGTGAAAGTGTTAGCTAGCAGAAAAAAGTGGCAACTGAAAATTCAGTGTTGCATATAGTAAAAAAGTGTTAGCTAGCGGAAAAAGGTCGTAACTGAAAATTCGGTGCGGCATATAGTGAAAAAGTGTTAGCTAGCGGAAAAAGGTCACAACTGAAAATTCGGTGTGACATATAGTGAAAAGTGTTAGCTAGACGGAAAAAGTGATAACTGATATTCGCAGTTACACAAATGTTAAATTCAACTAATTTTAGTTGATTAATAGCTGCTAGTCAGTAGTGTTAAAGAACCAACTACTCCGGACAGATATTTTTATACTACCGCTCATTTAAATTAAATATTTTAAAATATATAGTGAACAACCTATAGTGAACAACCATAGTTGACCAACCGTTTTTAAATAATAGTGATAAATAAATAATAGTTGTAAAATCTCGCGACAAATTAATTAGTCGAACCGCTGGCCACTCCCTTGCTATTTAAATTTATAATCGTGCATTTTAATTTTGAACCTCAGTCCACAGTTTACCCGCAGCAACCGCAGAGACGGCAGTGAAAGACGGCAGAGGGAGGATTCCGGAACCTACAGGTGTAGGACGTGAGCGACTCGCGGAGTATCTTCGACAACATTTACTCCGAAGAGTTACGCCCGTCCGGCACATTTTATGGTCCTTCGAGCCGGATCTATCCGCCTGTACTGCCGACCGGACCATCTTATGGTCCTTTGAGCCGAATCATCCGTATACACCGGACCACATTTGCTGGTCATTCGAACGGGATTCGTCAATCCGTTAGTATTTCGGAACCGGGTACATAGTCACTACCGTTTTAAAGTTGCTGAATTTTCAGAATCAAGATGCCGATCACTCGTTCGCAAGGAAGGGGAGCCATGGCGTGGACTGTCGGTCTGGATGAAGGGCCGTCGGACAATACCGACACCGTCCGCCACCAGATGCCACCACGCTCACCATCCACAACAGAAGGCGCTGAGGCGCCAGCTTGCCCCCGCGATGGGGGGGGGTACTCCTGCCTGTGCCAGCCGCCGTTAAAGCCGGTACACCGAAGCAGAGGGAACAAATAGCTTGCCCCCGCGATGGGGGGGTACTCCTGCCTGTGCCAGCCGCCGTTAAAGCCGGTACACCGAAGCAGAGGGAACAAATAGAAGGCAACGATGACATTCGCTGTGCATCACCGCCAACAGCCCGGGTATACTCCCGCGCCGAAGAGCCACCAAGGGGCCACGCCGACAGAAGTACAAGGTCAAAGAAGACCACTCGGCCCAATAAAAAAGTTTTGAAGGCTCGTGAGGAAGTGCTGAGAATCAAATTGGAACTCGCACAGATCTCATTACAGATGGCTGAAGAAGATGATGAATCGGACGACTATGATGAAGATGGTCACTCCAAAAGTGAGTATGTCCGATCTTGGCTCGAAAATTCTGTAGCCAAGCAAAAGCTAACGCAAGGCGCAACCACCGGTGGGGCGGCCCCACTTAATAAAAACATCACAAAGCCACCCCCGGAGGTTGTCGACCTCAGTGAGCCGCCGATGAAGCTCACAAACAAGGATTCGAAGGTTGATGAAGACAGGGAGCTCCTACCTGTTGTATCAGAGCTCACCTACCAGGATCCCAATGCAGAAAATATACCGAAGAGTCTCATACCTCAGAAGATTTGCCAGGACTCCAAGGTTGATGAAGACAGGGGGCTCCTACCAATTGTATCAGAGCCCACCTACCAGGATCCCTATCCGGAAGAAGCAACCAAGAATCCCATAACAAAAAGGCCTAATCAGGCACCTGTCAGCAATGAAGACAGGGTGCTCCGACCATTCATATCGGAGCTCACGTCCGCTATAGCCGCACTCGCTGACAAACCAAAACCAGAGAGTGCATCGTCGAATACTTTCGCAGCATCAAAAGCGATAATGACGCTGCCGAGCTTTAGCGGAGCACATACCGAATGGCTTTCGTTCCGTGCCATTTACGAAACGACCCGAGGCTACTTCAATGACATAGAAAATACTGCAAGACTACGAAGAAGTCTACAAGGAAGAGCCTTGGAAACAGTCAGTTCAGAACTCATCGGGCATGCTAAACCAGATGAGATTATGCGAGAACTGGAGCTACAATTTGGGCGTCCAGATTCAATCGCGCAAGCCGAAACCGAGAAGTTACGAGGATTGCCACGCTGTACAGAAGCACCCAGAGACATCTGTACATTCGCGAGCAAAGTGAGGGGAAGCGTCGTCACTCTTCGGGCACTCAAACGAGATCATTACCTAGTCAACGCAGAGCTGCTACGACACCTCACAGACAAACTGCCAAACTCTATACGTGCGCAGTGGTATAGAATTTATACTGAGAAATACGACTCTAGACCAGACCTCGGTTCTTTCAGCGAGTTTATAACCGAACAAGCTCGCTTCTGCAGTGCATTTGCGCCTCCTGAAATTATAAACGGAGGGCAAAACAATCGTCCAGTACATAGGACGCACACGGCTACCACTAAGCCGCCTCCGAAATGCAGTGTGTGCGAAAAAGAAGGTCATTACGGATCCGACTGCAACAAATTTAAAGAAGCAGATATTGATAAAAGATGGCAACTCGCCAAGCAAAGGAATTTATGTTTCCGGTGTCTACGTTATAGAAGTCAGACACACAGATGTAAAACCACAAAGTGTGGAATAAAAGGATGCACCGCGGCACACAATCGACTTCTTCATTAAAAAAGAGAAGACAGAGGTCACACTAAAAGAACCTCAAGAAACAGTTGCAAACTCATTCGCTGTGTCAAAGCATCAAGCTTACCTGAAGATAATTCCAGTTCGAGTAATTGGACCGGCGGGAGCGATAAAAACACACGCTCTGCTGGATGATGGGTCGACAGTCTCATTAATGGATCAAGAGATTTTTTTTTTTATAGGATAAGGGTGACAAACGAGCACACAGTCCACCTGATGGTAAGTGGTTGCTGCGGCCCATAGACATCTACATCTATCCTCGTTTGCGAATCAAAATGCAGATGCGTTGTCACCCGTGAGGACTAAGTTGGAATGCCTCATTTCCAGTAAAAAGGGCCTCCGGCCACCTGCACTCACCAAGCGAAACGCAGAGGTAAACCTCTACTTCACGCTGGTATTCTGTGAGGTCGTGGTACCACCCCGGTTCGAGCCGGCCCATCCGTGCGACAGCAATAGCTACCGCGTGGCTCTACCACTGCCAATCAAATTGGAGCTACAGGGCGGTTGGACCCATTCAAGATTACCGCTATCGGGAACACTACCCTCGATTCGCCGGACTCCCAAAGAGTCAAAGTGTCGCTGAAGAGTCTCCACAGGAAAAGGGTGCCATTCAGAGCACGCACGGTCGCCAGCCTAAACTTGGGGCCACAGACTGTGCGTGCAACAGATATAGAAAAATGTAAGCATTTGAAAGACCTAAAGGAGCAATTGATATATGACTCCGGCAACCCCAGGATACTAATAGGACAAGACAACTGGAGACTCTTGATAGCCACTCAAGTCCGCAGAGGTCCACCGCACCAGCCAATAGCCTCGCTCACAGAACTGGGATGGGTGCTACACGGGGCACACACTAAAGCCCCGCATCAGCGCGTCCACACGGCCAATGAGCTGTATACGAGCGAGGAGAACATAAATGACCAACTCCGCGAATACTTCGCGCTGGAATCTCTAATAATCAATCCGAGAAGACCAGATTCCGATCCAGAGAAGAAAGCTGAAGAAATACTAAATAACAGCACCCGTCATTTGGAAGACGGGCACATAGAAACAGCGCTTCTCTGGAAAAAGAAAGATGTCGAAATGCCTGGTAATTATGAAACGGCAATAAAAAGGCTCGTTTCCATCGAGAAAAAATTAGATCGAAACGAATATCTAAAGCAAAAGTATAGTGAACACATGAATTCCCTAATACAAAAGGGATACGCCGAAATAGCACCAAAAAATAGTACACCAGGAAAGACATGGTACCTACCCCATTTCGATGTCCATAACCCAATGAAACCAGAAAAGTTTCGCATAGTACACGATGCCGCAGCCAAAACAAAAGGAATGGCATTGAATGATTTCCTGTTCACGGGTCCAGACCTACTTCAATCGTTACCAGGGGTCATGATGCGCTTTCGCCGCCACAATATTGCTGTCTCCGCGGATATAGCCGAAATGTTCATGCAAATTAAAGTGAGACCCGAAGACAGGGATGCCTTGAGATATCTCTGGAGAGGAGATCGACGCGATGAGGCTCCACAAGAATACAGAATGACGTCGATCATTTTCGGTGCAGCTAGTTCACCCTGCACAGCCATATTCGCAAAAAACTGGAACGCTAAAAGGTACATAGAAAAATATCCAGAAGCCGTAGAAGCTATCATCCAAAACCATTACATGGATGATTATCTTGACAGTTTCCAGTCCCTGGAAGATGCGATGCGAATATCGAAGGAAGTACGCGATATACACAAAAACGCGCACTTCACATTAAGGAAATGGGTTTCCAATGCGCCAGAAATTGTAAATGAGTTAGAACCTGACAACGAAACGACTGAGTCAGTCAACCTGGGCAACAAGGGAACCGAAGAAAAAATACTCGGTTTAATCTGGAAACCGAGTACCGATCAGCTGAGCTTCAATCTAAAGCTCGCTCGACTTCCAATCAATTTGCTGCAGAAGAAACCAACAAAGAGGGAAGCGCTGAAAATAGTGATGTCGCTGTATGACCCGCTCGGCCTCGCCTCCCCAGTTACCATACGAGCAAAACAAATACTGCAGGAAGCATGGAGACAAGGAACAGACTGGGACCAGGAGTTGGACGAAGACCTGAGTAACCATTGGTCCACATGGATCCAACACCTGGAACGACTCAAAACAGTAAGCATACCAAGATGCTACCCGGGATACAGCGACGCACGCTCCCTCCAAGTGCACGTATTTACCGATGCCAGTGAGAGCGCCTACGCAACGGCAGTCTACTGGAGAGCAATGACACCCGATGGGCAAGTACACGTGAGCCTCGTCATGGCCAAGGCGAAGGTAGCTCCGCTCAAGGTAACATCCATACCTCGCCTCGAGTTGCAAGCCGCCGTGATGGGAAGTCGCGTAGCTGCTGCTGTCATTCAGGAACATCGCGTAAAGCCCGAAGCTGTCACTTATTGGACTGACAGCAAAACTGTCCTCACCTGGATAAAGAAAGGGTCCAGGAGCTACAAACCTTTTGTGGCACATCGAATAGCAGCAATCGAGGACCATAGTAAAGTGGACGACTGGCGCTGGGTACCTACAAAATTGAATATAGCTGACACCGCTACGAGGGACGTACCACCTAACTTCGACTCTAACCACGAGTGGTACAGTGGCCCATCGTTTCTATACAAAGAACCGTCAGCATGGCCGACCGAAAGACCCACGTCATCCGAACCTACTGGGGAAGAAAGATCCCTCACCATCACAGAAAGGTATAGAGCTCCGCTATACAGAGAAGCCATTCCCGATCCGACAAAATTTTCAAAATGGGAACGCTTAGTGCGAGCTACGGCCAGAGTGCTTCAATTCATAACACTCTGCCGCAAAACAACAGACAGGACCTTTTACAAAAGGACCAAAAGAAATAAAGAGGAAGATCCCGACTGGAGGAGATCGAAAGGTAATCCGCGACGTCTCGCGCAGCCTCCCAGTCAGGTGAAAAATAAAGATGTAAACAGATACATCACACTCGAGGCCGAATACATAAGAAAGGCCGAAAAGCTCCTGATACATGTCATCCAGGAAGACTCCTTCACACAAGAGATAGCCGATCTCCGTAACGATAAAAAGGTCGCCCATGATAGCCGCCTACGACCGCTTCAAATACAACTGAAAGACGAGATCATCGCGCTACGAAGTCGCATAGCCGCTGTAAAAGGAGTCTCGAAAGATATGAAAGGGCCAGCTATATTGGATGGTGATCATCACATCACCCAATTGTATATCGATTGGACACATCGTAGCCTGTATCATTGTGGAACCGAACCTACCATCAACGAGGTTCGACAGCACTACTGGGTAATCCGACTAAGACCCACCACGAAAAGAATAGTGAGCCAATGCGTTCAGTGCCGAATTAGAAAGGCACAACCATCAGTGCCAGCCACCGGTGATCATCCCAGCACACGTCTCGCTCATCACCAGAGACCGTTCACGTTCACCGGTCTGGATTATTTTGGGCCACTCTCCGTCACAGTGGGACGTCAACATCAGAAGAGATACGTGGCTCTCTTCACCTGCCTCACATCCAGAGCTGTCCACTTGGAAATTGTGGCAGATCTCAGCGCAGACTCCGCCATACTGGCATTAAGAAGATTTGCAGCGCGCCGAGGGTGTCCCACCGAGATTTATTCCGACAACGGCACCAATATGCACGGTGCCGACAAGGAGCTTCGAGAGGCTTTTCGAGAAGAAGCCAGCCGACGAGGCATAGTGTGGCGTTTTATAACCCCCTCCGCGCCATTCATGGGAGGGGTGTGGGAACGTCTTGTTCGATGCGTGAAGACGGCACTATACACCGTCCTTCATGAAAGACATCCGCGTGAAGATGTTTTAACCACGCTGCTCTGCGAGGTGGAGTACACAGTAAACGGCAGACCATTGACTCACATCTCAGTAGACAGCAAAGACAACGAGTCCATCACTCCAAATCACTTCCTATTGGGAGGATCTGCGAGACTGCCAACACCTGGAGTTTTTAATGAAAAAGATGCGAATAGCAAAAAACACTGGCGACGCTCCCAGATACTCGCTGACATGTTCTGGCAGCGTTGGGTAAAAGAATATCTGCCGGAACTTCAAAACCGGCGGGAGCCCCATGGTCAAGGCCCCGATCTCCAGGTGGGCGATCCAGTCCTCATAGCTGACAGCCAGTTACCTCGTAACACCTGGCCACGAGGAAGGATTGAAAAATCTACCCCGGTGCGGACGGACAGATCCGCACTGTGGAGGTACGCACCGCAAACGGACTAATCAAGAGGCCAACCAGGAAACTCGTGCCGCTGCCAAAGTAGAAGCAACGTCTCTCACCGGAATTTATGCAGCGCCGCTGCGACGAGTCTTCGCGACGCTGCACGGCGGGAGAAATATTCGAGACGGCCTAAAATGACTTTAAGCAAAAAGTAATTAAAGAATTAATATGCCCATTTATTGTAAAAGTTTGGGACATTTCACTTAATAACTTTTTTGAATGTAAATATATTAATTATCCTTTATCACGTATTAATGAAGAACAAAAATGCCTATTTAATGATGTATAGCGTGTTAGAATTAAGATTAGTGTTATATAGAAAATGTTGCAATTTGTGCCATTTGCGTAAAGAAAAATGTTTAAAAATAAAGAGGCAAATGGGAAATGGCAAGCGGCTCACTATAGAGTATAGCCGAAGTCTACCTTATGGGGGCGAAACCCTGTAACGTGGTAACCAAGGGTCTCCTAAGTGAAGTTATTTGTGGATTATACAGTGGTCCCAAATAACTGCCGGTACGACATACTCCGCTAAGCGTCGAGTCCGCATACTCCGCGAGGCGTCGAGGTCACCGGCCCTTAGGCAGATTCTTGGCACTCAAGAGCGTTCCGTGCCTTTTGTGCCCAGTCGCGTTCGCGAGTGCTCACATAGCACTTCCCCCAACCCTTTCCTGAGGAAAGGGGTAGGCAGTGCGCCTAAGCGTTGCGGTCTCCCATCGTCGCTTCCGTCCGTTTCGAACGTCGCGCGTCGCTTGCGTCACCTGCCACGTTAGGAACGGTCTCTAGAATAGGCACTAGCAATCACATTTCATATAAAACAGTTGTAACTTGTAACAATGTCAGGCAAGGGGAGAGGGGAGCCCCCCCCACCCCCGCGCGTTAGGAAACCCCCGGACCGCCCTGGGGTTTTAGATCGTCCGCTATTAGTGAGGGACCTGTCGAACCCGGGAAGATCTAGGATCGTCAGCTCCTTCAGCCAGATCCCCATGCGGAAACCAGCCTCGCCGAATAAGGAGGATCCCGCGACGAGCGCCGCGCTCACGCCCACCGTGTCTGAGTGCACGAGTGGGCAGGAACCGACGCCCCTACCGCAGCGGGCAAGGAAATCGGCGCGTAGGCACACACCTCCGGAGACCGACGCATCGCTCTTTGAAAAAAGGCAGTGCGTCGAGTCATCATCATACGAACAAGGATCATCATCGTCATCATCGTCCTCGGCGGAGTCGGAAGATGATGAAAGAGTCCCAACTGTGAAGGAAGTAATTAGGGCGCATAAGTCGCCGCCCAAGTCGCCATCACCGCCGAAGCCAACCCCCCCCCACCTCACCCGGCCGCAGGACCATGGATGCGACCGAGTTCGAGCAGGGAGGAGAGGAGTCCCACGGTTGGGACTCAACATCTTATGCTACTATAGCGACCACCGGACATCCGTCGACATCCACCAACCCATCGGGCCTGCCACACGATGATGGTCAGAGGCCCACAACCAGCTACGCCCAACTGGCAGCGATGCCAGCAGTACCACAGGCAGCCAACACCCCTCAACCACAGAAGGAGGAAGAGAAGGCGCGATACCCACCGATTGTGGCAGAGTGCCTCCCGGACTGGACGAGGCACTTTGAGATCTTAAATAAAAAATTGGGACACCCTCCTAACGCCCGTCCGTTCGGGAAGGGTGTACGATTCACCCCACAAAGCCCGGAAGAATTCCGGGCGGTACAAAAATACCTCATAGAGCTCACGGAGAAAGTACCAGCGCTGTCCTGGTACTGCTACACCCCGACGGAGGAGAAGCCCACTAAAGTGGGCATCCGGGGGCTGCCAGTGGGCACGGATACCGTCCAGATAACCGAGGCTATCAGGGCAAAGGGATTCCCCGTAACGTACGTGAGAGCAATCCCGCCCCGTAGAGGCAGACCTGGGTGCCTCTACTACGCACAGCTGGAGCACCTAAATAAAGAGAAATTAAGTGAACTCTACGCAGTCGACGAGCTCCTCTTTATGAGAGGAGTAGTCATAGAGGCCTGGCAAGGAAGAGTGGGACCGGCTCAGTGCCACCGCTGCCAGGCCTTTGGCCACGCTTCGGCCAATTGCCATAGACCCGTCAAATGTGTCCGCTGTGCGGGGGAACACATTGCGAGCAAATGCCCCAGGGGTAGAGAGGAACCACCTACGTGCGCAAATTGCGCTAAGGACCATACTGCAAATGATCGACGCTGCCCAGTCCTGAGGAGGATTGCGAGAAAACAAGGGATCACTCTGCCGGGACTACTGCCGGAAGCACCGCAGAGGATCCCAGCGAGTCGCCCCAGGGTAGAGATCAATGAAGACGGATGGGCAACCATCAGGGGGAGAGGGAGGCAAACCGCCCCCCCCCCCCACCCGTAACTGCACCACCTGCAATACAAGTACCAACAAGAACGGTGGAAACAGCCGCAAGAGCAACCACCGGGGCGACTCTACAGCCCCCCGCTAACGACGCCATAGAGCGTCAGCCTCCTAAGAAGAAGAAGCGGGGGAGGAAGAAGAAGAAGGTGCAGCCACCTCCTCAGGCAGCCACCTCTACCCCGACACCAACAGTTACGATAGCCTCGCAAGCGCAGGCAAGTAAGAGGACCACCACAGAAGGTAGAGCGCCAGAAAGGGCTCTATCAGAAAATAGAGCCCGCTCTACACATAGAGCGCGCTCTACCTTAAGGAGAGAAACCTATGCCCAGCCGAGACCAGTACCAACAACAACATCAGGACATCCAACCGCCGACTCTACCACCACCATGGAAGCAATCATGAGGCTGGTGGGCATCGCTATTGAGGTCGGTAGCCAGGTACTGGCAGACATCAGTACCGGCACCGACCCCATTACAGCAGTGATGAGAGCGCTGACTGTACTACTGGCTCGGCACTACAGAGGCGAGTGATACCAACCTGCGCTTGCTTTACTGGAACCCGGACGGTATCCAGCATAAGCTCCATGAACTCCGCACTACAGCCCAACAACAAGACATACATGTCATCTTGCTGGGGGAGACCAAGTTGAGGCCATCTATGTACTTCAAGATGCCCAACTACCACATATACAGGAGGGACGAAGTCAACGCTCTAGGAACCGCCTACAGAGGCACGGCGGTTCTAGTGAGAAAGGACATCGTCCACCTAGAGCTCGGATTACCGTCATACCATACGACGCGCTCCATCGGCATAAAAATGGAGGCGGCGGGCGAGGAACTGAAGATCTTCGCTGCATACCGCCCGCCAGGGACTCCATTTCACTCCTCAGACATCCGGACGATAATGGAAGGATCAGCACCAACCATCATCGCGGGGGACCTAAACGCAAAACACCCGGCGTGGGGATCCAGACTGATCAACCCGCCGGGTCGTGAGCTATACCAAGATGCGGAAGACAACAACTACGACGTTTTAGGTCCCGAGGAACCAACGCACGTTCCTACCGATCACAGGAAGTGTCCGGATGTGTTGGACATCGTGCTCGCTAGGAACGTCAACTACCCGGTAGTGGTAGAGGTGCTGTATGACCTGATGTCTCAGCACCTCCCGATTCTGATAACCCTTGGCCTCAAGGCAGTGACTACGTTGCCCAGAGTGTTTACCACCAAGATCAACTGGAGGCTCTACCAGCAATACCTGCAAGAGAGGCCTCCAGTTCGCAACCCGATTACCTCGGCGGACGACGTAGAGACCGCTGCTGCTAACATAACTCATAACATCCAAGAAGCCCTCAACGCGGCCTCTACGATCGTCCCATTGACTCATCGAAGAGAAGAGCTGCCACAGGAACTACGTGTGCAGCTCAATCATAAGCGAGCGTTGAGGAAACTCTGGGCGCGTACGCGCTGCCCACGCATAAAAAACAAGCTGAATACATTGACGGATGAGCTGTCGGTTGCAATACAGGCCTATAGAGGAAGGGCCTGGGAGCGGCGCATATGGATGGCTGAAGACCAGGAAGCGTCGCTCTATCAATTGAACCGACAGCTAACCAAGACCAGACCCCCCGTCTGCCCGCTGACCAACAGTGCGGGTGGGCGTTGTTACGAGGCCAAAGGTAGAGCGGATATCCTAGTCGAGCACTTCGAGGAGCAATTTATGCCGAACCCAGCAAGTGCGGAGTACATGGAGCTTCATGCCCAAAAGGAGAGCCGCGTACGGGAGTTCCTGTCGTCGCCCGCGCCACCGCTTGCAGGAGACTGGTTTGTCTCCCCCGCTGAAATGCGGAGGACGATTGCCCGTTTGCAACCGAGGAAGGCGCCGGGGCACGACCGGATAACGAACGCTGCACTCCGACAGCTGCCCCATAGAGCCATTGTAGAGCTAGGACGACTCTACAATGGCATACTGCGGACTTCACACTTCCCGGAGGACTGGAAGAAAGGCAAGGTCATAGTTCTGCCTAAACCCGGGAAGGACAGGCGTAGAGCAGCTAGTTACAGACCTATAACGCTGCTACCGCACATAGCCAAATTATTTGAGAGGATTGCCTTGAGAAGAGTCCGCCCTTGTATCCAACTGAGGGCGGATCAACATGGATTTAGGAGCGGACACTCCGCAGCAACACAGCTGACCAGAGTGCTGCACTACTTGGCGGCGGAATATAACCGAGAACGCACATCGTTGGGCGTCTTCCTCGACATCGAGAAGGCGTTCGACAGGGTGTGGCACTCTGGTTTACTCTATAAGATGATCCAACAGACGAGTGTCCCTCCGGCTATGCTGCGGCTAGTGGCGTCGTTTCTAGCCGACCGGAGCTTCTACGTCTGTGTCGAAGACGCTGAATCCGCAGTAAAACCCATTAGAGCTGGCGTACCACAGGGCAGCTGTCTTTCGCCGATCCTGTACGCGGCTTATACTAATGACATCCCTACACTGGAAGGACACCTAAGAGAATGGGAGGACGACGTAGAGCTGGCGCTGTATGCGGACGACAGCGCCTACTTCACCTCGTCCAGAAGCCCCCATCTCGCCGTCACCAAGATGCAGCGACTGCTGGACCTGCTGCCACCGTGGCTGGATGAGTGGAGGATGGCTGTGAACGTTGGGAAAACGGCCGCCCTCCTCACCCGCCGCTACCGGAACCTCCCGCCCCCGTTGACGCTCAGAGGCCAGGAGATAGCGTACGAGAAGGCCGTGACCTACCTTGGATGCCGGATCGACAGGATGTTGCGCATGACCGCGCACGTCGACATCGTCGTCCGCAATGCCAGATGTGCGCGGACGATGCTCCGTCCAGTTCTGGCATCCAAGCTGCCGCTGAAAACAAAGTTGAAAATCTATAAACTCTACATCAGGACGAAGATCACCTACGCCGCGCCGGCCTGGTACGCACTCCTGAGCGAACGGCAGAGGCAGCGGCTGCAGGTTCAGCAAAACCTATCCCTACGGACCATCGTCGGTGCAGGTCGCTACGTCCGGAATGACGTCATCGCGGCCAACCTCAAGATGGAGACGATCAAGGAATTTGTGGCCCGATTAGCACGCGGTATGTTCGACCGCGCTGATAACGGGCCACACGAGCACCTTCAGAACTTCGCTCCCTTACACGCTCGGCCACCGGACGGGCGACCTCTACCAAGAGAACTCCTCTCTATAGAGATTAGAGAGTCGAGTAACAACCCACAATGCCGCAGATAGGCCAACCCAGACACCTGGCGGCATTAGCCGCCAGCCACACTGATTTTTGACATACCGGACAACCAATTCACAGCGACCGGGGAATCAAACCCGAGTCGCTGCGCTAAACCCAACAATGCCATAACGGCTCCCACGACCGGTGCATAGTAATGCACCGCGAGGAGATTCCGGGCAATGGGGTCAGCCCCGAGGCCCGAGACCTGCAATATGCATCATGCATATTTGCGGAAGACAGGATAACGTAACGTGGTAGTAGGAAGAACTACCAGTGCCCAGGAGTAGTATCCGGTAGTAGTTGCAGTGACTAGCAGAAATATATAGTGAATAGTGAAAGTGTTAGCTAGCAGAAAAAAGTGGCAACTGAAAATTCAGTGTTGCATATAGTAAAAAAGTGTTAGCTAGCGGAAAAAGGTCGTAACTGAAAATTCGGTGCGGCATATAGTGAAAAAGTGTTAGCTAGCGGAAAAAGGTCACAACTGAAAATTCGGTGTGACATATAGTGAAAAGTGTTAGCTAGACGGAAAAAGTGATAACTGATATTCGCAGTTACACAAGTGTTAAATTCAACTAATTTTAGTTGATTAATAGCTGCTAGTCAGTAGTGTTAAAGAACCAACTACTCCGGACAGATATTTTTATACTACCGCTCATTTAAATTAAATATTTTAAAATATATAGTGAACAACCATAGTTGACCAACCGTTTTTAAATAATAGTGATAAATAAATAATAGTTGTAAAATCTCGCGACAAATTAATTAGTCGAACCGCTGGCCACTCCCTTGCTATTTAAATTTATAATCGTGCATTTTAATTTTGAACCTCAGTCCACAGTTTACCCGCAGCAACCGCAGAGACGGCGGTGAAAGACGGCAGAGGGAGGATTCCGGAACCTACAGGTGTAGGACGTAAGCGACTCGCGGAGTATCTTCGACAACATTTACTCCGAAGAGTTACGCCCGTCCGGCACAGGTAGATGGCTTGATTATGTCTACTTGCGTAAAAAATTTTGCTAAGGCCTATCTGTGAGTTTTCGTGTGCCTCTCCACAGAGGCCGTTCATTTAGAACTTGTGGGTGCCCTTGGCACTGAAGCGTTTGTGGCCACGCTGGGCCGCTTCGTATCGTGTCGCGGTTTGCGGGCCCGATCCGGTTGGATTGCGGAACGAATCATAGAGGCACGGATGGGTGTTTGAGGGAGGTTGTCGAATTTCTGTCCAGCAACAGGACTTATTTAGGTACTGCGATGTCCAAGAAGGGCGTCCAGTGGAAGTTCGACCCTCCGGCTTGCCCGCACTGGGGCGGTGTTTTTGAGGGGGTGGTTAAGGTTGCAAAAATGCATCTCCGTCGCGTTATTGGCGAAACTATTTTGACATTTGAGGAGCTTGCCACTGTATTCTGTGAAATTG
Source organism: Parnassius glacialis (assembly GCA_033319125.1). Lineage (NCBI taxonomy): Eukaryota > Metazoa > Arthropoda > Insecta > Lepidoptera > Papilionidae > Parnassius > Parnassius glacialis. Next base: position 28,454,278 of record JAVANC010000023.1, on the reverse strand, counting down.
AGACGGTACTCAACTCTCGGCCCCTCTGTACCCTCTCGTCCGATCCGAATGATTTGGAGGTTCTGGCCCCGGGCCGCTTCCTGATTGGCCGGCCGCTTAACGCCCTGCCCGAGTAACCCTTCAGGGAAATAAAATCTTCGCGGTTGAGCAGATTTGACCTGCTGCAACAGATGACTCGGAGTATTTGGCACCGATGGTCTCTGGAGTGCCTACATCTTTTGCAGCAGCGCCTTAAGTGGTCTGACGGGACGGATCCTCCTCCGGTTGGAGACCTCGTGTTAAGTAAAATTAGTTTTATTTAAATGTGTAGTGTTCGCGTAAATATAAGAAATCATTATGTAGACCTCGTGTTAGTTAAAGAACCGAACGCTTTGCCTTTTTATTGGCGCCGTGGGCGCATTTTTGAGTTGTCGTATGGATCGGATGGGGTGCCTAGGGTGGCGGAGGTTTTGGTTGGAGATTCGGTCTTGCAGCGTGCCGTCGCGGCCCTGTCCCGCTTGCCAAGTTGCTCGCGGACATAAGTCCTTATGCCCGGGACGGGGGTTTGTTCGCGCCAAACGCTAATTTTAAGAATTGACGCTAGAGGGCGCTCGGCGCGGTGCATTCCTACCGGTTTGACGTTCGCGCGAGGCGGGAGTTGGTTTTGGGTGTGGCGCGTCGGAAGTCGAGACAATGCAGCGCAGTTACTAGAACAGCGTGGTCGCGTACCGTATAACCTCTAAATAGTGTCGGTTTTAAACCGGTCGGTCGGTTAAAAACATACATAAATACACCTACTCGCTTCGGTCGTGTGACGAACACTGAGCGCATTCCGTACGGAATTTACGTATATGTGTTGCAACTCGTACAAAATGTATGGAAAACGTGCGTTCGAAGCGGCTTTTTTCCGTTCGGGATCCCGAACGCACAGGCGGTCATACGGAATCTCGAATCGGAGAAATTCCGTACGGAAAAATAACGTACGAGTGTGGCGAGTCATAGATTTTATATGGACTTGCTGCGTTCGGAATCCCGAATCGGAATATCGAAACGGAATCCTGAAACGGAATTCCGTATGTATGTGGCCGGCCTAAGTCAGTGCTACATATTTTATTTATCTATTCTATGGTCACTTGCTTGTCAATGATTGTCAACCATTGATATAAGAAGAGTAGGTAGTTTCTTATATCTATGTTGTCAACTTCCGGTATATATTACTCTACTCTATGTTGTCAACACAGAATACTTTACTCCTAGCGGAGATTGTCAATGTCATATTAGTTTGTGAATGTTTTGTTGTGTTTTAGTGGCCGGCTGTTTCCATTTATATAATTTTCTCTAAAAATTGGTACAGTTTTGTGAATATAAACATTAAAAAAAATTAAAACTTTGAAAATGGTTCGTGTAATCACTCAAGAAACTTACGATGAAGTTGTGAAGGAGAACATGGAAGAGTTCGAGATGAGTCCAGAAGAGGCAATAAAAGAAGCTATAGCGCAGTTTGAAGCACAGGTTCGTATAATATTTACGTTATATGTTTTTTTTTCTAGTTTGGCATAACGTTATGTGTTAAATGTATTTACTAAAAATGATTAGCGTCGAAATACCGAGGGGCACGTTGAATCCATTTTCTTCTGCAAGTTATCATCATTACTATTATTACAGCCTTTCACAAGTTCAGTACTGTATATAGGCCCTCCAAGAATTGCCACCAAACATCGACTTCCAGCATGTCCTACCAGTTCCAGTTCCGTCTAGTAGGGTGCTCTTTGCTTATTGGTACAAAGCTGCGCTGCCACAATGAGTGTTGGCGAATTTCACGTCTTCGAAATATATTTTTTTTATTTCTCATCCATGCAAGTTTCCTCATAATATTTTTATTCACCGTTGAGCATGTGGTAAATCAGCAGTTAAAATTGTTATTAACAATTTCATTAGTGCCAGCAGGGATTGAACCCGAGTAGCTCACATACTGCGAAATTTACAGCAAGTACTTAGCTCCTGAGCTATTGTGACTGTGCTAGCAATTAATAAACCAATATAAACTAAAAAATACTAATATCTTATTAAATGTTTCAACAGGGTGTAGATTTATCTAACATAATCAAGGATTTGACTCTTGAATCTGGTGATAAACATCTGGTCAGCTTAACAGTGAATAAACTGAAGGAGTTATGTAAAAGAGACAAAAATGACGACAAAGACATTTTGGAGCAGTTAGATGCATTGAGGGTAAATTTTTTTTTCTAATTATTCATATTAACATTGGATTCAATTCTGACTTTGTATCTAATCTTAATCTAGTTTTAACCTTAGTGAAAATTTTGAAAATTGATCATATTGACAAATAATAGTTATTTATAAACTTTTAAGACTACACTCACAAATCATATACTAATAACAAATAAGTCTGATCTTAGATGAAAATTTTCATACGGTACTATTCACTTATACATTTAAACATATAAATTTCTTCATCATTATTATAGTATTATACTCAAAATTCCACTATTGAATATAGGCCTCCCCCATACATTGCGTCATAGGTGGGATATTTGCCATAATTGCCATACTTGGCATGCAACTTGGCATCCACAGTTTTTTTTATTATTTTTGTGTTAGGCGATGCTGCTGCCCATCTTTTGTTTTGCTATCCCTGTTGCTTCTTACAACATCTTGTGGGACATCTGACTATTGTCCTATTAAAATTATTAACTTTTTCAAATTGTTTTCAGGTAGAATGCAATAAAGATATTGCACACAGAGTGAGGGCAGGCAAAGATGGTGCTTATTCAATACTCATAGACCTACTAGACGAGAAACTTAGAAGTTATATACAGATGGAAAATAAAAAAGATGAGGATATTATAATTAAAATTTTTAAAACATTAGCTTCATTAATGGATTCACAGCCTGATTTGCTTGAACAAAAGGGTGTTGATTTAATTAAAAGGTAAAGAGTTAAGATTATATGCTTCAGGTCAAGGCATGAAATTCTATTAAAATGGTTGGAATGCTAAACAAAGTAACGTTATAACTACTGTTACCGTTACAGCTTATTAGAGTCCGCTGTTGTACATAGGCCTCCCAAAGATTGTCTCATAGGGGGGATATTTGCCATAGTTGTCATGCTTGCCAAGCCTCTTATGACACCCACGGGTTAATATGGCGTAGTCAATATTCTTACACCACCACTACACGGTTAATTATTATAACTACATGGAACTTTGTATAATTTAATGTTAATTTGTCAACATGTAGATGTAAGTGTGTTATGTGTAATAACATTACTAAGCTTTTTACGTGGTAGAGCCATGCTGTAGCTATATTTCTGGTATAGTTATAGCATGAATGGGTCGGCTCGACCGTGGAAGGACCACGCTCTCACAGAATACCAGCGCAAAATAGCAGCTTGATGCAGCTGTGTTTCGTATGGTGAGTGTGGAGAACCGGAAACCCTTTTTGCTGGAAACGAGGCATTCCATCTTAGTCCTCACGGGTGACAACGCATCTTCATTTTGATTCGTAATCGAGGATAAATGTAGATGTCTATGGGCCACAGCAACCACTTACCATCAGGTGGACTGTGTGCTCGTTTGTCACCCTTATCATATAAAAAAAAAAGTTGTTGCAATTTGTCTTTTGCTAATGAAATGACGTACATAAAATGACAAATAAGCACAATTTTATGAAATTACTTGTATACTCTGCATTCGTTGTAAAATTGTAGTGTCAAACAAACTTACAGTCCAATTTACTGTGGCTATTGCAACCCATAGACAACTTCAAACAAATAAGGCCTAATTGCCTTGTCACACCTGAAAACTAAAGCTGGCTATAAATGTTGGCCGAGCAAAGGCGAGTACCAATATATGGACAATATTTGCTTAGCCTCGTCATCACTCGCCTAGCTGGCCGAGTGCAAGCAAGAGCCAATGTGTATACGGTTCCTTTGGTGTGCCTGGCCACCACTCGGGATCGCTCGTCACGATTCGTCCCATTTCACAACAGTGTCGTTTTTTCTGCACAAATCAAAGGCGCTCGCCTGCACTCGGAAATTGGTGTCCACGTGTTAGTTGGCCATGTCAGTATGTTCAATCATTCAAACTTGGCCAACATGTACACTAGCACTTGCCTTGTATCAATTTGTCTACACTCGCATGGATCAAGCCCAACATGTATTGCCGGCTTTAGATGGAATGCTGCACAGCCTGTGATTATACTGGCTCCCTGTAACCATCAGCTCACTCACACAGCCACTCCTGCACTGCAGCACTGTAGTGCTGTAGCTGTAGCTAGTGCCTGCACTGCTGTGTTGAATTCTGCCTATGCAGAATCCTTGGCAAAAAAGAGCCCTACAAGCTAGCATCACCACAGCAATAATAAAGTTGTAATTGGATGATTTTTTTCTATGTCGTGTAGTTGCATTGTAAGGTAATCCATTACCCCATGTCATCAAGTTGGTGTCACAAGAAGCGACAGAGGAAACTGAAAGAGAAGATGGACAGCAGCATCTTCCTGATAAAACTCAGTAATAATAAAAAAATGCGGTTGTCAACCAGCCCGCCAACGGTACCTATGTCAAATATCCTTATGAGGCTATCTATGGGAGAAGCCTATGTTCTGCAGTGAACTTTTAGATGGGCTATAATGAGGAGGATGAAATTTATTTTTTTGCAGCACACTAGAGAAAGTTCAAAATGAGAACATTTTAATAGAAGCACTCAAATGGACAAGTGTATGTTGCATCAAACATGAAATGAACCGTCAGAGGATATATGCAAAGAATATTGGCGAGAATTTGAAAATCCTGTTAAAAAGGAAAGGCAGTGCTAAGGTAAGTTTATTTCAAGCATTTTATTATAATTTAAGGCAATATCCCCTTATGGGTCAATCTATGGGGGAGGCCTATGCTCATTAGGCTGTAATGGCAATATGTAAGGTGAAGATATCCGACGATGAAAGTATTTCAGTGGTTCTCCGCTGTATGCATATTTGTCCAGCACAAAGTAAGCGTGCGTCATTTGGTGGAAAAGAGCTACTTTTTGAAGTGTTTTTGGTTATAATCAGGAAATAAAATATCTTAATAAATTCATTATCATGCCTTTCATATTACTGAAAAATATTATCTGGTTATCATTTAAAAAAACCCGAATGTCAGAGTTTTTTCCTGGCTATTGACTTATAATTTTACTATCTATGGGTCGACACCACTGGGAAGGAGCATAGAATATCAACGTAAAATAGTAGCATTAATGTGAATGTATAGAACCGGATACCCTTTTTACTGGTAATAAAACATTTCGTTATACATTTTTAGTCTGAGGCACTTTTCTCATGAGGTGACGCGATACGAGACTATGAGTTCCCCCTTTTTAACAAGAAAATCATTTAACAGCCAATGTCGCCCAGAAATAGTTTTACTAAACATATTGCTCAGCTTAAATACTTATTGAATTGTTGAAATTTCACATTTTTTTTCCAGTAGTTTGAAATTTCATATGGATTCAGTTATTTAGACATTTAATATTGTTTCAGTTATATGAAATTTCATATCTTTTAAGTTATTTTGAAATTTCATGTTGTTTCAGTTATTAAGTGAAAGCCTTCAAGTGATACGAAAAATGACTTTGGATGACGATGTTCGCGTCGAGTTCGGCAAAGCTCACGAACATGCCCGCGAGCTTGGTATACAGTTATTGGAGATCTTGACAAATTTACTGAAGGGTAGTTATTTATTCGAGTTTAATATTTTTTTTATAGGATAAGGGTGACAAACGAGCACACAGTCCACCTGATGGCAAGTGGTTGCTGCGGCCCATAGACATCTACATCTATCCTCGTTTGCGAATCAAAATGCAGATGCGTTGTCACCCGTGAGGACTAAGATGGAATGCCTCATTTCCAGTAAAAAAAGCCTCCGGCCACCTGTACTCACCAAGCGAAACGCAGAGGTAAACCTCTACTTCACGCTGGTATTCTGTGAGGTCGTGGTACCACCCCGGTTCGAGCCGGCCCATTCGTGCTACAGCAAAAGCTGCCGCGTGGCTCTACCACGGTTGACTTTAAGACTATAAGAAGGGTAGGCAGATACTTAACAAACAAGTGCTGCTTGTTGAGTGTTGGTTTGCTCAGATGTATACTTACTAAGCTACTAACATTGTGTTCAGTTTATATTATTATTTAAAAAATGTTAAGATGTTCAAGTAATTTTTATTTTAATTTACCACTCGTTCGAAAAATACCTCTGTCCTGGGAAAAAGCGGCAAGAAACCCAGTGGGGAAAGTAATTTACTAACGTCACTTTTAATTTTGAAAATTCTCTTTTATTGGAACGTACAACAATATCTAAAGAATAAGACATGTCTTATTATATTTTTTTATGTATTAACGTGTATGCGGCTCACCTGATAGGTGTCGACAGTCACCCATGAACAACTGGAACACCAGGAGAACTGAAGATGCATTGCCAGCCTTTTAAAAATGAGTAAGCTCGTTTCTTGAAGGTCCATAACTCATGTTGGTTATAAGTTAATTAGTTTATATTTATTTGAAGTTACAGTAGGCTAAAGGTGTGTTGTGGACCGCGAACTCATAAAGTCGAGTCTTGTTGGGAACCACTCCTAGCACTAGCATTTTAAGCTTACCTGAAGTGGATAATGGGAATTTTAGTAATTTATAGTAAATAGCATTGCTGGCATTTTTTGTTAATAAGAAAAAAGTTCATATTTAGTCTCATCTGTGTTGTACATTTAATTAAGTTTTTATGGACTATGGCATCCACATATCACCAGATGGACCGTGTGCAATCTAACATAAAATATTATAATCTAACATGAGATTCATTGACAGAGAATGCTTTTAGCATGAAATTAACCTTAAGAATAAAGACAAATCTATACAAATAAATAAAATTGAAGTGTCTGTTTGTAATGTCGAAATAACAGCTTTTTACTATATGCATATGAAAGTATATACGGTATTTATAACAAAAACACGATTTTAAAATTTTTTGTCTGTCTGTCTGTTAGTTCCGGCTAATCTCCGAAACGGTTGGACCGATTTTGAACGGACTTTCACTGACAGATAGCTGATATTATATGAAGTAACTTAGGCTACTATTATTTTCTGCCGACTTCCAAAAAGGAGACGGTACTCAATTCGGGTGTATGTTTTTTTTTTATGTGTGTGTTACCTCATAACTTTGTACTGGGCGAACCAATTTCGATAATTCTTTTTTTATATGAAAGCTGATAGTTCTCGTGTGGTTCCATACGAATTTGATCAAGGTCAGACCAATAGTTTTTGAGTAATTCTTAATAACATATATTGAAGTCGGCTGTACAAAATTTTTAATTTTTAATTATAGAAAAAGAATTACGGTTCCGCGAAAATAATAAAATCCATGAAATCCAATCGTAATAACTTACGCGCGGGCGAAGTCGCGGGGAACAGCTAGTATTCATAATAGTTTGGAAGACTCAAAAGTGTACGCCTCATGAGCGTTTCACTTAATTTTGATGAAATGAACAAAAATAAAATAATAGTGACGATAATATTTACGAGAAAAAAAAAACAGAATCGGATCGAGTTCAATGACAAAAATCAATAGGGAGGATCCCTTAGAATGCATGGAATCTTATTTAATACTATATATCTCAATCTAATGCTTACATTTTTATTAAGTGAGAAGACTCACCGACGTACAGACCAATGGACGGCCATATATTTTTTCAATTACATTTTTTGTTATGTAATCTAACGTGAATCAATTAGAAAATAAACAAATCTTATAATTCAATGTATGTAGTTATTGTAACGTTAATAATAATATGAATTTGATGTCTAGCTAAAAGTATAAGAACGATTTCATGTAGCGAAATTGAGGTATGGCCTGGCCACATATCGAGAGTAGAGTACTCCCTCGTGTTTTATGAGTCCTGCTGATAGGACGAGACGGTTTTATTAAATTAGAAGTTTTCTTAGATACGGTAATTTTTCCACCAAACAGAGAACACCAAGCCGCCCGAGGTGTCGGAGCTGATGCTAACGATCGCTTCGCTTCTGGTGAGGAATGAACTGTGTGCTCTGGTCGCTGAACATAGCGGCGGTCTGCTGTTCACAGTGCTCGCAGATAACTATGACGACGTCGGCGTTATCCAACAGGCGTGCAAATTGTGAGTATTTTTTATCTATTGTGTTACAGTCAGAATACGTCAATAAAGGCATATATAGCAATGAGGGCTAATAATCTGCTACTCACCAGATGTCGCTAGTTGTGACTGAGGTAAAGTTTTTTTGTTACACAATGTCAATCAGTTGAGAAATCAGTTTTAAATAATAGTTTATCATTATCTAGAATATTATATTAATACACGACACAATGCGTCAGTGGTTTTATTTTTAATTTTTTGCACTTTATAACTCTTTTTTTTTTAAAAACGGCTTTTAGTTATATTTTATAGTTTGGTTTATTAATTTCTAATGTAATTAATATAAAATATACCTAATAATACAGAAAGAAACCATAAAGATTACATTTTCCTAAGAAATTATCATACCCGCTATGAAATCTGTCAAATATTGTACCTCACTGTAAAGTGGCGCCGCCCTGGTGGCAGAAAAAGTCGTGGATGCCCTCATTAATGCTGTGTTATTGGTACGACATACCAATGTCACCCTACCTTAATCTGGGTGTGGCAGAGCAAGCACGAGAGTAAAATAAATGCTGTAGAAATGCAGTTATTAAGGAGTATGTTTTAGTTATTAAGGAGTATTGACCACATATCCGAATTCCGCCATAAGCTCAAGTGGATACCGATTCGCCTTCGCAGGGATACTCACATTCTTCATCTTCTTTACTGCATTCTGTTCAGTCCGACCACTCCTTCTTATTTGAAAGACCGATTTATTTATTTAAGGAGTTTACACTCTTTACCTCTACGATCTCAAAATAATCTCCTTCTAAGTACTCCTAGACATTCCTGTTCCTTCTATTCTAATTCTTTTACGGTTACCGCTATACGACTATGGATTTCTCTCCCCTTACATATTAAAGAATCTAAATCTCTTCCTATATTTAAAAATAAATTAAAACTTTATTACCTTTCCTCTTAAGTTACTACCTGTCGTCATTCATTTTTTTTTCCTTTAATCACTTATGTTCTTCTAATTACCTTTCTATATTATATTCTGTACACCCCTTCCGCTATCTTTTAAAATATTATCCTCTGCCCTAAGGTTACCTGGAAGAGATCGCTGTTTTAGCGATAAGGCCGCCTGTTGTACCAATGTCCCTTTAAATATATAAATACTGTAATATGTTCCTTGGTGTACAATAAAGTGTATTTTACTTTACTTTATGTTAGGGCTGAGTCTGAATAACAGGTTGAGATATTGTAAGGTTAAAGAAAAGTGTGGTTTGCAAGATGATCTTCAAAAAGGAATGTTTCAGCGGTTTGGTCTTGTAGAAGAATTAATGAGGAAAGAGTGTCAAAGCAAATTTATGTTGAAGAAGTCAACGGCAGAGTGGGCAAGGAATGCCCTAGGTATATGGATGTAAAGGAGGCGAGAAAGGTGTGTCAGGATCGTGCCAAATGGAAGTCTGTACTCTCTGCCTACACATCTCTGTTTACACTGGGGAAGGACCATGCTCTCCCAGAATACCAACGTAAAATAGCAGCTTAATACTGCTGTGTTTCGTATAGTGATTGTAGGGAACCGGAGACCTTGTTTTACTGGAAATGGGGAAATCCATCATAGTCGTCAGGGGGGACAATGCATCTGCATTTGGATTCTTAATTGAAGATAAATGTAGATGTCAGCACATCATCAGCATCCACTTATCATGAGGTGGACCGTGTGCTCGTTTTTCACTCTGCTATAAAAAATGTCATCATTAGATCCGCATTTTTTACTGTTAGGGGGTTTGAGGGTAACAAGCGAGCACACAGTCCACCTGATAGTGGATGCTGTGGCCGATAGACATCTACATATATTCGTATCCTCAATTAAAAATCAAAATGCTGCTTCATAACAAATTGATGATTATCTTAAATCTAAATTGCGCCACATTAATAGATCCAGGCGAAGTCGGGGCTGGTGTCCAGTATATACATATAGTTAAATATTTTCTAAGTTAAGAGATAATGACAGTGTGAGTTGTTCAAAGTAATAAGCTTTATTAATTGTGCGACAATAAGCAAGCCAAGTAGAACCCTATCGACATTATTTAGTAACCGCACAATTTTTCAGCTGATTGGAAGTGAGATCTCAAATACAAACACCTCTCATTATCTATGTAAAGCGATTTTTTCTTCACTATTATTTCGTTTTCTAACTTGAACCTTTCATGTATGAGTTCCGCTCTTAGTTTCTGTGTCTCTAAAGATCGCTTCTGTAAAAGGGTCATGCTATCATTCAGGTCTTTGACTTCGTCTATAAGGCCCACTAAAGACCCCTCTCTACAATTTTCAACGTTAGGTCTAATATTTTTAGTGTTCAGTCTCGTTTGTGCAACTTGTATCCTTTGAGATACTTTAAGCATTTCCTCGTGCAACGTTTCAAGAATGTTTTCCGTCTCGCATATCTTCGACAGTGTAAAGCGAAGCTGGTTCTCTAATTCGGTCTTAACTTGTTCAGTTCGAGCGATTCTGTCGCTTAATGCCTTATTAACTTTAATATCTTGGGAACGCAGATCTCTTGCAGTGTTTATCAGTAGCGCGTCAACTTTGCTACGGAGTTCCTTAGACTTATCAATTGCATTTTTGAACTGTTGCAATCCAGACAAAGTGTATTGCTCCCAAGATTGAACATTCGATTGTCCTTCAGATAGTCGCGTCGCTCCTGCCGATTGTTTAACATTAACCGATTTGGTTTCCAAGTCGGCGTTCTTGCTCTCGTATTTGAAAGCGAGATATTTGTTGCTCCAATCTTTTTCTAAAGCGTTTTTCGCTGCCACGTTCATTTTCATTTGGTACTCGATTTCTCTTAATGCATCTGTCTGCAGTCTCTTAACGTTTTCAATCAAGACTGATTCGTTAAAAAGCGCATCTTGTGGTTCGTCGTATATTGTATCCGATTGCATTCTATTACGTCGTAAGTATAAACACTCCTCTGTAATGTACTCTGGTATTGTTAAAGTGTCCATAGCGTTCTTTAGTCGTTGTCTCAGTGCTTCTAAAACTGTTATTTCCGCATCGATATCTCGTATAGCTCTCTCCAACTCGGTCTTCCAATAGTTGATATGTCTCGCTCGGTGCTTTAGTTGGTCAGTGCTATCACTGAAATCATTACAAGACACTTGATTCACTTTGACTATGCAGTTTTTGGTGATTGCTGTATTTTCATCGGTCTTACCGATTATGTCCCCTTTTAGTACTTCTTGATTGTGATTGTGCCAATGTTGGACGGTCTTCAATTCTGTGTTGTTGTCACTAAACGCAAGATAGTTTTCATTTCTAATATCAGTCATTTTGTTCAATCTCTATGAAGAATTCTGAAGTTAGATCAGTATGCTATACGAAAATATTGATCAAATATTTGTTCCCATAGTTCCGTTATATGGTTGTTACGGTGTGTTTCTTTTGTTTTAGAATAACAGCCTTGGCGGGCAACGACGATGTTAAAAGACAATTGGTGAAGAGTGGTATCGTTCCGATTATAGTTTCCTTATTGACAAGGTATTCGGTAAGTATTATAATAAAAGTTTTTTGCATAAACATGGGTACAAAACATGCTTGTATGATTGTTGGCAGAAATAATATTATAGTTTTCACATATTTTTTCTTTTTACGGCCTACAAATATAATTGGGCAGAAGGATAAATACGAGAGTTAATTCCATCAATAAAAAACTAAAGAAAGTTAAAAGTAAAAAAAAAATAACATAGTCAACAATATTACAAAATTAAATTTTCAATTTGTTTTCAATTATAATTATAAAAAAAATATTTAAAATCTCATAAGTTGTCATAATTATATAAGAAAAGACGTATTATTAATAATATACACATTTATTAGTGTGTAGTGTGTTTACTCCTTCTTTATCAGTCCACTGTTGAATACGGGCATCTCCTATGGTAGGAAGGATTTTTATGGAGGGGAGGGAGGGGGGGCAAACGCAAATGTGACTTACCTGATAGCAACTGTGGACCGCCGCCCATGAACAACTGCAACACCAGGGAAGTTGTAGGTGTGTTGGCGTCTATGTAGTATAGATAACATTTTTACAGATGTTAAGCCCTTGCATAAATCAATTATTTAAAATTTAAGTTCAGATCACTGTGGACAGTTAGTATCACTACCTTACATACACAAAAAACAGAAAAATAAGAAAGTTGTGTTTGTCACAATAAATGAACATCGCTTGGAGAGGTTTAGAAGTAATATAATAAAAAGACTTCCATCACTTTCGTTTAAAAATAGTGCTAATCATATGTATGCTACATTATTTAAAATTATAAGTTGTGAATTTAGTAGAATATTTACTTCTAAAACTTTCTCTTTTAACAGTCGCAAATCATTTAATGAATGGGCGACAGTAGGAATTTATAAAAGTAGGCGAAGGTTATACGAGCTTTATGATGAAAAATCATATAATAGTAGTGTTATATTTAGAGATTATGTAAAAACATATTCTAAAATATTTAAAAAAGTGTGCTCCACTGCTAAGGCTTTACATTTAAGCAACAAAATTAAAACTGCATCCGACAAAATTAAAATGACCTGGAGAATAATAATAGTGAAACGGGCAAGGTCAAACCGCGCAACTCGGATTTTCAATTGAATATTAACAATAATTTAACGCGATCTGATCAAGAAGTTGCTACGGCTTTTGAGAAACATTTTACTGATGTTCCTTTTTTGACAACTAAATCATTAAATTCTTCTCCTACTGTCGCCGAATCATTGCTCAAACAAAATGTAAAGGCTTGTTCTAATACTTTTAAATTCCATAGAGTACTGCCAAAAGATATCGTTAAATATTTTAAAGCTATTGATGTTAAGAAAACGGCAGATTTATGGGGGATTTCCGTTAAAGTTATTTTATCTATAATAGATATATTAGCACCTTATCTAGCCACTATATTTAATATAAGCGTCGAATCTGGTGTGTTTCCTGATTTAATGAAACATAGTAAAGTCATACCTATATTTAAATCTGGTAGTACAATAGACCCCGCCAATTTTAGACCAATTTCTGTACTACCAACATTAAGTAAAATTTTTGAAAAAATTATTTTAGATCAGATGTTAAGTTTCTTTAATATTAATAAATTGCTATATCAAAATCAATTCGGTTTTACAAGGGGTCGCTCGACAACTGACGCTGGAGTTGAGCTTATTAAACATATTTTTTGTGCATGGGAGAATTCAGAGGATGCTTTGGGTATATTTTGTGACCTTTCCAAGGCCTTCGACTGTGTTCACCATGAGACATTAATCAGGAAGCTACAGTACTATGGTGTCAAGAATACAGCGCTTAAACTTATTATTTCATATTTAAGTAATAGAAAGCAGAAGGTTATTATCAATGGTAAAAGTTCTTCCGGGTCACCTGTACTAATGGGTGTTCCTCAGGGCTCGATTCTCGGTCCATTCCTGTTTCTGGTGTATATTAATGACTTACCTCACCTTGTAGGGGATAGTCATGATATAGTATTATTTGCTGATGATACTTCCTTGATTTTTAAACTTAAACGTCAATCATTTAAATGTGACGAAGTGAATAATGCTATATCAAAATTGGTGCATTGGTTTAACGTTAATAATCTGCATTTGAACGGAAATAAAACTAATTGTGTTAAATTTACAACAACGAATGTTAAAAATCTGAATACCAATGTGTTTTTAAATGGAGAGGAATTGAGCCCTGTTGTATCCACTGTTTTTCTTGGCATCACTCTTGACGCAAAGCTTCAGTGGGGCCCCCATATATCCAAATTAGCAAGCAGACTAAGTTCTGCAGCCTATGCTGTAAAAAAGATTAGAGGTCTCACTAGCGTCGAGACAGCTAGATTAGTTTATTTTAGTTATTTCCATAGCATAATGTCTTATGGGATTTTGCTATGGGGAAATGCGGCTGATTCAGAAACTATTTTTGTTTTACAGAAGAGGGCCATTAGAGCTATTTACAATCTAAAACCGAGAGAGTCTATAGAGATAAATTTAAAGAAATTAATATATTAACTTTGGCCTCTCAGTATATTTACGAAAATTTAATGTATGTTCACAAAAACAAAGATAGTTTTAGTAAAAAAAGTGATATACATTCTGTAAACACTAGGAACAAACACAAGCTAGTGATGCCAGTTTCTCGACTCCACAGAGTCAGTAATTCATTCTTGGGGCAATGTATACGCTATTACAACAAGTTCCCGGAAAGTGTACAGGTTCTCTCTATTGCCAAGTTTAAATGTTTTATTAAGCTGAAACTGTATAAAAAGGGTTATTATAGTATAAATGAATACATGGTTGATTATAACCCCTGGGAATGAGGTGGTCGCTTCCAAGCAGTTTCTAAAATAAATTTTGTAAATAGTTAGTAATCATTTATATTGTAAAATTTATTTAAAAAAAAATGTCCCGCTGGGTTTCTTGCTGGTTCTTCCCAGGACAGAGGGTATTTTTTCGAATCAGTGGTAAAGTAAAAAATGACTTTCAATAAGAATTACACATGTAATGTATATTGAATAAAAATTATTCTATTCTATTCTATTCTATGCAAAAAAAGTGGGCTCTCCTCTTTTTTTTATAGAAGAGGGGGCAAACGAGCATGCGGCTCACCTGATGGTAAGTGACTACCGCCGACCATGAACAACCGCAATACCAGGGGAATTGCAGATGCGTTGCCGGCCTTTTAGAAAGGTGTAAGCTCTTTTCTTGAAGGTTTCTAAGTCAAACACAAACAAGTCGTGTGAGGAAGAAAGATTCTGGTATAACACCAAGAATCCAGATGGTGTATATATAAGCAAGGCATAATCGCCACTATTGGCTAGTGGATTGTTGATATTCCACATGTTGACGAATTGGGGTAGTGGATTCTCTCACTCAACCATACGGCTTGTAAATACATAAGCTTACATGTTGATGATATGCGCATTATTTATACTTAATATATTTTAATGCTTAAGTTATTATATTTATTGGTGTACAATAAAGCATATATTGATCGATTTATTTATTTACTCGTTTATGTAGACTGCTGATAATGATTAGTATTATACGTGCAAAAATATCGGCTATGTACTCACTAACTCGCCTGCCCAGCGTAGTGCATGCCAGCAAACTCATTCTTGGAAAAACCTATGTACAATAATGGACTAAAAATGTTATTAAAGAAGAAGTACAGACGGAATTATTGATTCCGTTGTACTTCTGTTTTAGAACTACGTGCAAAGAGATTTTTCAATTACAATTTTTTCTATTATTTATTTGTTTTCAGAGTAACCCAACAGCGTCTACTTTAACGCTAAAGTGCGTCGCAGCGTTAACTCTACGCGAGCCGGGACACAGCAAGGAGTTCCTCGAGAACGGAGCACCGGAAGCCATTATTGAATGCTTAAAGATTCACCAAGATGTCGCTAGTGTTCAGGTTTGATTTATTTTTATTGTTACTCTGTATACCAGAGATTGCCAACCTTTTTATCTTAATATTTAAAATTTATAAGTAATGCCGGCTACTGATTAAGCTGCATGTAACTATGGATACTAAAAACATTTGCTCTACAAATAAGTTAAAACAAATGCTATAGTCTGTAAAGTTACTTTTGATTGTATAAGAAAATGTGCACTGCAGGACTGCAGCTATGATTGTAGTACGAATGGGTGGACTCGACTATAGTATTATATAGTATAGTAGTGATAACTCTCAAATAGCAACTTAATTCTGCTGTTTCGTATGGTGAGTGTAGGGAACCGGAGACCCTTAATGAAAATGAGGCATTCCATCTTA
The DNA here is from genome assembly GCA_033319125.1 of Parnassius glacialis. NCBI lineage: Eukaryota > Metazoa > Arthropoda > Insecta > Lepidoptera > Papilionidae > Parnassius > Parnassius glacialis. The sequence continues at coordinate 28,438,345 of JAVANC010000023.1, read as the reverse complement.
GTCCTCAGGGTGACAACGCATCTGCATTTTGATTCTTAATCGAGGGTAAATTTAGATGTCTATGGGCCTAAGTCTACTTACCATCAGGTGGACTGTGTGCTCGCTTGTCAACCACATTCTATAAAAAAAGTCTTCATTACTTTTTTTCCAGAAAAACGGCTGTTGGGCGATACGCAACATGGTTGCCAGATGTCGCGAGTACAACACCAAATTCCACGAATTGGGCATCCAGAGCATTCTGGACAGGTCGTACGACAAGTTTGGGAAGGAGTTCGGCTTCGATGTTAAATCCGCGTTGAGGGACCTCGAATGTGAAGTTAAACTGGACGAGCAGTGGACCGGGAAAGGGGTGCAAATGCAGCAATAGAGAACATACTATTTTGTTTTGATTACATGAATCTACTCTTTATTTATTTATTTATAAATAGCCTATAGCCTATTAATATCTATTATAAATTTTAAAAATTACTACTAACTACAAGACGGGGCATGCTTCTTTTAAAATCGTAACGTCAGCTATATTAAAAATCAAAATTCGCTAATTACTATCTTAACCAAAGTATGCGGGAATTACCACACACACACACACACACACATTATATTCTGCTTACGGTAATTGGAGTATGTGTAGGTCCGCTTGTGGCGTATGCTGCGATTTTTTGGTTTTCCTTCACGCTTTAGAAAAGGGTTGTTTAAATCACGAATCGCGACTATTATTATGCGATCCGTGAAGCAGTTTTGATGTCTATATGTTCTAAAAAAATAAAATTAATAATCGCGTCATAAAAATAAAGAGATACCGGAGAACAAATTTCATAAAAATTTAAAATTTTGTACAGTAGACTTCAGTATAAATTATTAAGAATAACTCAAAAACTATTGGTCAGACCTTGATCAAATTTATGTGGGACCACATGAGAGGCACCAACTTTGAAATAAATCATCGAAATCGGTTCACGCAAAAAAAATTGTAAGGTAACACATAAAAGAACGAATATGCCGTCGAATTACCTCCTCCTTTTTGAAGTTGGTAGAAAAGAAAAATACACACGGCATTTGGCAACGAGTAGTATTAAAATATTAATCTCGATATTGACAGAATATTAAAATATATAATTACGAAAAAAACAATCCGTGATACTCTGATCACGTTTGGCCAAAAATATGGGTTTAGATGCAAAATCTCTATCTATACTGCTTGCTTCCCGGCGTCTGTTAGCTTAGATCTTTCAAATTACGCAACAGGTTTTGGTAAAAAAAAATTGTGTCTGTCCCTAGATGGTTTAGATTCACATTGGACCTGTTAGGCGTTGCTTTTGTCGAGATCGTGAGACGCCGGGGTAGATCGCTAGTTGTGAAATAAATTATAGATGGCTAGCCTATCGTCTAGACAACCACAAAACCAATTATATTCGTCGCCTTATACATGCACATGCAACATGCTTGGCAAGTAACACTGTCGAGACCATCACAAGACTCTTATGTACTCTTACTTATCTACTATATACGCGGTAGAGCCATGCTGCAGCTATATCTAGTAGTATAGTTATAGCGCGAATGGGTCGGCTTGACCGGGGAAAGACCACGCTCTCACAAAATACCAGATGATGTAGATGTCTATGGGCCATAGCAACCACTTACCATTAGGTAGACTGTGTGCTCGTTTGTCACACTTATCCTATAAAAAAATATACAATGATATCAGAAAACGTTTGTTCAATTTCGACCAAGGCAATTAAGTAGCCATAACGATCTTTTTCAATAACACTGACGATGAGTGATTATTGCAATTGCAATTCATCTATACTGAAATGCCCCACAGCACGTAAGTTTACCTTGCAAACCGAACACAGTAGTGGATAGTAGTATTAATTGGTAGCAGAAATAGGCAAGCGGGTGTTACCTACACAAACGGTGTACTAGACAAAACAGGATCGCTTTGATCTAATTTTATTTATTAATTTCTTCATCAGCAGTTACAGCGAGATTATGATACTCATCGGAAGCCTTGAAATTTTTTGGCATTTCGCTTATTTGCCACTTATCACACCCACAGGACGAAATAGAGGGGGGGGGGGGGAGCTTAATATCTTACGCCACTGCACAGAAATTAGATTAGTATTAAAATATTCCACCAATATGACTCATTGTTGTATCAAACTTAATAACAAGCAGTTGTCAAACACTCGCTACTTCTAACCTTATTCTGCCAAAATAAACAAAATTTTTTTTTTATAGGATAGAGTGACAAACGAGCACACAGTCCACCTGATGATAAATGGTTGCTGTGGCCCATAGACATCTACATCTATCCTCGTTTGCAAATCAAAATGCAGATACTTTGTCACCCGTGAGGACTAAGATAGAATGCCTCTTTTCCAGTAAAACGGTTCTCCGGTTGTCTATACTCACCATACGATACACAGCAGCATTAAGCTGCTATTATACGCTGGTATTCTGTGAGAGCGTGGTCCTTCCCCGGTCGAGCCGACCCATTCGTGCTACAACTATACCAGTAATATAGCTGCAGCATGGTTCTACCACGTAAATAATTTAAATGCACTATCAGAGATATAGGCAGGTATAATAAGTTTGGGAACGCAATAAATTGTTTGTACGATAAACGTTTAAGTTATAAATAATAAATTTCGCCATTGTAAAATATTTATTTAGCAATAAAATAATTTGTACAATTTTTCACATTTTGTTTCATTTAATATTAAAAAACTTTCACAATGAAACTTGGATCAAAATTTTTATAAACTTTATAAATAATTTCGAACATTCATAAAATGTCCGCTTAAACATAAAGAAAATGTCGGAAACACAAGTTTCAAACTTAAAAGGTAACAGGAATATTAAATATCCAAATCACATAATAATTAATACAATTGGCCTAAACAAAAAAATGTAAAATCTCATGATTACAAATTTGAACATTGGAAATGACGAGAATGTTTTTCTATTTCAAACAGCGACTTCATAGTAGTTGAAAACTATCAACTATGGGGAATTATTGTGGTGTTAACCCCTCCCTCAATCAAATCAATAAAAAATAAATATTTTTGATTGATTTTCATGTTAGAACCCTTGTCCAACATTGTGGACAATTATGGGTTTTGAAAGAAGAAGATATATATACACATTTGCACAATTTTCGCAGCATTATCGTTTCTTAAAAGCAATTACAACACATCCGGCTCGGAGGACCATGTAGTACTATTACAAGTTACGGCCTATAAAAGTCCACTGCTGAAAATAGGCTGCCCATAGATGCCTTATAAGATCAATTTCACCGTAGTTGCCGCGCTTGGCAGGCGGGTTAGCAACCGCAGTATTTTTTTAATGATTTTGCGTTGTTATCAGGAAGATGCTCCTGCCCACCTAGTTCTAGTTTCCTTCTGTCGCCTATTACGACAGTACATGAATATACACGACCACTATACGGTGGTGTATGAATATACACCACCGCTACACGGTATTTAATAAAATCTCTTAGAAATTAATTGGATTGAAAAATTGTTGATATGTATGTAGATAACAATTAACACATCAAGAAACAAGCTGTTACACACTATTTCACCCACTCAGGGTTCGTATTTTCCAAAATTTCAAGTCAATCCGGCGAAGAGTTTTGGAGATCTCGTGATGAGTGTGTGAGTGGTTGTAGATGATTATTTTTCAATAAGTAGCCAAATTTTAAATTTAAGTTCAAATATGTAAATAATGATATACATAATACGAGTAAATAAGGCTTCTACTTTTATTTGAAATTATCCCAAATTGAATGTGGTTTGTGGTCAACAACGTTTTTGCCTACTGATCGACCCTTACGAATGTGTGCGTGCGCATTAAAATAATGCATTACCACCCATTTTGAATTTAAAAGATAAAAAGGCCTGAATGTTTGAGATCTTTTTAATTAATTATTATTCACCGTTTCCGTATATTACTCATTCTGAACTTTCTCTGCAAATTATAACCATTAATAAATAATCATAAAAAACAGTGTGCTATCATCAACTATCACTTTCTTAAATTTTATCGCCTTGTCTTTTTTATAACTCCAATATAGATAGATACTATTATATAATGATTTCTTATATTTACGCGAAGACTACACATTAATTTTTACACAATAATTCCAATAAGTTATCCGTTGAAGAATATAGACCTATTGCAATTCTTTCTTCACCAGGTAAAGTGTTTGAAAATACACTTCATAAGGAAATATATAGACAGGTAGAACGGTATTTATGAAATGAGCAGCACGGCTTTAGGAACGGTAGATCTCTCCACTCCAACTTACTGTCAGTCGTTGACTACATCTCGGCACAATTAGACCGTCGAACTCAAGTAGACGTGTTATACTTCGACTTTCGCAAAGCCTTTGATAGAGTCAATAACGACGTGCTGCTCGTAAAGCTTAGTTCTCTGGGATTTGCGCCTAAATTTCTCAGATTGCTTACAGACTATATTCGAGACCGTCAACAATTCGTACGGTTGGGTATATATGATCTCATCAATACCACACGCGTTCTGGAGTTAGCCAGGGTTCAGTTATTGGACCTCTCTTGTTCATTTTAATGATTAACGATCTTCCGGATATCGTCAGACATGCTAAATGCCTTCTGTATGCCGTTGACTTGAAATTGTTTTCAAAAATTGAATCCGTGAATGATTGCGTGTTACTCCAGCGAGACATCGATTTGGTGCATGAGTGGGGTTTTGAAAATGAAATGGAATTCAATCTCTCCAAGTGTCAGTCCTTAAGTTTTTACTGAATACTGAGCCCGATTGACTTTCAGTATAGGTTAAAAAGCAGGGATATAACTAGATCTACAACTGTCAAAGATCTGGCTGTGACATTTGATCGAGGACTTACATTTCACGATCATATTGCAGCACTAGCTAAAGAGTCCTTTAAGAGGTTAGGTTTTGTATTAAGGAACACTCGCGATTTCCAAGGTGATTGGGTTGTGAGGCTGATCTTTAATGCCTTGGTCAGAAGTAAACTGGAGACTAGATCTTGCGTGTGGCACGCTCATGAGGATAAATACAGTCTGATGTTAGAGAAAGTTCAAAAAGCTTTTCTTCGATTCCTTTATAAGGGAGTGAATGGTTACTATCCCCCGACATCGTTTCTTTTAGGTTGCTTGGGTTATAACTCTCTCGAAGTGAGAAGAGCAAATGACCAAATAACAACCATGTGTAAGATTCTCCCGAGGCTGAATTGACTCACCGGATCTCCATGATGAGCTGTGTCGATTTTACGTACCCAACAACTACTGTCGCGGCAGAAGGCATAAGTTGTTTTCAAAGCCAATGTGCTGAACAGTCGCTCGCGCGTTTTCCCCCATTCCGCGAACATTAACCGCGCTAAATGCTCTACTGGACCAAAATCCCAGCTGTGACATATTTGCGGATAAATGGAGAGTGGTTATGGAAGAATGCTTGAAATTTTGTGAAAACTGTGTGAGTTTAATTCACTAAATTGACATTGTAAATTGTATTATCGTATTATTTTTGTATTGAGTATTATTATTGTAAATCATATTAGTCGTTATGTGTATAAATTTATGTTAGTTATTGTTTGTAATGTATCAAATTATTATTATTTAGTTATTGTAATTGGATAAATTCCGTGTAATTAAATTAAATAAATTTAAAAAAATTAAATGAAACTAGTTTTTACGGATTTTACCGCGTTTCATTTAACTTTCTAATAATATATATTAAAATAAATAAGACTTCAAGATACTGTAAGCTGATTCTCCGTAGATCGGACCAAAAATTAATATTCCAAAACTGACGGTAGTCGGGCTAACTATAACATCGCGACGTCAAACACCTCAGTAGCCCCGTGACCGTGGGTGCTGTAAAGCACCCGAAACGTCGGGAATTAAAAAGTTAAATTAAACGCGATAAAATCCGTAAAAATTAGGTTCATTTAAAATACTATTATAGTTGTATACATCTATCTAAACAATTTTAATATCATTAGTTGGTAAGACCGGAAAATTAATAGAAGAGAAAATAATCCAGTTGTGAGCCAACGAGCCTATGTGACAAATTATAACAGTAATCGCTGAATATTATTATAAAATTAGAGGTATTAGGTGTTTATTGTATGTATTTGAATACATATTATATTTACTTGACTGCCTCGTTAGTCTGGTAGTAGTAGTGCGACTGCTGATCATGAGGTCCTGGGTTCGAATCTCCGGTTGCACCAAAAGTCAGTTATTGAGCTTTTCCATCAAGAAACTCTCAGTAGCTCCCCGGAATCACGAAGTTGGCGGTGTCTCACCCCCGTGCCTCGGAAAGCACGTAAAGCCGTTGCTCTTGCGATGGGACGGTAAACCACACGAGCGGAGATAGACGGTAAACCACACGAGCGGAGATAGATCTATCTCCGCTCGTGTGGTTTACCGTCCCATCGGACTATGAGAGCGAGGGAACAGAGTGTGCACCTGTGCTTGCGCATACACTTGGCCACTATAATCCTGTCCTGCGCAGACGGCTAGTCTCCGTTGAGACTGACCGCCGTGACCGAAATTCGGTCTGGAGGGTATTATTATTATTAGTTGCTTGATCGTGTTTGTGTAAATTCACAATTAATATACATGGTACATATTGTTTGAATTTAAATAGGTAAGACCATCGTGTAATATGATGCCAATAACAATCGCGAAATATGCAACAACCTCATATTTCTAACATCGGTTTTGCTATGAAAAATGCGGTCGCATAAACACACATTGACTCACGCGGTGTCAGTGGTGTCAGTCAACATCGCAATGAGTTATTTGTTTATTATATTGTATATTTGCAGCGTATCAATTGCAAGACCTCTAATACTGCTATCGTCAATCCGTCTGCCAAGCGTGACAATAAAAGTAGATCCTCCGTACATTGGAAAATGCCCATGTCTAGCAGTTGAGTTTTATTAGGTGATTGATAAAGATGGAAAAAATTAAGAATCGTTTGGGGCGAAATTCGTAATGAGCGAGAAGAGAGTATGAATGTCAAAAAAATTTCAGGGGTTCGTAACATTTTTATTTAGAAATTTTATTTATTAAGAACTAGCTGATAACCGCGACTTCGTCCGCGTTGCTTACACGCATAACTTAACACATAGTGCTTATAAAAATCGTTGTTTCTTAAAACTTTAATAACTTTATATTAAATGAAGATGTCGCAACATTTTTTTTAGATAAGGGCAAAGTGTCTACGAAATAAAACTTAGGAAACCTACTTGAAATCTATCCAGGTAGTGTTTCCGTGATGCGGGCACAACTGCAAACCTCTATCATTTTATTTATATAGATAGGAATCAATTTTTTACGCCACTAACTAATTCTCTTTAAAGTTAGAATTATCACATTTTATACCTAAACCGTCTATTTTACTGTCAATCATGACGTCGAACAGCAAAAATCAATAACAGGAAACTAACAATGACAAATCCTACTGAATAAAACATACACAAGAGCAAACTTTTTCACTTTCAGTGCTTTGCAACCAGGAATAAAATTCAATCTCTGTTACCACCGTAATTAAAACAAACGATTGAAACATCATTTTTCCGAGAACTAGTTTAGCGAGAGTACGAAGGAATATACCATCGGACGTTTCTACGTACATACTAAGCAGCCAAAAATATAACCTTCATTTTGGGCTTCGTTGCAGTCAGATAAAAATGGCGGCACATTATTTTTTAAACTCAAACACTTACCTATTTCCACAACTTGAATATAATCAAGCTACGATCCAGGACTATGAATGACTAGCGACTGCCCGCTTTTAACGTTATTAAGTGTGAGGGAAAAGGACAGGAACATGTATATATAATCGCTCATGGTCATGACGGAAGTTAATAGAAGTGTGTGTATGTGTGTACATTCTTTATCTCGTTTCGCTGGCCTAACTATAAGCACTATTTGTTTAAAACATTACCCGTTTATTTCTAAAATACTGTTACTTTTTAAGGAATTTATATTAATAAAAAATGGAATATAATTACCACTATTTAAATACTTTGGTTCTGTTAAGTATCTCATTGGATACAGTGATTTGAAGAAATCTTTTTGTTTTATTTAAAATACAATTTATTGTTTAGTAGTCTGTTGGTCGGTACGCGCTGCTTCGGCGAATTTTTCATATTTCCACTGTCTATAGTTTATGATGCGATTTCCGTTCATAATATTGTGGACCATTATCTTCGGGTTGTACTCCAAGTTCGTAAGCAGCTGTAAATGGTGAAATCGAATAATAATTATAGTTGATGAGCATTGTTATTATAATGTTATATATTAAAAATGTTAGTTTATAGCTTCTATCTCTCATCCATCCATAACAGCACATAAAAGTCCGCTGGTGGTTTCCCCCTTATATTGACTTTTAGAGGGGGTTGGCAACCGCAGTTTTTATTTTGAGTTGTTGTCAGAAAGATGCTGCTGTCCATATGTTTCAGTTTCCCTCTGTCGCCTCTTATGACACCCGCGGGACAAGTATTAATATAAATAATTGTTGTTCAGTGTTTTAATAGTAAGAGATAATGCTAAAATTAAGCAAAAATATTTACAATTTACTAGAATATGTACCAAGATAATTTTATTTACTAGAAACATAAATATCTATATTAATAATTAGTTTTTTTCTTATAGAAATTGGAGTGATAAATAAGCACATAGTCCAACTGATTGTAAATAAGATGCTGTGATTCATAGAAACCTATCTATTATCAATTAGGAATCCAAACGTATTTGCTTTGTCAACTCAAAGTACTAAGATGGGATGTCTCCTTACCAGTAAGAAAGGTCTCCGGTTCTCTACATTTACCATCCGAAACACAACATTAATGTGCTATTTCACGCTGGTATTCTGTGAGAGCATGGTATATTCCTTGTCGAGCTAAGCCATTCGGGCTACAGCAATAATATAACCGTAGGCGTGGCAGCCTAATTAGTAGCTGCATTACTTAGAAATTTGAAATATTAAGATAAAAAGGTTTACAATCTCTGGTATATTATGTCCAGAGCAATTATAAAATTAAATTAAACCTAGATTGTGATCCTTTCCCAGTAGAGCCGACCTATTTGTGCTGCATTGTGCCTGTATATTTATTAAAGTTTTTATGGTCATAACACTCAAGGGAGAAAAAAAGGTGACCGATTCTCCGATTCCGATTCGAATAGTTTAAATATCTTATTCCTAGGACGACTTCTTAGTCGTCCTAGGAATAAGATATTTAAACTATTTGCATCGTGTAGAGCATAGGAGAGATTTTTTTATACAATAAGGGTAATAAACTAGCACACAGTCCACCTGGTGGTAAGTGCCTGTCTCGTTTCCAGTAAAAAAGGGTCTCCGGTTCTCTACACTCATCATACGAAACACAGCAGCATTAAGTTGGTATTCTGTGAGAGCGTGGTCCTAACCCCGGTTGAGCCGACCCATTCATGTTACAACTAATATTGCTGCAGCGTGGCTCTACCACAGTGGCGTAGCGTGCCTTAGATGGGCCCCGTATCAAAATTTGTTGAGGGGCCCCAATGAAGAGTAAAGATTTCATAAAAGGAACAAAAACGCTTGCATTGAATTGAAATTATTATATATTGATTTTAAATTATTACTTATTTATTTTATTTTATTTTATTTGGAAGACCAACAGCTATCATAATTAGGTTAGATAATATTACAGTAAACCAATTAAAGGCCCTCACTAATAGGTGAATTAACAACAGTAATAAACACGATTCAACACTCAAAAGTATCCAATACTAACATACTTATGCCAAGTGAGGGCTTATCTGATATAACATATATTATACATATAAAAGAAAAAAAAACACAAACATAAAAGAAGTAAATCGTAAGTTTTGTAACAAAAGCATCAATGTCTCACTTAGAGCTAAAAAATGCATTATTAAGTATGCGCTTGGCTGACGCATCGCTAGTGTTAAACAAATTGAAGCCAAACTCTTTAGCTAGCTTGTTAAAATTATTGCTCGCTCGCCAAATAAATGTATTTTGTCTGTAATTTGTAGATGCAAACTGGAGACTTAAAAGTTTGTTGTGTCTAAGAGGTTTGGCAGGACAGCTAAGATGTAGTTGAGATAAAAGTTCAGGAGTGTCAATAACACTACAAGCTATTTTTAACAGAAAAGTGAGATCAGCAATCTCACGGCGCTTAGCAAGAGGAAGAAGGTGATTTTTTTTACAATAACTAATATAATTATCAGAGGTATAGCGATAGTCTTTGGTTACTTACAATTAATACTCCTAGGAACTATAAACTAGCCAAACATCATCATCATCATCATCATTACAGCTCTTCACAAGTCCACTGCTAAACATAGGCCTCCCCCAAGGAATGCCATAAAGCACGGTCCTGAGCCACCTGCATACATCGACTTCCTGCATATCTTACCAGGTCGTCACTCCATCTAGTGTGGAGATGCCCTACAATTCGTCCGCAGGTACGAGGGCGCCACTCGAGAACCTTTTTTCCCTATCGGTTGTCGGTTCTTCGAGATATATGGCCGGCCCATTGCCACTTCAGCTTACTAATCCGTTGGGCTATGTCAGTCACTCTGGTTCTACTGCGGATATCCTCATTTCTAAGTTTATCACGCAGAGAATCTCCGAGCATAGCTCTCTCCATAGCTTTCTGAGCGACCTTGAGCTTCCTCATCCGGCCAGCAGTGAAGGACCACGTCTCAGTTCCATATGTAATCACTGGCAACACGCACTGGTTGTACAGTCTCGTTTTCAAGTTTTGAGGTATACCTGACGAGAAGATGTTCCGTAATTTCCCGAACGCTGCCCAACCGAGTTGAATCCGTCGATTGACATCTCGGTCGCAGTTGGACTTACCTAATCGGACTATTTGTCCCAGGTAAATATACTTGTCAATAACTTCGAGCTTAGTGCTCCCAACAACTACCGGCATAAGTGTGACATGGACATTAAACATCTTTGTTTTGTCCATGTTCATCTTAAGACCTATCTGTTGGGAAACACTATTGAGGTCATTGAGCATAGTGCTTAGATCCTCCAGCGATTCTGCTATAAGGACTATATCGTCGGCAAATCGAAGGTGAATGATGTACTCGCCATTAATGTTAATACCGTATCTTTTCCAGTCCAGAAACTTGAAAACGTCTTCCAATGCAACGGTGAAGAGTTTCGGGGATATAACGTCACCCTGTCTTACACCTCTCTGCAATTGGATAGGTTTCGTACTCTGGTTCTGTACTCGGATATCCATCGTAGCTCTACTATACAAGCACTTCAGCACTTCGATATACCGAGAGTCAACTTGGCACCGCTGAAGGGACTGAAGCACCGCCCAAATTTCGACGGAATCAAAAGCTTTCTCATAGTCCACATACACCAGACATAGTGGCAAATTGTACTCCTCGGACTTCTGTACAATATGCCGAAGGGTATGTATGTGGTCTATGGTGCTAAAGCCTTTTCGGGACCGGCTTGTTCGGAAGGCCGGAAGTCGTCAAGTCTGCGCGCGAGAAGATTCATAATGACTCTCAAAAATAGCACGTAGACGCGACTCAGAAGGGAAATCAGTCTGTAGTTCTTCAAGAGAGCGTTGTCACCTTTCTTGAAGAACAAGACCACCGCACTTCTGCTCCACGCCTTTGGTGTAATGCCACCATGGAGGACGGAATTAAAGAGCTTCTGAAGGACTTCAAGTACCCGTTTTCCACCCGCTTTCAGAAGCTCCGCTGTAATTCCATCCTCCCCTGGGGCCTTGCCGTTTTTAAGATGCTGGAGAGCCATTCTAATCTCGCTCTCGGGAAGCTATCCAAACAATTCATATCAAATATATTACAATTTTCTTGCCTTTTGTTCGGCAAACATAGCTGAAGACGATTCGGTGGAATTAATAGCTGAAGACGATTTCAGTTTTACTAAATTATTTGCTTATAAAGACAATAGTGATAGCCTTTCCTGTCCCATAAAAGTCCTTGGAATTTTTGCTTATACGCGTTCGGGGCCCCTGTAGCCCGGGGGCCCCGTATCATTGATACGGCTGATACGGCGGTAGCTACGCCCCTGCTCTACCACGTATATAGATGAGATGTCATGGAGAGCCTAGCCTAGCCTAGGTTAGTATTGTTTTACTGTTCTAAGCCAGTGTTCGACTGCTATCCTTAGTGCAGCCGTACTACGTTATTCCTAAAAGAATGAACTCACTTTGGGCGTTAACAGGAAGTACTGTGCGTTGTCGCACTCCGTCGTCACTTTCACGAGCAGCTGGAACATCTTGCGCTCGTTGATGGGGTCCATGCCTTGGTTTATTTCGTCCACACACCTATAGTGATACATAACATCGCATTATTAAATATAAAATTATTTCCACATACTTTAATACCTTCTGATTTCGCTTCATGCATGCTGTTTTTTTTATAGGAGAGGGGGGCAACCGAGCATGCGGCTCACCTGATGGTGACTACCGCCGCCCATGAACAACTGCAACACCAGAGGAATTGCAGATTCGTTGCCGGCCTTTTAAATAGGAGTAGGCTCTTTTCTTGAAGGTCCCTAAGTCGTATCGGTCCGGAAAAATCGCTGGTGGTAATCGATTCCACAAGGGAGTTGTGCGAGAAAGAAAACTTCTTCTAAATCGCACAGTGATGGATTCAGATGGTATGGATGGTATCGCGAGTTTTGTTGCAATGTGCGATGGTGAAATTGAGCGGCTAGGCTTGGGCAAAAATATCGATATATCGATATTTTTTAATAAATATATCGATATATATCGTTGATATTTTAAATCGCGATATATTCATGTGTGGTTGGCTGTCGTTTTATTTTTGTTGTCCAACAGTCAGTAATTATAAAATTTTGGTCCTTATCTTTACATCATGCAAATTATGACGAAATATCGATATTTATCACGCGATATATATCGATACTGTTTAAGAATATCGATGCGATATATATCGATATTTTTTTTTTCCTTGGCCATTCCTATGAGCGGCTGGAATTAGTCCGATAAATTCCTCAGAGTACTCCCCGTAATAGATGCGATAAAATACGCAAAGAGATGTAACATCTCTACGCAGTGCCAGTGAGTCAAGCCGATCGGAAAGAATTCTTTAGCTATGGACATCATAGCATAATGTCGTATGGTATTTTACTATGGGGACACGCAGCTGACACAAAAATTTTATTTGTTTTACAGAAGAGGGCCATAAGAGCAATTTATGATTTAAAGCCTAAAGAGTCGCTGCGACAAAAATTTAAGGAAATTAATATATTAACTTTGGCCTCTCAATACATTTATGAAAATGTAATGTACGTACACAAAAATAAATGTAGTTTTACAAAAATAAGTGATATTGATTCTGTAAATACTAGGAACAGACACAAGCTAGTAGTACCAGTTACTCGACTTCATCGAGTCAGTAATGCATTCTTAGGGCGATGTCTACGCTTTTACAACAAAATTCCAGAAAATATACAAAATTTGCCTGCTCAAAGTTCAAAAACTTTATTAAACTAAGTTTGTATAAAAAGGGTTATTATAATATTAAAGAATTTATGGATGATAATAACTCCTGGAAATGAGGTGATCGCTACCAAGCTATTTCTAATTTGTTGTGTTGTTAATTTGCGTGACATACTTGATTGTAAGCTGTATTTTAAAAAAAAATCCTGCTGGGTTTCTTGCTGGTTCTTCCCAGGACAGAATTTTTTTTCGAACCAGTGGTAATTAAACAAAAGAGTGACTTTCAATAAGTATTATTTATAATCTATATTGAATAAAAAAGTTTCGGTTTCTGTTTCTCGGTCGTCGATGATTCGAACCGTTCTGCGCTGGATGCGGCAGGTCTCTGTCACTCTTGCTACCTGCGTGAAATAATTACCTACAATCGCAAGCTGTCCCAGGGGTAGATCGCAGTCGGAGCTAGCGATTTTAACGCTGTTTACGTAAATATTTTTTTGTAAATACTTGTCGAAATAGTTTTTGTTTAGTGTTTAGTATATTTAATTGTAGGATAAAAAGTTGAAAAAGTTTTAATGTAATTTATGAATAATATATAATATGTATATAACCTATCTACTTGATAAATTATAATGGCAAAACGACGTTCCTACTATAACTATTGCGGGGGTGGATGCTTAATGAGCAATTAAAATGATTAAGATATATCATTTTTTGAGTTACCGAAGTATAATGAAAGCAAATTTATTTCATCTTTTTGTTCGATTGGTACTTATAGCGAAAAAATAATTAAATAATAATTTAACTACAGAAGTAATACCAAGTACTTTATTACAAAACTTAGTTGAAATTTACTCTTCACTACCCAAGTACCTACTTACATCCTATACTCGTCTTTGCAATAAAAATATTTTAAGTTATAATAGCACAAAATACTGAAATTAAAACTTTGTTTATAAGATTTTCAACTAAGTACATTACGATCATATTTCTGTTAGGAATCGTATTTCGGGTTTATTTGTTGTTTACGCTATCTACCTATACGAGTAAGAACCAAGCATCGCATTCCCGACGAATGGCCTTGCAAGTTGCATGCGTTGGGCATCACAGAACTCACATAGTAGATAATATGGTCGATTATAGTTAGCATAGGTACTCTACCTACGTAACTTACCATTTTACAATGTATTTTTTTACTCTTTATTAACAGCCCTTAGTAACCACGGAAAGTCCGTTGTGACGTAGTAAGGAGAAAAGATGCAAACTAATACGCACACTCGCGCGCAGCGATAAAGTTTTTTTTTTTATAGGATAAGGGTGACAAACGAGCACACAGTCCACCTGATGGTAAGTGGTTGCTGCGGCCCATAGACATCTACATCTATCCTCGTTTGCGAATCAAAATGCAGATGCGTTGTCACCCGTGAAGACTAAGGTGGAATGCCTCATTTCCAGTAAAAAGGGCCTCCGGCCACCTGCACTCACCAAGCGAAACGCAGAGGTAAACCTCTACTTCACGCTGGTTTTCTGTGAGGTCGTGGTACCACCCCGGTTCGAGCCGGCCCATCCGTGCGACAGCAAAAGCTGCCGCGTGGCTCTACCACTGTTAATATTTAGCTTGCGTGCACGACTTATCTAACTAATAATAACTATGTAGTCTATTAAAACGTCGGCAAGCAGTCAACATCAAAAGAGTGCAACTTCTGTACGTAGTACTATTATTTACTCTGTGGATGCAGTCAAGTGGAAGAAGCTGGCACTGGGGAGCCCCTGTCCATAGATGGGAACAGTATTCCATGTGAGGCCGAATCTGCGCTTTGTAAAGTTGCAGGCGGTGTGCCGGCATGAAATACTGTCTCGCTCTGCTGAGGACGCCAAGCTTTTTAAGAGGCCTTCTCTTCCAAGCGACCACGAAACTGCACGTCACTCGATATGGATATTAGTAGTGGATATTCTTACATATCCACTACTCCATATCGTGCTGTGCCGTAAGAAGCGACAGCAGGAAACAAACTAGAAGATTTTTTTTAATAGAATAACGGTGACAAACGAGCACACAGTCCACCTGATGGTAAGTGAATGCTGTGGCCCATACATCATCAAATATCATAAAATATCTACATTTATCCTCGATGAAGAATCAAAATGCAGATGCGTTGTCACCCCTGAGGACTAAGACGGAATGCCTCCTTTCCAATAAAAAGGGTCTCTGGTTCTCTACACTCACCATATGAAACACAGCAGCATTAAGCTTCTATTTTACGCTGGTATTCTGTAAGAACTTGGTCCTACCCCGGTCGAGCCGACCCATTGGTGCTACAACCATAATATAGCTGCAGCGTGGCTCTACCACGTCAATCTGGATGGGTTTTTGAAACAACAAAAAAAACTGCGGTTGCCAAACAAGTGTTAATATCCATCTATGGGGGAGGCCTTTGTTTAGTAATTGTCTGTTAGGCTGTAATGGTAGCGGAAATCGATGCTAAGTCATAATATATCGGAGAATTAAAGCCCCGAATCAGAAGCTTCTAAAACTAAAGGGAATCAATTAATTTTCAAATGGAAATTAATTGATTCCCTTTAGCTTATTGGTGCCTTGTTGTGGTGGCGTAGTCGGCTACTCCATTTCATTTTCTAGTTTGTAAGAGACCACTTGCTAAAAACTTGTTATATAGCTTCTGGTAGATGTGAGTATAGTCATTGCATTTACGCAATCCGTAAAATAAAATGACAGCAATGGGCAGCAGCGCAACTAGACTGTCATGTCGTACACTTAATTAAAGGGGTAATTTTTTTTTATATTTAAATAGAATAATTCTTGAGGTGTACCTAATTATCTATGGATTATGCATTAAATTAAAACACTTGTTAAAAACTATAATTAAAATAATTTCACAATTGACTAAAATATCGCGCATTATGTATACCGGGTGTTTGTGAAACGCTCCCGAAAACGAAGACAGATGATAGTAGTCCTTAACTATCATCTGTCTTCGTTTTCGGGAGCGTTTCACAAACACCTTTGATCATGGGATACAAATAAATTCCATCCCCAGGGAAAAATAATCATTTTTTCACAACGTTTTATTAACTTTATTCACGCTCCATCATGTTAGTACAGCTAAATGAAACGATAAATTCATTAAAAAAAATCATGAAAATACATATAAACATAAAACCAGCAGTGAAACTTCTTGTGACGCCAAACTCTTATAGGTCCCGTCACGTAAAAAGAACGCTGGCCTTGAACCTGCGCACTGAGCGATTTATCGATCAAATTGGTGGTACGAAGGGGGCGCGACGGGGGAATGCTCGCCCGTATTACTGTCCGTGCATGCTATTGGTTCCTCATGCTTCCCGCACTTTGTTCACTCCCAAAATACAGTCGCACATAGCTTCCTTTGCACGACTCACGACGATGGTTTTAAAAAGGAAGGAAAGAAAAATTATTTATATCTATTGTTTTATGACTGAACTAGTGAACGAAAAGGTAAATATGATAGGAGAAGGTGAATGGGGAAAATTGTGCAGTAAAGTTAATAGTATTGAGGAAGAATACCGAAAAATTACCATGTGGTCGACCTGATGACGGAAACATTTATCATTCGCATTGGTGATGATGATTTTGACGACGGAAGCTCAAGCGAAGATGAAGTAGCATCCAGTAACACCAACACACCATCGACATCTGGCTTCCGTGTGACCCAAGACGATATAATGGACGGCGTGTCACCCTTAGCTTGAGTTTTCTTGTTACAAACTACTTTATATTTTACGACAGAAATAAAAAATAATGCTCAAGTAAACATTATCCATTTTTAATTCCAACCTCTTCCAAAGTTCTAAGTAGCTAGTAAAGTACCTATTATGATTATACAATAAAACAATTAATTTACTATCTTCATATATAAAAATTAAGTGTCACATTGTTTGTCCGCGATGAATTCCCTAAACTATTGAACTGATTTCAATGAAAGTTTGCACACTGTGTGCAGTTTGGTACAACTTGAGAGATAGGATACTTTTTATCCGAATAAGTGACCTTCAATATTTTTTAATGCGAATTTAAGGATTTTTTCATAGGAAGGGTCGTCGGAAAGGGCAGAACGTCTGCCTGGCCAGCTAGTTATATTATAAAACAATAGCCTAATACCATGTAGTACTTTAGAACGCGACTGTACCCATGCGCACACACTCCCTCCACTGTCGCTCAGCGTTCTTTTTATGTGACGGGACTTGTATCTAGCTCGGTGCAAAACAATGCCTACTCACTCTACCCTTCCCTTTCTAACACGCGCTACCGCCGTCCGTGGAATTTACACATGTCAGCTTTGCCAACATGTGGGGAATTCCCAAAATTGCGGGGAATTTAAAGTTGGTTGGAGATTTTATGGTGATTGGTATTATGCGAGGAAACTACGGGGATTTTGAAAATAGATAGCCAGGGCCAAGTCAGAACCTTTTTTCAAGAAATCTAAATAACGATCTTAACATTTTGTTAGGTTACTTAGGTAACTTAGGTTGCACTACATTTAATTTTAGGATTTATTTTGGAAACTTTTGTGTATCATTTAATGCGTTCCATTTCTTTATTTATTAATTTTAAAGAAAAAAAATGTTAGTTAAAAAGTAAATCCTATAAAATTAGTTGAAAATTGATTAATTTCTTAAAATAAAGTTGAGGGGAATTTGTGGGGAATCTGTTGAAGTTTTGTCCTTAAATTGGGGAATTTGACAATTTGGTGTTTGGTTTTGCAACGCTGCCATGTGGCACCGAAATTTATTTTGCCGGCGACATAAGAATTAGAACCGGCAATCACTTTAAAACTAGCAAGTTATTTTAATAATTTTGACGTACCTCTTTTTAAATTCAAAGTATTGGTCGGATTAAATACGGAAAGACAATTAAAACAAAGTAAAAGTATATTTCTTTATATTAATTCTGATAGATTAATTAACTGTCGATCATAATTGCAATTGATTTTAACTATTAAATTAATTGTTCAGTAACATTTCATTCCTATTTTCTTATACAAAATCAAAGATAACGATGAAGTAGTGTTTATAATTGTGTATCTGAGTACTGAGCACCCAATTAGGTACGTTTATTAATATCAATATTATTTTTATAGTAAAGAACTGCTTGTTGCGTAGGGTTTTGTATTATTGATTTATTGATTGTAGTATTGATTGTGTAATTGTATTAAAAATTACAAACATTTCGTCTAAATTCCATATGAAGATTAATCGTAGGGATAACTAAACTTATAAATAAAATAAGCGTTGGCAATGTCGTATGGGTTTTACGGTCTGTGGAAGAGCTCAGTGCTTCAAGGACTAATTCCTTTGGCGGGATTGATTATTAATTTTAGTTTTTGAGACAGTTCCGTGTTGACTATCACGTGCGCGGGAGCGACAGTTCAATCGTTTTGTTTATTACTGACTTGTTGTTACATTTTGTTTTTCTTGTTTTGTTTTAAAAATGCCTAACGCACGTTTATAGTGCTCGTTAATACGGCAACATGTTAATGTGGCTTAAAGAATCTCATAAGATTTAGATAGGTAAGCTGTATCATACCTATTTTTTTTAAATAACTGAGTACTGAACTCATTTGAATAGACACATAAGTGAATACATCAGAATAATAAACATATACCTACACGATTACACGATAGATGAAAAAGCATGACTCTAACCTTGTTAACATTTCATTTAAGTATTTTTTTTATTAGCGGGGAATCGAACGTGCTATTTGATTTATTTAACCTGTGAATAAAGTGGCTAGGTGTAGTAGATAAGTTAGGTATTTAGACAAGTGTAGTAAATTATTAGGTGTTGTGGTATCATCGCTAGCTGCGGACCGCGCGAATTCGGCGTTTCCGCGTTCATTGACCCCTAGTCAGCTGATTGTAATTCGGTAATTCTACTGCTGGTTTTATGTTTAAGTATTTCATGATTTTTTTAATGAAATTATCGTTTAATTTAGCTGTTCTTACATGATGGGGCGTGAATAAAGTTAATAAAACGTTGTGATAAGATGATTTTTTTATCATCAGGATCGAATTTATTTGTGACACATGATCAAAGGGATCCTTAGTACTATCATCTGTCTTCGTTTTGGGGAGCGTTTCACAAACACCCTATACACAAGTGGTAACCAGGTACCAGGATGTACCAGGATGCAGGATGTATGTTGCATGGGCTCACCTGAAGGGTACGGTGGTGATCCTCTGCAGCGCCATGAGGTACAGAGCGGTAGATAGAGCCCGCTCGCCGCCGGACTGCGCGTGCCGCGTGAGCTGCTGCAGCTGCTCCGCCGCGCGGAACCGCACCAGGATGTACCAGGATGCAGGATGTATGTTGCATGGGCTCACCTGAAGGGTACGGTGGTGATCCTCTGCAGCGCCATGAGGTACAGAGCGGTAGATAGAGCCCGCTCGCCGCCGGACTGCGCGTGCCGCGTGAGCTGCTGCAGCTGCTCCGCCGCGCGGAACCGCACCAGGATGCTGATGCCGTACTTGTCGTAATCGTCCTGCAACACCCCAATGGGACACATCAACAAATTTACTATCAATAATCCGTTCAACCCTTCACAAGTCTACTGCTGAAGGTAGGCTTCAAATTCAAAATATTTATGGTATGTTAAGTGTTACATTTGGTTGGCATGGTTTTCTGTCACAAAATCCAGTCCTGAGCCACCTGCATCCATCGACTTTCTGCATGTCTTACCAGCTTGTCAGTCCATCTAGTCAAGGGCCACCCTACACTTTGTTTATCGGTACGAAACTGCCCAAGGCTCTTAAAAGGCTCTCTTCCCTTTCGATCGTCGGCGAGCCCATTGTCAAATATTATTGCATACATTTTGTTAGTAAATATCTATTTTAACACTTATTATTTGTTTTATTAAAACAAAAATAAGATAGAACTCCAGGACCCCACAATATTTTTTTGTTAACAGCCTCACCCTGTAATAAGCAAAATTTAAGAACAATATTGCACTCTGCACTGCCATCATAACAAACAATACAGTTCTCAAACTATAGTAAAAAATTATCTAAGTAGTACTTAAGTAATAGAAGCCATAATGTTCATGATGATCTATTATAAAAGAATTAGCCTTAGATCATCGTCATCGTTATAGCCCCCTCCCATAGATTGATATAAAGTACGAACCTGAGCCACCTGCATTCATCTCTTCCCAAGCCCCCCCCCCCCCTCGTCTCACCATGCATGATTCATAAGGTCGTAGCTCTACCTACTTTCATTTTTAAATAAAATCATCTAAACACTTACATTCGTTAAAAATTACTATCTTACATTAGAAGAAATTGGTTCTATATTAAGAAGA
Organism: Parnassius glacialis; assembly: GCA_033319125.1. Taxonomy (NCBI): domain Eukaryota; kingdom Metazoa; phylum Arthropoda; class Insecta; order Lepidoptera; family Papilionidae; genus Parnassius; species Parnassius glacialis. The sequence continues at coordinate 28,417,519 of JAVANC010000023.1, read as the reverse complement.
CATTATTACGAGCTTGGGGTTCGAGACAATTAAAAAAAACTGCCGATTGAATTACCAACATTGACACTATTTACAGAACACTAATTACAATTTAAAACCAGACTAATAATGAAACACAATTGTACTACTGATCACTTTAGTTCGCAGTTGTATTGCTTATATCGCCAATTCAATACTGACCCGGTCGCGGTCTATACCGGCCTTATATAGGGCCTCAGGTAGTTTCCAGAACCTTCTACTATATAAACTTCTAGAATATTCGAGTACATATCGATCCCGATTGACTAGGTGTCGATGGTTTTAGAAAGTTCTGCAATGGAGATTTCTACAAGGTTCTTGACTCTCCTAGATCTGCTACTCGATACTAGAGGGCGCTAGTGGTAACTAATGTTGCCATGTACCTTCCATTAATTGCGGCACGCAACACTGCCCCCTCCTAAGACATGCTCGTCCCGAGCATTATTGGCCCCATAATAACGAGCCAGTCGATCCACATGGACGATCTTAAAAGTACCTCTTGCACTTTTCTGTATCCGGTAGATTACGTCATTGATCCTTGTCACAATCCAGTACGGTCTGTCCCATTTAGCTTGCAGCTTAGGAGATTTCCCTTTGTGCAACCACACTAGTGAACCTTCGTTGAATCCTTTGTGGTTCATTTTGTTGTCATAGCGGGTTTTCATCTTTTCAGACATTTGCTGGCCCGATTGTCTGACATGTGCTTTATGAGCACATCAGACAATCGTGTCATTCATTTTGTTCCGCAAGTCATTTGCATAACCGGTTATACTGCGGTGGTATTCCGGTGATCAGGTCTGCAGGCAACCGTAATTCTCTTCCAAAGTTTGAAAAAGCTGGTGTCAGTGATGTACTCTCGTAAACAGCGCTTCGACATGACAACAAAAACGGTTGTATGTGCTTGTCCCAGTCCCACTGCGGATTTTCCACAACTTTTGGTAGGTACCTCTCCAATGTCTCCCATGGTGCACCAACACTGTACAATTTCAATGCACCTCTACTACGAGTCTGGGGTCCCTTTACAGCCACACAGCTTGTACATTTGCGACACCAGTTTCCAGAAACTTCTACTATAGAAACTTCTAGAATTTTCGAGCACATATTGGTCCCGATTGACTAGTTATCGATAGTTCTAGAAAGTTCTTCCATGGAAATTTCTAGAAGGATTTTGACTGTCCTAGTTCTGCTACTCGACACTAGAAGGCGCTAGTGGTAACTAGTGTTGCCATGTACCTTCCATTAATTGTGGCGCGCAACAATATTAAGGGCAGCAAGAAATTTTTAGAATAGGTTTTAACGTTTTGAGGGATCTATTGCCGTCACGTTGTGCCCCTAGACAACAGAGAGAGAGACAACAGCTCAGACTGATTATATTTTTGAAAAATTTACGAAATCATCATCTCGTATTCCGCTGTTCTCTCCTCTAAAACAAGACTGACTTAAAAAAATATAAGAAGGATTCTGGCTATATCTATATGCTATTCTATTAGGTTATTATGTTCGGTGCATTTGTTTGGTAGATGTCTAATAACGGTGGTATAACTGGTCGGTTTTATGAATTTCAAAAGGTTTCTCGATTTTCAAATAATTATTACGTGAAGAAAAAAAAAAAACAAAACGGGGACATTTCAGTGGTAAATGTAGATTGTAACGTGAAACATATTTGCTCTAGCGTCATTATTCAGGGGATAATAGAGGAATTTGTTTGCATTCTCGGATATCCAGATATCCTCTTATTAAACCTTTGTTTCTTATAAACAGTAACGTGTTTCCCAGACCTTGAACTACTTTGTATAGAATTCACGAGAACGTGTAAACAAACAGACAAGGTTACTTACATCACTGCCACCCTTCTCGAGTTTGATCTCGCCAGCGCATCCCAATTTCGCAAACATTTCACCGAAACTTTTGTCAATGTCCCGCAACAATGATTCCAGTGGAGGCAGCCAAATTGATCTGTTAACATATTTTTTTATATATTTGTCTGTCTGTTTTGTGTGTCTAATTTGTACATATAATAATAACTTTGTACGTTAGTCTATAGCGCTATACTGAGGTGGTACAGAATGTACCGAATGCGAATTCCAGACCAAGCCTTAATTGGCAGGTTAAATAACTAAAAAAATAATATGAGTGATAATGTTCATACCTCAGTTCATTCATTCTTGTCTGTAAGTCCTTATTCCTATCACTGGAAGTGCTTACATCGGCTTTCAGTTTTGCTATCATTAGCTCCCTCTCCTCATATTCTTTCAAAACCTGCAAAACACACAAGTTATATATGTTTAACGAATATACCGCCATTTCTTGATATAACTAATACCTTATATGCAACACATGAAATTTGTATACGTGGTAGAACCACTCCGCAGCTATATTATGGTTATAGCATGAATGGGTCGGCTCGACCGGGGAAGAACCACACTCTCACAGAATACCAGCGTAAAATAGCGGCTGTATGTTTTTTTTTTTTATAGAAAAAGGTTGACAAATGAGCACACAGTCCACCAGATGGTAAGTGAATTCTAAACTGACTAAGGTTGAGTGCATCGTTTCCAGTAAAAAAGTCTCCGGTTCGCTGCACTTACCATACGAAACACAGCAGCATTAAGCTGCTATTTTACGCTGGTATTTTGTGAGAGCGTGGTCCTTCTCTGGTCGAGTGGACACGAGAAGGACCCCTGCTACGACCATAATATAGCTGCAGCATGGCTCTACCACGTATATACTTATGTGCTTACTTGTCGGCCTTATTTGTAGAAAAAATTTTATTCTGTGCGGTATTCGAACCTGCTGCCTAGATCCACCGCATCAAGCGCTTATTGATCTGTGAACGAATGTGACAATTTCCTTTATATATCTGTTTAAAATCAAAACTAACCTGTTCATCCCCTTTCTCCATACAATCTATCCTGGTTTGTAATTCGTAACAGTGATTCTGCAAGGCATTGATATCAGAGGGCAGTGTTTCAAAGTCCTCTTTGTATGGGAAGTCGGGGTCCTGGGGAAGTTTATTGTTACACGATCTCTTTGCTTCCCTCAGTTTCTCTTTCGCGCTTGATGTTGCTCGAGTCAACATGTTCTCTATGTTTTCTAGTGTTGCCTGCAAAAAATAACTTTTAATTTAACACATTAATTTGCCAATCAAGCGACGTTGCTTGAAGAAGTTCGTTAGACGTTCTGCCAAAAGGAGCCAGCTAACCTTGGCTCCTTTCTGAAATTTATCATTTGAGTTAACCAACCACTATTAGTGGTTGAAACTTCCTCAGACGTGAACTTTGGGTCGTTAACTGAATCCAAGCTCAAAGTAGTTTAGTAGTCAAAGTTTATTTACGTGGTAGAGCCATGCTGTAGCTATATTAGTAGTATAGTTGTAGCACGAATGGGTCGGCTAGACCGGGGAAGGACCACTCTCTCACAGAATACCAACGTAAAATAGCAGCTTTACGCTGCTGTGTTTCGTATGGTGAGTGTAGAGAACCGGAGAAACTTTTTACTGGAAATGAGGCATTCCATCTTAGTCCTCACGGGTGACATCGCATCTGCATTTTGATTTTTAATAGAGGATAGATGTAGATGTCTATGAGCCGCAGCAACCACTTACCATCAGGTGGACTGTGTGCTCGCTTGTCACCCTTATCCTATAAAAAAAGTGGCCTTAAGAACAAACGCGGCAGTACTTTACTAGGAAAACTATTTAGGCTAAATAAGCACAAGATTTTTATATAAAACAAAGATGGCAACAGATGCGGTGTCACCTCTGAGGTCACAGTTTGTAATTGTACTGACTCCCTATACAGTTCAGACTGTTACACACCAGTGGAAGCACTACTGCTTAAGCCGGCGCCGGATTTAGCAACAACATTTGAACACTTATTTGAAGGACTTTACACACTTGTTTCAACACTTATTGGCGCAACCCTCCAGACATGCTTTGCAAACACATCTCTCCACAGTACGTTGTAAAACGCCACACAAGATGGACGACGATTTTGTGGATGCAGTGTGTCTGCATTATTTGAGTGCATGTCATTATTTATTACATGTGCAAAAAAATCTATCAAAACAGCCGAAAACTAGACTACTACTAGAACTACATTACATAGTTACATTACAAAGAGAATATTACTTAATGTTATTTTTTTAAGACTGGCTTTGCGCAAGTGTGGCAGGCTACGCAAAAATTTGAACACTGTCGACTTTGAACGCTTTTATGTGCACTAAAAATCCGATATCGCTTGGTAAAGTGCATTTCTTAGCGCACTTATTTGAACATTGATTCAAAGTCCCGTGCTACACATAGCTTCAAACAAGTGTTCAAATGTATAAGGCGGTATCTGGCGCCGGCTTTAGGGATAGAAATAGTTAAGTGGATGGTACCATCCGTGGCACCTGTCCAGACAGACTTCTGGGCAGAAAATGAGTCCTATCACCTTGTGGTAAGAGGCTGGTAAGTCCCCAGATGGACTCTTGAAGAATATACCTATGTAGGGTCAGCAGTTGACTTTTGATAGGCTGTAATAAAATGCCACCAGCCAAATGCAGGTTTGGACTCAATGGAAAGTCGTAGTAAGAGGCTTATTAGTAACCTAAGCCTAGTTAAAGCCAATTTTACCAATCCTGAGCGCGAAAGCGAAGTGGCCAGGCTTTCAGTATTCTACAGGATATTTGTGGAGAATATGCTTAGGAATTTCTTTTTTTTTTTATAGGATAAGGTGACAAGCGAGCACACAGTCCACCTGATGGTAAGTGGTTACTGTGGCCCATATACATATACATTTATCCTCGTTTGCGAACGAAAATGCAGATGCGTTGTCACCCGTGAGGACTAAGATAGAATGCCCTTATTCCAATAAAAAGGGTCTCCGATTCTCTACACTCACCATACGAAACACAGCAGTGTTAAGCTGCTATTTTACGCTGGTATTCTGTGAGAGCGTGGACCTTCTCCGGTCGAGCCGACCCATTCGTACTACAATTATACTACTAATATAGCTGCAGCATGGCTCTACCACGTACTAAGAGTAAGAATTGCATGACTTAATTCCACCTTCTCCCTTCCCTCCACCTTTCCACCTTCCACTATCGGACAATTAGATGTTTGGCTTTCACCCCAGTGTTGTGGACATTCCACGCATTCGAACCAAACACTTTGCTTCGTTGTTCGTAATACGTACAACAAAGCATTGGTATAGTTTAAAAGCTCTTGTATTCCCCTCCGATACAATGTTAGGGTTTTCAAGGCAGGAGTTAATAGGCTTTTGTTATGCTAAGTCTGCGTTTTGCCGTCTACATTCTTCCTTCATTCTTTCTCTCTCTCTACATTCACATACATCTCATTCTACATTCATCCCTTACTATTGGGTGGGATAGTAGTCGGGCACTTATAATAATTAAAAAAAGTCCAAAGGTTAAAACAGTAATTAAAAAACCCGACTGCGAAAAAAAGTTTACTAAATAGAGAAAAGTTTTATATCCTATGTCACTTCTACAACCCAGGCATCCACATACATACATACACTTAAAAAAATTACCATTCTTTTGAGGCAGTCGGGTAAAAAAAGGTGCAGCATAGCAACTCTCTTCCTGCTGCATATAAATGATCTGCTCATTCCCGGTGTCTATGGGTATGCAGACGACAGCACAGTTGTGGAGAGATACCAACCAAGCGCCCGGGTCAGTCGGGATCAAATCCAGTCAGAAAGAGAGGCTATGGTTGCGCGTGTGAGTCTCACACTACAGGCAGTCTCCGAATGGGGCGATGCCAATCTCGTGAGATTTAACGCCTCCAAAACACAAGCGTGTCTTTTTACCGCTAAAAGGAGCCCGCTCACCTTGGCTCCTACTTTCCGGAATGTATCCTTGGAGTACACTGACCGCCTTCAGTTGTTAGGGATTGAATTTTCTCCGAACCTAAACTATGGGCGGTTCATTGAGTCCAGAGCCAAAGCAGCCGCAAGGAAACTTGGTGTCCTTGCAAGGGTGCGGCGGTACTTCACGCCGGGGCAGCTTCTTACCTTATATAAAGCGCAAGTCCGGTCGTGCATGGAGTACTGCTGTCACATATGGGCTGGTGCTGCAAAATGCCACCTGGCAGCATTGGACTCAGTGGAGAGACGTGCTAAGAGGCTCATTGGTGACCTTGATTTGGTTAAACCAATCTTGTCAGCCTTGAGCACAGGCGCAGAGTAACCAGTCTCTCGGTATTCTATAGGATGCATTTCGGTGAGTGTGCGCAGGAATTACACGCTTTGATTCCTCCCTCTCCTTTCCACCATCTTACAACCAGACGGTCGGCGGGTCTTCATCCCTTTGTTGTCGATATCCCACGCATTAGAACCAAACGGTTTGCTTCGTCTTTTGTAATGCGTACAGCAAAGGAGTGGAATAATTTGCGTCTATCTTTCCGTCCGAATACAATCTAGGCGTCTTCAAAGCAAAAGTGAATAGGCTTTTGTTACGATAAGACAGTGCGATTTACCATCTAAGGCTGCATCACCACTTACCACCAGGTGGGATTGTGGTCAAGCACTGGCTTATAATAAGTAAAGAAAAAAAAAGACTAATTTTTTAGAGGCCTCGGGGGAAAGAATAGAACTAACAAAATTGAGGCATTACTTCGAACCTCATAAGGAGTACGTGCAACCACGAAATCTACATACTATCAATATAGGCAGGCTTCTTCCATTTTCCACCAAGTATGCCTGTCCTGTGCCACTTGCATTCATCTAATACCGTTGCGTTCTGTGAAGTCGTCACTCCCATCTAGTGGAGGGTCCCTAACACTGTGCTTTCTAGTACGAAGCTTTTACTCGAGAACCTTTCTTTCCTATCACTCGCTTCTGAACCGTTGTTCTAGTGTGGATATAAGCAGAAGAAAAATATATCTTCTGTAAAATCCGTAAGCTGATATACTTGAAAGTATATAATAAAAAAATAATAATGACACATAAGAAAATTACAAAAAAGCTCAACTTACTTGAACATTTCTTAAGTCGTTTTTCAGTTCCCTTAATTCTGCCTCTTGCTGTACTATTGCATTTCTGCTAAAATCTAATTTAACCTGAAATGAAAACAAAATTGATATTTATAACTATGTTTTTCTTTAATACAGAATAAGGGTGACAAGCGAACACACCGACTACCTGATGGTAAGTGTATGCGGGGCCCATAGACATCTACATCTATCCTGGATTAAGCATCAAAATACAAATTCGTTACCACCCCTGACGACTAAGATAGTATGCCTACTTTCCAGTAAAAAGGGTCTCCAGTTCTCTACACTCACCATACGAAACATAAGAGCATTAAGCTGCTATTTTACGCTAGTATTCTGTGAGAGCGAGGCCCTACCCCGGTCGAGCCGACCCATTCGTGCTACAACTATACTACTGATATAGCTGCAGCATGGCTCCACTACGTGTAAGTACTCAGTACTCAGTTGTGAGTAGCTTTCTTTGTTTGAAGTTCTCCGCAGGTATCCATGAACTACAGTAACCACTTACCATCAGTACTATAAGCTTTTTACCTCTTCCATTTTATATTTAAAAAAAATGAAAACATCAACTAACACACCTTCCAGAGCTCCATATTAACAACTTTATCCTGCAAACTCCGCATAGTGCCTTTTAACTCGTGATGGAACTTGCATAACTTGACTACACAGTCCCTTTGTTTTTTCTTGCATCTTTTTCTTTCCTGCTCTATGTTCAGAGTGGGTTCGTTCTCTATATCTTGAACTTTTTTTGTTTGTAAGCGGATTTGGGCAGAGATTGTCCGGACCTGGTATTTAAGGATATTATAATTATTAGTATTGTTGGCCTCAGATAGTTTCCAGAACATTCTACTGTAGCGACATCTAGAATGTTCGAGTACATATCGGTCCCGTAATTTCTGGAAGGATCTTGACTCACCTAGTTCTGCTACTCGACACTAGAGGGCGCTAGTGTAACTAGTGTTGCCATGTACAAGACATTAATAGTGGCGCGCAACAGTATCTACTACCTCACATCGTACCGTCAGTGTCGTAAAAATGAAAAAGAACGGACAGCAGCATCTATAACAATCTAACACAGCCCTCATAAGCACACTGCTGAATATAGGCATCACGCATAAATTGCCTCATAGGGAGGATTTTGCTATTTTTGCTATTTTTGCCACGCTTGTCAGGTGGGTTGGCAACAGCAGTTTTTTTTTTATTTCAATTGTTATCAGGAAGATGCTGCTGCCCATATCCTATATCAGTTTTCTTTTGTCGTCACTTACGATATACACCGCCACTACACGGTAAAATGTATATTGTATTAAAATATAGTGTTAAGTCGTTACTTAGAGGAGTAGCCTTATTGAAATAGTTTTGAGAGTATTTTCTAACGGTTTGTATATGTTTAGCGTAAATGAAATGATTATACTATCATAAATCAAAAATCGTAAGATATGTCAGGCATTTGCCTTACTCGTACCTCCCTTAAGCATTTTGCGCGCATGGACGAATGTAGATTTGGCATAGTTAAAGTTTATATGGAGAAAATCTAAAATTTATACATAATACTTACTTAATGAAACACAAAATTTCATCAAAATCAGTCCAGCTGTTTAGGAAGAGTTCGGTCACATACACACGGACAAAAGAATTATATATATATATATATATATATATATATATATATATATATATACATCTTTATATATATATAAAAAGATGTGTTACAAACATATTAACTTAAATTAAATTAAATAGACATTGTTTACGTTTATACTGCCAATGTCTCAGAGTAATTATAAGCATATGTATGTTATTACTCCATGGTCAATGTCAAACAGTCAAACAGAGTGAAGACCGTCGCTAAAGAATTTTAGTCTTGCCGATTGGTTGCCAATAATTAATTACTGACACACTGACTGAATAACTTGGATTTTATATGAATTAAAATGTTCCTTTTTCAATGAAGTGTGGAATGTTGACATACACAGGCACAAAAAGCGTTTACATTTTGTATGTTAGATATCTGTATTTCTAATATTAATGTGCAGTTGAAAGAGAAAGCTTGTTTAATGTACAAACCTAAAAATTGAATAAATTGCGGTCGACCATTAAGTGACCCTAGGGGTTTATAGTATTGGGGTTAATAGTAATTACCTTTTCAACGCCGTCATTGATCTTTTTCCTCCTAAGATTTAACTCATTCAAATTTACTTCCAGCGCGGACACCTTGTTGTCGAGTTCTTGCATTTTCGTTTTATGAGACTGAGCGGTTCTTTGTAATTTCGATAGTCTGAAATCAAATGTTGTTTGATTTGACAAAGTTGTTTAGAGGATTCTTCACGCCCGCTGGGTACGATCTCATGAAACTTTGTTACAAAGTCTCCAGTCTGTTAGTTTACATATAAATTTATTTTCTACTACTTAAAATATAACTATAAAAGGAGTAGGAAATGGAAGGAAGAGTAGAATTTAAAGTATATGTAGAACAGAAGACAACCTTTGCGTAGAGGACTGATGCAAATAATGGTTAAAATAGAAGTGTATGTAAAAATTATGTTAATACATATAACATAAATATGTTCAAACGATACTTGTTAAAGTATAGAAATGAAAATAATACGAAAAGGTAAAGTAATTTATCTAACATTGTTCGAATTTATAAGTTTTAACAAGACTTTTAACAAGAAGTTTTGAAAGAATAAAGAGGTTTAGCACGTTGGATGTGGAGTAGTGAAGAGTTTCACAAACGTAAAGCAGTAACAGTAAAGTATTTCTTAAATAAGGGGAAAAGTTCACAGAAGTAGACAGAGAAATATTGATTATGGGTAAACAAAATATAATGGAAACTGTCTCTTAAATAATGAGGAGGAAAGGATCAGCACGTCATACAAAACAGAGAATGTGAGTATTCCTGCGAAGGCGAATCGGGAGTCATTTGAGCTGTTAGCGAAATTCTGAGACATGATCATATTTGCGGAGATCTATGCGCTCAAGCTTATTAACCTGCTCTTCGGTAATCAAAGACAAAAACTAACGATAATAACTTTAATCCACCAATATATTAATTACTAAAGCGTCTGTAACGCACAGTTTCATACAAATATTGCGTCAATGTCAAAATTAAAAATAAAGAACAATTTTATTTTGACGTCACTTAATCACAATAATTAAAATCATACAGCTCTAATCTAAAAGTAAAGCATACTTGGATTTTTGTAAACAATGACCGCAATCAATAGCAGATATTAAGATTGTGATATTGTACCTATTACTATGACCATTTTCAGTGTACATTAACCAAACTCAAATAAATACTTCATTTCAATTCATTTCTATATTAACTGTCAATACCTATATTTCAATATCAAACATACAATACTAAAAACTATAATAATAATTAAAAAAAAACTAAAACTAGAAACTTAAATATCATATAGTCCTACTCCCCGCGGTATCGTGCCAAGAACGCTGGCTGCGTTTCCCCGCTGAATGGCTATACTTAGCCTTTGAGCAAGGAAAGAACCAGCCCTCTTATCACCAGCAGCAACGACCAGCCGCGGATGGAGTTCCTTTAGGAACTTCACCGCACGTGGACCCCACGGACCGATAGTCTCTACAGCAAATGGCACAAATATGTAGTCATCTCTCAGAGACTCATACTTGCGCCACTTACTCAGTTCAGCTGCCTCTGATGCCGCCCCGGCTCTAAACGAGGTACCCCTGAGATGAGAGACCGCCAGAGTGTCTACGCAAGTAGCATCCCACATTTCATTTCAAATTTAATTTAATTTCATGTAATATTAGCACATGAGTAGATAAACGGTACAGAGAAAAGCTTCTTGAGAACGTGTAAAATTGTTACCTATTTTGGTAGGGTTGTCACAATAAGTGAAGACAAATTTAACAAAACATTTGTTAAATAGTTTTATTATTCAGTATGATAGAATACTTTACAAATATGAAAGCTTTTAGAAAAATTTACTTCGTAAATATTATAAAATAAAATGATGTGTCTTACCTAGTATGAAGAGCACCTCCCGCCCTCCCTCAATTGCGTGCACTATCCCCGTCACCACTAATCCCAGCACCGCTACTCCACTTAACTACAACTACACTACAACACCACTACACTAGGCAAGACACACCACTGACGACAATACGACACGTGTTTCGCCTGTACACGAGGCATCCTCAGGTTAACTGTTACCGGTTAAATTTTTCTAAAAGCTTTTATATAATGGATTTCCGCAAAGTAACGCCTGATTCTATTAATTATACTTTACAAATTACTTACTCTAATAATTTTCTTTTTATAATTTTTGTTTTTTTAATAATTTATTGTTTCTTATAATGCTGGGGTCACAGTAACGAGAAACATCAATGCCCATAAACGCAACAATTATTGCCTTAATTTTAATGCGATAAGTGAGTGGCCACACTTGGAACGGTCAACTTCATTTCACTTTCAATGCCGTTGAACGGCGTTAAAGTTCCTTGAATATATTTTATAATATGAATATATTTTATCATATTATATTTTTTTATATTTATTTAAATGGGTTCCATAATAACCCATTATTAGGCTTTCCTTCTTTTTAATTTCTTCGATAGTTGTTTTAAAAGGTAATAATTGCATTATTCATCGCCAAGCATCATTTTGCGATGTACGATTCTTAAAACTTTTGAGTCTCGGATCCCACAAACATAGCAATGTTTACAGAATCTCAAACGTAAGAATTTTTCATTATTCCAGTCCATAGCCATACGTGCGATCCCGTTGCGCTCACCATGCACAATGAGACAAACGTAGTGTGGCCGCTTCAACGCGTTAACTCGTGCGTTAATCTCTTTGATGTACCGCCACTCGAATTATCGCCCAACGGCAAACGGCATTGTTCATTCTGTTATAAAATTACCGCGTTAAGTGGTGGCCACACCTACGTTCAACGCCCATCAACGCGACAATTAACGGCATTTCTCGTTAGTGTAGCCCGGACATAATGATATAGTAAATTATACCTATTTTTTAAATATTTATTTAATTTAAAGACAGACCGACTAGTAGCTAGAAATAAGAACAATGTAGGTTAATTACGTAGGTATTAATGATAAGTTTTCATTAAAAATGCTTTTTAAACGCATATTTAAACTTTCATGAGAAGAAGAGAATCAGTGAGAAGAGTATCTTGTCCGCAGCAGCAGTTTCTGGTGAAGATCATGCTTAGCAAACAAAATTAAATGTAAATACAGTGTTTCGAGTCCACACTACTAACCATTAAAGAGTTCTCATGTACCAAGACAATGCTGGCTGCAGTAGCAGTTCATGATAAAAATCGTGTTAATCTATCATAATTAAACTAACATACAAAACTTCATGACCCTGCTACTAACCCGTTTAAGAGTTCTCTAGTGATTAGACAATCCTGGGTGCAGCATCAGGTTATATTTATCATATTATTGCATTGTTACTGAAGTTAAGGTATAAAAAATTTCAACTCAGACATTGGGAAGTGGTTCAAATTTGGTTCAAATCTTACTTGCAATATGTGAACTTAAGACACATACCTACTACATACCAACCCACCCATATACCTACAAATGTTTAGTAAAAGCTTGTAATAACAATAAAAAGGTAAAAACACACCGTGTAGTAACCTCTTCTTATTAAAAAAAAGGATCATACAATAAAATAAAGGTACGTACTTGAAAAAGTCATCATTATCATCATGATTACAGCCTTTCACAAGTCCACTGCTGAACATAGGCCTCCCCCAAAGAATGCCTCAAAGCACGGTCCTGAGCCACCTGCATCCATCGACTTCCTGCATGTCTTACCAGGACGTCACTCCATCTCGTGGGGGATCGCCCTACACTTTTTTTCGAACCAGTGGTAAAATAAAAAATGACTTTCAATAAGAATTACACATGTGATCTATATTGAATAAAAAAATATTCTATTCTATACTTTGCCTACCGGTACGAGGCTGCCACTCAAGAACCTTTCTTCTCCATCGGTTGTCGGTTCTTCGAGCTATATGGCCGGCCCACTGCCACTTCAGCTTACTAATCTGTTGGGCTATGTCGGTTACTCTGGTTCTGGTTCTGGTTCCACTGCTGAGCATAGGCCTCCCTCAAGGAATGCCACAAAACGCGGTCCTAAGCCACCTGCATCCATCGACTTCTTGCATGTCTCTTACCAGGTCGTCACTCCATCTAGTGGGGAGACGCCCTACACTTCGTCTGCCGGTACGAAGCCGCCACTTGAGAACCTTTTTTCCCTATCGGCTGTCGGTTCTTCAAGCTATATGGCCGGCCCATTGCCACTTCAGCTTACTGATCCGTTGGGCTATGTCGGTCACTCTGGTTCGCAGTAGACTGCGGATATCCTTATTTCTATGTTTATCACGCAGAGAAACCCCGAGCATAGCCCTCTCCATAGCTCGCTCAGCGACCTTGAGCTTCCTCATACGGCCAGCAGTGAAGGAACACGTCTCAGATCCGTAAGTCATCACTGGCAACACGCACTGGTTGTACAAATTCGTTTTAAGGTTTTGAGGTATGTCTGACGAGAAGATGTGTCGTAGCTTCCCGAACGCTGCCCAGCCGAGTTGAATCCGTCGATTGACCTCTCGGTCGAAGTTGGACTTACCTAGTCGGACTATTTGTCCCAGGTAAACATACTCGTCAACAACTTCGAGCTTAGTGCTCCCAACAACTACCGGCATAGGTGTGACATGGTCATTAAACATGATCTTTGTTTTGTCCATGTTCATCTTAAAACCTATCCGTTGGGAGACATTATTGAGGTCATTGAGCATAGTGCTTAAGTCCTCCAGCGATTCTGCCATAAGGACTATATCGTCGGCAAATCGAAGGTACTCGCCATTGATGTTAATACCATATCCTTTCCAGTCCAGAAGCTTGAAAACGTCTTCCAATGCAGCGGTGAAGAGTTTCGGGGATATAACGTCACCCTGTCTTACACCTCTCTGCAATTGGATAGGTTTCGTACTCTGGTTCTGTACTCGGATAGCCATCGTAGCTTTACTGTACAAGCACTTCAGCACTTTGATATACCGACAGTCAACTTGGCACCGCTGAAGGGACTGCCCTTCAGCGGTGCCAAGTTGACTGTCGGTATATCAGCACCGCCCAAATTTCGACGGAATCAAAGGCTTTCTCATAGTCCACATACGCCAGGCATAGTGGCAAATTGTACTCCTCGGACTTCTGTACAACTTGTCGAAGGGTATGTATGTGGTCTATGGTGCTAAAGCCCTTTCGGAAACCGGCTTGTTCGGGAGGCTTGAAGTCGTCAAGTCTGCGCGCGAGACGATTCGTAATGACTCTCGAAAGCAGAACGTAGACGCGGCTCAGAAGGGAAATCGGTCTGTAGTGCTTCAAGAGAGCATTGTCACCTTTCTTGAAGAACAAGACCACCGCACTTTTGCTCCACGCCTCCGGTGTAATGCCACCATGGAGGACGGAATTAAAGAGCCTCTGAAGGACTTCCAGCACCGATTTTCACCCGCTTTCAGAAGCTCCGCTGTAATTCCATCCTCGCCTGGGGCCTTTCCGTTTTTAAGGTTCTGGAGAGCCATTCTAATCTCGCTCAGACTGACGTCCGGGATATCTTCGGAATAGTGTCGGATAAGACTCGCTCTTGGATCGTTACTCACACTTGCGTGTGGCTCCAACGATGACGTGTACAGCTGTCCATAGAACCTCTCAATCTCACTCAAAATCTCAGGTGCCCCAGAAACGATGCTGTCACACTCGGTCCTCAGCTTTGACAGTTGGCTCTTTCTGGCAGACAGGTCTCTGGCAAAAACTTTGGAGCCTTGGTTCCGCTCGATCGCTTCTTCAATACAAGCTGTATTGAAGTTGCGTAAATCCCGCCGCATGCATTTGGAGATCTGTCTTTTCAGTTGCCTGTATGCTGTCAAATCTGTTGAAGAATGTAGCTTCATTACCCGTCTAACAGCCAGTCCACCGCTGCACAAGGGCCTCCACCATAGACTTCGTTATAGAGGTATCTTGGTGTGTGTGTGTGAGGAGATAGTTCAATTAACTATCTCCTCACTGTTACATACATGTTCACTGTACCAATGGTAACTAATCACGTGGTGTGTATTTCCGTTTTAAGTATCTCAACTCTTGAGTTAAATGCAAAAAATAATCTCTAAAACCAGTATTCAGTCAAAATACATCCCCTTGTATTTCTCAACTTGACATTGACAGAAATTCATTGGTTAAATGATGGAGCCATTTAACAGAAATAAGATGAAGAGAGATAGTCCTAAATATTCAGAAGCATACTGTATCTTTAGCAAACGTCCGAAGGTGATACTTTGATAAAGACAGACTGTGGAAACACAAAAAGCACTAACTGGGTGTTGAAATTGTTAACTTGATCCATGTCTACGGTGTTGGCGAGCAGGCGGGGCGCTCGTATCTCTATCGTGGAGCTGGACTTAGCTCCGCTGTATGCCGACACGCGAACAGTGAATCTGTGGTTTTCTGAAAAAAAAATTAAGACTAATTGCCGAAGTGACCATGGGTGTTGTAAAGAGCTCCAAACGCCGGGAATCAAAAAAAAAGAATAAGTTAAATTAAACGTGATAGAATTTGTAAAATTACTTTTATTCATTGTCAAGAATTTGTGTATATATAAGAAATCATTATGAAGATGCCGGTGCTATTAGTTTTTTAAAAAAAAAATGCCTTCATGTTTACGATTGCATATCCGGCATGGTTATATATCCGGCTCGAAGGACCACAACGTTATTATAATTACCACCCAACACAAGTCCTCAACTGAACATAGACCACCCCAATTTATTACACGGTACTTAACCAGATGCACCTAGTATGTTCTATCTAGTAATAGTAAGGTGGAAGGGGGTTAATGAAAAAGGAGATGGGCAGCAGCATCTTTCTGATAAAAACACAAAATAATAAAAAGCTGTGGATTCGTGGCAACTGTAGCAATTATGAAGTAGTGTGGGAGGCCTATGTGCAACAGTAGTCTTTGATAAGCTGTAGTGATGATGATTATCTTAGTATACAAAATGTTATCATAATGAATAAAATAATGCAGTTTCGGAGTGATTTCCACTGGCAAAGCAATTCCCACCACAGTTACAAAATCACACTGTTAATGGTTTATGAATTAAACGATCCCATACTCATAATTACAAGCCAATTACGAAAATTATCACTTCATCTTTATCATCATAACAGCCCTTCACAAGTCCACTGCTGACCATATGCTTGCCACAAAGAATGTCATAAAGTATGGTCCTGGACTACCTACATCCATCAACTTCCTATTCACAAGGAATACTTACTTTTTCAAAAAGATACTTGATTTTACTTTACCTGTAAAGAAGTAAGTGATATTTGCTGGAACCTTTCCGCTGTTTTTATATGTATGATCGTTGCCAATCGGAATTTTGTGTATGGAGTACTGCTTGCACAGGTAACTTAGTATCGGGTCTGGACCAGTTATCGTGTCAACAAGATAGGTGTAGAAGCCAAGGTAACTGGAATGAAATTAATTTGAAATATTTGTACAACACTATTTTTTTGTCATTTATTTAAATGTTTATACACAAAATACTTATGTACTATACAAATGACGGAATTAATGCAAAAGCCGGGATAAGCATATATTATATATTAAAAAGAATAAAGAACTAATATAAAACGTAATTTATATTAAAAATAATTTACATAATATTTTGTCCTATTTAGTTTGAACTATTGTTATTACAGTAGAGGTCTGTGCCCAGCAGTGGGACATATATAGGCTGTAACTTTAACTTGAACTAGATGCCAACCTGCCTATCAACTACGGCAAATATCCCCTATGAGGCAAACTGTGGGGGAGGCTTATGTTAATCTGTGGAATTTGATAGAATGCTGATATAATAGCCTTACCTCAATTGACTAATATCACCCCTCTGTGCATTAAACCTTGTCGAACTGCATATAGCGTTGACCCTCTTCAGTCCACCTTCGATCCTCACTTTCTGCAGGAAAAGGTTCATGTCCTGTGTGGACTCGAATGTAAACGCGACCAAATCCCTCGCGGGTACCGCCGCTTCTAAATACCGGGCGAATTTCGGGTCTGTGAAATTAATCTGAGAAAATATATTGTGTTAAAAAAGCAGTTATTTTTTTATATATAATAAAAAAGAAAAAATATATAATTTTGATATAAGGTACCTACTACCTACCTATATACCCTATTTTGGTTTATTTATAGCCAAAAATAAAATTCAATATCATTTACGTAATTTAACATTTTTTTAAAATTGAACATACAGAAACAGAACAGAACAGAAACTTTTTTATTCAATATAGATTATAAATAATGCTTATTGAAAGTCATTTCATTCACGTAATTTCAGTGTCAGCTGCGTGTCCCCATAGCAAAATACCATACGACATTATGCTATGGAAATAGCTAAAGTAAACTAGTCTAGCTGTTTCAACACTAGTTAGACTTCTAATCTTTTTTACGGCATATGCTGCAGAACTAAGTCTGCTTGCTAGTTTTGATATATGGTGGCTCCATTGAAGCTTCGCGTCTAGTGTGATTCCAAGAAAAATGGTGGTATCTACAAGACTCAGTTTCTCCCCATTTAAAATTACTAATTGGAGTCATAAATTTTATACATTTCGTTTTAGTGCCATTTAAATGCAAATTATTAACATTGAACCAATTTACTAATTTAGATATAGCATTATTTACTTCGTCATATTTTAGCAATTGTCGATTTAATTTGAAAATTAAAGAAGTGTCATCTGCAAATAATACTATATCATGGTTATCTCCTACTATGTAAGGTAAGTCATTAATGTATACAAGAAACAGAAAGGGGCCTAGAATTGAGCCTTGAGGCACGCCCATCTGTACCATCGACCCGGAAGAACTCATACTGTTAATGACAACTTTTTGCGTTCTCTTACTTAAATATGAAATAATTAATTTAAGAGCATCACTTCTTACACCGTAGTGTTGAAGTTTCCTAATTAATGTTTCATGGTGAACACAATCGAAGGCTTTGGATAGGTCACAAAATATACCCAAAGCATCCTGTGAATTCTCCCATGCATTAAATATATATTTAATCAGCTCAACACCGGCATCAGTTGTCGAGCGACCCCTTGTGAAACCAAATTGATTTTTATGAAGTAAATTATTTATATTAAAGAAATTTAACATTTGATCAAGAATAATTTTTTCAAAAATCTTACTAAGTGTTGGTAGTACAGAAATAGGTCTAAAATTAGCGGGGTCTAATGTACTACCAGATTTAAATAAAGGTATTACTTTACTATACTTCATTAAATCAGGAAACACACCAGATTCGATACTAGTATTAAAAATAGTAGCTAAATGAGGCGCGATTGTATCTATTATAGACGCAATAACTTTAACGGAAATCCCCCACAGATCCGCAGTTTTCTTAACATCAATAGTTTTAAAATATTTTACAATATCTTTTGATGATACTTTATGAAATATAAAATTCTTTGTACACGCATTTACATTTTGTTAAAGTAATGATTCGGCGACCGCAGGAGAAGAATTCAGTGACTTAGTGGTTAATATCGGAATATCATTAAAATATTTCTCAAAAACCATTGCAACGTCCTGATCTGATTCGGTTAATTTGTTATTAACACTTAACTGGTAGTTTGAATTGCGAGAGTTAATCTTACCAGTTTCGCTATTAATTATACTCCATGTCATTTTAATTTTATTAGAAGCCGTCTTAATTTTGTTGCTCAAATGCAAAAACTTGGCTGTGGAGCACACTCTTTTAAATATTTTTGAATATTTTTTTACATATTCCCTAAATTCGACGCTATGATTATATGACCTTTCATGGTAAAGATCATATAACCTATGTCTGCTCTTGTGGACTCCTACTGTCATATACATAGATCTCACCCATAGATTGCCTTTAAAATGGAAGGGGGGGGGGGGGGTCTTTCACTGCCACGTTGGCCTAATGGTCGTAAACTGCTGCTGATCATAAGGTCCCGGGTTCGAATCCCAAGTCGGGCCAAAAAAGTTTCTCTCCAGTCGTGTCGGATTACCATTCTATCGGACATAGAGAAGGCAATAGAGAGTGCACCTGTGCCCACACACTCATGTACTATAATCCTGTCCTACGCAGATTACCAGTGTCCATTGAGAATGGCCGCCGTGATCGAAATTCGGTCTGGAGGACATTATTATTTTCCATTGTTGCTACGATTGGCAGGCGGGTTGGTAGCTGTAGTTTTTTTTGTTATTTTCAGTTATCTGCTGCCAAGGGATTATATGGGGTAGAGGATATTTATAGGCCACCACTACACAGCAGACTGATTGGAATAATTAGTACTTTTATGCATTTTGCATATCAATAGAAATTACAGCGATTTATGCGAAATTAGACTTTACATCTGAACAATAGGGATCAATGAACCCTTGTCAAGATAATAAAATGTGTAGACGTATAAATTGACAGTGCTCTCTTTTTAACGCAAGCAAAACGCGACTTTTTGTATACGTACATAAAGGCATTTCTCCCCCGGAAATATTGTTAATAACTTACATAATAAAAATTATTTAAATATTGTCTCTTTTATGTGACATTGACATTATTATTATATATTATGTGAAATATATCATTGAGAAATGTTGATATTCAAATAGATAAATATGTATTTTTTTCTTTATCTGTCTGTTTATCATCAGTAAATGATAAGTTTTTTTTTAATTTACATTGCAGGATGGGAGTACATGCTGTAAAATGAAAGGCGAAAAGGATAAGGCATGTTTCATAATTTGACAATTAAAAAAACTGCTTATTATCAAACTAAGTTTGTACATTATTGTGTTAGTATGAGGCTTACATAACTTTTTGTGCCTTTGATCGATTAATAGCTTCACACATCTTTTAATATGTAAATCAATGAATCAACTAAAAACAGAAAAGTTTAACCTTTTTTTTTATCATAGTTTTGACTCTGGTTGCACTGGCCCACAGTCGTAGTATCATCGAGGCAACCTAACAATCACATAATTCAGATCATAGCAAACGAAAGCCTTGAATGTTTTAACTGGAAACAGGGCATACCATCTTTGTCCTTAGAGGTGATAATGCATCTGCATTTTGAGTCTTAATCGAGAATAGATGTAATGTCTATGGGCCACAAAATTCACTTACCGTCAGTTTGTCACACTTATTATATAAAAAGGAACGTGTGGCTATTGATGTTGTTTATTAAGAAAAAACTTACTTCGAGCACCATAGGCTCGTAAACGGGGTGCTGAAACATTTCCTTGTTCTCCCTCAACCACATGACTGCCTTGTAGCAATCCTCGCTGTATGTTCGCAGCACTTCTAAACGTTTCACGTCCACGTCCTCTAGGTTGCGGATTCTGGAAACAGAAAAATATCATTTTTATATGTCTTAGAGCCATGCTGCAGCAATATTACAGTTGTGGCGCAAACGAATCAACTCGACCGAGGAAGGACCACGCCATCACAGAATACGAGCGTAAAATTGCAGCTCAAGGCTGCTATGTTTCGTATGGTGAGTGTAGAGAACCGGAGACTTTTTACTGGAAACGAGGCATTCTATCTTAGTCCTCAGAGGTGACAAAGCATCTGCATTCTGCATTTAGATGTCTATGGGCCACAGCATCCATTTAGTCATAGAAGAAAAACCCAAAAAAAAAGTGGAATTAGTGGAACCAAATGCTTGACAACATTAAACATAACATAAAAGTAATATTTATTTTCATTAAAGTGTATAAATATATATATCAGTAAAAAACTAAAAATAAAAACGTAAATTATCATATTATCTTACACTTAATGTTAAAGCAAACTTTAAAAATTTGTCGCGCACGCATGTGTGTATGTGTAGATTATTATTATATATAAGCACGACAAACATACACAGAAGCACACATGCTAGAGCACATAGTCGCTTACATCCACCCTCGATTAAGAATCAAAATACAAATGCGTTGTCACCTCCGAGGAATAAGATTGAACGCCTTGTTACCAGTAAAAAGGGTCTCCAGTTCTCTTTACTTACCATAATTCTCTCTTACCATAATAATCTTTACGTACCATATGTGAAAAGTAATTACAGGAAAAACTCTTTTATTATTCGATCATGCAGATCTTTTATTGCTACAGCACATACTCATAAAGTGGATATTGATTTATTTCATTCCAGCGTTATCCAACTTAGGCGTTCACTTTCTAACAACTTTTTTTCTTTTTGATAATGTAATTTATATTTAAGTATACTGTTACTATATCTCTTCTGACACACTCTTGTCATATAAAGTATTATATAAGTGAAAACTTGTAAATGGCCTTCATTTTTGTTATAATTATATTATTTATGTAAATTAGCTGTAAGTTTTCCAAGCAAATAAAAAGAAAATAAAATAAAATAAAAATAATAATAAGACACAAAGCAGCATTATCTTATTCTGCTATTTCACACTGCTTATTCTGAGGTAGCGTGGCGCTAAACAGGTCAAGCCAACCCACTGGAGCTATAATAAATTACATCATGGCTCTACATCGTAACAATATGGAAATGTGCATATAATATAAAGGTTGGTACTATGTCATATACTATAATATTAAATAATACCGGCAACTGTATATAGCATTTTATTATTTAAAAAAAAATCAATCAAATTCATTCCGTAGTGTAACCACTGGTGAGTCAGGGTGAGAAATAGTGTGATAAGAGAAAAGTGTGGTTTGTAATATGACATTGTGACAAGGATTAAAAAAGTGACGCTTCGGTGGTTTGGTCACGTAGAAAGAATGAACGGGGAAAGTATGACAAAGCAAATTTATGTTACAGAAGTGAACGGCAGAGTCGGGAAGGGACGCCCTAGACGAAGATTTATCGACCAAATCGGCGATACATTGAAAATGGGCCAAATTAGGAGTACCCTTAACCGACGAGCGTGTATGCGTAGATATATGGATGTAAAAGAGGCGAGAGATGCGTGTCAGGATCGCGCCAAATGGATGTCCGTAGTCTCTGCCTACCCCTCTGGGTGACAGGCGTGAGTGTTTGTGTGTGTGTGTGTTTGTGTGACCACTGGAAATTTATTATGTTTCAGTCATTTTTACACCTGATGAATAAACATAATTTGTCACGAGGCGAAGTTCGATAGTGGTCAATAAACTTTCCCTTCAAACTAAAGCGATGTTGTATCTTGATTCTCGCATAAATCCCAACGGTTCTGCTAATACAGATGAAAACCTCCTAAATCAAATATATTTATCTCAAAATTTTGCATTAATAATTCTCTTTCTGTTTCGAATTTAACACATTCCAATAATGAAAGATGAATGTCATTAATAGACTTCACAGTTAGGTGCATCAGCTTTCTTTATCAAGCGGGCAAACTTTTTAAAAATAATATGTGCTGAGCGTAACCTAATCACAATTTTATTATATTACTAATTTTTACTTCTAACATGTATGCATAATTTCAGCTCAATCGGTTGAGGATAACTGCTTTATCTATATCGGTTGAGGATGCTGCTTTTTTTTTTGGACAAGAGAGGGCGAGGAGGGCCGTGCACCGTCACCGTCAGGATATCGGTTCCTTCACGTACCGCGACCAACTGCATTGAGTGCACGTGGCGGTGGAGTCGGATTTTACGTTAGTCATGGAGTCAACATTCGTAAAATTGTGCACACTCCTAGCAACTGAGTGGAACAAATGTGGCTAGGATTAAGTATTAACGACATCAAAGCAGTGATTGGTACGGCCTATCGTGCCTCGTGGGGTAATATTGATAGTTTCATTGATGCCCTTACGGAATCCGTTTCTTCCTTTGGTAAATTCGAATATATTATCTTAATCGGTGATTTTAACATAAATCTTCTTAACATACAGGAAACTAATGTTAAAAAGCTGCAAAGTTTCTTTAATTACATGAATCTCACTCAGTTTGTAAAGCAACCGACGCACTTCACAGATCATAGTGAAACATTGATTGATGTAATTTGTTCCAACATGACTCTTTATAATGTAACCGTCAATTATATTCCTGATCTTTGCAGTCATGCATTTTTAACTTGTGAACTGAATATTAATAAAATCAAACATGCACCTAAGACAATTACCTATAGACCTTTAAAGGATATAAATATAGAAAAATTTGCCATAGATGTCAACTGTATAGAATGGGAAAGTGTTGTAAATGGCGTTGTTGATAAAATGGTGGAAAAATTCAACAATATTTTGCTTGAACTATACAATGTGCATGCTCCTCTTAGATCGTTTTATATATAAAAAAAAAAACATTCTTATCCGTGGATAACCTATACTGTAAAAGAAATGATACACCTGCGCGATGAATCATATGCTAAAAGTAGATTTACGAAACTTGATATTCATAAACAATATTACAAAGAATTAAAAAACATTGTTAGGACAGCAATTCATAGTGAAAAATGTGCATATTTTAATAATTATATTAATACGATACAAAACCCCCGTTATTTGTGGAAAAATATTAAACAAAACGTTGCTAATTTTAAGAAAAAAGACATTGAACTGCCAACTCATTTATGTAATTCAAATAATATAAATCATTATTTTCTTAAGCTTCCCGGCAATGATGAAGACAGTATATCACGTTTAACTAGCTATGAATTTGATAGATTTGGGCCTAACACTTTTAAGCTTAACACCTTTAATGAAACAGCTGTTCTCAATATAATAAAATCTTTTAAAACAAATGCACAAGGTCATGATGGCATTACTCTGAACATGATATTGTTAACTCTACTCCGCACATTAACAGTTATTACCAGAATAATTAACAAATCTATTGAAACAGGTGTGTTCCCAAAGAAATGGAAAGTAGCTTATTAAAACCGACTCCCAAAAAGCCCAATCCAAATGACTACAAGGATCTTCGTCCTATAAGTATCCTGCCCTTTATGTCAAAAATTCTGGAAAGAGTAGTCTGTACAAAGTAGACGGAGTATCTTGATGCTAATAATATTCTGCCTAAAAAGCAATCTGGATTCAGAAAATCTCGCAGCACTGCACTATATATATATATATATTTACCCTCCTTAACTTGCCTGGTACGATATTTATGCGTTATAGGTTGTTTATATTTATGTTTGTTATATGGGTGGAAGGTTGCGTTTTTGAGGGTCATGTACAAGAAACCATGCGTAACTGTTTCTATAGACTCAAAGTCTTGTACCAGATAAGAGACTATTTGACAGTGGACATGCACATTAGGTTGTGTGAAGCACTCATCCTGTCGAAGCTAACTTATGCGGATACAGTATTTGGTGAGTGTTTGCTCGCTAGAACCAAAAGATTAATACAAAGAGTTCAAAACGCCTGTGCACGTTTCTGCTTCACAATCCCTAACAAATCACACCTAACCCCATTTTTAAGTCGACACGACCTGATGGGTATGGCCGCTAGACGTACCCTGCACCTTGCGTCATTGCTTTTTGGAGTAATAAATACCGGGGAACCATCATATTTGTCCCAAAAGCTCATTTTCTCGCAGCGTGCGGTTAGGACAGTACCACGACTTACATACCCTAAGCATCACACAGCTGCCTTCCGTGGCAGTTTCCG
This sequence comes from Parnassius glacialis, assembly GCA_033319125.1. Classification (NCBI taxonomy): domain Eukaryota; kingdom Metazoa; phylum Arthropoda; class Insecta; order Lepidoptera; family Papilionidae; genus Parnassius; species Parnassius glacialis. Next base: position 28,392,848 of record JAVANC010000023.1, on the reverse strand, counting down.
CTTTGCTGCCACTAAGTGCTGGAATGACATACCCCCACCGATCAGAAATAGTCAATCAGTTGCCACTTTCAAAACTTTATCAATCCTCTCTCTCTCTCTTACACACACATAAACACACAATTTATTTTATTTTTCTGTATATATACCACCTTTTGTTATTACTACACTATAAATTTATCACTGGTACATGGAAATTTGACAGATTTGTTCATTTTATTTTACCTTTATTTTATGTTTTTGTTAATATTTTTTCTCTTGCTGTTTTTTGTCATCTGCCTCATACCCCTGGCTCCACTGAAAATCAGCGTTACGAATTGATGTATGTATATCTTCAATTCGTGACTTAAAGCTGAGTGGAGACCATTTTGGTGCATATTACATTTCTTTTATTTCTGTTTTTATATTTTTGTTAAGTTAAAAAAATTGTTTTATTTGATTTATTTTTGTTTGTTATAATTTACTTATGTGCCAAATAAACTTATTTCTTTCTTTCTTTCTTTAAACTCTGTGCAAGATTTGACCTTAACAAACAAACATTACAAGTTAAATAAAAGCTTTTAAAACTAAGAGAGTATTTTTCCCTGTTTTTCCGTTTCCCTTTTGTCGCAATATTCATTGAACATATAAACACTTACTTGTTCTGATACAATCGTATCTGCGGCGTTACGTTATTTTCTAGATCGTACTGTACGTCCAGTTTTTGTTTCTTCAGCGTCTCTATAGCCGCGTTAGTCTTCGCTATTGGCTTGTGTAACTCGGCCAATTCCATTTTCACTTGAGTTTCTGCAAACAAAATGAAATTTCATGGCTCGGTAACTCAATGACAAGTGTTTGTAAGACCTACAAATAATTGTTTCTTGTCTGTACGTTGGCCCAGAGTAATATTTTTTTTTTTTTTATAGGATAAGGGTGAAAAACGAGCACACAGTCCACCTGATGGTAAGTGGTTGCTGCGGCCCATAGACATCTACATCTATCCTCTGTTACAGATCAAAATGCAGATGCGTTTTCACCCGTGAGGACTAGGATGGAATGCCTCATTTCCAGTAAAAAGGGCCTCCGGCTACCTGCACTCACCAAGCGAAACGCAGAGGTAAACCTCTACTTCACGCTGGTATTCTGTGAGGTCGTGGTACCACCCCGGTTCGAGCCGGCCCATCCATGCGACAGCAAAAGCTGCCGCCTGGCTCTACCACTGTTAATCCTTAATCCTAAAAGGATTAAGGATTAACAGTGGTAGAAGTGAAATCCTAATAGGATACCGGATCTTAAGATACCGGAGTAATTCTTAAGTTTCATTAAAAGTAAATAAAGGGCATTGCTAACAATAAAACATTTTTTATTCTAAAATAATGTATTAGAAATCACTCTTTATAAATAAAAGGTTCAATGAAGAATAGTACAAACAAGACGCAACTATATGTCCATAAGCATAAAGTCCTTTTTCGTATGGGGCTATAGTTGTTAATAATTATACTTGAATTTTCGCATAAAAGATCTTTCTTACATTGAAATTATTTAATATAATTTCTATTAATTGTATATATAATTGTAACACGAATGCGTCGGCTCGTTTAGGAAAGGACCACGCTCTCACAGAATACCAGATTAATGCCGCTGTGTGTCATATGGTGAGTGTAGAGAACTGGAGACCCTTTTTACTGGAAACGAGGCATTCCATCTTAGTCCTCACGGGTGACAACGCATCTGCATTTTGATTCGCAAACAAGGATAAATATAGATGTATATGGGCCATAGTTACCACTTAACATCAGGTAGATTGCATGCTCGCTTATCTTTTTCCATACTGTCAAGATACGTATTATTTATAAACATTAGCTGGCACTGTACAAAAACAATCGTTAAATGTTTATGAGGTACCCATTATCGATAATAAAGCAATACCGACCAACTTACTACTTCAGTCGTCTATATCACAAAGATATTAAATAACCGGCCAAGTGCGAGTCGGACTCGCGCATGAAGCGTTCTGTACCATCATAATAAAATTTTTTAGTAGGGGAGCCCCCTTAAACTTTTAATTTATTTTTATTATTTGTTGTTATGACAACACAAATACACATTCTGTGAAAATTTCAACTGCAGAGGCTTAGTAATACGGAACCCTAAAAAGTGACAAAATAAGAACACTTAAATAAGTATATTACCATCTCCTACAGCCTCAATTAAGCGAGTCTTGTCGGTGATTAATTTTTCCAACTTAGCTTTAGCTTCAATCAATTCTTTTTCTCTGTTTCTGTGCCGTTCTAACTTTTCTTGTAGCGACGCTTCTATATCTTTTAGCAGATATTCCTGCTGACGAGCAGTGTTTATTGTTTCCTTTATGTTGTCTTTAAGTGTGTGGATTTCTCTATTCTGAAAGTAATATTCATAAAAAGAAATAGGCCAGAAAAAGAATGACAAATATTAAACAAAAACATAGCCTGCAATAATAAATGACTCGATCTCATTGTGACTCAGTTATATTTAACACAAACTTTATCTAAAAATAAAAGATTTAAGACGAAAATGCATGCCGGGAAAAACTATCTTTGAACTTTTCCAATAGCTTCACTATATTTTGCGTTGATGGGATCCCATATAACACAAGCATATTCTCATCCAGGCTTAACGAAGACTAAGCAAGCAGCAACATATTAGAGGTTAAAGGCTTTTTGAATTTATTTGATTATCTTATAACATGACTATAATTTTTACTAAATGTAGATTGAAGTAGAATTTTTGATCCAAAACTACACCATGATTTTGAACGAAAGTATAGTTCAATTTAACTACTTTACAAAAGTATAGTACGTTTTTGTAATAGATATCTACGTATCTATACCTAATTGAAGTTTATTTTTCCGACAATTAATTTCATATCCAAATGACTAAGATCTTCTTAACTCAATCAACTATATGTATTATATATTTACAAGCCTTTAGATTGTCGACATATAACAAATATTTAGATTGATCATTCATTTATGTCGTGTACAAAGATGACAAAAAACAATGGACCAAGGATAGGTCCTTGTAGAACACCAGATTTTAACATTATTGTTTTGGAGCAGTAGCATTTAAAAAAAACTATCTGATGATTACTGCCTCGTTAGTCGACCACTAGTAGTCGAAGATGACGAAGTAGTCATCATTGAACTGGACAGATTTTTATTTATGTACTAATTTTTTACAAAGTATTGATGCTGCACAAAAATTTAAATTGAATGGAAATTTTTAGCCGATTTAAAAAAGGGGCACTATGTCATAGTACCGATTTTGTATTTTCTACCCTGATTTAGTTATTATACGGGACCACATTATATTATAAAAATCAAGTAAATCAAGTATCAAAAATACAGTTGACGAAAATATTGCGTGAAATACAAACAAAAAAAGACATTTTACAATTGAATTGTAAACTTCTTCCCTTTTTGAAGTCAGCTAAAAATAGGAAACGTGCGAAGTCTTTCGCAGTTCTTGTACTATGAGAGAAAACACATTTCGAAAAGGTAGGAGATTTAAAAAAAGTTGACTTTTGTTAAATAAAAAACTATTTTTTAAGCCAAAAAAATAAATATTTTTTATTTTAATTGTAACTACTTTTCAAACAATAATAATAATTTTCAATACAATTACTGCTAATTAGGTTATATTGATAGAAACCGGAACATCATTCATGATGATGATGAATGATGATGATAGAAACCGGAACATCATTACATCTTCCATGTAAGGCCCGTAAGTGCGAGCGAGAGCTCAATATCACTGATTTTGCGTCCGCGTTTTGTGGCCGCGACTGCCATGAATACATAAAAAATAACTATAAATAAATTATAAATTCCGCTCTATAAATAAAATAAATAAATTTATATTATCGTATTACACTAGCGATCCGCCCCGGCTTCGCACGGGTGATTTCTGGATCTCGGCAACAGCGCCACCTACCGGATCCAATTGTGAATCTGAACCATCCAACCACTCGCTCAAACACACACATTTTTGTAAGTTTTTTTTTTTGTTTTCTTTTTCTTTTTAAAATAAAACGTTACCCCCACACTAGGATTTTCTCATGTATCGTGGAGGCAGTTTAAAAACACAAATTACACATGGACAAACATCCAGACCCGGAACAATTATTTGTAGGCCATACAAACACTTGTTCCGTGCGGGATTCGAACCCGCGCCCCTCAGCGCAGCAACTCATTGCTAAGCCACTGCGCCACGGAACGGTCTAACCGATTAACACATGGCAATTGATTTTTATATTATAGAAGAAAGATATACATACGGCTGACAATTTTTCCTGTTCCAGCTTGCTTATACCAACTTTAGCCTTTTCAATTACTTTCTCCAGTGGCTCCATTTTACTTTTATGGGAGTTCACCAATTTACCAGCTTCTTTCTTATCATTTGCATACTCTACAACTTTTTCTCGTAGGTCCTGATATTCTATCCAAAGTTTCTTTTTCTCGCATATTTCAATTTCTTTTTCAATCGCCTTCCGTTGATTCATACCGTCAATCACAATTTTTAATCTGTAAACAACACTTAATTCTTTACTACTGTCATCTTACTGACCAAATCTAATTGCGTATAGGGCTTTAAAAAAAACACACTAGGCATTATTTCTATATTATGGAGTTATTTTATATTCAAAAATAATGCAAATGGACAACTGCTTTTTTCCATTGTGAGGATTTTGCTTCAATTATTTTCTGTTTTTTTTTTTTAAATATAACCCCCACAACAACCCAGCCTGAAGGATATAGAGAACCATTATACCATATAATTACTAAACTCAAATAATGCATCTGTTGCCTCCTTTTTGTTTCAAGTTGGTTATAGGTATCCACGACCTGGACTACCCACTTACAATCTGGTGGACTGACTGCTAATTTGTCACTTTCGTTTAATTAAAAAAAAAACTGGCAGATTACACGAGATGACATACTACTATAGCAGGAAATTAAGTCTTTCAGCTTTCCCTTTTTTACCTCTTATGTTACCCACGGTACAAACTTATGTATTTTGTATGTGGTAGAGCCTGCTGCCTATGCTGCAGCTATATTAATAGTATAGTTGTAGCACAAATGGGTCGGCTCGACCGGGGAAGGACCACGTTCTCACAGAATACCAGCATAAAATAGCAGCTTAATACTGCTGTGTTTCGTATGGTGAGTGTAGAGAATCAGAGACCCCTTTTTACTGGAAATGAGGCATTCCATCTTAGTCCTCACGGGTGACAACGCATCTGCATTTTGATTCATAATCGAGGATAGATGTAGATGTCTATGGGCCACAATAACCACTTAACATCAGGTGGACTGTGTGCTCGCTTGTCACTTTTATTCTATAAAAAAATGCACTAGCTGAAATATGTGATATTTAAATTTTCCAATTATATCAAGACTGGTTTTTGGAACTTTATGAAAACATTATACTCATGAGGGAGGATTTGAGGTTTTATTCTATTCAATAAGTTTTACCTTTCATTAAGTCTTATTTGTTCCTGTAATAGCTGGGCATTATTCTGCAACTTAGTTGACAAACCCCGCTGCTTATTTCGACTTTCAATCAATTCGTCCAATTGTGAGACACTCTGTTGCCCACCAACTGCAGATAAAGTACTACGAAGTAGCTGTTGTGGATCCATTTTGGAGAAGTCCTGCACCCGATCTTGCGGAAGAAGCTGGCACAGATTGTCTACCTGTGTGACATTTTTATACTGTATTAGGTATTACAGAAGATAATTTATAAAGACTACATATTTGTGCCATTTGCTGTAGAAACTATCGGTCCGTGGGGTCCCCGTGCATTGAAGTTCCTAAAGGAACTCCATCCGCAGCTGGTCGTTGTTGCTGGTTATAAGAGGGCTTGTTTCATTTCTCACTCAAAGGCTAAGTATAGCCATGCAGCGGGGAAACGCAGCCAGCGTTCTTGGCACGATACCGCGGGGAGTAGGACTGTATGATAATTAAGTAACTAGTTGTAGTTTTTTTTTAATTATAGTTTAAATATTAGGATGCAAGTAACTTTTACTTGCATCCTAATATTTAAAATTAAAAATTTTGTTCAACAGACTTCATTGACAATTATTAAGAATAACTCAAAAACTATTGGTCAGACCTTGATCAAATTTATAGGGGACCACATGAGAGACACCAGCTTTCAAATAAAAAAAGATAATTCTGTACCTCAAGGGTAGTCCTACTAAATTTTGAAAAAGAAATCGTACACGTTATGGACAGAAATTATGATTTTAAGAATTCTTATTCAAGAAAAGTGAACGAAAAATGGTTGGATGTTATAGCTTCATTAATGTAGTCAATTGTAGATATTAACATTGACGTCTCAAAAAATAAATTTTAATTGTATGTCAACAATATTAATAATTTATATAATACAAGCTGGCCTGGGAGATTTAGTTATACACTATAAAAGGCGGTGTGATGTGTTTCACTCCAAACTCACTCTGTACATTTTACAGTGTAAATGAAAATTTTATACAGGGTTATTTTTCAAAGAGTAGCCGAATTTTAAACTTAAGTTTAAATATATAAATGATGATAAACCGTTAATGCAGTTTGATAAGGCTTCTACTTTTATTTGAAATTATCCCGAATTGAATTTGATTTATGGGTAACAAGTACACATACGCGCGCTTCTCTGTGTGCAATTTAATTCACAATGTTTTTGCCTACCGATCGACCCTTACGAATGTGTGCGTGCGCAATAAAATATGTTAAAATAATGCATTACCACACATTTTGAATTTAGAAGATAAAAAGGACAGAATGTTTGAGATCTTTTTTTAATTAATTTTTCTTCACCATTTGCCTATATTGCTTATTCTGAACCTTCTCTGCAAATTTGGCCGGTTATTGCAAAATAACCCTGTATAATAACTCGATCACAGGTGCCACTTCATCAGGTTTAGATTTTGCAACATACTTTTTTAGCATTAATTCTATTATATCTATTGCATGCAGCCTATAAAAGCCCACTGCTGAACAGATTGAATACCAGCGTAAAATAGCAGTTTAATGCTGCTGTGTTTCGTATGGTGAGTGTAGGAGAACCGGAGACACATTTTACAGAAAAAGAGGCATTCTATCTAAGTTCTTACGGCTGACAACGCATTTGCATTTTAATTCGCAAGCGAAGATAAATGTAGATGTATATGGGCCACAGCAACCACTTACCATCAGGTGGACTGTGTGCTCGTTTGTCACCCTATCCTATAAAAAAAATACTTGGTTGCCATTCTTAATTGGCCAGTGCTCACAATGGGACTTTTATACAGGCTTTTTTAGTTTCCCTCTGTAGCCTCTTACACCCCCACGCGACGATATGGAGTGGTGGGTATTCTTTCACCTCCACTAAACGGTTAAAACAAAATTATATTGCAATAATGAATAACTTTCGCCATTAATAAACAAATTATTTAAAACTTGACTACAGCGCAACCTACTAGGTCCTAGCATAACTATGAACCATTGTAATAACAAAGTAAATTGTGTAAATGTAATCTCAATAAGTCAAGTTGTCCAGAAATTAAACACGATTTACCTGTATGTTTAAAGAGGCTATTAGCTCCTGCACCTGTTTCTCTCTAACAGTTTTATGATCAATTGCCCAATTGGAAACATCCTTGAGATTGAACGTCCTTGTAATAATGACATTCCGTTTCCCAGGTTGCTGGTACAGTTCTATCTCTATAGTTGATTCTTCACAGCCACTTCTAACATATTCTGATATCTAGGAAATATAATTTATACTGTTATCTATACAAATAAATAAAATTGTAGTGTCTGTTTGTAATGTCAAAATTACAGCGTTTTACTAAATGCATATGAAAGTATAAACGGTACTTGTTACAAAAATACACTTTTAAAATTTTTGTCTGTCTGTCTGTTTGTTCCGGCTAATCTCCGAAACGGCTGGACTAATTTTGATGGGGCTTTCACTGGCAGATAGCTGATGTCATAAGGAGTAACATAGGCTACTTTTAATTAAAAAAAATAATTAGGGTTCCTTACAAAAAATTAAAACACTAAATTACACGCGGGCGAAGTCGCGGGGAACGGCTAGTATAATATATAACTATATTATAGTGACAATGTAAGACGACGGAATTATCATACCCCATATCATCCTGTGGGTGTATTAAGAGGGAACTAGGTAAATGAAACAGGAGATGGGCAGCAGCATTTTTCTGATAACAACTCATTTTTTTTTAATATTTTGGTTTTTAGAAAAATATTTTAATATTTTTCTAAAAATATTTTTTTTTTGAAAAAAAAATTTTTCTAAAAACCAAAATAATTTTTAAAAATATATAATATATAATTTTCTTATAAATTAGTAAACAGTGGTAGAGCCACGCGGCAGCTTTTGCTGTCGCACGGATGGGCCGGCTCGAACCGGGATGGTACCACGACCTCACAGAATACCAGCGTGAAGTAGAAGTTTACCTCTGCGTTTCGCTTGGTGAGTGCAGGTGGCCGGAGGCCCTTTTTACTGGAAATGAGGCATTCCATCTTAGTCCTCACAGGTAACAACGCATCTACATTTTGATTTGTAATAGAGGATAGATGTAGATGTCTATGGGCCGCAGCAACCACTTACCATCACGTGGACTGTGTGCTCGTTTGTCACTCTTATCCTATAAAAAAAATACTAGTAATGCTATTAAACATTACTAATATTCCCTTTAACCACTTCTGGTAAGCTTAAAAAGTTTGTGTTAGAAATGGTTCCCGACAGTAGTCGAATGGCGGATTCGAACGCACGACCTTTCGAGTTCGCGGTGCGCGCCCTGCCATTAGACCACTGACGCTTCAAATTATTATTATTTTAAAATTACTATGAGGTTGCCAAGCATGGCAAATATTACCCTATGAAGCAATCTATTGGGGCTTGTATTTCATAAGATTTAACTTATACTTTTGAATGCAATAAACTGTTTTTAATAATGATTTAGAGCCACTTTTATTAGTGGGGTCGTTTTTTTTATTTACAAAATGTGTACAGAAATTTCCAACATTAAACTAATTCTCATTTCTGTTTCTTGCGTTAGGTGATATTGTTTGTGGGGTATATAGGAAAAAACATTGTGATTTTGTATATTGAACTATTTATTCACTAGCCCCCAAGTGACTAGTTCAATATACAAAATCACTACACTTTTTTTTAAATGTATTATCAGGAATATATTGCTGCCCATCTCCTGATTTTTTTCCCTCTGACATCTCTGAAGACACGCACGGGTCAGTATGTGGTAGTGGATATATTTACAACTCCTTTGGATGGTAGAGTTTAAAAGCGGTTTTTGATAATTGTCCAAAAACCATTATAGATCAGCGATTCCTAAGTTTCCGTAGAAAAGTCACCAAGGTTCCGCGAAATCATTTCTATCACGCATACAACTGTCACTTATAAAACCGATCTATAAAGCAATTATTGATAAAATGGTGAAACAATTTAATTCTTCACTTTTAAAGTTAAAGTAAAGAATAAAGTGTTTTACTTTTAAAATATTTTATATTTGTTCTTATTTAAATTACAGTGTCTTCCATTTGTAATCATTTGATATGGGGTTCCATAAAATAAAAGGTATTTTGTGAGGGTTCCCTTATCTTAAAAGTTTAGGCAACCCTAATATAGATGTGCACATATTTTATTATTTAAGTTCTATGCTGATGAAATCTCAGATAAAAGCTAGTTTTGAAATGTAATTGTATTTTATTTACAAATATTAAATTAATTCCAGCGATTAACTGATGTTACATCATTGACAGTTTTATTTTCAGTCATGAACTTTTGACTAATTAAATTTAAAATGAACTAAACAGGATTATGTTATGAGCATCTTTCTATTGTAAGCCTGCCAAAACATTGTTATACTATATATATATATATATATATATATATATATATATATATATATATATATATATATATATATATATATATATATATATATATATATATATATATATATATTTATTTATTTATTTTAACATGCTTTTATTGGCTTGATATCTATATATGTAATGGAATTTTTAAATGTGATTTTCATCCCCTTCAATACGTCATATTAACTTGAAACTTCGCACACTTATCAAGGACCACAATGCAATAATTTTAATAGTTTTTCCCATTATCCTTAGGATTTGTTAATAATTCATAAAGCAACTACGATTTCTGTTCCAAAAAAAATATGCTTTTGTAGTTAGCCGCACTAAAAATAGAAAATAAATAACAGTTAAAAACACGCTTTTGTAGATAACCAAACTAAAAAGTAGAAAATAATTTTCAATAAGTTTAAAATTAGAAAATAGTGATTAACAAAAAAAATTCATTTTATTGTAAAAATTGTGTGGTGCTTGATGTCATTTGTTGTAAAATTATTTGTGGATATTTGTAATATTAGCGTCATCATAAAAATATCTGAAAAAGCACCCCCCACTTTTTTTTCTGAAACTATTTATGAAAGAAATGTAATTGTATAAAAAGTGGGAGAAATAAATGTTTAATATTATTTATTAAATTTTAGTTTGGTTATCTGTACAAGCGGGTTCTTTTAGTATTTTTAAACTATCATTTATTAATTAATTATTAGTAGGAAGATTATGTCAGTTCAATGAGTTTATTTGTGTAGAAAACTAGTTCTTCAGTATCCTAAGGCCAGCTGTTGAACATCATTGCCTGTTAACTAAAGCTAAAATTATTACTTAAATCGTGCCGCAGATTACTAAAGCCAACCCAATTTATATTAAAGAAAGACATAGAAAGGCGCTAATGAACTTACCACTACACGACAAGCAACACGCCTACAGTCTAGGCAAATCAACAGAATCGGCACTTCACCAGGTAATTACAAAGATTGAAGAGGCCATCCAAAATAAAGAAATATGTCTAGGTTCCTTCATAGATATAGAAGATGCTTTTGACAGAACAAACTTCTCCAGCATAAAAGGTGCACTCAGTAGACATAAAGTTGAACCGGCACTGATTGACTGGATAGTATACAAGCTCAGTACACGAATAATAAAGATTGCTGGTGAATCTCAACCAATCCAAATTAAGAAAGGCTGCCCGCAGGGTGGGGTTCTTTCACCTCTCCTGTGGAATATGGTCATCAATGTACTCATCAGCAAATTAAATGCCAATCACTTCTACACAGTAGATTATGCTGATGACCTGACAATACTGGTCTCTGGAAAGACACTAAAGACAGCAAGCATAGTGTCTGACCTAACCCAAGCGGATCTCCGTAAAGTGGAGAGATGGTGCAGGGAATATGACTTAACCGTCAATCCAAATAAAATGGTTCTAGTAATGTTCACACAAAAACGAATGCTGAATAACTATCATCTTCCAAGTCTTTTCAGCATGAAACTCCAGCTATCCTGAGGTAAAATATTTAGGTCTTACCTTGGACAGCAAACTTAACTAGAATAAACAAACACATAGAAAACAAAATCAACAAAGCTAGTATAACTTTCTGGCAATGCAGAAACATGATTGGCAAAAGATGGGGACTGACGCCAAAAATCATACTGTGGCTTTACAAAACTGGAATTCGGCCCATGATCACATGCGGCGCTCTGGTATGGTGGACCAAGACAAATGAAGCCACCACTATAAAGAAGCTTCAGCGCTACCAGAGACTGGCATATATGACTGCCACAGCCTGCATAAGAACTACGCCAACAGCAGCCTTAGAAGCGATGTTGGAGCTAACCCCGTTTCATCTACATATACAACAAGAAGCGACTTTAGCTGCCATCAGACTCAAGACCCTAAATCTTTGGAGTAAGAATAGTGTCCCTCATACAGGCATAATTGATGGAATTCACTCAAAAATTCCTATCCTACAAGCCAAGTACGATAAAATTCCTAAACAATTTGATTTCGATAAGAAGTACAAGATACAATTAAATGAAACTAACCAGCCAGAAGGATTAAGCCCAAAAGAGCTTAGAGTTTTCACCGATGGTTCTAAAACAAATGAAGGTGTAGGTTCTGAAACTTTCTCTGAAGACCTCAATATCCACATATGCACACTGCTGGGTACCTATAACACAGTCTTTCAGGCGGGATGTATGGGTATCATTCAAGCGGCTATAGCAATAGATGCTAGGAAGGTTAATGAATTCCCCATCAGAATACTGACCAACAGTAGGGCGGTACTACAAGCTCTGAGTTACAATGTGGTGAACTCAGGACTAATATATGAATGCCATCAACGATTAAATGTGGTATGTAAAAACAACAATGTGACTCTGCAATGGATAAAGGGACACAGTGGATCCAGAGGCAACGATGCAGCAGATGAACTGGCCAGAACAGGATCGGCTCTGGCACTATAGGGCCGGAACCAATCATACCAATCCCCTTTGGTAACATTCGTTCACTGGTAATTAGACCCTTCACTAATCAACACGCTCAGCTTTGGAAAAATCTAGTAGACTGCAGACAAGCTAGGGAGGCCCTGCCTGAAATAAACAGTCGCTGAACCAAAGTTTTAATGAGACTGGACAAGCCGCAGATCAGGATAGTAACAAGTGCCATTACAGGACACGGCACCTTTAACAAACATTTATTTACTATAGGTGTTACAGATATTCCCCTGTGCAGGGCATGTATGGAGGAGGAAGAAACGGCGGCCCACGTGCTACTGAAATGTCTGGAGGTCGCTACGTACAGGGCTAAACATCTCGGCACGCCGTGATCACTCCCCGAAGTTGCATGCAACATCAAAGGATTGTTGAGCTTCTTCAAGAAGATCTCATGGCTCGAATAATCACATTATTCCTGCCCACACACAAAATACGCGCATAGACGTGGAGTTGCGGAAAACAACTCGTCGTAAACTAAACTAAGACATAGAAAGCTATAAATATTATTTACTTTTACCACAGAATAAATAAGTACAGAAGTTGCACTCTTTTGATGTTGACTGCTTGCCGACGTTTTCATAGCCTACATAGTTATTATTAATTAGATAAATCGCGCACGCAAGCTAAATAAAACTTTATCACTTCGTGCGAGGGTCCGTATTACTTTGCATCTTTTCTCCTTACTACATCACAACGGACTTTCCGTGGTTGCTGAGGGCTGTTAACCCTTTCGCTGTCTCGTGCACTACATATAGGTCATTGCTATCGTCTTACTATTGTGTCTGAAAACCGGACAGTGAAAGTGTTAATAAAGAGTAAAAAAATACATTGTGAAATGGTGGGTTACTTAGGTAAAGTACCTATGCTGACTATAATCAACCATATTATCTACTATGTGAATTCTGTGACGCCCAACGCCATTTCGTCGGGAATCGCGATGCTTGATTCATATAGGTATAGCGTAAACAACAAATAAATCCGAAATACAATTCCTAACAGAAATATGATCATAAAGTACTTAGTTAAAAATCTTGTAAACAATGTTGTGATTTCAGTATTTTAAGACTTAAAATATTTTAATTACAAAGACGAGTATAGGTTTGTAATTTTAATTAGGTACTTGGGTAGTGAAGTAAATTTTAACCAAGTTTTGTAATAAAGTACTTAGATATTACTTCTGTAGTTAAATTATTATTTAATTATTTTTTTGCTATAAGTACCAATCGAACAAAAAAATGAAATAAATTTACCTTTCATTAATCTTCAGTAACTCAAAAACTGATATATCTGATACCTTTTAATTGCTCATTATGCATCCATCCCCACAACAATTACAGTAGCAACGACATTTTGCCATTATAATTTATCAAATAGATAGGTAATATACATATATATTATTCTTAATTTACATTAAAACTTTTTCAACTATTTTATCCTACAATGAAATATACCAAACACTACACAAAAACTATTTCAACGAGTATTTCAACAAGCATTTACAAAAAATTATTTACATAAACAGCTTTAAAAACTTTAACATTCAATTGTATAAAGCGCGCTAGCCTCAACTGCGATCTACCCCTGTAGGGCTAGCATGGGCTGGGGACAAAAAATTTATCTCCCGATTATATCCTCCAACAAGAGATAAAATTATCTTTTCCCTATGCCAAAGCACGGCAACGGGGAAAAGTATATCCCCGTTTGACATAACGAGTAGACATACATACATCCCCCGTCCGTAGCATGGAGCCAAATGAAAGATAAAAAATTTGAAATGGACAAATCTATCCTAGTTCATTGGACGTGGGTTTAAGTTTATATTCATACAAAAAATCTATCTAAGTCTATCTCCCATTTTATCAACTGTGGATATTATATCTACTGGTGCGCCCATGCTCGAAGGGTGGATAAAACTAAGGGAGAGGATAAACATTTTCTCTTTTCCCCGGGGATAAAATTGTCTCCTGTCCATGCTAGCCCTGCTGGGACAGCTCGCGATTTTAGGTAATTATTTCACACAGGTAGCAAGAGTGACAGAGGCCTGCTTTTACGTTTATTTACCAACCTTTTTAGCTCGTCCTATAACACTAGTTTTCCCACAAAGGCCCAAAATGATAGCGCACACAAAAGTCGATTTACCAGTTCCATTTGGTCCTATAATCAAATTTAATGATTGACTGGGAAACAACTCGACTTGTTTGTAGGTTCTGTAAAAGATAAATCAGTGAAAACATCAAACAATACAAAAAATATTTGGCGCGTAAAAACGTAATATACTAACACAAAGTTTTCAAGAGCTACTCTATAAATACACCCTGCTTTTACACCATCCTTATTAATTACTTTAGACATTATTATTGAAGATTTTGTGTAATAAAAACATACATGACTTTATGTAATAATGTTTATAATAAAATCATTTTTCAATATTTATTGAGAACAGTATTTATTGCTATAACAAAACTGACAGACAAGTGACAACTGATTGTTGTTGTTGTTGTTTTTATTATTCGCTCGAGAGAGCAGGCAAAGGAAATATGCTATACAGCCTAGTCTTTATGTTATCCTTCATAGTTCACTGCTTCACAATATGTTGATGCGTCACATTGTGCAGACCTTGGGAGATTTTGATGGCAATTTGAACCAGCAGGCAGCTGACAGTTGGCGATGGAATCTAAAGGCGCCTATGCAAACAAACAGCTTATCTTGAAATCCATCACCAGCAGAGCACTTGTTTCACCGTTTCCACTAATAGTTCACATGCGAATTTTTTTCGATTATCAATTAAATATAAAACCGATATTTTTTTGTTTGAACGCAGCACAGTCTTGAATTTCATGCAATACATAGGCTGCACTAAAAGTATCGGGAATGGAATATTTCCACTGTTCCTGTCATATTAAAATATTTTTAATTGAAAACTCCGTGGTTTTAAAAATTGAATACCATTTATTTGTTTAAAAAAAGATCCTCGGTCTTGTCACAAGGTTTTGTCAAACTTGTTTAGTCGTTCAGAAAATGGAATTGACTCGAAAAAATTCAAGAGCGATGATTTATTATGACTTTCGAAATGGTTTAACACAAAAACAGTGCGTTGACCGGATGATTTCTGCATTTGGTGATGAAGCCCCATCCAAAACCACAATTTATCGCTGGTTTGCTGACTTTCAACGTGGACGTGTCAAGCTCAGTGATGATCACCGTCAAGGTCGTCCAAAAACTGCAGTCACCCAAGAAAACGTTGATGCTGTGCGTAAGCTGATTGAGGAAGATCGACATGTGACATACCGCGAAATTCAGGTAACTTTAGACATTGGCATGAGTCAAATACAAATAATCTTGCATGAACAATTAGGTGTAAAAGAGTTGTTTTCCCGATGGACACCGCATTTGCTCTGTGAAGAGCAAAAAGCGGCTCGCGTTACTTGGTGCATCAGAACTCTCGAAAGATTCCATGCAGGATCCTCAAATGCTGTATACAACATCGTATC
Source organism: Parnassius glacialis (assembly GCA_033319125.1). Lineage (NCBI taxonomy): Eukaryota > Metazoa > Arthropoda > Insecta > Lepidoptera > Papilionidae > Parnassius > Parnassius glacialis. The sequence goes on along the minus strand of JAVANC010000023.1, from coordinate 28,376,947 downwards.
AGGTGACGAATCCTGGATATACGCGTACGAACCCGGAACAAAAAACCATTTACGAGTTTGGGTGTTCGAAAATGAGTTAAAGCCAACAAAAATTGTTCGTTCACGGAGTGTTGCAAAAAAAATGGTGGCCACGTTTGTCTCCAAAACCGGCCATGTTTCGACTATTCCTCTTGAGGTACAAAGAACGGTTAATGCAGAATAATATGCTAGTATTTGTTTGCCACAGGTCGTTTCTGAGCTCCGTAAAGAGAACTGCAACCGCCGCATCATCCTCCATCACGACAATGCGAGTTCTCACACCTCACACAGAACAAGAGAGTTTTTAGAGCAAGAAAACATTATTTAGAAGAATTATTAGACCATCCGCAGAGAAAGAATTATTAGACCATCCGCCGTACAGCCCCGACCTAAGCCCTAATGATTTCTATACTTTCCCTAAAATAAAGAATAAATTGCGGGGACAGAGATTTTCATCACCTGAAGAAGCTGTGGACGCCTACCAAACGGCCATTTTGGAGACACCAACTTCCGAATAGAATGGTTGCTTTAATGATTGGTTCCATCCATGAAGCTAATACAAAGGGGAGACGGCATAATCAACTGTGCACTGTGATTCTAAGTAGGTCCTGGCGTCATCATAGTGGGCGTGGCTTTAGTTAGTATACTGTCAGCATTCGTCCTGTGAGCTTATGTGTTGAAAAAAATCGCAAATCGGTGTATTTTCGTAGTATTAAGAAGAAAAGGATGAAGTGTTGTGTTTTATTGTGTAAAAACTACTCAGATAGACGCTCTGATGTTATGTATGGCATCACATTTCATTTGTAAATAATTTTACACCTAATTTATTAAAATAGTTCTAGAAAAATCTCTGAGTCGGCTTTCAAATATAATTAAATATATTCGACACTAGATTGCGACAATTTGTGTCATGTGAACTAAAAATATAAAGATCCGTAGAACTCAGTATTGGTAAAATAATCATACGAAGGTGCTGAAATTTCTTTTGCATTCAGACATAAAGAAATTTTAATTGCAAAATATTATTTTTATACTTTATAACATTTTGTGGACATGCCGTCATCTACCGTCAAGGTAGCTAACCTACATTGCAACATCGATATGGAAAGATTGGAGTAGTTTTACAATTTATCGGTAGATGTAGATAATGTAAAGGGGGCGAGGCTTTGCATCCCCTCGCCCCGCAAATTGTCACGCATTGTTACATAGTGAAATTTAATTACAACGTCTCCTCTTTGTATTTGCTTCATGGTTCCATCGTATGGAAAAATGTGTCTAATTTCGCGGAGAATGCTACGAAAAACAATAAATACATTTTTAAATAGTAATGTTGTGTCAGTTCCTTGATTCCCGAAATTTTCAGTGCCGCCCTTATAATACTGAATGGATATACTTACATTTCTTGTACGTTGTGTCTCCAAAAAAGTCCTACGGCTTAAAACCAAATAGTTTGGTCATTTTATACTTCCGTTTAGTTTCTTTTTAATTATTAAGTGGCGAAGCTTGCGAAGACACTTATTGATTTCACGATGTCTGTCCGTCTGTCCGACTGTCCCACGATTATCTCGAGAACGGTTTCGAATTTTCAAATTCTGTTTTCAGCAATCGATTACTGATCACCCAGGCATCTGAACCTCCTATTTTGAAACTGATTGCTTAACGGCACCGTTACAAACCGCTACAAAGCTGATTGCTTCGCCACTTTGCTATGCTGTTAGTTTGCTAGGTTTATTGTTACTTGATATTTGTTACTCGCACCTTTCACGTTGTTGGCTGTCGCAGGTCTGAGTGTTTTACATCTCACGTAAATAATTTTAAATTAAAAATTTTGTAAAACCGACTTCAATATAAAATATTAAGAATAACTCAAAAACCATTTGACAGACCTTGATCAAATGTATATGGGACCACATGTGAAGTACCAGATTTCAAATAAAAAAGAATCATCGGTTCACCCAGTAAGAAGTTATGAGATAACACACATAAAAACAAATCATACAGTCGAATTGAGTACCGGCTCCTTTTTGAAGTCGGTAGAAAAGAAGATACCGTCATCTATCGGTAGTCGATTCCCCATAGTAGTCTTCCAAGACACCCATGGGCAATATTACTATACTCTTTGCACATGAGACGAACGTCTATTTATTTTTTCTTCTCTCTAGTAATGAGTAACAAAACATCTGTTTTGTCTGACTCGGGTGAATTGTGTCTATACAATATTTTTTAAAGATACATGCATGATTATATTTAGGGTTGCATGTCGAGCTGACTAATTTAAAGATCGTCAACGGTGTAAAACGTCTGTAATCATCAATCCGTGTTGTCTTCGGTAATAACATCTGGACATGAGGCCAAGCTGTTTCTAAAATATTTGTTGTCATTAAAATTAATAATTATGCTGTATGTCAGTATACTTTTATGTAAGCTTTAATTTTGAAAAAAAAACATACCACTGCGTTTATTGCTGGTTCTTCCAAGGACAGGCTTTTCTGGACATGTTGTCACAAAAATAAATAACCACGTTTAATAAGATATTTTTGATCTATATTGTAAAAAAAACTTTAATTATATCTATTGTATCTTTAATATGTAAAACCATATTAGCATAGTAGCAGATATTATCATTATGAAGTCTATCATACAAAGAAACTCCAAATATAACTTGCGGAGTGACCTTAAGCTTCTTCATACGGCCAATGGTGAATGCCACGTCTCAGATATATATGTCATCACTGGCAACACGCACTGGCTGTTCCCAACAACTACCGGTGTTGGTGTGACATGGACGTTACGCATGGCTTTATGTCTAATCCATGTTCATTTTAATACCTATCCGTTATGTAACACTATTAAGATCACTGAGCTGAGGTCTTTCGGCGATTATGTCTTAACGATAGTCATCATCGGCAAATCGAAGGTGAGTGATATAATCACTCTTGATGTTGATATCGTGTATTTTCAGTCCAGTAGCATAAAAACATCTATAAATACATCGGCAAATAATTCGGAGAAATAACGTCTTATATCTCTCTACAGATGGATGTTTTGTACTCTCGTTCTTTACTCGGAGAACCATCGTTGTCCTACTATACAAACACTTTAGCACATCGATATATCGACAGTTAACTTGTCCCCGCAAAGGGGATTTTAGCACCATCCAAATTTTGACAAAATCAAAGGCTTTTTCTTAGTCCACATACGCAAGAAACAATTTACCGAAGCGTGTGTATGAGGTATTTTTTCATAGAACTAGGGTGACGAACGAGCACACAGTCCACCTGATGGTAAGTAGATGCTGTGACCCATAGGTATCTACATTTATCCTCGATTAAGAATCAAAATGCAGATGCATTGTCACCCCTGAGGACTAAGATGAAATACCTCGTTTCCAGTAAAAAGGGTCTCCAGTACTTTGCCCTCACCATACGAAATACAGCAGCCTTAAACTGCTATTTTACGCTCGTAGTCCGTGAGCGGTCCTTCCTCGGTCGAGCCGACTCGGGGGGTCGATAGGATCCATTAATGCTACAGCTAATATAACTGCAGCTAAGTATCTAATTTTTTTTGGATACCGGTATCTAAGCTTTTTTGGATACCGGTTTGTTTAGGAGTCAACAAGCCTGTAGGCCAAACGTTTCGTAATGCCTCTCATAAATAACATGTTGTCGGCTTATAAGAATAATCGGTCTGTTATTATAGAGTGTTGTTGCCTTTATTGAAGAATAAGACCACGTTCACTTTAGCTCCACGCATTCAAAACAGTGCCACCATGATCGACAGAATTGAAGAGCTTTTGAAGGATCTTAAGTACCGGTTTCCACCCAATTTCAGAAGATTTGCTGTAATTCATTAGGGCTTTGTAGTTTTTAAAGTGCAGGAGCGCCATACTTATCGCGGTCATGCTGACGACTGGGGTATCATCGGAATATTGTCGAATGAGACTTGCTCTTGGATCCTTACTCACAGTTACTTGTGGTTTCAAAGACGATGTGTACAGTCCGCAGTCCGTATAATGCTTAAATCTCATTTAAAATCTCAAGTCCTGGAAATGACGCTGCCACAATCGGTCTTCAACTTTGACCGATCGATCTTTCCCGCAGATAGATATCTCTTTCCAGCAGAATCTTTAAAATTTGCTATTACTGAATATAGTAAAACCTAGTAAAACCAATATTTTTGATAACGTTGTCATAGAATAAAATATAACGAAAAACGAATATTAGCTTTTCGTTATTACAATTTTTATTCTTTGCTTTTTATTATGCTTTTTATTACAATGGCAATGTTTTGAAATAATTGACGAATCGGAACGCCGTTTACAGTCAGCTAAAGCCAAACAAACCGAATCCGGCTGATGTGATTGTCGCTCCTTTGTAAGGGAATCGCGAGCTCTTGTAGTCTTTAATCCGCATGTTTTGTGTATGAAAATCATAATAAAAATTGTTTTTGTGAATGAATATGTGCTTAATTTATTCATAATTAATTACAGTTATTATTAATATTGGTATTATAATAGTATTCAGCAACGATACGTCGCATTCTCTCTGTTAGGATTTAATGGAGGGTATTCTTGTTTATAAATATTGATTTGCTACATAAGATATTTTGAAACGATCCCATTGTGTTTCTATAGTGAAATGTAGGCAAATAAAATTGTGCAGCGAGATCTTTATCGGCAATGCAACAGTTGGATACGAGATATGGCGCGACCATAATCTACTGTGAGAGGTGATTCGGGGTCGTGTTTCTTGTGTTTTCTTGTGTTTGATCAGTGTTTTTTGACAATGGAGGGGACTACGGAAAAGGATTGCTCTCCTTTATGGAACCTGTACCAGCAAATCGTGTCGGATATGAAGGTATGTTAATTGTTTTGCCAATAGTCATCGCTAATGTCATGTGTAAGAGTTAAACCATCCTACATTTTCTTTTACGTTGTGATAATCCGCATAATTTGTGAGCCGTGTTCTATTATTTCATATCGATAATATTTATTTTTACAAGATTTTATTGAATTAGGGTTTGATGTCCAATGAGAGATGGACTACGGACTTGTAAATTTTGTTGATTCTTTTTCTTTTACAATTTTTCGTCAAAATATTTACTTACTTCATATCCGAATAATTTAAAAGTAAATATTCTGCTGTTTTCTCAGCTTTACAATGTAGGGAAATCATTCTATTAATTTGATTGTATAAATATAAATAACAATACATTAGGTATTGTTTTCTAAATAGAAAAAAAAATATTATTAAACTATTTTTAAGACAGACTGATTTTTGATTTTTTGTTAATAAATATCAATAAAATACTAGAAAGTAGCTTTTCTGCCAAGGAGTCTGTTAGTAGTACTGCCATCATCAGTACTTATTTTTGGTACCATAAAATATTAGGTATTCTAATTTAAAGGGTATGTAGAACTGTATAAGTGCAGGCTGTGGAGCATTCTATCTTAATCCAAGTTTTAGCCATTTAAATCAAAAAGGATGCTTTTGTAAAAAATAAAAAAAATTCTTAGTAGAAAGATGTTTTGAGTCTTGAATTTAAAATACATAGAATTTTATGATGAATGTCTTATTACTTTGCATAATATCTCTGGTTAAAATATTATGTACAATTTTTTTAATTGAGTAATTTATATATTAAATGTTTATTGCAACACATGTAAAATTTGATTTGAAAATATCCAATTTTTATAATAAAAAAAACAACATATTTTTATAGTAAAAGTATAAAAAGAATTGCAATTTTACCTCATACATGTCCACTCTTGAACACAGGCTTTTTCCAGGAAATGCCATAGAACGAGATTGTGTGCCCCTTGTATCCATTGTCTTCCTGTATATCTTACCAGGTTGTCACTCCATCTAATGGGAGGCGGCTGCCCAAGACGCCACTTAGAAATATGTGGCTACAACTTCAGAACCTTTTTTGCCTACTAGTTGTCAGTTCTATGCGCTATATGGTCAGCCCATTGGCAATTCAGCTTTTTGATTACTTAGGATTTATCAAGTTGAAAAAATTTGTCCTAGGTAGGTAATACTCATCAACAATTTCGAACTTAGTGTTTTTTTAAAATTCTGGCTATAATCTTCGTCTTCTACATATTGAACTTTGGAAGGCACAATTAAGGACTTTGAGATCAAAACCCTCTAGCAATCCAAATCTAAGTTGAGTATACAGCCCAGTAGCTTGAAAACATCTTCCAATCATCAAAGAGTCAGTCAAAGTCAAGAGTTTCAGGATTGTAACATCATCTTGTCTTAAAACTTTCTACAGTTGCAGTTAGTTTGTTACTTTGGTTCTTTACATGAGTAACCATTGTAGCCGTACTACACTTCGGCACTATATTTATACCAACATTTAATCTGGCACCACTGAAGAGACTACTGAATCACCTGAATATTAACTGAAAGAAAGGTTTTCCCATAGTTAACATAGGCAAGTTGAAGTTGCAGAAATTACTCTTCTGTCTTCTGTACAATTTTGAGGGTATATATGTAGTTTATAGGAATAAAGCCTTATCGGAAATAAGCTTTTCGAGTGGCTGGAAGTTGTCAAGTCTTTGTAAAAGATGATTTGTTACAATAACTTGTAATTATGCAGTAATACAAAAAAAAATCTTGTTTGTTTAGGTGGGACATTATTTATATTATATATGATAAGTCAAGCCATAAATATAAAGATATAAACTGATGGATATATATATCCTATCAATATATCTCTAGATGTAAGTTGTGATATATAATTTGATATGTTTGGCTTAATATGTATTCTTTGATATTGAATTTAAGTTATCAAATACTTGAATATGCTCATATATATATTTGTTTAATATTAATGAATATATTATGATGAATATTGAATTGTGTGTAATAATATAGACATTTCTATCATCTTCCTAGGTGTTTTAATTGAAGTTGCATGCCTTTTTTTTTTTTTTTGCGGATGGAAAATCATCAAATGACGCCTTTCGCTCTGGGTGGAGCGGAAGGGAGTGTCAGACTTTTACTGACTAAAAACCATCCGTGTTCCTTCAGTGCCCTTACGTTCCGGAGCCGCGGTATCTCTTTCGAACAGCCCGCAGCCCCGGCAGGCGTCGGCCCTTGCGGGCCCCTTCACGATGCTGACAGCTCTTTGAGGCGCGCGTGGAACAAAACGCGCCGTCGACACGGCCTGTCGTCGTTAGACGGACGGACGGCGAGCTACCCATTGCTCGCCATCCACAGGCCCGCGCCTACGGTGGACGGGGGCCACGACGTAGCCCCCGACGCCCGGGACGTCTCCCGCGGCGGCCGGGAAGGAAAGCTGCTGCTCTCTCCTTCTCCCGCTCCGCCACCTCCTTCGCTAGCATCACTGCTTCGCAGAAGGTGGTGACGGCATCCCATTCCGTCTCGCTCCGGACCATGGCTTCGACCAGGGCCGGACGCGAGAGGTCGCCGCCGCCTATCGCCGCTACGAGGACACGGCGGTGCTCCGCCCAAGCAGGGCACACCTCCACGGTGTGCTCCACCGTGTCCTCCGGTCGCTCCTCGCAGTGGGAGCACCCGGGCGTTTCCTCCCGCCCGATTCGGTGCAGGAACCTCCCGAACACACCGTGTCCGGTGAGGACCTGCGTCAGGCGGAAGGTGAGGACGCCGTGGCGTCTCTCAAGCCACTCCTCAAAGAGGGGTCTTATCGCCGCTATAGTGGCGTGCCCAGCACGGGGTTGCGACAGTCGCTCTCTCCATGTCGCCATGAGATCATGCCGGAAGTCTGTCCGCTGCGCGACAACTTGCCGCTGCAGCGGGGTTTCCCCCCGGCATAGTGCCTCCGCGCGCCATTCGTGCAGGCGCGCGAGGACTATCGCCTCCAAATCCCATGGCGGCAATCCGGCAAGGAGGCTCGCCGCCTCGCGGGAGATCGTGCGGTAGCCGCGAACCATCTTTACGGCAACCACCCTTTGGGGCGCGTTTAGGTGGTGGACGGCAAGCCGCGCCAAACCACGCGCCCACACCGGGGCCCCGTAAAGGGCCATGGACCTCACGATCCCCGCGTAGAGCCTCCGGCAGGAGGCGTTTGGCCCCCCCAGGTTCGGCAGGAGCCGCCTGAAGGCAGCCCCGGTCCGTTCCAGTTTGGGAGCCAAACGTCGGAAGTGCTCAACGAAGTTCCATCGGCCGTCGAGGACGAGTCCTAGGTACTTCAACGTCGACTCGACGCCGATGGATACCCCTCCTACCATCACTGAGGATCCCGGTGGTGGCCTGTTCCGAGGACCATGGAAGTGCATGGCCTCGGACTTGTGCAGAGCCACCTCGAGACCCAGTTGCCGGATCCTCTCAACGACTATCGCAACCCCGCGTGTCATAGTTTCCGCCGCCGCCTCGTACGACCCCCCTTGTGCCAGTACCAGCGTGTCGTCAGCGTAGCAAACTACGCTGACGCCGGTAGGGAGGTCGGCGCGCAGCACCCAGTCGTAACCGATGTTCCACAGGGGCGGCCCCAGAACCGAACCCTGTGGGACACCGCACGACATCTCTCGCCGGTTCCACTCACCGTTGCGACCGGGGTAGATGACGACCCTGTCCGTCAGATAGTCCCCGACTATACGACGGAGATAGGTCGGCACCCGGTGATACCGGAGTGCCTCCCTAATGCAGCTCCAGGGCATGGAGTTGAAGGCGTTGGCGTTGTCGAGAGACACCGCCAAAACAACCCCCCCCCCCCCTGGCCACTGCATCCCCCGTCGTGAGGGCTCTCACGCGCATGATGGCGTCCACCGTAGAGCGCCTCTTGCGGAAACCAAACTGGTGTTCCGCAAGATCCGGCCCCGTCCCCGCAAGGTGCTCGGCGAGGCGGTTTGCAATGACTCTTTCAAAGAGCTTGCCCACCTCGTCGAGCAGCACCACGGGAAGTTGCATGCCTATACTTTTAACTTTAACTTCAACATTATGTTATTACTAACTTACACCTATATTATCTTGATTTTTTGCAATTGGCATTAGAGTACTCCGTGGAATTGTTTAGTTAATTCCAGCTGCTAAATTCCACCATTGTACATTGCAACATAGCTATTTAATTCTGTCTATTATCTTCTTTATGCCTGGTGGTACAGCTTGTCCACCATGCATTTCTCAAGGTATTCCCTACTCTGTATGACTATATTGCAGAATTTACTCTCATCAAAAGTTTTTCTGGACCCATTTGAATACGGGAACTTCAAGAAGAGCCTACTGTTTTTGAGCCTTACTTTTAAAAGGCTGGCAACTAAACTATTGCTGTGGTATCACCGTCCGTCTGTCTGTCTGTCTGTTTGTTCCAGCTAATCTCCGAAACGGCTGGACCGATTTTGACGGGATTTCCACTGACAGATAGCTGATGTCACAAGGAGTAACTTAGGCTACTTTTATTTTAGAAAAATATTTAGGGTTCCGCGCAAAAAAATTAAAACCCCAAATAACACGCGCGCGAAGTCGCGGGGAACAGCTATCCTTCTATAAAAAAAAAACTTATTACTGTAACAGTCCACCGTCTGGCACAAGTTTCTACCAAGTTGAATACACCGTTTCAGGTAAGGTGACAGAGAGAAACTGAAACAGGAGATGGGCAGGCAGCATCTCAAGCAACAACAGCTCGTAATAATAAAAAAAAAATGCGTTTGCCAACCATTTACGCGTAACTATGGAAAGTATATACTTTCCATAGTTATGTGTGTGAGACTACCCATTGCCTATGTTTCGCAGTAGACTGTTGACGTGCTGACGAGGAGAGATGTGAAAACAGGTCGCAGGGAACATTGTCATCATCGGTATCTTCTATGTTATGCTCTTTAAGCCAATTAGTCATCTGTTAGTATGTAGATAGACATCTGTTGGTATGTAGTGGTCGCCTTCTCTAAGCACATTGCGATATTTTTTTTCAATTGTTTTTTATAGGATAGTGTGACAAACGAGCATACAGTCCACCTGATGGTAAGTGATTGTGGCCCATAGACATCTACACCTATCATCGATTACAAATCAAAATGCAGATGCGTTGTCACCCATGAGGACTAAGATGCAATGCGTCTTTTCCGGTAAAAAGGGTCTCCGGTTCTCTACACTCACCATACAAAACACAGAAGCATTAAGCTGCTATTTTACGCTGGCATTCTGTGAGAGCGTGTTCTTTCCCCGGTCGAGCCGACCCATTCGTGCTACAACTATACTACTAATATAGTTGCAGCATGGCTCTACGACGTTAAAAAGTCAATTCCAAATTACCGTCGATAAGCTCGTATAGCTTAATAGGCTAAGCACAGTGTGCTCTAAATTTTAACATTATTTTTTAGTTTATCATGGATCACGCTTGAGTTATATGTATGTGGCTATATATGTTTTTTTTTTTATAAAAAAGTTCCCCCCATACTGGGACTTTCTCCTGTATCGTGGTTTACATACATAAATTACACAAGAATAAACATCTAGACTTGGAACAATTATTTATAGGCAATAAATATACTTGTTCCGTGCAGGATTCGAACCCGCGGTCCTCGGCGCTGCAACTCATTGCCAAGCCACTGCGCCAGGGAGCCGTCAACCTACTATATATGTCTTAAAAATGACAAAAATAGGATACCGGCGGGGTTTCCTTCACCGTTCAGAAAAACTTCATTTAGGATTTAGATTAAAGAATTTAAAATTAAAAATGTTGTACAACGGACTTCAATATAAATTATTAAGAATAACTCAAAAACTATTAGTTTAATCAAATATATTGGACCTAATAAATAAATTGGACCTTAATCAAATTTATATGGGACCACATGTGAAGCACCAGCTTTCAAATAAAAAAGAATCGTCGAAATCGGTTCATGCAGTATAAAGTTATGAGGTAACACACAAAAGAAAACATACAGTCGAATTGAGTACCGTCTTCGGTTTGATTGTTACGTATTTGTTACGTCGAAAAAATAAATATGTTTATTTCATTTAGGGTCGATTTTCTATAATATAAACAAATTGAAAAGTACAGTTGTATGAATATAGTTCAATTGTTTCACTTTTATATTCAGTCAGGTTATAATTTATTTTATGGATAACTTTTATTTGGCGATAGAAAAATCAGCCCTTGATATAATTTCATGCTGGTTTCCTCGGGGTGTTTTCTCACAAGTTCAGGGTGTTGTAGTAACACATATAAATCAGCACTTAAATTCCAACTAAGTTTCTCTGGTGCCGACGGGGATTGAACTCTGTTTGCTGGATGTGCGAAATTTTAAAGTAACCGCTTATTATGGCATTTTTCCGTGGAAAACAAACATCACTGTTAGAATGCATACCTGCATTGTTTAAAAATATTTATGACGAAGTTACTAAAAATATACATTCGTTCGATAATCGTTGAACGTCTATTTTCGTACAGACATTTTTTTTGAAACGCTGTAGAGATAATATGTCATTCATTTCTAGAGATCACCCGATCATTCAAGTATTGATTCGTTTTATGAACCGGTACATTGGGATCGATCATTGAAGTAAATAATTTGTAGTTTCAGTATTCTGTGACCTAATCTGTGAGACCCGCGCGAAAATGTCGGTCGTCGCACATTACTCTGTATCATTTGGTCGTAGGTCCTACCAATCGTTTGATCCAAAACTGTAATTTCAATCATCAATACTTTGATGTGACCTGTGTCAAACGAATGAATCGTTCACGACGGACACATGTCTAAAACACTGATTCGTGAGTAACTCATGTGCTGTAACGTCAAATATTTTTAGAAATGGACAAAATCAAACAAAATTAAAATATAAGCAGCGGTAGCTTAGGGGCTAAAGCACTCACGAGCGACCCGGGCTAGATTCTCGCCGGCACCAATTAAATTTGTTTATTGAAATTGTAAGTGCTCATGAATTGTAAGTGATTTCCACATACTTAGCAGTGAAGTTAAACATCGTGTATACAGTTATTTTTCAGAGTAGCTAAATTTTAAACTTAAGTTGAAATATATAAATAATGTTATACCGTTATTGCAGATTTTGAAAATACGAGTAAATAAGGCTTCTACTACTATTTGAAATTATACCAAATTGAATGTGATTTATGGGCAACGCTCAGCAAGCGCTCTTCTACTGTGCGATTCAATTCACGGTTTTGCCGACCGATCGACCCTTACTAATGTGTGCGTGCGTAGTAAAATAGATATTTATGAATGATAATAATCAGTTAAAATAGTGCATTACCACGCATTTTGAATTCAAAAGATAAAAAGGACATAATGTTTGAGATTTTTTTTAATTAATTTTTCTTCACCATTTGCCTATATTACTTAATCTCAACCTTCTCTGCCAACATGCAAACCTGCATGTCTGAGAAATTAAAAAAAATATTTCGAAGAAAATTATAAAAATACTTGGTTTTGCCGTTCTTAATCCTTCTCAGAAATAAGAGGCCATTGCTCACAGTGGGACTTATATACAGGCTGTAACTTTAATGTAATTATCACAGGAAGAGATCAACACGACCTATAACCTAAAGAAATCAACATGACAGCAACGCAATAGTTGATTTTTTTTTGCTTATGAAGAAGACCCTTTTCACGGGAAACGAGGCGTTCTATCTTAGTCATAAGGGGTGACAACTGACAACGCAACAGCATTTTGATTCTTAATCCCTCTTATTCTATGAAAAAAAAAACATATGTTTCCAAAATGAAAATGTTAAAACAGAACGTCATTCATTGATGTTTCAAACAAGTTTCTGAAGGCGTACTAAATAGATAAGATACCGTCACTTAATCTTGCACTGTTTAAGAAATACTTATATTACTTATAGTAGGTACTTATAGGATGATTATAGTTTAACCAAAGTTCACTCTGTCAACGTAGATAGAAATGTCAAGAGATTTTGCATCAGAGGCTGCCTTGTTACAGTACTGCTATATTTTGCGACGAGCTATTTTCCGCAACTCCGGCCAAAGATTTATATTATTCAAGTCATCTAAGCTACATGAAGCAGTTCAGTAACCTCTTGATGTTACAGAATAAAGATGACTTCGGGGAGGGAACTGTAGTGGAATTTCCTAACTGGCTCGTTAAGGCTCGACGTGGTATACATATAATTAGGATGCAAATTTGAGTTTATGTTACATACATTTCATGTAACATTTATTTCAAAAAGGGCCAAATACAGTCATAAAATCAATATCAACAAATCAATAATTGTTAAAGCTTAATGTCAATAAATTCTTTAATGTGATACACTTTTAGTTCAATAAGCCACTTATAGAGTCTCGATCAGTCTGACCTCTATATATACATATAGAGGTCAGTGTCCTCGATTTAAATAAATTCATTTTGAGGTTTTTGATGTCGTTGGGGATCTTATTGTATCTTAACATACATTGCTAAACAACTTTTTCGCAGGTCTCGGAAGGACGCTTAACACTAATTTATCCGGATTTCTTTTCAATCGAGAGTTTATATCTCTGGCTTTCTGGAAGAGCTCAGTATAACTTTTGACAAAGTACAGTGCTGGCAACGGAAGTAAGTCCAGGCTCCAAAAAGATGCTCTACAGGACTCGCTCGGTGGAATCCCACATATGGCTCTGATGCATTTTTTTTGCGCTACAAATGCCCTTTGTCTCTCAGTACTATTGCCCCATATCATCACCCCATTACGTAGAATGGAGGCTACACACGCGTGGTAAGTGGTAATAGCTGTTTGCAAGTTAGTTACGCTCCTTGTTTTATAAAGAGCATAAACAAAGCTGTTGGTACGCTTGCATATGGCCTCAATGTGTAATTTCCAGCTTAGATCCTGGTCTATCGTTACACCTAAAAATTTAGTATGTGTGATTTTTTTAATCTTTGAGGTTAAAATTGTGTTTACCATGTTTGGATTTATTGAATTGTATGAAATTTGATTTATGTAAATTTTATTATAGATTATTTTCTTCTAGCCATTTAATAATGTTGTCAATAGTATAATTAATTTTAATTTCATGGTCATGTATAGAATTCTATTTATTTTTATCTGATGTCACAATTATTGATATGTCATCTACAAACAAGATACATTTATGACCAGTCACTCTGGTAATGTCATTTATGTATAGTATAAACATAAGTGGACCTAGCACACTTCTCTGAGCGATACCACACGTGTAATTTTTAGGGTAGAAGTACATGTTATCAGTTCGCTATTTATGATTTTGTTAACAGTGACGCGCTGACACCGATTCCTCAAGTAGGATGATAGCCACTGTAGTGTAGGTCCTCTTATTCCAATTGTTTCAAGTTTATTGGTGGTTATTGGTGGTTAAGTGGTCTACAAAATCGAATGCCTTGAACAAGTAAAAAAATAGACCTGTTGTTAGATAACCTTTATTTAATTTTTTCAGTATTGTTTGCACAAGAGTAATTGGGCGATAATTGCTGACGTCATTTTTTACCTTTTTATACAATGCGGAAACGTACCAAATGATAGATTAATTAAAGTGTAATGTACTATATGTAATATAGTGAAATGAGTTATTGAGTTTTTCTATCAAGAAATTTTTATTAGTATCTCGGAGTCAGAAAGTTTGGCGGTGTTTCAACCTCGTGCCTCGAAAAGCACATAGAGCCGTTGGTGCTGTGCCTGATCTCTCTCCGGTCGTGTCAGATTACCATCACACCATCGGACTATGAGAGATAGAGACCTGTGCTTGCGCACACTCGTGCACTATAATCCTGTTCTGCGCAGTTGGCTAGTCTCCGTTGAGACTGACCTCTGTGACAGATATGCAGGACATTGATTACTCGTAACATATTCACAATTATGTTTGTGTTTTGTAAACTTGACTACACAGTAGTCAGTTTAGTTGAACGGTATACGCTAGCAGAGAGGGATGTAACGGGTCGTTTTCTCTTTAAGGGGCTACTCCATGCGAACGACCTTGAGCGTTTGTGTGCCGGCCGCGCCAACTCCCTACAATATAGGATCGCGTAAAAAATAATATGTAAGACGCCACCTACCATAGTTTTGTATAACTCAATGCCACCTACTGTACGGACGTATTTTTCAACATCAATAAACTATTTTATGGAAATACACACAGCGTACAACGATAAATGTATTTTAATTTTTTTATTCGGTATATTAGTTGCATTATATTAGAATTATGTATTCTCATATATTATCTAATTATGAAATTTTATAATTAATTATATATTAAAAATGAAGCATTGAAAATTGTGAGTTTAAAAGATACCTACTCACTATAGGTAAATAGATAGATAGCTCGCCTTTTGTACAAATATTTGGTGCAATAAAGAATAAACATATAAATAGGATGTTTCGCAGAGTGAGAGTAATATATAATGAGAGTCGTGTAGGCAGTTTACAAACATAAATTGCACAAGGACAAACATCCAGACCCGGAACGATTATTTGTAGGCCTTAGAAATATTTGTTCCGTGCGGGATTCGAACCCGCGGCCCCCAGCGCAACAACTGATTGCTAAGCCACTGCGCCACGGAGCCGTCGCCGGGTTATAGGTAAAGTGACCATACGGCCCGTTGTCCCCAAATAAAGCTCCGGGACACAAAATTGTCCCGTAACTCTTTGGATGGAAGTATTCAAAGCCAACAATCTTCAACATAATTTTTTTAATCGAATATATTTTATGTCTACCTGGTACAAATGCTCCGATAGAAAGAGTATTTTTTTTATTTTGAATAAATTGTGGACGTCTGAAAGAAACACTTACGGTTCCAGTTCTAAAGGCGATGTTGAAAGATAACAATAAAAAAAAAATTGAGCAGAATTTTATTCTTATTTAAAATCATCACCAACTTTACTAAAGCAAATTTAACCCTCTGACAAATGTAATTCATAATTTAAAAAAATGTTGCATTTAATAATTACCGTCTATACCGAATACAATTTTGTAGTGCCTATATATATATATATATATATATATATATATATATATATATATATATATATATATATATATATATATATATATATATATATATATATATATATATATATATATATATACATACATATATATATATATACCTATTTTTAAATGCAACATTATTTTTTAATTTATTGTATAAAGTTATAGTTTTTAGAGTATAAATAAACCCATGTCCTGTTTTGAGTTAAAAAATAAATGGTCAGCTTAGTCTTTTTAGTTAAATTTAGTTTTAAAAATTTTTAGTTTATAGTAAAAAGTAGGTATATTAGTACCTACTTACATACTTTTTACCGAATTATAAGTATAGAACACCTTATGTACTCAATTATTTTTTGAAAAAGAAGAAAAAACAAGCAATGAATAATATACTATATTTAGCAAAAAACTATAACTTAGTAATACTAATTATAATTATAACTTAGAACATAAATGAAAAACTCATAACCGACCCCGGATTCGAACCCGGGACCTCATGATCAGCAGTCGCACTACTACAACCACTAGACCAACGAGGCAGTACTACACCTGAGAAAATATTGTAGTTGGTTACTACGATTATTTTTAACTGTATACTATACTGATAATATTGAATTAGCCTTTTATAGTGTAAATTATAATATTTGTCGAAATGTTAATTATGGATTCGAACCTTACATGCTAATGGTGCTTCATTTTTTATTTGCATTTACTTCAAAGAAAATACACGCAAAAAGCTTCATCGCGCAGTAA
The DNA here is from genome assembly GCA_033319125.1 of Parnassius glacialis. Classification (NCBI taxonomy): domain Eukaryota; kingdom Metazoa; phylum Arthropoda; class Insecta; order Lepidoptera; family Papilionidae; genus Parnassius; species Parnassius glacialis. The sequence goes on along the minus strand of JAVANC010000023.1, from coordinate 28,360,272 downwards.
AAAACACAACAAATATATGTATAACTAATACGAAAAATTATACCCAAAACAAACAAATAATACTACCTATAAAATAACCTAATAAGTAATAATATTATCGACTGATAAGATCGTGAGCGTGTGCGCAGGTCGATGCTCTAACGAACGACACAGGCTCCACGTTCGAGAGCTCAACGCTCAATGATCCAGCAAGCCCGTGGGCAGTGAATACGCCCAGATTTTAAAATAATTTCTTAATAAAATCAAATTTTGGTCTTTTGAAAAAAATTTTACTATAGAAATGTTCATTAATAAATTGCCTATCCATTGGTGTAAATCGCAAAATAAAATAATACTTACTTTACGAGGAGATGCATGTTATCAATAATAATTTCACATTTATGTGGTTTCGTTGTAAGGAGATTATATTAATATTTATTCCTTTAAAAAAAAATTGGATACAGCTCTTATGAAATCAAGATTATGTAGAAATATAATGTGTTTTTTATTTGTTGATATATCTTTTAAATAAAAAGTAGATAGCTCCTAAAAACCGCACAAATAACGACTAGCGCGACATTTTGCTCAACCCGCGCCTTAATGTGCTCGAGAACGCGATACTTTTGAATCGGTGCTGCTTGCTCTGGTTTGCCATGTAATTTTGAGTTTTACCTTTGTTATTTTTTAATATAATAAATTAAAGAAAGTTTTATTCATAACACGCTCTTACAATTGCATATACAATGGTATAGACTTCTTTTGAACGCGAAATGCGACCGTATCAGAAGTAAGCCCCTCTTCATTATCATAAAATATACTAAAGCAAGAACACACAGACACGGTAGGAGACGACTAGTTTTAAGAATTAATTTACTAGTTGTTTCCCGCGATTTCGCCCGCGTTTAATTTATTACTATTGGATTTCATGGTTTTTTTTCGCGGAACCCTAATTCTTATTCTAAAATAAAAGTAGCCTAAGTTACTCCTTATAACATTAGCCACCTGCCAGTGAAAGTCCCGCCAGAATCAGTAAAGCCATTTCATAGATTAACCGGAACAAACAGACAGATAAATATTTAAAAATTGTGTTTTTGTTATAAGTACTTAACTCATAATGAAAATCATATGAAAGTATATACGGTATACATATGCATTCAGTAAAAAGCTGTTATTTTGACATTACAAACAGACACTTCGATTTTATTCATTTGTAATATAGATTTCTATGGTTGAAGTTGGTTTCAAATGTGCAAGGGCTGAAGTAGCCACTTTAGTATATATGATGGTATAATAGACCCATATGGAATATGGATAGTAAGGTTTTAGAGTGGCCACTTCGTAGGTGCTGGTGGCACTGGAGACTCGGGACCATATTTTGTGGCATTCCTTGAGGGATGCCTATGTTCAGCAGTGATGCTGAAGATGAATAGTAAACCCGTTTCTAATTCTAATATAAAAAAAGATTTGTAGAATTTTGAAGTGACGTTTACACTACCCTCACATATGTGTAAAAAAATTAACTTTCGCCATTTTCTCCAAAAGTACTAAGTTTTGGGTACCTGATTTTGAAAACTATATCGAATTTCAATCATCTACGTGAAACGCTACCGAAGCACAACGTGAAGTTGAACACTTAGCATATACATATTATATACGTTCTTATAAAAATCGACGTGAATTTATGAAATGCACGAAATTGCTTTTCCTTTTCTCACTAAGTGATGTTAGAAAGAGAAGGGCGTAGAGATATATAATACTTAATTCAATTAAGCGATTATCAACGATCATAAAACCGTGATTTATTAATTTATGTGTCCTAGGTTTTTTTCCTCTTTGTTTGGGGACTTTTATCCTGGACGAATATGTCAGCACTATTGTATCCTAATCTTATTCACACTTAGTTAAAAAAAAACCATATTCTTTCTCAAAAAATCCTATTGAGAAGAACTAGATAGAATAATTGGTGTTTCATAACCGTATAATCTAAAAATTTTATACTCGCGGCACCCGACAGTAGTTCTGCTAACAGAGTTGAACAGACCCCGCGTCCTATGTTGAAACATGCGGTTATTTAATTGAAGTGTTATGCGTTCATCGGTATTCTTATTTTATCGATATATTGCCATAATAAATATTCAATAGCACATCAGGATGCAAAGTACAATGGTTGTTTAACTCATTCCTGTGCTGTAAGAACAGCGCATTTAATTAGAATAAGTGTGAATACGCAAACATTACTCAATACTATTTGTTTACTAAAATGACGCCATTATCCGAGTTGTATAATGTATATATTTATTTTTCTTAGAAATCCATTGAAAAGTATTGTTTTTGTTTCTTATAGTATAGAGTAGTAGACAATCGAAGTGACAAAGCTTTTAATTTTTGCATTAATGTGCTTATAAATAAATAATCCAATGCATCATTGAAATCACATTGTTTTTTTATAAAGAGAGATTTTTATATGTCATCGATTAAGAATCAAAATGCAGATGCGTTGTCACCTCTTGAAGACTAAGATAGAATGCTTCGTTATCAGTAAAAAGGGTCTCCGGTTCTCTATACTCACCATACGAAAAACAGCAGTATTATTCTGCTGTTTCACGCTGGTGTTCTGTTAGAGCTTGGTTCTACCCATTCTTAGACCGTTCCACTAAATTTGGGTTAAATGGTCTGAGTATCCATTTGTACTGCAGCTATTTGTAGCTACAGCGTGGCTTTTCCACGTAAAAATAATTATAAATATTTATAAAAATAATTATTAAAATTTTAGTATACATATAAAGTACAATCGAGTATGTTATGGTTCCGCTATCTTTAGGTTATCATTAGAATGTTTTTGCCGTACACTGATTCGTATGCCGTACATTAAAATATTTAAAACGTGGTAGAGCCATGTTGTAGCACGAATGGGTCGGCTCAAGCGGTGAAGGATCACGCTCTCACAGAATATCAGCGTCAAATAGCAGCTTAACGCGTTTCGTATGGTGAGTGTAGAGAACCGGAGACCCTTTTTACTGGAAACGAGGCATTCCATCTTAGTCCTCACGGGAGACAACGCATCTGCATTTTGATTTGTAATTGAGGATGGATGTAGATGTCTACGGGACTGTGTGCTCGTTTGTCACCCCTAACCTATAAAAAACATTAATTGAGATTTTGAATCAAGATTTCTTGGAAATTAGTAGAACACCGTTCTTTCTCTATGTTAACATTTCAGAAAACAATAAACGGATTGTTTGGGGTGCGAGTTCAAATATGCCATTGATTAATGTTGTCAGCTGAGAACACTAGTATTAAAATCATTGTTAATAAATATTACTTTTGAAAACACTATCAGGGATAACATCTCACTTGATGCACAGACACGGAGGTGGTTTTTTCTGTATTCTGAGGTGGTGCTCCATTTTACCAATTCTATATATTATCCATTACAGCTTATAAAGGTCCACTGGTGAATATAGGCCTCCTCCCATAGATTGCCTCATAGGGTGTTTTGCCATAGTTGCTACGCTAGGCCGGCGGTTTTGGAAAACTCAGTTTCTTATTTTGAGTTGTTAAGAAGATGCCGCTCTCTCACGCCTCCTACTACACCCACGGGATGATATATGGTATATTGGATATTCTTACACCGCTATTGCATCGTTTGAATCCATATATATATAATTGTAATGACATCAAAGCCTGAATGTCTTTATATATAAAAATGCGTGTCACATTGTTTGTCCGCGATGAACTTAACCAGTTCGATTTTAATGAAATTTTGTAATTGTGTATTGCTTGCTCCAACTTGAGAGATAGGATAGTCTTTATCCTGATAAAAGTGACTCTCAATATTTCTTATTGCGAATTTAAAGATTTTTAAAGGACAAAGTCATCAGTAAGGGCATAACAAAGGCTGCCTGGCCATCTAGTATATTTGAAGATCTTAGTTTATTTATATATTTGTATGGATATCGAACAGTTGTACATATTAATTTACATCTAACACATGCCTTAGATCTATAAATTACTTTGTACTACCAATTAAAGGGGAACACATCATTCTATAACAATAAATGTGTTTATAATTTGCCTATAAGAGATTAGCTTATTTTAAAATGGTAACAATTTTAATGGTAGTTGAGACAAAAATAACTTAGCGATAAAAGATATAAGTATAATATAGTTTTTACAATAAAAATAAAAGTTTAGTTTTGCATAAAGTTAGTGACTAAATAATTTTATAAAATGTCGTTACATTTTTTCATAATACTTTAAAATTAAAAAAATGTTACAACCGACTTCAATATAAATTATTAAGAATAACTCAAAAACTATTGGTCAGACCTTGTTCAAATTTTAGTTTATATGGGACCACATGTGAAGCACCAGCTTTCAAATAAAAAAATAATTGTCGAAATCGGTTCACCCAGTAAAAAGTTATGAGGTAACACACATAAAAAAACATACAGTCACATTGAGTGCCGGCTCCTTTTTGAAGTCTGTAGGAAAAAACGTACAGTCGAAATGAGTACCGTCTCCTTTTTGAAGTCGGTAGAAAAGTTTGACTTCTAGTTACAAGTATACTATCTGTCGTTAAATATTGTCGCAAGGATAAGACGCGAAACCTACATAGTTGCACTGTTTAATATTCCAGGTCATTTAGAACTGCGGCAATGTAAACAAGCGTCGGCCGTTGAAATACTCAATAACGCATCGATCGCTCACCTACTTGAGGATACGTACTTACGACGATAATACGATTATACGACCACAGAAGTTGTGATACAGTCGACTCTCGTTAATTCAAACCTGCGATAATTCGAACCTCTCTATAACTCAAAGTTATCACGAGTTCCCTACAAATCTTCTTTATATTTCGAACTATTTCAATACATTTTTTTGCACTTGGTAATTCGAACGAATATATCATTGTGACGTAACAAAACGACGCGTTAATTCGAACTCATCGGCGTCAAACACTCGACAATTCAAAGTTGCAGAGAGAAAGGCACTATTTCTCTTAAAATAAGTTATTGAGCAGTCTGAACAGCAACAATGTGCTTTGAAGGAAACCAGTATAACAGAGTTCTTTCGGAAGATTAATTAATTCACATTATGAATATGTACACGAATGTATCTCTAACCTATTGTCATTATTAAAGAATAGCAGTTAATAAATAATAACTGATCAACACTTAATAATTCGAAGTTTTATTTATTTTCTCCCAAAAATCTCGAACCATTTGATATTTCAAACACTTGATAAGTCGTAATATTTTAAGAGTCCTTCGAGTTTCGAATTAACGAGAGTCGGCTGTACTTAGTTTATTATAAGGTGGGCAGCAGAGCGTGGCAGATTGCCATTGGGGAGGCCTATGATCAGCAGCGGACTTTTATAGGCTGTGATGTAATGTATGTAATGTGAGGTCCGGTGGGCGTATTACCTATCTAGCAGAAGGCTAGCGATAGCGAAATTAGAACAATAATTGCTGACAAATCGCAGATTCGCATTATGTACCAGCGATAACCAAGCCCTGGCTAACTAGCGACCACAAGGCAGCGCTGTCTCTAGTTAGCTTGGTTATCGCTGATACATAATGCGAATCTGCAGTTTATCAGCAATTATTGTTCTAATTTCGCTATCGGTAGCCTTCTGCAAGATAAGTAATACGCTTACGGGAAAAGACCACGCTCTCACAGAATACCAGCGTAATATAGCAGCTTTACGCTGCTGTGTATCGTATGGTGAGTGTTCAGAACCGGAGACCCTTTTTACTGGAAACGAGGCTTCTATCTTAATCCTCACGGGTGACATCGCGTCTGCATTTTGATTCGTAGTGGAGGATAGATGTAGATGTCTATGGGCCACAACAATTACTTACTTTCAGGTCCCCCTGTAATTTTCTTGTGAATATTTTGTGCTCGTTTGTTACCCTTATCTTATTAAAAAAAAAACATCTAACTTAAGAATCAAACTGCAGATGCTTAGTCATCCCTGAAGCCTAGATTTATATATAGGCCTATACTTCGTTACCAGTAAGAAAAGTCTCCAGTTTTATTCTCTTACCAAGCGATAAAGCATTAGTATGCTGTTATTCTACTCTGGTATTCTGTGAGAGCGTAGTCCTGCCTCGATCAAACAACTTATTCGCGCTGCAACCATAATACAGTTGTAGACTCGACCAGGTCTATAATCACTCGAACATTAGTCAAAAATTTCTGTCTGCGTAATACGTGGCGTAATTTACATTATTAATTTCCAGACGTCTATTGTTTGCTTCATTCCATTCAACGTTATTTATGGTCTTACTTACATTAATAAAACCATTGTAATATCAATCGTAAAACTAATAACTTAGAGTATCTATTATGTTTATACATTAAGCTTTTGTGAGGCAAACAATCGAAAGACAAACATTTGCGCGACGATAGTTGTTCAAGTGAACTTGAACTTTGTTACTCGGTAACCGTTAGCGTTCATTCGATTTTTAATAGGTTATCTAACAACTGTCCTATTTAAAAATGATATGCTAATATGTCTGGTCTTAAAATCCACTTATTTAAACAAACAACATATCATTTATTCACATACTTATAACTAGCTGTGCCCCGCGACTTCGCCCGCGTAACATTTATAACAATTGAATTTCATGGGATTTACTTTTTTAGCGTGAACCCTAATTCTTTTTCTAAAATAAAAGTAGCCTAAGTTACTCCTTATAATATTAACTGACTGCCAGTGAAAGTCCCGTCGAAATCGGTGGCCCAGCCGTTTCGGAAATCAGCCGGAACAAACAGAGCGACGGACAAAACTTTTAAAAATTGTTTTTTGTTATTAGTACCGTATATACTTTGATATGCCTTTAGTAAAAAGCTGTTATTTTGACATTACAAACAGACACTGCAATTGAATATAAATATAGTAAAATATACTAAATAATAAGATAAAAATACTACAACTACGAATTAAAATTATCATAGTCCTACTCTTCGTGGTGCATTGCATGCGTTTCCTCGCTGAATGATCATACTTCGTTCGTTACACTCGCCATACGAAACACAGCAGCGTTAAGCTGCTATTTTTTGCTGATATTCTGTTAGAGAGTGATCGTTCCCCGGTCGAGCCGACTCATTCGTGCTACATCTACTATGTATACCAGTAATATAGCTGCAGCATGGCTCTACCACGTTGATTGTGATGTGTTCGTTTGTAATTGGTATGCACCACTAGATTTGCCTTTGTGTAAGTACACAAACAAATAAATATTCGACAATAGAAATTGTCTATGGCCTACATTATCCACTTGCTATTACGTAATCCGTAAAAAACATAATTTACGTTTCGTTCTTGTTGGTATAAAAAGAATGCAGTATTTGTTATGTACGGATAACTGTCGCTAAGACTTTATGATTTTGGCTATTAGTTAACAGTGTTAGTGATAGCAAAATATAAACTTGAATAAGAAGCATACGTAAAGTCTATTGGAAAGACGTTCTTAGAATAATTAATTTTGGGACCCTTTTTGCTCCAGTCATAATAAGGCTTCTCTAAAATTGCGTTTTCTTATAGGATAGGGTGACAAACGAGCACACAGTCCACCTGATGGTAAGTGGTTGCTGTGGCCCATAGATATCTAAATCTATCCAAAATGCAGATGCATTGTCACCCTTGAGGACTAAGATGGAATGCCTCTTTTCCAGTAAAAACGGTCTCCGGTTCTCTACACTCACCATACGAAACACAGCAGCGTCAAGCTGCTATTTTACGCTGGTATTCTGTGAGAGCGTGGTCCTTCCCCGGTCGAGCCGACCCATTCGTGCTACAACTACACTACTAATATAGCTGCAGCATGGCTCTACCACGTAAGAAGTTGTCACGAAGCTTTGTGTTGTTACATTCTCTGTCATTGATATTAGGTAATTCTTATATGTACAATTTATCTTTGTGTGTATATAATTTAATTATTAGCGTCTAATGATACTAAAGTTGAGTTTCTTGTTAATTTCCTGCTTACAAGGTGTAAGTACTAAGTGAACGATATAAAAAAGGCGTTAGGCGCTAAGCGATCCGTGGAGTTCGTGCGTGCGTTCAAACAAGTCCAGATTAATGCGGCCGAATTGATTACGTGCAATTACGTTTTGCATTTGTTAAGGCGACGCACGTTGGCTTATGTTTGCTTCCGCTTTCGGCATAATAGGTGTTATACTATGAAAAATATAAAGGTGCCATTGTCAAACAATGTTACTTTGGAGAGGTTTTATTGATTTGTGTAATATATATATATATATATATATATATATATATATATATATATATATATATATATATATATAAATATATACATATATATATATATATATATACATATATATATATATATATATATATATATATATATATATATATATATATATATATATGATTTTTGGCAATGTAAAAATTTGTTGAATAACAATCGAGATTGTATAGAACTGTGGAAAGCCTGGGGCTAGTACATATAAGCAATCAGAGTTTACCGATTGAAAGTTTCAATTGTTAATAAATTTAACAGTGGTAGAGCCACGCGGCAGCTTTTGCTGTCGCACGGATGGGCCTGCTCGAACCGGGGTGGTACCACGACCTCACAGAATACCAGCGTGAAGTAGAGGTTTACCTCTGCGTTGCGCTTGGTGAGTGCAGGTGGCCGGAGGCCCTTTTTACTGGAAATGAGGCATTCCATCTTAGTCCTTACGGGTGACAACGCATCTGCATTTTGATTTGTAATAGAGGATAGACGTAGATGTCTATGGGCCGCAGCAACCACTTACCATCAGGTGGATTGTGTGCTCGTTTGTCACCCTTATCCTATAAAAAAAAACTGGACATGAGTTGCTCCCTTTGAGGATTATGGTAGCGGTGTAACAATACTCAGTAGGTAATAATACCCACTCACCCATCCACCTTCCGGTAATGTCAGAAAAATCTCATTGCTGACCGATAGACGGTAGTATAACTATCCCGTTTACGTCAGACCTTATCTACCTAGATAGACGACAGGGAACAGCGTCAAAGGTTTAAAATATTGTGTTATAAATAACATAAATAAATATAACATGTGCGAGACGTTTGGTACTCCGCCAGCCAAGCGTGGTGATTGAGGAAAGTCCAAACGGAAGAGATATAAATACCTACTAAAGTATTCAAAATAGAATCAAACTTCTTTTGCAGGTAACAAGCTTGGCAGGAGGAAAGTTCTCCTTCAAAATTATCAGCAGCTTTGCACAGTCTCCTGCCAAGTTTCTTTCCGTCTTAACCGTTACCGGTTCCAACATATTCAAAGTCCACAGCTGATCATAGGCCTCCCTTATTAATTCTAGTTTATTTTCCTGAAGACTTCAAGATACTGTAAGCTCGTTCTGCGTAGATCGGACCAGAATAAAAAATAATTAAAATTAGAAGTAAAGTGCCCGAAATGGTCGCGAATTAGAAAGGTAAAATTAAACGCGATAAAATTCGTATAAAATTAGTTTTATCTCATGTGTTTCGTGTAAATAAATATAAGAAATCATTATGTGACTCGGCTTTAACTTTTTTTTTATAAAGTTTAATTACCGTCCAGCCTACGTTATCGCACTTATCAATAGCACTACGCCTTAACGCCGCGATACCGAAAACCGACGATTTTAACATACTATAACAGTGGAATAACAGACTTCACGCTCTATTTCGCAGTGTAAAAGTATTAACTACTTGTGTTACACGCGAGGTCGGTTATGGCACGATTGCTAGCGGAGCGGAGCGGAGGCGTCCAATTCATTTGGTACTTTTCTACCTATTAGTCCTGAATGACGCTGTCCTCCTGGTCGAAACCTTTGTAGCTGCAAGTTGCGATTTAAAACTGTAATTATCACAATCATCATTACAGCCCGTTACAAGTCCACTGCTGAAAAAACTCTAGTCTATTCTAGTCACAAAGCACAGTTCTAAGCCATCTGCATCCATCGACTTCCTAAATCTCTTACAAGGGGGTGTTTGCCCCACACTTTGCTTACCGTTAGGAGACTTTTCATTCAATTAACTTTATTTTAATAATTTCGGTGGTGCGAAGATCGTATCGAACTCAAGCTAATCACTTATTCCCTGAGCCCTGAGCTACCATATTTTATAATAATTTGGTGCTTGTTTTTTCTGTTGAACCAAATTTTGTTTTATTTTAAAACTAAACTCTGTACTAGCAATTAAATTAACACGGACCGTTACGCTAACCAAAAAAACCACGCGCGTCGTGTATCCCAAATTTTACCGTAACCAAACACATTTAAATTATATTTAAATCTCTTTGACCGTAACACTTGGTAAACTTAAGTGGACTCGAACCTTGTTTTGTGTACTATAAAATTAACTTTTCATTAAAAGTAATAGCCGACAAAGTACTAAAAATAATGAAGTGATTTCCACATAATGTTAATTCCTGAAGTCTTGTATAACGGTGTTAAGATATAGTGTATAGAAGAATCGTAGTGTAAAATTATTTTGTTGGAATATAATATTTTTAATTCAATATAGATTGCATGTAATTCTTATTAAAAGTATTTTTTTACTTTTACTAATGGTTCGAAAAAACCTCTGTCCTGGCAAGAACCAGCAGGGTTTCTTACCCAGAGGGACTTTTTTTTAAATTAAATTAATTTACAATATATTATTATATATAATTAGTGCACATAAACACTCACGCCTGTCACCCAGAGGGGTAGGCAGAGACTATGGACTTCCATTTGGCACGATCCTGACAAACCTCTCTCGCTTCCTCCACATCCATATACCTACGCATACACGCTTGTCGGTTAAAGGTACTCTTGATTTGGCCCATTTTCAATATATCGCCAATTTGGTCGATAAACTTTCGCCTAGGGCGACCCTTCTCGACTCTGCCGTTCACATCTGCAACATAAATTTTCTTTGTCACTCTTTCCTCATTCATTCTTTCTATATGACCAAACCACCGAAGCATTCCTTTCTTACTTGCAAACCACACTCTTCTCTTATTAAACAATTTCTCACTCTGTCATTCAGATTCATATCAGATAATTAGTATGAAAACATTAGGAACAGCATGGTAGCGATCACCTCATTCCCAGGGGTTATTATCAATCGTGTACTCTTAAGTAGACTTTGTTGTAAAAAAGTATACGGGGCAATGTATAATTAAGGAGTTACTCGACTCAAAAGATTTAACCATAGATTTAGTATTAACTGACGTTAGATAATAACTTGTGCTTGTTCCTAGTATTTTCCTAGTATTTATTTATTTTATTCTTGTACGTGGTAGAGCCATGGTGCAGCTGTACGTGGTAGAGCCATGCTGCAGCTGTATGTGGTAGAGCCATGCTGCAGCTGTACGTGGTAGAGCCATGCTGCAGCTGTACGTGGTAGAGCCATGCTGCAGCTGTATCATTAGTAGCACGAATGGGTCGGCTCGACCGGGGAAGGACCACGCTCTCACAGAGTACCAGCGGAAAATAGCAGCTTGACACTGCTGTGTTTCGTATGGTGAGTGTAGAGAACCGGAGATCTGCATTTTGATTCGCAAATGAGGATGGATGTATCTGTGGAAGGTGTGCTCATCGGTCATCCTATCCTATCCTAAATCCTATCTTAATATTTACAGAATGTACATAATATTGTTTTAAGTTCTTTGAAGGCGACTTTTACTTTTTATAAAACGTTATTTTTTTACCCTTTCGAGTGGTATAATTAATATCACAATCTCAATTTAGACTGAATAGTTACAATATAAATTTCGTCCCCTATATTGTACACACCTAGCGGTAAATTTTTTTCCAAATTTATATGGGACTAGCCCTGAAGTACATATAACATATTTTATACAAAAAAAAATACTTCAAGAATCGGTTCACAATTGACGAGGACATGATTGCATGGTTTGTTAAAATAGATATTTTAATCAGTATTTGGGACATCCTTTTAAGTACATAAATATATACCTACCTGTGCCAGGATGTCCCGCTCTTCCGTAAAAAATATAACTCATACATACACAAAAAAACACAATCGAGTTAAAAACCTTGTTTGTTTTAGAAGCCACGGCTCATATCGAATATGAAACTCATTCTGAGAATGAGTTTCTCAGAAGCCACACCACATTATTGCTTCGTTGATCGAATTGCCTCGTCAATGCCAGGAACTGTCCATAACTACATTCCATAGCTAATGTACCTACTAATTTGCAACTTGACCTTTCACAAAGGTGACCTTTGACATCAGGATATAAAGGTCGTTCTATATTGAATTTTCCACTGTGTGTGATCACACAGCTAACCGGTGTTTTATAATTAAATTGTTGACGTATGTTGTTATGAAAATACATTTGTATTGCTATTATTTCTTGAAAGCTTGAACATAGATCTACCCCATAAATTCACATACATAAACACTCACGCCTGTCACCCAGAGGGGTAGGCAGAGACTATGGACTTACATTTGGCACGATCCTGACACACCTCTATCGCTTCCTCCACATCCTTACACGCTCGTCGGTTAAAGGTACTCTTGATTTGGAACATTTTCAATATATTGCCAATTTGGTCGATAAACTTTCACCTAGGCCTAGGGCGTCCCTTCCCGACTGCCGTTCACCTCTGCAACATAAATTTGCTTTGTCACCTTTTCCTCATTCATTCTTTCTACATGGCCAAACCACTTTATATTAAATTGCCCTATATGGGAATATTTGCCACAGTTGCCATTCTTGGCAGGCGAACTGGCAACCGCAGTTATTTATTATACTGTATCATTTTATAATACTAATAAAGAACATACTCTACCTTCACTCACTCTATATGACGAGACTGGAAGATAAAGTAATGCTCGAAATTGGAATATTCGGCAGTTATGGTCATGCATATTAAGTTAGTTCGCGACTGAATGCTTCCGTTATTGGGTTTTGGGGTAGATTGATCCGATTTCTTAATATAGTTGCGTATAAGTAGGTACAATAATACCCTCAATTCATGTTATGATTTTTATTATATAAGGAAGCTATTTTTCAGGGTAAACTTTAACCCAGAGGTATTAGTTTGTTTTAAACATTATTTTATTATTTTTTTAATTTTCATTGCGATATCTTATATTTCAGAAGGTATAATATGGTATAGTTATTCCCTTCCTTTCTCATCATCAACATCATCAGCATTGCAGCCCTTCACACCACTGCTGAACATAGGTCCCCCAAGGAGTCCCCCAAGGAATGCCACAAAGCACGGCCCTGAGCCACCTTTCTCATTAGTCCTTAAACAGTTTTTATACGTGGTAGCGCCATGCTGCAGCTATATTAGTAGTATAGTTGTAGCACGAAACACCAATGAGTCGGCTCGACCGGGGAAGGACCACGCTCTCACAGAATACCAGCGTAAAATGGCAGGTTGACACTGTTGTGTTTCGTATGGTGAGTGTAGAGAACCGGAGACCCATTTTACTGGAAAAGAGGCATTGCGTCTTAGTCCTCACGGGTGATGACGCATCTGCATCTTGATTCTTTATTGATGATAGATGTAGATGTCTATGGGTCACAGCAACCACTTACCATCAGGTGAACTGTGTGCTCGTTTGTCACCCTATCCTATAAAAAACCCAGAGGCATTAGTTTGTTTCAAACATTATTGTATTATTATTTTAATTTTCTTTGCGATATCTCATATTTCAGAAGGTATAATATTCCCTTACTTTCTCATTAGTCCTTATCATCATTACGGCCCTTCACAAGTCCACTGCTGAACATAGGCCTCCCCCAAGGAATGCCACAAAGCACGACCCTGAGCCACCTTTCTCATTAGTCCTAAACCGTCCACCGATAGACTTAAATCTATTTATAATAGTGAGGGTTATAAATTGTTATAATTAAAAGTATGTTATAATTTTTCCAATGAGAAAAGGCTACATAGGCTTTATAATCTTCAGACCGGCACAACAGTGCATGATGCACTGATAATTATTTCGCGGCTGAATTAGGCAGTAAAGGTGATCCTTACCGCCTAGTGTTTTAAGCAATGGATTTTGAAGAATATAATGATGATGACGATGAATAAACTGCATTATCTAGTGTTCGTTAGGCCTGGCTACTACCGCAGCTCCTGGGTTCGAATCATAATCGTCCTTGCGGTTGAGTTCGGGTCTGGTTTTGATGTATCTGTCGCCGTGTCTTGACTTCTCTTCTCTTACATAGTATAAAAAAAACAAAGTCGCTTCCCGCCGTCTGTACGCTTAGGTCTTCTAAACTACGCAACGGATTTTAATGCAGTCTTAATCAAAAGACAATATAATACAAGAGGAAGGTTTATAATATGTATAATACATGCATATTATATATAATTCTTCTGTCTGTGTGTATGTGACTGAACTCCTAAACGGCTGGTTTTGATGAAATTTTGTGTGTGTGTGTGTGTGTGAATAAGTTGATTAGATAATGGTTTACATTTACAATTGGCCCCGGTAGGTGGCATTGTTGTAGAGATCCACAAATCAATCACGCTATACCGGGGCGGATGGTTAGTATTGTAATAGTTAAACGTCTTAAACCCGTGATAAAGTAGCTCGGCGGACTTTTACCTGCTCATAAGCTTTGCAAATATGACAGACATGCGAGAAGTCTGCTACTGCGATCGTCATTCCGCCTGCCAAACGTGAAGATTTAGCCGAATTACCCCTACAACGGTAGATGTCTAGCAAACGTCTTCTACGGACTAATGAAAGACGAAGGAGACGATATTGTAGGAGTGACAGTCTTAATTGTTTCGTATTATAATGCAACAGTGGCGCCATGCTTGCACTTATTCCTTTCCGCATTGTGTTTACTTTAGTCAATGTACTCGAGCTATTTACAAAATGTCAATTTTTACCACTCTGTCGCCGATCTCGTTAACCCTTGTAACGGTACGAACGTCACTGGAACCAGTTTCAAGACCCACTTAACGACAGGGCACCGGTACTTAAGAACTGGAGCGCTTCTCGCCGGAGACTACAATGTAAAAGTGGTGTTTTTTGTCAATATCAGACAGATCGATAGATGGATAGAAATGTCTTGATTGCATTAAAAATACTTTGGTACTTACAGCGAACATAATGACAGAATAGCATTTTTATAATATCTAGCTACCATATGTTCTGTTTCAGAGTGAGTACGATGCAGTTCGAATGGGTTGGCTCGACCGGAGAAGGACCACGCTCTTATTGTAGAATACCAGCGTAAAATGGCAGCTGTATTTTGTATGACGGGCATCGGAGAGTCTTTTTGCGAACATTACTAAAGTGGCATTCCATCTTTGTTATAGAGCTTAGTTATAAGGGACGACAACACATCTGCATTTTGATTCTGAATTGAAGATAGGTGTAGGTGTCTATGGGCTCAGCAATAATTTACTATCAGGTTGTACGAGTGCTGATTTGTCAAATTACTTAGAAAAAAAAATAAGTCGTGATTTTTCTCTTAACTTATTACACATATTTCTATTTCTATACCAACCATATTCAACTTTCTCAAAGAAAAGTAGGCAACCAAAGACGTGATTATAATCAAAGTAGAGGGATGGCCGGCACCAACGAAATGGTTAACTGCAATTTGAACTGCAAAGAGCAATGGCAGAAAAATAGTTGACAAAAATTATAGCGTCTAGAAATAAGTTATATATAAAATGAGTTTTACTATATTACTATGATTTTACAAATAAAAATGTATTTTAATTAAAGCCACAGAAAAAAACAAACATTTTTGGGAATATCAAATGACTTAAATCATATTCAAATGTTGCCATTTAGTACTATATTCATACTATTTTCGTATATACTTTGTAAGACTACCAACACAACACACAAAATATTTTTATACTAAGTTATTATTAGTAATAACTGTACTATCAGTAATAATAAAAATAAAAGTGATATGACTGAGAATAAGTCTCTTACAAAGAATTTCCTACAATAATGCATTATCTCAATCATAGTACTATGTAACAATTCCATTTAATGTTATGCCAACACTAGCTAAAATAAAATGTCACTGTTTTATTTACTGCCTTTACGGCTCTGGGTTCTAGCCCTTCTGAGAATCTCACTATGACACATAAGCCCTGGAGCCATGCCAGAAATATACATTTATAGTATGCAAATATATAATAGAGATACAATATTCTAAAAACTTTCAATTATGTATAATGTATTAAGCTAACATCAAACAACCACAGGAAGCATGACTTTTTCCAAGTGACATAGGACATAACCTAAAAAGGTTCAAACGTAAATATCTTTTTTTTGACGCCTTCTCAGTACGAAATTCTTTGACAGATTTATTAAGGGACTGACGCTTAACATTTTAAGATATTTTTGATATATAGACGCTACCATTTCTTCTCAACTAATTTTATGTATGAAAGTCTGCCGTTGCTCTTTACCACTTGATCAGCGGTGAAGAAAAATGCTTGGTAGAGCCTCGCTGCAGCTATATTATGGTTGTAGCGTGAATGGATCGGCTCGACCGGGGTAGGTCGACGATCTTACAGAATACCATCGTGAAATAGCAGCTAGAGCCATCTTAGTCCTCAGGGGTGACAACGCATCTGTATTTAGATTCTTAAACGAGGATAGATGCAGACGCAATACTTGCAGCAATACTTACCAGCAGGTGGACTGTGTGCTCGTTACTCACTCTAATACTATAATTTACGTGGTAGAGCCATGCTGCAGCTATATTAGTACTATAGTTGTAACACAAATGGGTCGGTTCGACCGGGGAAAGGCCATGCTCTCACAGAATACCAGCGTAAAATGGCAGCTTGATACTGCTGTGTTTCGTATGGTGAGTGTAGAGTACCGGGGACCCATTTTACTGGAAAAGAGGCTTTCCATCTTAGTCCTCATGGGTGACGACGCATCTGCATTTTGATTCTTTATTAAGGATAGATGTAGATGTCTATGGGTCACAGCAACCATTTATCATCAGGTGGACTACGTGCTCGCTTGTCACCCTATCCTATAAAAAAAATGTCTGCGTGTCTGAGAAATTTAAAAAAACATATTTCGAAGACTTTTTATTTCAGCCTTAAACCTTCTTAGGAATGAGAAGACGCCTGTAACCATAAGTGGGATGTATATAGCCTGCAACTTTACTTTTACCTTTAGGACTGACTTACTGATTGACGTTACTACAAAAACTGAAAAAGAAATCATAATTCCACTCTGTCTTCTAATCAAGAAGTCGAATATCCATATGTACCTACGTGCGATAACAGAGGCGAGGAAGGGGAAAGCTTAACTAGCGTATTTCAATATTCATTCATTAGTACGGAATGATTTGTAATAGATTTCGACGACAGCGTCACCTACCGGGTCCAAATGTGAATCCAAACCATGCAGGGAACCACTAAGGCGCACACAAAAAATTTCATCAAAATCCTTCAAAGACCTTTTGAGTTTCAGTGGGACTAACGGACAGCGATTGATCTTTATTGACATGTGAATACACAATATATTATAGTAAAAAGCCGATTGTTAAAATTTTTATCCCTATTCTCTAGAGTATAAATATCATCAATGATCTAACACTGACATCACGTTATGACGCAATCGATACTTCTCGAGTGAATTGTTAAAGAACTCGTGTAAATGTTTCATATTATATTGAATGGCGAATGACATATTTAATATGTTAAATAAACACACGTTTAATGTTGTATAATTAATTTTATTCTCAAATGTCAATCTTTTGTCCAAATTAGATTGAAATAATATATACTTGCATCAGTCTGATCTCTTCAGCTTTTAAACATAATATAGGTTACACTAAGTTATTTCATATACTTGCAGTTTTTTTTTATGTAAGAGTGGGCAAACGAGCATGCGTTTAATTGCAGTCCAACTATCGTTTTTTTCTTTGATTGAATGTCCTGTTGATCATCATTTAGTTTTTAAACTGAACCTCTTTTTTTTGATGACTTAACTTTAGCAACTGCCTATTTTGTGCTTCACCTTAATCATTTATTGCTTGTAACTACTACTGCGATATTTCATGACCTTGATATTTTCTTACATATTATATTATATCAAGTGCTCGTATGAGCACTCCAATTAAAAGAGTTTTATGATAAAATCAAGAAGTCGTCAAGTTTAGGTTTTTGATCAAACAGGATTTTTTCAGGTGATCAGGAGAATGTCAGGATGATACGATTAAGTAATAATTTGGTCTCCCTTTTTTAATCAAAAACCAAATTTTGTCATAAACCTGAGAATTTTTAAAATAACACTGGTTGTACTTTTCTATTTCCCCCAACTTTTTATTTATAATCGTTAAAGAGCGTGTTTATATTAAAGTAACGTTTTTTAAAGAAGAACATTTTTTAAATTATTTATAAAGCTTTCACTAAGTGCTAGGATTTCTGCCTTGGAGACCGTCTGGGTATAACAGGGTTTATGTACCCTGTTGTAGAATACATGTTATCCTGTATAATGATATCCTGTAATGTGAGACATTCTACTGTAGTCCTGAGGGTGAAAACTCATCTGTAGTGTACTTTGTTTGAAGTTGGTTGCAATTAGAAAGTGTCCGTGAGCACCTACAATAGCTGGACAATGAGGTCGTTTGTCACTCAAGTATAGTATTATCAGTATTTTTAAAGTTGTGTGATATTATATACTTCACCATTCTAATTGAATTTCGACCTTCTCCGATCGAGGTTACCCTTTCACGATCCACGAATGTAATCTATTTGCTGTGTGCCACGTAACTATGACATGCAATAGTTTGTGTAAAAATAAATGTTTAATGATATCATCTTATATAAACATATTTTTTATTTGGTATTATAAAATAACCAACAGAAAGTTTTATTTACATCTTCTTTTGTGACGTCGTATGGTATTATTCCGACAAGTGTATTGTTATTTGTTCTATCCAGAGAAAGACGTTAGAAACCTTTCTTAAAATAAACTGCTCTCATATTGAAGCCTCCGGGATCAAAATAAACACCGCCAGCAGCTTCTTTCGTACGTATCTACTATGATGTCTATTCTATAAATTGGCAAAACGAGACGATTATAGAAAATAGGGTGTATCCCTAGCTACTCGCTTTTCAGAGTTCGCTTAAATAAGTGTTTTACCTCGAAGTCTTTTTTTTATAGGATAAGGGTGAAAAACGAGCACACAGTCCACCTGAAGGTAAGTGGTTGCTGCGGTCCATAGACATCTACATCTATCCTCTATTACAAATCAAAATGCAGATGCGTTTTCACCCGTGAGGACTAGGATGGAATGCCTCATTTCCAGTAAAAAAGGCCTTCGGCCACCTGCACTCACCAAGCGAAACGCAGAGGTAAACCTCTACTTCACGCTGGTTTTCTGTGAGGTTGTGGTACCACCCCGGTTCGAGCCGGCCCATCCGTGCGACAGCAAGAGCTGCCGCCTGGCTCTACCACTGTTAAAAACGTGATGTATACTCCATCCTCATGTATCAAACAGTCCACTGCTAGCCATGAGCATCTCTGATGGTAAGTAACTATCAAACTTAAAGAATCTTAAAAAATTCATACTTCATATACTTTTATCGGTCCTACAAACAAGGGCGGAGGAACATAGGTGAAGGTCGCGGAATATGTTAATTGGTGTGCAAATTTCTTATGGTTGATGATTTGCAGATCATGTGACAGGTTTTAAATGAATTCTGGCGGAAGCTGTGTACGGTTTTTATTTATGACCAACGATCCGCTCCGGCTTCGCACGGGTGATTTCTGAATCTCTACAATAGCGCTACCTGCCAAGTCCAATTATGAATCTAAATTCTAAACCATTCTCGAATTAACTTAATCACACACAAAATTTCACCCGTTTACGAGGTGATTAAGCAGGCACATACACACGGATAGAATAATTATATATACATATCTACATATATAAAAATTACGTGTCACATTGTTTGTCCGCGATGAACTCCTAAACCACCTAAACTACTAAACTGATTGCAATGAAATTTTGCACACTGTGTGCAGTTTGGTCCAACTTGAGAGATAGGATAGTTTTTATCCCTATAAGTGACCCTCAATATTTTATTACGAATTTAAGAATTTTTATAGGACACAGGGTCGTCGAAGAGGGCAGTACGTCTGACTGACCAGCTAGTATACATATATATATATACTTATATATAAGCAGTGATGGTCTTTATCGGTATCCTTTACAGTTATTTGAATGATAATGTCCTCCAGACCGAAGTTTGAACGGGGGCTAGCCTCAACGGAGACTAGTACATGTGCAGGACGAGATTATTGTGCGCGAGTGCGTGTACACCTGTGCTTTCCTATTTTGTCATTCTCATAGTCCGATACGACGGCAATTCGATACTACCGGAGAGAAATAAGGTGCGGGAGCAACGGCTTTTCGTGCTTTCTGAGTCACGGGGTTGAAATATCATCAATTTCCTTACGCTGGGTTGTTACTGAGAATTTATTGGCAGAATAAACCCAATAACTTGTTTTGTCCCGACCCGAGATTTAAACCCGGAACACCAAGTCAGAAAAGATGTCCTACAACCTTGTAATAATTTCAAAGATTTTATAATATCAACTTTCAAGATTGCTCGCACCGAAGGGGCATCATAGAACGGGCTAATAAAGATCCCGCACAAGGGGTGAATTGTAATAAAAGGGGGGTGGGTATTGATTTTGCATGCTGTTAGGGTTGCACTTCTACGGTCCCGTTACGATAGCAGTTGTTTAATCGGTTGGAATCTATTGAGACAACTGCAATCTATATACCTATATAAAATGATAGAGGTTTGCAGTTGTGCGCGTATCACAGAAAAACTACTGGATAGATTTCAATTAGGTTTTCTAACTGTTATTTCTTAGACACTTGGCCCTTATCTAAAAAAATATTGCCATATCTTCATTTAATACAAAGTTATTAAAGCTTTAAGGTACAACGTTTTTTTATAATCACTACGTGTTCAGTGATATATCAAGCAACGCCGAAAAAGTCGCGGGTATCAGCTAGTTGTTTTATACGTGTGCAGTGTTACACGGAATAGCTGTAAGTATCTAGAAAACCTATTTTAAGTGTTGCCAGCCAACAACAAGCAAAAATAAATAAATTCGCGGAACCATGGTGATGTTTCCGCCTAAGGGTTCCGTGGAAAAGTCCTGATGACTTTTGAAAACCTTAGGTTCCGCGGAACCCAGTCTATGAACCTCTGGATTAGAAAACTAGATTATTAAACTAAAATTTAATTATAAGTCTAAAAGAAGTACATAGACAATCCATCCATTCATCCGTCCATCCATTACAACCTCCATTAAGTCCTTAGATTGCCTTATAGAGGAGAGAGAGAGAGAGAGAGAAAGAGAGAGAGAAGCTGCCATAGTTACCACGCTTGACAGGCGAGTTAGCAACCGCAGATTGTGATTATTTTGAGTTGTTATCAGGAGAGAAAGAGAGAGAGAGAGAGAGAGAGAAGCTACCATAGTTGCCACGTTTGACAGGCGAGTTAGCAACCGCAGATTGTTATTATTTTGAGTTGTTATCAGGAGAGAAAGAGAGAGAGAGAGAAGCTACCATAGTTGCCACGCTTGACAGGCGAGTTAGCAACCGCAGATTGTTATTATTTTGAGTTGTTATCAGGAGAGAAAGAGAGAGAGAGAGAAGCTACCATAGTTGCCACGCTCGACAGGCGAGTTAGCAACCGCAGATTGTTATTATTTTGAGTTGTTATCAGGAGATAAAGAGAGAGAGAGAGAGAGAAGCTACCATAGTTGCCACGCTTGACAGGCGAGTTAGCAACCGCAGATTGTTATTATTTTGAGTTGTTATCAGGAAGATACTGCTGCCCATCACCTGTTTCAGTTTCCTTCTCTCGCCCATTTACAGTCGTAAGAATATCCACTATCCTATATCGGAACGATATGGGATAGTGGATATTCTTACACCGCCACTACACGGTTACATAAACAATATTATAATATTATAGACGGTTTCATCACCCATTTTAGCAATTAGTTGATGAGTTATAAGCGTCGAAGTAGCATGCAATAAAGCCATTTGTTATTTTTAGTGAGTAATTTTTTACCAATTTTTATTTTTTTTTATACGTGGTAGAGCCATGGTGCAGCTATATTAGTAGTATAGTTGTAGCACGAATGGGTCGGCTCGACCGGGGAAAGACCACGCTCTCACAGAATACCAGCGTAAAATAGCAGCTTAACCGGTTCAGTGCGGATGGCACGCCAGGCGTGCCATCGATTACTTTTGTGTGTGGCGTATGACACGCGAGTCGTGTCTTTTTAAAAATCGCTCAAATTGCGTTTTTGGAAAATTTATCCAGAACAAAATATTCATTATTTTGCAAGTAGTTCATGCATGCGGCTTCGTTTCTGGATATTTTGAAAATTTGAAATTTTTAGGGGTTGACAACCTTTTTTTAATTTGTACATGGTACTCTTTTTACTTTGTAGGTTTTCAATCATGTTGTGGAAAAATAGTCTAATAAGTAACAAATAATAGCACTCATTGCGATCGCTCACAAACTCTAGTCGTAAATAAATTTCTGGAAAACAAGTGTCCTGTTAAAAAAAAAACAATGCGTTTGTCTTATTGTTTAGTTTTGCTTAAAACGGTTGAATTGCCGTCGTATTACTATCATATGGCCGAATAGACCCACGAAGTACCATGTGCTCTTGTGATATGGTATAAGGTTTATTTTTGCTTGAAACAATTTGAGACCGTTCATGCATAAAAAAGTTCGCTAATAAATAGTCTTTTGTCAATCTGTCGCCGTATAGTGCCGGCGTTTGTTTCCTTTTGAAAACACTTGTTTTGCTATTCTTACTAATTAGACGTTTTCGAATCGACTTCATTTACATTTGTGTAACATTAAATAATATTTAAAATTTGTAAATATTAATGAATCATAAACCTTATTTTTTTCCAAATTAAGGTTCTTGATTGTTTGATATTTACAAATATTATTATTAGGTGAAAATTTAATTTAATAAAAACCAAGGTTTTCCAAGGTGACTTAGCTGTACCTACTTATATAAATATTTTTTTAATAAAACAATAAATAGTACAAAAGGTTTGTAATCTCTTCATAAAAAAAGTCACTTACTCTCAATTTCAAAGAAAACACGTAAAAAACACGTAGTTACCCACTAAAAACAAGTATCCTTCCATTTGTAACTTATGTTTGATGTCAAATAAGCTTAATTAGGTCTAAACAATTAAAAAAAGCATAAAAAAGAACATTACTTTTACACATAGCTGATGGCACAATAGGCGTGTCATCAATGTCTGTGAAAATCGGTGCCGCAACGACACTCACCACACGAAACTGTGTTTCGTGTGGTGAGTGTAGAGAACCGGGAGACCCTTTTTGCTGGAAAAGAGGGATTCCATCTTAGTCCTCATGCATCTGCATTTTGATTGAACGAGAATAGGTGTAGATGTCTATGGGCCCACAGCAACCACTTACCATCAGGTGGACTGTGTGCGCATTTGTCACCCGATCCTATAAAAAAAATCTTTAACTTTTCAAATGGTGCAAAAAAAAACTTGAAGAAATCTGAAAAATATCTCGTATTGATTTATTGATTAGTTTTATTTATAACGATTACTGTATCATGAATTAATAATATAACATCTGAAGGGAAGTATTAATATTAAAATGTTATAACAAATAGCCGTCTGTTGGTAGTTGGTAACTCACTGAATAGTCTTGTTGTATCGCCTGGCTGATCCAGACAGTTAAATAACCAGACCAGCGACAGCATACGAAAGGAAAGGCCCACATCCTGCAGTGAACTTTTAAGGGCCGTCAAGGAATAAAAACATGGACACCCCTGACTGGGACCAGTTACTGTAATCTAAAGATTATACGAGGGTGGATTGAAAAGTACTCGGCCTAACACAGATCCATTCAATTCTAAAAATCAAATCTACCCACATTATTTAGTTCAGTTCAGACTAGTTCATTGTGTGAAGTTCGAAACGTGTGCGATAATTAGTTGTGATTTTATAAATTTATTAACAAAGTAATCGGACATAATTTCCGCGAATGGAGCAAATCGAGCAGCGTGCCGTCATTAAGTACCTCCATAAGAAGGGGCTATCATCAAAAGCCATCCATGATGACATGGTCAGTACATTAGGCGATTGTGCTCTGTCATATTCATCCGTCAAAAAATGGATAGCAGAATTTAAGCGTGGTAGAGAGAGTGTGAAAGATGAACCCCGCTCTGGAAGGCCTTCGACGTCAACTACTGACGAAAATATTAAAAAAGTACTTGATTTAATAATGGGACCGCAGATTAAAAATTAAAGAGATAGCCGAGATTATAGGCATCTCTTATGAACGAACTCAAAACATCATTGTCAACGAGTTGGGTTTCCACAAGGTGTCTGCGAGGTGGGTTCCGCGACTGCTTTCAGTTGAACAAAAAAGGACGCGATTGACTATTTCACGCGACTGTTTGGAGTTATTTGAAGCCGATGCAGATGATTTTTTGAATCGTTTTGTTACTATAGACGAAACATGGGTTCATTACTGTACACCGGAAACAAAACAACAATCAAAACAGTGGAGAAGACCTGGTTCACCACCCCCTAAAAAGGCTAAGTCGATTTTGTCGGCAATAAGGGGCAAAAGTGTATTGAACTTGATGGTGATTATGTAGAAAAATAAAAATATAACTGATTTAGTATGTGTTTATTTTCTTGGTTAGGCCGAGTACTTTTCAATCCACCCTCGTAGTCAACAGACAGGAACGTTCACCGTATAGAATTAAACATAAGTCGATGGTATTCTAATTAAAATTATCTCTGCTCATAAAGCTTGCTGTTCACGCTTTCTGAATACAGGCAGCGGCCTTATCTCGCTCTTGAACATTACACTTAAGTAAGTACTTAACGCAAAATTAAACAGATCAGACTGTCTAGTTCTCTTGCAAAGGTATTCCTTTTTTGCCTTCTTTTTTTAACTTTAAAACTAACTTACAAACAAATCAAATTAAAACGGAAATTCTTCTAATTAAAATATTTAAGAAATTACAGGAAAAAACGATTTTATAACATTATATCGTATTTACTGTTATATGATAACCTCAGTAGTACCTACTGTAATAACCGTCATTTTAATATAAATTAATGCCCTACTTTTATCTCGATTCTTGTTTTATCAACTCTACTTTTAGTCCGTAGTACTATTATTCTGTGATTAAAGTTTGTGCTATTACACAAACTTTAATCACAGCATAAATAATCGTTTTAACCGACTTCAAAAAAGGAGGAGGTTCTCGATTTACTAACTGTAATTTTTATTATTTGTGTTACCTCAGAACTTTTTTCTAGGTGAACCGATTTGATTTTTTTTTATTTGAAAGCTAGTGCTTCTGATGTAGTCCCATATAAATTTGATCAAGATCTGACCAGTAAGTTTTGAGTTATCCTTATTAATGCGTACTTAATTGACTTCGGCTACGTTGATAGCTTGTCAGTCAGATTTGGTTGAAACCAATCATGTCAGCCTCGAGCACAGATGCAGAGTAGCGAGTCTCTCGGTATTCTCTAGGATTATGGAGTGTAGAGTAGAAGGAGGACCTCTATATATGAAAAGTGTCCCTAAAAACATGTCCAATAAGGGTGGTGCTGCAGTAGCGTAGGATAAATTTAAAAAAAGCGCCAAAAGTAATTAAAATAAGATGGAGAAATAAATAAGGACCGACCAATCCGCTTGGTTTTGTACTACGTAAATAGTTGAGATTTTGTATACTGGCATTTTACTAACTACTCTAGTCATGATATTTGTTAAATATTTGAATTCAGCTGACTTCACTCCGTTCACAACAGCTATCTTCATATCGTAGTTTTTCAGACGCCAGCGCTATTGTGGAAGGTTTTGTCACCTCTATTTTCAGTAAATAGTAGGACACTTTTTCAACTTTCGCCCCTTATAATATGGTTCTACTTATACTATACACTCCATATCTAGGATGCATTTCGGTGAGTGTGCGCAGGAATTACACGCTTTAATTCCTCCCTCTCCTTTCCACCATCGGACAACCAGGCGATCGGAGGCTCTTCCACCCCTTTCACCCCTTTGTTGTCGATATTCCACGCATTAGAACCAAACCGTTTGCTTCGTCTTTTGTAATGCGTACAGCAAAGGAGTGGAATAATTTACCGGCGTCTATCTTAACGTCCGAATACAATCTGTGCGTCTTCAAGGCAAGAGTGAATAGGCTTTTGTGGCACTAAGACAGTGCGATTTACTATCTAAGGCTACATCACCACTTACCACCAGGTGGGATTGTGGTCAAGCACTGGCTTATATTAAGTAAAGAAAAAAATGATGATGTTCGCATTTTATTTATATTCCCGACTTGAACAAAATTGTTAATTTTACCGCATGTAATTTGATAAAGTTATTTGATAACCGGTTGTTGCTGGTGGTTTCCTTCGTTAATGTAAATTCAGTGCAAAGTTCAAAAGTTATATATTATTATATTAATCTTCTCTACTTCTTCCTCTTCTTCAGTCGTAAAGGCTACTGTAACATGGACCTATCCTGTAGTAGGGAGGATTTGCCTCCTTGTTACGCTTGGCTGACGGATGGACGATCGCAGTGCCAGACGTTTTGCCCCTTTGACGGTCATTCACCTATTATACAGTTCTTTTCTGTTAAATTTTAATTATTAATAGTGTTCATAAGAGCTTATAATTTAAAATTAAAAATTTTGTACAACCGACTTCAATATAAATTATTAAGACTAACTCAAAAACCATTTTTCAGACCTTGATCAAATTTATATGGGACCACATGAGAAGCACCAGCTTTAAAATAACAAAAGAATCGGTTCACCCAGAAACAAAGTTATGAGGTAATAACACACATAAAAAAACATACAGTCGAATTGAGTAACATCTCGTCTTTGAAGTCGATAGAAAATAGACCTAAACTGAATAAAACATTTTTATTCTATTTTTATTATATATTATATTTAGATTTGCTAAGCTAAACCTTTAAATCATCAGTTCAAACGCGTTTTACGCCTCGCGCTGCGAAAAGGCGTGTCTTCTTATTAATACGTCTTTAGTAGCCTGATCTCGACACATCCTTTTATTTGCCAAAAATAAGGAACAATAGAAGAAAAACGTTAATTAAATAAGTATACGACTATTTTTTTTTAATAAGGTGACTAACGGGCACACAGTCCACTTACTTGACGGTAATTGGATTCTGTGGCCCATAAAACACCTACATTAGCCCTTGTTTAAGAATCGAAATTTAGATGCGTTGTCACCCTTGAAGGCTAAGATAAGCATGCCTCGATACCACATAAAATAGTCTCAGGTTTTCAACACTCTCTTTCCGAAACTACTGTTTTGTAGTGTACAGCGTGAAATAGCTGCTATTTCACGCAGGTATTCTGTGAGAGCTTGATCCTTCCAAGACGCAACATTGTAACAGCATTAAGACTCAGATCTGGTTCTGGACACATTCCATGCAATAAATATTTAATACTTGATGCGAAAAACTACCTTACCAAATTGTTCAACTTGTAATGTTATCACACATTTTAATTGAATGTGCCCAGAACTCCAGAGAAAGAAAAAAAATAATATATATTTGGCCTTGATTGGTAATTTTTTTTTTTATAGGATAAGGGTGACAAACGAGCACACAGTCCACCTGATGGTAAGTGGTTGCTGCGGCCCATAGACATCTACATCTATCCTCTATTACAATTCAAAATGTAGATGCGTTGTCACCCGTGAGGACTAAGATGGAATGCCTCATTTCCAGTAAAAAGGGCCTCCGGCCACCTGCACTCACCAAGCGAAACGCAGAGGTAAACCTCTACTTCACGCTGGTTTTCTGTGAGGTCGTGGTACCACCCCGGTTCGAGCCGGCCCATCCGTGCGACAGCAAAAGCTGCCGCGTGGCTCTACCACTGTTGAATTGTAACAGTATTTTATCAGACCCGGTATCAGATGACACTAAAAACTTTACTTGTTAATAAATAAGAGATTACTTACAACTTCTTAATTCCTAATTAATTAATTATTTTATTTAAATTCTTTTTGTTGTAACTACCAGGGCATCATAATCGCATCTGCGACAAAGCTTCTGCGACAAAGCCCGTTTTCTATGAATAAAAAATCCTTCCAATGATTTCAATGATAAAAACAGTAGGTAACGTCCGTGTTACGGTGACCTAAAGCCGCAGTCTGGCGGCACGAATTAATAATGCAGGGCGATACGAAGGCGGTCTATTACCGGGATACGACGACGTTCGCGTGCGTGACCCGGCTGCGAATAGCTTGGTTTAATACTTTCAATAAATGGCCCATTTCACATGCAGATTGTTTGTGATTCTCTGTTGTACACTTCCGCGTATCGAGTTCTGTTACTTATAAACAAGATAAAAGTGTTTTTTTTTTTAAAACTGAATTGACAACGATTTTACAATCCACCTGATGGTAAGTGGCTACTGCTGTTCATGGACACCTGCGACCAACTTCAAATGAAGAAGGCTGCAGGTGCGTTGCTTAGATGGAATGCTAATTGCTAAACCTGTAAGCAGCAGTGGTGCACGCACTGCTATTTGATGGTAGAAATTGGTATGGGAACGGAGGCAGAAAAGGATTTCGTTGTTGAGAGTAGTTGGTGGGTAACAGTTATCGATTATTGTATGGTGACTGAGTGATAGTGTTTTAACTTTAAACTTTTCGCCTGGTGAAAAGAGATGATGAAGAGATTTAAGTGCTACGTAAGTAGGTGAGAGTGCTACGTTGCCCCGGGTGTGCAGGAAGCCATTGAGTTATACAAGACATACAAATCAATGCAGGAAGCAATACTCTCAAGAACTAACCATATTTACTGTCTTCCTTGGTGGTAAAATAATTTATAAGGTCCTGATATACTGCCACGGAGACCGCCGCGCCGGGGTACTTTTGTGTTTCCACCTGAAGGATAAAAAACACAGTTTACTTACGAACTGTGAGATGTGCCATTTCATTTCTTAGTTGTAGGTGTCTTACCAAGAGGTGGATTATCAGTTGGATCGCTGGTTATTTTAAGACCGTCTTTGTCGATATGACCCAATTTGAATCGATACGGTTCAAGATCTTCACGCCACCTGTGCCTTCAGGTATTGTGCAGTAACAATACGTTTAAGTCGGTTGATTGCTATGCATTATGCATAATAGACCGGAGCCAGTTGCTCGATGTTGTGTGAACCTGTATGGAGTTCAGGTACTGTCCGTTTCGCTTTTGAATTCTTGTTTAGTTTTCGACAGTATTTTTTGTGTGTTGCCTGCCTCTCAAAACTTTTTTCTAGGTGAACCTATTGATTGATTTTGATGATTATTTTTTGTTATTAGAAAGTTAGTGCTTCTCATGTGGCTCCATATAAATTTGATCAAGATCTGACTAGTACTACTAATTGACTTCGACTACATTGATGATGTCCTCATTTTATTTATATTGAAGTCGGTTGTACAACATTTTTAGTTTTACGACTTGTAATTCTTTTATAGATTTTATTACGTTTGTATTAATGAGTAAATTTAAATATTTAAGTTATAGTTGAAGTAAATAAATTAGTAAATAGTCAAGTAAATAATAGTGACGTGTCGTTGATTGTAAATATTTTCATACAATTATAGTCAACAAATTTGAAGACCGAATGGAAATTGTATGCAAGCAATATGTTTACGAAAGCCTGTTATCTTCTCTCGTAACAATTATCGTCCGTTAGCGGTTCGTTACGTAGCCGTGTGAATTATAGTATTGATTGTTTTTGCTTTTTCGAGTATAAAATACTTTTTTCTTAGCAGCGCTTAATATTTAAAATTATTAAGCGTTCAATAATCCATTTGAAAAAACCAGCCAAGTGCGAGTCGGACTCGCGCACCGAGGGTTCCGAACAAATCCGTAGGTATATGAGTTTAAAATTATTAAAAATATTTTTATTATATGATGTAACTAAAAATTTATGCTTTTCGCAATTTTTCCTTTATCTGTGCTGTAATACGTTGCTTCGTGCCAAATTTTAAGATTCTCAGTTCACGGGAAGTACCCTGTAGGTTTTGACTTTTGATTCCCTTGCGAATATCGAAAATTTGCGACATAAACGGCTGTATCTTTTGATTGCGTTGGCTTAGAAGTTTGATTTTTTTACAGCCCTAAGGGACAGTAGACTTGAGTATTTGATATAAATTTCAGCTTGATACCTCTACGCGTTCCTGAGAAAAAGGGTCTTGACAGACAGACAGACAGACAGACAGACGGACAACAAAGTGATCCTATAAGGGTTCCGTTTTTTCCTTTTGAGGTACGGAAACCCTAAAAATAAAGATAATTGGTTTATCACTCACCATTGATCATTTGGACACGTTAAAAGAATGATTGGGAAAGAGTAACGAAGCAAATGAATGTTACAGAAGTGAGAGGCAAAGTTAATAAGCGACGCTCTATACGGAAGTTTATCGACCAAATTGGCGATATATTGAAGGTGGGCCAAATTAAGAGTACCATTAACCGAGGAACATGTATGCGTAGATATCATACATATGGATATCGATGTGAAGTAGGATACCCCTTTTACTGGAAACGAGGCATGTCATCTTAGTCCTTACGAGTGAAAACGCATCTGCATTTTGATTTGTTATCAAGGATAGATGGTAGATGTAGATCTCTATGGGCCACAGCAACTACTAACCATCAGGTGGACTGTGTGCTCGTATGTCATCCCTTATTCTATTTAAAAAAAAAACCCTTAACCGAGGAGCATGTATGCGTAGATATATGTGGATGTGAAGTAGAGAACCGGAGACCGTTTTTACTGGAAATGGGGCATTCCATCTTAACCGGTTCAGTGCGAATGTCACGCCAGGCGTGCCATTGAATACTTTTGCATGTGGCGTATGACATACGAGTCGTGTCTTTTTAAAAATCGTTATAACTCGCTCAAATTGCGTTTTTGGAAAATTTATCCAGAACAAAATATTCATTATTTTGCAAGTAGTTCATGCATGCGGCTTCATTTCTGGATATTTAGAAAATTTGAAATTTTTAGGGGTTGACAACCTTTTTTTAACTTGTACATGGTACTCTTTTTACTTTGTAGGTTTTCAAACACGTTGTGGAAAAATAGTCTAATAAGTAACAAATAATAGCACTCATTGCGATCGCTCACAAACTCTAGTCGTAAATAAATTTCTGGAAAACAAGTGTCCTGTTAAAAAAAAAAAAACAATGCGTTTGTCTTCTTGTTTAATTTTGCTTAAAATGGTTGAACTGCCATCGTATTACTATCATATGGCCGAATAGACCTACGAAGTACCATGTGCTCTTGTGGTATGGTATAAGGTTTATTTTTGCTTGAAACAGTTTGAAACCGTTCATGCATAAAAAAAGTTCGCTAATAAATAGTCTTTTGTCAATCTGCCGCCGTATAGCGCCGGCGTTTGTTTCCTTTTGAAAACACTTGTTTTGCTATTCTTACTAATTAGACGTTTTCGAATCGACTTTACTTTGACATTTGTATAACATTAAATAATATTTAACATTTGTAAATATTAATGAATCATAAACCTTATTTTTTCCAAATTAAGGTTCTTGATTGTTTGATATTTACTAATATTATTATTAGGTGAAAATTTAATTGAATAAAAACCAAGGTTTTCCAGGGTGAGTTAGCTGTACCTACTTATATAAATAATTTTTTTATAAAACAATAAAAATTCACTTACTCTCAATTTCAAAGAAAACACGTAAAAAAACACGTAGTTACCCACTAAAACAAGTATCCTTCCATTTGTAACTTATGTTTGATCTCAAATAAACTTAATTAGGTCTAAACAAGTAAAAAACGTATAAAAAGAACATTACTTTTACACATGGCTGATGGCACAATAGGCGTGTCATCAATGTCTGTGTCAATCAAATATTTGTTCGCCGCCAAAGCTAAAAGTTGTCAAAAATCGGTGCCGCAACGAATCGGTTAAGGGTGACAACGCATCTCCATTTTTGATTCTTAATCGAGGATAGATTTGGATGTCTGTGTGCAAAGAAACCACTTACCATCAGGTTGCTCGTCTGTCACCCTTGTGCTAAAAACATCAATCGGAAATTGATAGTACGGGCAGACGGAATGCCACCCATACCCACAATTCTATATTTATTTACGACGACTCCTCTGGGAAAACAAAGAGCTTGCTTAGAAATTACCCGGTACTTCTTATCCGCGATCGTTCTTAATCTACTTTTAATGCCAGCGTACTGTTTTAACGGTAACCCGTGGGACAGACGGCTCCGTTATGTTTTGACGAACAATAACTTTTGTATCGGCTCGCGGCTGTGTATTATCATGGAGTAGTAACAGTGTTCTATGTTCCGTAAAAAATCTACCCTTTTGTTGACATGCGTAACCTGTGGTCACGTAGCTTGAGATAAGCGCTTGTTTAAAAATTTTATAATTCTCAATTACATAAAACTCGGTTTTGCGAACACTCTTATACTCTAGCTTCGATTTCCGGATTCGATCCCCGACGCCTCTAATGAAATTAATAATTGTAACATTTTGATTTAGATTTGTTAAGATAAAAAAAACAATGTGGGAAAATCTTCACATGTGAATGAAAAAATAGATAGTCCGCTAATATGTTTTGGGTTTTGGCGTATCACTTTAGGAGGACAGTAGGATCTATATTTAGTAGAGTAGTATCCTGTTGCTCTACAGCAGTTCTGTTACAATATATTTTTATTGCCTTTTATGTAGAAGTAAAGAAAGATTATTTGTTATATTACTAAGGGTATCGTGTAGTGGCGGTGTAAGAATATTCACTAACCCATATCATCCTGTAGGTGTCGTAAGAGCCGACAGAGAGAAACAAATGAGGAAATGGGCAGCAGTGTCTTTCTAATAACGATTAAAAATTAAAAAAATTGCGCATGCCAATCCGATTACCAAGCATGGCAACTTGCTCCCTCTTATCGGGCAATCTATGGTGGAGGCCTATGTTCAGCAGTGGACTTTAATAGGCTGTAACGATAAAAGTGAAAAATGAGTACACTAGGTGATAAGTAGATGCTACAGCCAATAGACAACTATACTAATATTTAGTTAGAAATAAAATGCAGAGCCATTGTCACACCTGAGGACTTATATAGAATGCCTAGTTGTCAGTTAAACGCGTCTCCGGTTCTCATTAGTCACCATATAAAGCACAGCAGCGCTATGCTGCTATCTTACGATTGTGCGAGCGTGGTCTTCTCCGGCCAAGCTGCATTTGCTGCAAGCTGGCGTGGCTCTGCCACGTGTATTATTGCCTAGGCTTGGATTATCTATATGACCGTAAAACCATTGGAAATCACGTCAATTTGCAGTTTAGAGTACACAACGTGCGGGTGAAGATGGCGCTTGGAGATGTATTAGTATATTCATCTATTAACCGCACATTCGTTCTATCGTCATATTTGAAATTATTATCAAACAAATCAGAAGAAGCTGCGAGCATCGTTTTCATTTAATAAAGCAGATCTAACACCGTATTTATTATAGAACGTCGCAATGGTAACCGTTAGCTTGATTATGTAGCGGTCGTCTAAATCAACACTGAAATAGGGTTATCAACGGTTGGTTTATTGGTAGTACGGTAATTGTTCAGAATTGTTAAGTTGAAAGCCCAACGGCTGGAGCATTTAATTGTCTTCTTGTAATATTTCGTGAAGAAATTGTATTACTTTTTTTTTATAGAATAGGCTGACAAACGAACACACAGTCCACTTGATGGTAAGTGAATGCGGTGGCCCATAGACATCTACATTTAATCTCAATTAAGAATCAAAATTTAGATGCGATGTCACCCCTGAGGACTAAGATGAAATACCTCGTTGCCAGTAAAATGGGTTTCCGGTTCTCTACACTCACCATACGAAACACAGCAGCATTAGGCTATTTAGCGCTGGTATTCTGTGAGAGCGTGGTCCTATGAGCCGACCCATTCGTGCTTCAACCATAATATAGCTGCAGCGTGGCTCTACTATACATATATAAAAGTACTTACTTTAAATCGACGGGTGAAAGAAAGAATAGATCATGGGCAACTTTGACGATCTATCCGGGTCTCGTTAATATCTGAGTACTTTTTGGCGCTTAAACCAGTCAACATTATGGAGAAATTTAAAAAAAGATGAACGCTATAGAATTAGCCAAGATTCAGACTTGAACATGACGAAGTTTTGATTGCATTTCGCTTGAGCTGTTCAACGTTTACCAAGTTTATTAGCCGAAGTCGTATTAAAACATTTTTTAACCGTCGCTTATTATTCGTCTTTTTATTTACATTGTCCACACATTGTCCATACAGTGTATATTGTTGTATTAAGCGACATTTATTTCGATTATAATATATTTTAAATTTAGATTAATTTAACTAAAAAATAAGAAATATATTAGTTAACTTAATAAAATAAATTGTAAACATTAAATTGCTTTCCTCACTGATCTCAGTTAAGAGTCGATCTTCACGAATTTCATAATGGAGAGAAACACGGCCATGATCAAATTCTGTACCAACCAACGCCTTACGGTGCTCAAATGAAATGCTTCTCTACCAAAAGCATTTTGAAGACGAGCAGTGCAATATCGAAGGTAGAGTGAACTTTTAAAATTATAAAAAATTATCGCCCTAAAATCTTTTTACGTTAATTTCATTTTTGCTACGGTTAACGAACTTCAACTTGTGATAAAAAAATGACCGGTCAAGTGCGAGTCTGACTCTGACATGAAGGCTTCCGTACCATCGTAGCGGAGCCCCTTTTAATTTTTAATTTATTTTTATTACTTGTTGTTATAACGGTAACAGAAATACATATTCTGTGAAAGTTTTCTACCTAAAACCGGAACCCTAAAAACAATTGATACGCGACTTTCCGCCAAAAAATATTTTAATAAATTTATAAGTTTCTTATGTTTAAAAAATATAACATTCGAAATTCAAACATTTGTGAGCGGCCAGGAACACATAAATTTCAGTGTGCATATTATACGAGATGGTATACCGCCTTCTATACATACAGTAGGTGTTATATTTACCATCTCGTATATTATGATAGATGCACATTACCAAGACCGGCGACGAGGAGCAGTGTCAAAGGTGCAACACACCTGATACTATTGATACTATTTTTGCCTAATCGCTTGCTATGCCTGGCGATTATCGTAAATCTTTCCTTCAATGGGATCCATCTAGCAGTGGGCTATTACGTAATATATAATATGTAACGTTGTCTAATTAGAAGTTTGAGATTGATATTTGTGCATTACTAGGCGGTAGATTCCCTTTTTATGTAAGATTTGATCAGATTAGTATTACTCTCTATCTATTTCTGCCACCAAGCATCACTGTGTTCCAGTTCAAAGGACAGGGCGTTTTTGTACGTGGTAGAGCCATGCCGCAGCTATATTAGTGGTATAGTTGTAGCACGAATGGGTCGGCTCATTGGCCTACGCTCTCACAGAATACCAGCGTAAAATAGCAGCTTAACGCTGCTGTGTTTCGTGTGGTGAGTGCAGAAAACCGGAGACCACTTTTTACTGGAAACGAGGCATTCTCCTTTTCATTCTACATCATTCGAGAGTCCTCACGGGTGACAACGCTTCTGCATTTTGATTCGTAATCGAAGTTAGATGTAAATGTCTATGGGCCACAGCAACTACATACCATCAGGTGAACTGTGTGCTCGTTTGTCACCCTATCCTATAAAAAAAAATTAGTATTACTTTCTATCTATTTCTGCCACCAAGCAGCATTGCATCACTGTGTTCCAATTCAAAGGACAAGGCATTAGATCTTAATCCCCCGAGGCGTCAACAAATCTGTGGCATTCCTTTATTTGAAGTTGGTTGTTGTCCCTAGTCTGTAGTAGCCACTACTTAACAACAGGTAATATTGTAAAATATCCATCCATCATAGTAGTGGTGGAGTTTTACCAAGAGAGACAACAATCGCAAATATATTATATTAATCGTGTATATTTTAGCGGGTACGCCTGGGCCGTTTTTTTATTGATATAGGACATATTAATTTTAAAAACCAGTCAACTGGTATCGCTTTCCAAACGAAGTCGTAAGCCAGTTGGTTTATTTAATTTAAAAAATCCATGCTGTTAGTACAAATACCAGTTTAACAATTAATTGTGATGAAGGTTTACTGACTGCAATTGAAATAAGGCCGCGTTCAATATACTATCCAATAACAATCCTCAATCGCGATGTTCTGTAACAAAAGTGACGCATCAGTCTTACGATTTGCTTTACAATAGATAGAATAGCATATGGCTGGTATTTTTGTAATGGCATCATACTTAGTACTTTAGTCGATAATGCTGACTAAAATTGTTTATTGTATTTTGACACTCCAGTCCATCGAAATGCATTTTAAGAGCTCGGATGTAAGCGTTTCCTCTGGTTCGGTATCGCATCGGGTTGGGCGCTTTGTCCCAGAAGTGATTGCAATTTTGAATTCTATGCCAATTCTTTTAAAGTTATTTTTAAATCTCTTCGTAAACACCGCGTACATGAGTGCTCCTCCACTTTCGGTGTATATAAAGAAGGTACTGTGTGGCCTCCGCGTCGCTTCTCCGGTGTGCAATTAATGTACCCCACAGAGTAATAACATACATATTACATAATCGTACTCCGCACTTGCTCCTTGCATACCTTCATGCTTGACTTTCATTTTGTTTGACGCCGTTCATAAAATAGACAACAATTTGTCAAAAAAGTTTGTCAGATTTTTTACCAACTCCTTTTCGTCACCTCGAAGGCCTTCATGTAACGTGTAAATTTTCTATGAGCTTAAATAAATAAAGCTTAAATAGGCTGGGGAAAAAGTTTCTTCGTATTTTGTTTTTATAAAATTGAAGAAAAATCTCTTTGGTTGTACTGTTTGTATATGCCGGGTTTTAATATCAATACATAAAGGACATTAAGTAACAGAAAAATTAAAAAGTAAAAAAACACTCCCGCCATTTTACAATTGTTTTCCTGTCCGCCAAAATGAGTGAATCTAACTAAGGAATTCGATACATTCTGAAGTTTTATTACAAAAAAGGAAAAAATACGACTCAATTTTATGTACCTAGTAATATATAGGTTATATAGATAGGATATATATAGTAAGCACAAAGTTGGTTCAAGCGTTTTCATTCCAGGAATTTTGATGTAAAAGATGCAGCTCGCTCTAGTTGCCCTCATACGGATAAAGTAGATGCCATTTTTGAAAATGTGGAGCAAGATCGGCATATTAGTAGATACGACATAGCCGAGGAATTGAGGATTTACCACAAAACAGTTTTGACCCATTTGAAAAATTCTGGTTATACAAAAATCTCGATATTTGGGTACCACACGAGCTCACTGAAAGAAAATTAATAAATTGTGTACTCATTTGCGATTCCTTATTGAAACGTAATGAAACCGAACCATTTTTAAAAAGATTGATCACTGGTGACGAAAAGTGGATCACCTACGACAGGAACGTGCGAAAAAGGTTAAAGGGCAGTCAAACCCCACAGACTGTAGCGAAACCCGGATTAACATGCAATAAGGTGATGCTGTGTGTATGGTGAGATTGGAAGGGCATCATTTATTTTGAGCTTTTATCGCCGGGTAAAACCATCGATTCGGATCTCTACTACCAACAACTAATGAGACTCAAGCAAGAAATTGAGAAAAATCATAACAACGCCAGATCACACACATCTTTGGCCACTCAGAGAAAATTGAGAGTTTGGTTGGGAAGTGCAAGATGCATTAAGCATCCACCATATAGTCCCGACCTTGCTGAATTCTTTGGATTTTTACCTGTTTTGATCTCTTCAGAATTCTTTGGATAGTTACCTGTTTTGATGTCTTCAGAATTCTTTGGATAGTGTAAGGTTAATATGAAGAGAGGACTCTCAAAACTACTTGTCGTATTTTTTTGATAAAAAATTCCAATATTTCTACAGCAACGGGATTATGTCACCACCTACAAAAGATGGTAACAAGTTATCGAACAAAATCGCACAATGTAATTATAAACTTTGAAAAAAATGTCTTGAATTTGTATATTAAATACGAAAAAACTTGTTCCCCGACCTTTTAGAATGCACCCAATATTTTCTCACATTTTGTTTATTTTTTAATGTTTAACGTGAAGGTATATATTCGAGTCTTATGTTTTTCTATGTTCATCGATTTCTCAGAAACTGGTGTACAGATTTAAATGTGGAAATTATAATTTTTTTAGTTTGTGAAGTCAGTCAAGTTTAAAAAGTTTATTACTTTTGCAAAACTATATTAGCGATTTTATTAGCGAAAACATGACATTCAAAGAAAACGTAATAATCACGCCTGACTGCCATAGTGAAAACAGATGAATTACAGTCTGCGAGTCCGTCCCGGCTTCGCCTGGGTAGTATTTATTAATGTTTTTTTTTAAGATATTTTAAAAATAATAATTATATGTAATGACCATTTATTTAACTAATTTCAATTTCACAAAAATATACTCCAAGTTTTCGTAAATATAGTGTTTTTACACAATTGAATCCGATTGCCATTAGAATTTAGGACCATCGATTTTACACCCTACCATAACCACTGAACAATGTGATTGCTATTTTCAATTCTAAATATAGTTTCGGCTTTCACTTAGTTATTTAATCTTCAAATCATCTTAACACAAAGGGGCGCCGCAGTGTCGGCCGGAAGTGACGTACTTCCCACACTATTAAGAACTCTCCGACCCCTTTCATCAGGACTCTTGAGTAATGGAGAGCTGTACCGCAAGTCTCTTGACTATGTTGCAACAATTGGAAAGGCAGGTAGTGTAGGTACGTTAGTGCTGACTTGGGCACGTTAGTACGTGTTCCGTACCTGCAATTACTATAGCTCGGATCGTAGAATAAACTTTGTTGCATTGCAAACAGTATGCATGCGATATATATACTGAGCGCTCGCTGTAAACTTTACTGTTTTTTTTTATAGGATAAGGGTGACAAACGAGCACACAGTCCACCTGATGGTAAGTGGTTGAGGTAAACCTCTACTTCACGCTGATATTCTGTGAGATCGTGGTACCACCCCGGTTCGAGCCGGCCCATCCGTGCGACAGCAAAAGCTGCCGCGTGGCTCTACCACTGTTAAAAACTGTACGCGAGCCCCCCCCCCCCCCCGCACCAATGAAAACATTGTGGAAACCAGCATGCTGAAGAAATTAACAAATGATATTTCTTAAGGTGAAATAATAACTTTTTTATTACTCAGTTGCATCAGTTGTCGGTTCTTCGAGTTATATGGCCGGCACATTGCCACTTCAGCTTACTAATCCTATGGGGTATGTCGATCACTCTGGTTCTATTACGGATATCCTCATTTTTAAGTCTATCACGCAGAGAAACCCCGAGCATAGCCGTCTCCTAGCCCTCTCCTAGGTCGCTGAGAGCCATTGAGCTTCCTCATATCATACGGCCAAACGCTATCTAACCATTATTCTGTATGATATTTGTATATACATACGAAAGAGATGAGATGCCGCCAATTTTTAATGACGAGTAATGACTTAATAAATATTTGAACACAACCATCCACAAGTTCATGGATTAATGCCTTTTTTTTCGACTACGACGTGGATTTCCAAATATGGCAGTGCATTTTTGTTATTTTAGTTTCAACGAATTATCAATTTACTACACGACGTAAAGCAACAGGCCCAGTCTTATGCCGCCTCTACACGTTGGCCAACACGCTGGCGAATGTGTTGGCCAACAACGATGGCCATCGTGTGGAGCGGGTGTTTAAGCTACGTTGGTACGTATTGGGACGATGGCCTACAAGTTGGCGCGAGATCCGTCTGGTGTCGGTTTTTTACAAAAGATCAAAGGGTTGTGGCAGAGTATTGGCCGCCGCGTCCACACGTTGGGCGCACGTTTAGTTTGCTACGAGCTCTCAGAGTGATCGCACGCACGCACGCTTAAATTTTATATGCACGCATCATAACTAGTGTCTACATAACGGCAGTAACAATGACCAATGAATAAACTTTTCGCTTTATAGAGCCCTACCAAGCTGAAAATTGTTTGTAAAACACAAATCTTTTTAAAAAAAAATGTTATTATACACAGGATTTTCTCCTGTATCGTGGAGGCAGTTTAGAAACATAAATTGCATAAGGACAAACATCCAGACCCGGAGAAATTATGTGCAGGCTATACAAATACTTGTTCCATGCGGGATTTGAACCCGCGGCCCCCAGGGCAGCAACTCATTGCTAAGCCACTACGCCACGGAGCCGTCAAGAAATAAAATTTCTTTTTTCCATTTCTTTTTGATCACCCTTATCTTATACACATTCACGTTGTAGTGATTGATGTATTCATTTTTATTTATTGATGTATTAATGCTATATTATAGGTAGCATTTAGCGTGAAGTAGAGGTTTACCTCTGCGTTTCGCTTGGTGAGTGCAGGTGGCCGGAGGCCCTTTTTACTGGAAATGAGGCATTCTATCTTAGTCCTCACGGGTGACAACGCATCTGCATTTTGATTCGCAAACGAGGATAGATGTAGATGTCTATGGGCCGCAGCAACCACTTACCATCAGGTGGACTGTGTGCTCGTTTGTCACCCTTATCCTATAAAAAAAAAGCATACTAAAATCAAATTAAAAAGTAGGATACTAAAATCATGTTTTTACTGTCTTTATTATTCCCTATTAGTTTCTTTATTTCGTTAATAATACTTTAATTTTTAGCTATGGAAGAGCGAAGCCACCTGTTACAGGCATTATTTTGCTTACTAGGTGACCTCGATCACTGATCGTATAGTGTAACTTTAATGTTTGACAAAATAAATTATTTATTATTATTATTATTTAGTTTTATTCTATAATTATATAATAAGAATAACGCTTTTTAGAAAAGGCTTTGTTTAATAAAATTTTACAACAGTTTTATAGACAGGCTTCGAATATTTTCCAGGCCTTAGTTGTAAAAGTGTTAATTATACCTATGCCTAGGTGTGTTAATGTTTATATAGTTTACTTATCTGTATAACGTTAGTGTATAATAAAGAAATATTAAAAATTTATATTAATAATACTAAATATTAAAAATAGTGAAAATTAAATAAAAAAATAGTGGTATGCTGTGAATAAATAAACCGCAGCAGCCGTTAGCGCTTCAATAATCATTTTAATTCATTCGTCCGCACATTGGCCTGAACCGAAGCAAACTGAACGATCTTCCAACGTGTGGACGCGATCACAATTTCTTGGCCAATATCTCTGCCAACACATTCGCCAGTGTGTTGGCCAACGTGTAGAGCCGCCGTTACATACAGGGCGGTCCGTTAGTCATGTTGCGTCGAGGTAATTAGACACGCTTGTGGAGAAGCACGCACGTCTTTATAAACTAGCCTGCGTGTTACGACACGGACCAGAGGGGACATCTCTTGTGCTCGATAAGTAGGTTTTATTTGAATATGTATAGGGCTATTCATTAGAGGGTTATTAGTTGTTACACATTTGTTTCGTAATAATATCTTTTCATTAAAATCAACTTTTCTTGCTTTCCTTGTGGAAGACTTCTTTGTGGAATCGACTATCACGAGCGATTTTTTCTGGGCGATTGAACTAAAGGATCTTCAAGAAAAGAGCCTACTCTTTTTTTAAAGGCCGGCAACGTATTTGCAATTTCTATTTATTATTATTTACGTAGGTTATTTTAGACGTGGTAGAGCCATGATGCAGCTATATTATGGTTGTAGCACGAATGAGTCGGCTCGACCGGAGAAGGACCACGCTCTCACAGAATACCAGCGTAAAATAGCAGCTTAACGCTGCTGTATTTCGTACAGTGAGTGTAGAGAACCGGAGACCCTTTTTACTGGAAACGAGGCATTCCATCTTAGTCCTCACGGATGACAACGCATCTGCATTTTGATTCGTAATCGAAGATAGACGTAGATGTCTATGGGCCACAGCAACCACTTACCATCAGGTGGACTGTGTGCTCGTTTGTCACCATTATCCTATACAAAAAGGTACTAGCGATACGCCCCGACTTCGCACGGGTGATTTCGGAACACAGCAGGACAACAGTGTCTCCTAACGGATCCAAATGTGAATCTAAACCATCTAGGGTTCTAGGGTTTCACCCATTCAAACACATACAAACAATTTAAAAGATCTAAGCGTACAGACAGCAGGAAGCGAATTTGTTTTACACTATTTAGAGAGCTTTTTTTTGTTAGACGCGTGGTAAAGATTTCTAGGTAGTAGATATTTCCGTGAGTTTTTCATTTTGCATAGAACTATTTTTTACGAATATATAAAGAAGTGAGTTTTGAGTGCTTTTAAATATATGAAAACATGTTGATCTGTAAGGCGCTGCGGAAACGTAGACATTTTTGTGTCTTATGTGGGATACAAGTAGGCTTCATCATCATCATCATCATTACAGCCCTTCACAAGTCCACTGCTGAACATAGGCCTCCCCCAAAGAATGCCACAAAGCACGGTCCTGAGCCACCTGCATCCATCGACTTCCTGCATATCTTACCAGGTCGTCACTCCATCTAGTGGGGGGACGCCCTACACTTCGCTTGCCGGTACGAGGCTGCCACTCGAGAACCTTTCTTCCCCATCGGTTGTCGGTTCTTCGAGCTATATGGCCGGCCCATTGCCACTTCAGCTTACTAATCCGTTGGGCTATGTCGGTCACTC
Organism: Parnassius glacialis; assembly: GCA_033319125.1. NCBI lineage: Eukaryota > Metazoa > Arthropoda > Insecta > Lepidoptera > Papilionidae > Parnassius > Parnassius glacialis. The sequence continues at coordinate 28,317,503 of JAVANC010000023.1, read as the reverse complement.
TGGTTCTACTGCGGATATCCTCATTTCTGAGTTTATCACGCAGAGAAACTCCGAGCATAGCCCTCTCCATAGCTCGCTGAGCGACCTTGAGCTTCCTCATACGGCCAGCAGTGAAGGACCACGTCTCAGTTCCGTAAGTCATTACTGGCAACACGCACTGGTTGTACAATTTCGTTTTAAGGTTTTGAGGTATGTCTGACGAGAAGATGTGTCGTAGCTTCCCGAACGCTGCCCAGCCGAGTTGAATCCGTCGATTGACCTCTCGGTCGAAGTTGGACTTACCTAGTCGGACTATTTGTCCCAGGTAAACATACTCGTCAACAACTTCGAGCTTAGTGTTCCCAACAACTACCGACATAGGTGTGACATGGACATTAAACATGATCTTTGTTTTGTCCATGTTCATCTTAAGACCTATCCGTTGGGAAACACTATTGAGGTCATTGAGCATAGTGCTTAGGTCCTCCAGCGATTCTGCCATAAGGACTATATCGTCGGCAAATCGAAGGTGAGTGATGTACTCGCCATTGATGTTAATACCGTATCCTTTCCAGTCCAGAAGCTTGAAAACGTCTTCCAATGCAGCGGTGAAGAGTTTCGGGGATATGACGTCACCCTGTCTTACACCTCTCTGCAATTGGATAGGTTTCGTACTCTGGTTCTGTACTCGGATAGCCATCGTAGCCCTACTGTACAAGCACTTCAACACTTCGATATACCGACAGTCAACTTAGCACCGCTGAAGGGACTGCAGCACCGTCCAAATTTCGACGGAATCAAAGGCTTTCTCATAGTCCACATACGCCAGACATAGTGGCAAATTGTACTCCTCGGACTTCTGTACAATTTGCCGGGTATGTATGTGGTCTATGGTGCTAAAGCCTTTTCGGAAACCGGCTTGTTCGGGAGGCTGGAAGTCGTCAAGTCTGCGCGCGAGACGATTCGTAATGACTCTCGAAAACAGCACGTAGACGCGGCTCAGAAGGGAAATCGGTCTGTAGTTCTTCAAGAGAGCGTTGTCGCCTTTCTTGAAGAACAAGACCACCGCACTTCTGCTCCACGCCTCCGGTGTAATGCCACCATGGAGGACGGAATTAAAGAGCTTCTGAAGGACTTCAAGTACCGGTTTTCCACCCGCTTTCAGAAGCTCCGCTGTAATTCCATCCTCGCCTGGGGCCCTGCCGTTTTTAAGGTGCTGGAGAGCCATTCTAATCTCGCTCAGACTGACGTCCGGGATATCATCGGAATAATGTCGGATAAGACTCGCTCTTGGATCGTTACTCACACTTGCGTGTGGCTCCAACGATGACGTGTACAGCTGCCCATAGAACCTCTCAATCTCACTCAAAATCTCAGGTGCCCCGGAAACGATGCTGCCACATTCGGTCTTCAGCTTTGACAGTTGGCTCTTTCTGGCAGACAGATCTCTGGCAAAGACTTTGGATCCTTGGTTCCGCTTGATCGCTTCTTCAATACGAGCTGTATTGAAGTTGCGTAAGTCCCGCCGCATGCATTTGGAGATCTGTCTGTTCAGTTGCCTGTATGCTGCCAAATCTGTTGAAGAATGTAGCTTCATCTCCCGTCTAACAGCCATGAGATTAAGAGTGTGATCGGAGAGTTTTTGTGTTCTTCTGCGGCGGGTCTTGCAGAACTTAGCTCCGACCGCATGGACAGTTTCCACGAGCTTGTCATTCAAATCGTCCACTTCATTGCAGTCTTCTAGGCACTGAAAACGGTTTGTAACTCGAGCTGAAAGGTTTCGGGACTTTGGATTAGAGCACGAGGGGGACGGAGCGTTGACTTCATTAGACGAGACCTCTCCAACTTAACGTTTAGGTTCAGTGTGCCTCTAACCATTCGGTGATCGCTGCCGGTTTTCACCCTCGCGATCACTGAGACATCACTGAACAGTTGTCGTTTGGTCGTCATAATGAAGTCAATCTCATTTTTTGTCGAACCGTCGGGGCTCGACCAGGTCCACTTCCTGTGGGGCCGCTTCTGGAAGAAAGAGTTCATCATAAAGAGTCCCTCTTTCTCCATGAAGTCGGCCAGCTGCTGGCCCCTTGGGTTCCGTTGCCCTATTCCAAATTTCCCCACTTTCAGCTCACCGTTCTCTCTTGTGCCTAGTTTTGCATTGAAGTCTCCCATTAACACCGTATATTGGGTTTTGGAGGAATGCATGGCTCTAGAGATATCCTCATACATTTCCTCCACCTCCTCATCGGGGTGTGCCGAGGTTGGTGCGTAAACCTGTATGACCTTCAGCGAATACCGTTTGGTGATTCTGAGTATAAGGTACGCAACCCTCCTCGACATACTCTCAATCTTTACAACGTTGTTAACGAGAGACTTGTGGACGATAAATCCGACACCTCCTTGGGACAGATGGTCGCCCTCCCGGTAATAGAGCAAGTTGCCGGATTCGAGGATTACCGTGTCCTCCCCCTCTCTTCGGACTTCGGATAATCCTATAATATGCCAGCGTAACTTGTCTATCTCTTCTTCCAGCTCCACAATCTTCTCGTCAGTCCTCAGGGTCCGTCCGTTGTATGTTGCCAGGTCAAGTCGTTGTAGGTGGCAACCGAACCTCCACCGGAGATTCTTAGCACCCCCTGCCCCGCCGTTACCATGGTCGCCACCGTAGCCAGGAATAGCGGGGCCGCCGGGGACTGGGGGCCGTCTCTTCGTAACTTTCATTATGGGGGGTATATTGCCATAGTTGCCACGCTTGGCGAGCGGGTTGGCAACCGCAGTTTTTTATTGTATTTTGCCGTTACCAGGAAGATGCTGCTGCCCATCTCCTGCCTGTGTCCCTTTGTCGCCTTTTACGACACCCACGGGAAGATATGGGGTAGTGGATATTCTTAACCGCCACTACACGGCACACGGCAAGTAGGCTTGCCAACTCCAAAAAAGGCATTTCCGGGATTACCCAGCTCGACATCCGGGACTTGGGTATATTACGCGGGACACAACACACCACATACAAATTGATTAGAAAAAAACACATTGGTTATAAAATTCACTGCATTTTTGATCAAAATTAATGTTAATTTGTAGTTCAGCCTTGACGTGGTCAACAAACAGCCTATTTCTGCTGTCTGTACATGCATTTCCACAGAGAGAAAACACTCTCAGGGTTATGGTGTAGTTGGTACGAGGTAGATACTAATGTCATATAATCACTGATTTCCGGGACAAAAGGCGTCCCGCAAGGGGCTACGGCGGGACGGTTTAAAAATTAATCCAGAACTGGACGTCCCGGAAAATCCGGGACGGTTGGCAAGCCTAGATACAAGCTACCAGTGAATATTTTATTTTCACGTAATCAATATGAAATCAGCCATTCTTTGTGCAGACGCAGACACTTTTTGTCTTCAGTTACTTCCACTTGACACAACGAACGTCACCAATCAAAAAGTGTTCAATGTAGGTAACTGTAAACTTTAAGTCGTCAGTTGAAGACACAAGCTACACAAAGCAAATTTCCTTACAATTGTACGGCGCTGACATTGACGGTCAACGTGTACTCAACACAACAAGCAAACGTAATATTTCTTCATGGACATACATCGTGAAACTGACGGGAAACAAGCAACAAATTGTTACCAGTGACCAGAAGTAGCAACCGACGACTAGGTCCGATTGCCGCTAGCGGACACAGCGACTACGGTTTCCTGTGATGTGTGCCGTGTCGGTAACAAAAAGTGTTCACGTTTGCGCAGCGCGTAAATGCACGTTAAGGCCCGCCACATACATACGGAATTCCGTTTCGGGATTCCGTTTCGATATTCCGATTCGGAATCCCGAACGCAGCAAGTCCATATTAAATCTATGACCCGCCACACACGTACGGTCGTTTTCCGTTCGAAATTTTGCGGGCAAAACGGGATTCCGTATGTGTGTGGCCGACCCGTTCGGAATTCCGAAACGGAATCTCGAAACGGAATTCCGTATGTATGTGGCCGGCCTAAAGGAATAAAAGTAGCAGCCATAAACACGTGGTTGTCCGGGAAGTCTGTATGTAATCTATGACCACATATAAGACGTCCACTGTCGTTACAACAGATTTCATAGACCGCAAATCCTATAAAAAGAACATCGAGATTAATTCTATTTATCTTATATAATTTAAGTTTAGCCGTAAATAACTAATCATATAAGTACCTGCAATGTACATAAACCAGCCGGTCGGTGGCGGCAGATTATCCGTCTTCCCATCTCTACTCGCAAGTGTCATGAAGAATAGAAGAAACGCTCGTCTCGGGAGATGGGCAGTAGCATCTTCCTCGAACATCTATATCTATACATCTATACAAATAAATAAAATTGAAGTGTCTGTTTGTAATGTCAAAATAACAGCTTTTTACTAAATGCATATGAAAAGTATAGCGGTATTATAACAAAAACACAATTTTTAAAATTTTTGTCTGTCTGTCTGTTTGTTTGTGAAACGGCTGGACCGATTCTCGAACAGCTGTAATAACAAACTGTGGTTTACTTGGCAGATATACCCAATCTTTCGTTGCAATGATACGATGATAGTAAATCCTATTTTACCTTTTTAAGTCACGTTGGAAAAAATATACAATATTTTTTTTAAATACGGAGCGTAAAAATCTAAAATACTTCCCCGCGACTTCGCCCGCGTGTTATTTGGGTTTTTTTTGCGCGGAACCCTAATGCTTTTTCTAAAATAGAAGTAGCCTAAGTTACTACTTGTGACATCTGCTATCTGCCATTGAAAATCCCGTCAAAATCGGTTAAGCCTTTTTGGACATTAGCCGGAACAAACAGACAGACAAACGGCCAGACAGACAGACAGACAAAAACTTTAAAAATAGTATTTTGTTATTAGTACCATATATCTTTCATAAGCATTTAGTAAAAAACTATAATTTTGACATTACAAACACTTCAATTTTACACATCTTACACTTCAATTTTATCTAAAATTATGTTTTATTCAAGATTGCCAATTTAACAAGCAATAAACTAATGTAATTTTGTGATAGTAAAAATATTGTCTCTTTAAAAGAAGCATTACTTTAAACTCAAGAACATTATTTTTATCTGGATAGTTTTTTTTTTAATTATTGCGTGCGTAAGTGTTGTAATGTATTTACTTTAAGAATTTGCAGTAGGGAGCTAAGTATCTTTTAATCATTCATTCAATTAACAAGACGCTAAACAAGTACGAGGCTTCTTGTTGTCTCGATAGCTTTTACCTGCTCATTAAAAGTAAAATAAATTCTGATTACCATATTAATTATATGTGAATAAGTTTGTGTAAAATTATATTTCATTAAGTATTTAATTCTCCGTTTTATCTATTTATTAATATGTAGTATTCTTTTAAAATAGATTTAATAGTTATGTTACTATTAACAACATTAACGTGTTTCATAATGAAGTTTATTGTTCTATTGAATGTAGTTTTAAATTCCGTTTATCGTTTTAGCTATTGTTATTTAAATTTAAGAAATTTCGTGACTAACATTTAGTTAAGGAATTTATCCTGTATCGTGGAGGCAATTTCATCATCATCATTACAGCGCTCCACAAATCCACTGCTGAACATAGGCCTCCCCCAAGGAATGCCACAAAACACGGCCCTGAGCCACCTGCATCCAGGAGGCAGTTACACAAGGACAAACATCCAGACCCGGAACAATTATTTGTAGGCCATACAAATACTTGTCCGTGCGGGATTCGAACACGCGGGCCTCAGCGCTCCAACTCATTGCTAAGCCACTTCCCCATGGAGCCGTCAGACAGCTTTGAAATTATATTTTGTATTTGAATTTTGTCTGCCTACCGAATGTATTACTTTTTTACTTACTTCTTCGGCTAATGGATAGTGAACTTACATTGTTTTTTTTAATTTGATGTATAATAAAGTCAATATTATAAAAATGAAGCATTATATATATTAATACTAGTCGGTGCCGTGCCGTGACAGAAAGCCGTTAAAGAGCCGTGGTAGCTCAGATGGTTAGCGCTCGCTGTTAATTTCACAGTACGCGATCAACCCGGGTTCGATCCCTGCCGGCACCGATGAAATTGTTAGCGGCAATTTTAAGTGTTGATTTACCACGTGCTCGGCGGTGAAGGAAAACATCGTGAGGAAACCTGTATTACTGAGATATAAGAAAAAGAAATATTTCGAAGACATGAAGTTCGCTAACACGCTCTGGGGCAGCGCGGCGGATATTTCCTTGCCCTAAAACCTTCTCAGAAATGAGAGGAGGCCTGTGGCCAGCAGTGAGACGTATATAAGCTGTAAATTTAACATTTAACTCGTCGGTGGCAAACCACATTCTTTATAGTGTTATATTTAGGAGTCCTTGTAGGCTGCAATTATAGACAAAGTAATCCGTGCGTCCAATGTAACCTGCAAAACATTAATTGAAGACAGTTTGGTTCTAACAGTTGCTCACTGCAGATAAAACTGGTGTTTCTATTAGAGAGGTGTGCGACTCAGTCTTATTTAGGCAAGCTTAGATACCTTTTTTCTATAGAATGAGGGTGACAACACACAATCCAATTGATGGTAAGTGGATGCTGTGGCCCATAGACTTCTACATTTATCCTCGATTAAGAATTAAAATGCAGATGCGTTGTCACTTTTGAGGACTAAGATAGAAGGCCTCGTTTCCAGTAAAAAAGGTCTTCGGTTCTATACACTCACCATGAACACAGCGACATTACTCTATTTTACGCTGGTATTCTGTGAGAGCGGGGTCATACCTCAGTCGACCCGACCCATTCATGCTTTATGGTTGTACCGTAATATAGCTGCAGCGTGGATCTACCACGTAAAAAAGTATTCAAACTATTCACCGGTAACATGGTGTTCCATTTTAGTTTGTTTGTGTTTGTGTAGTGGCGGTGTAAGAATATCCACTACCTCATATAGTCCCGTGGGTCTCGTAAGAGGCGACACAGGAAAAAAAAAACAGAAGATTGGCAGCAGCTGGTCTCGTAAAAGGCGACTTAAGAAAAAATAACAGGAGATTGGCAGCAGCTACTTCCTAATAACAATTAAAAATAAAAAGCTGCCGTTGCCAACCCGCCTGCCAACCGTGGTAACCATGGGAGAGGCGTATGTTCACCTGTGGACTTTTGATACGCTATAACAGTAACTTAATAGTAAAAAACTCCATAAACTAGTGATTAATGGAAAATGGAAATACAGGTTTTAATTATTGCTCCCATGATTTTCTGGTACGAAAAGCCGTCAGTCGATTGGCACAGATATTGACCTGGTTATTGATTTCGCGTAAGCAAGTCGTAAACCCAATTGCTTTGCACGCACGGTCCCCGCATTGTGTGCCGAAAGCACATACGTTGACTCATTGTTTTGACTTCGATGTTAAGGGCACACGCTTTACGAGCGTTTTCCTTTAATTGTAACCACATATAGCCTATGGACTATGAGAAAGTCTTTAATTCCGACGAAATTTGGGCGGTGCCAAGTTGACTGTCGGTATATCGAAGTGTTGAAGTGCTTGTACAGTAGGGCTACGATGGCTATCCGAGTACAGAACCAGAGTACGAAACCTATCCAATTGCAGAGAGGTGTAAGACAGGGTGACGTCATATGCCCGAAACTCTTCACCGCTGCATTGGAAGACGTTTTCAAGCTTCTGGACTGGAAAGGATACGGTATCAACATCAATGGCGAGTACATCACTCACCTTCGATTTGCCGACGATATAGTCCTTATGGCAGAATCGCTGGAGGACCTAAGCACTATGCTCAATGACCTCAATAGTGTTTCCCAACGGATAGGTCTTAAGATGAACATGAACAAAACAAAGATCATGTTTAATGTCCATGTCACACATATGCTGGTAGTTGTTGGGAACACTAAGCTCGAAGTTGTTGACGAGTATGTTTACCTGGGACAAATAGTCCGACTAGGTAAGTCCAACTTCGACCGAGATGTCAATCGACGGATTCAACTCGGTTGGGCAGCGTTCGGGAAATTACGGCACATCTTCTCGTCAGGTATACCTCAAAACTTGAAAACGAGACTGTACACCCAGTGCGTGTTGCCAGTGATGACATACGGAACTGAGACGTGGTGCTTCACTGCTGGCCGGATGAGGAAGCTCAAGGTCGCTCAGCGAGCTATGGAGAGGGCTATGCTCGGAGTTTCTCTGCGTGATAAACTCAGAAATGGGGATATCCGCAGTAGAACCAGAGTGACCGACATAGCCCAACGGATTAGTAAGCTGAAGTGGCAACGGGCTGGCCATATAGCTCGAAGAACCGACAACCGATGGGGAAGAAAGGTTCTCGAGTGGCAACCTCGTACAGGCAGGCGAAGTGTAGAGCGTCCCCCCACTAGATGGAGTGACGACCTGGTAAGATATGCAGGAAGTCGATGGATGCAGGTGGCTCAGGACCGTGCTTTGTGGCATTCTTTGGGGGAGGCCTATGTTCAGCAGTGGAATTGTGAAGGGCTGTAATGATGATGATGACATGTAGCCGAGGACGTTCATGGGCAACAGATTTTAATGGTTCAGCCAACAGAGCCACAGCCAACTTTTACAAGAGGTGTGTATATGTATACCTAAAAACGTACATAAACACTCAAGTGTTTATACGTGGTAGAGCAATGCTGCAGCTATATCAGTAGGTAGTATAGTTGTAGCACGAATGGGTCGGCTTGATCAGGGAAGGATCACGCTCTCACAGTATACCAGCGTAAAATAGCAGCTTAACGATGCTGTGATTCGTATGGTGACTGTAGAGAACGGAGACCCCTTTTACTGGACACGAGGCATTCTATCTTAGTCCTTACGGGTGACAACGCATCTGCATTTTGATTCGTAGTTGAGGATGGATGCAGATGTCTATAGGCCACATCAACTACTTACCATCAGGTGGACTCTGTGCTCGTTTATCACCCTTATCTTATAAAAATAAAACGCCTGTCACTCAGAGGGGTAGGCAGAGACTACAGACTGCCATTTGGCACGACGTTGACACACCTCTATCGCCTCTATTACATCGTTATATAGTATCAATATAGAGTTGGTGTGAGGTATTACCTTGCAAAATAAAAGCCGAAGTGTGGTTACCCCTAGGTTTAGCTGGCTATGGCTACTAATAGGTGCTGCCGATTGCGGTTGGTTAAACTTAGGAATTTGATTTATTCACGAATTGAATGGAACCATGTAGTGGTGGTGTAAGAAATATCCACTAATCAATTTAATCCCGTAGGTGTTAAGGCGGCGACAGAGCGAAACAAACCAGAAGATCCCATACAAATATACCCCATATTTGACATTGTTGCCATGCCTTATTTAATGGTTGTTGATGATATTTTATTCGATCTTCACCAACCCATATTGTGATATGGAGTGGTAACTACCCAGGAGAAGCCGGGCGGAAAAAAGGGGCGGAGTGGTTGGAGTGTCTGTAATAAAGAAATAACTGCCTTTTATTGAGCTTTGAGCGTTATTTTCGTGTTATTAAGATATGAATAATCATGTAAAAAAATGTCTATCTGTCTGTCTGTCCGTCCTCGTCTTCGGAATGGCTGAACCGATTGTAATGAACCTTCAGGAACAGATAGACAACAAAACCAAAAGTGATCTAGGCTATATTTTATCTGAAAAACATGTTGGTTTTTTAGAAATCCTAAAATTAATAAATAAATGGTCATTTATGATTATCTGAAAGCTAAATAATGCCACATTAATAGATTCTACTCATGCGTAGCCCGAGCGGGGGTAGCCTTGCTTTGAACTGCCGCATTATGTAATGCTAGATATAAAAAATTTAAAGCGACTTAGTGAACTTTAAACTGCTTTTATCAAATTAATCTATTTATTTATTATCACAAAAGATGGCCTACCCTTAATATACAATAGCTGTGTAATCAATGCAATTACGAAATCAGTTTTTGTGACGAAAGCCGTATCTAAATCGAGATTGTTTCCGAAGCGGGTGTTGTTTGTATGATAAACGTGGTTGGATTGGAGGCGTTGTGAGAATTGCTCTCCGTAGAAATTTGCACTTTGTGGTCGGTGGAGAAAGACGTTTTTCCAGATTATCCAGGGGAGGTGTTTGTTGATAGATTGATTCGTAGTATCAGAGGACGTAATCGAATGTAAAGTGTCGTATGCGTCTACAAAAGGAAATACATAATATGTTACATTACGGCTCCTTATTTTTTCTTCTTTAAAAAAAAGTCATAGAAAAAGAATTAGGTTTCCGCGCAAAAAAATTAAACCCATGAAATCCAATCGTAATAAATTACGCGCGGGCGAAGTCGCGGGGAACAGCTAGTACCTATATAAAATTTAATACTTGTTTGTTCGTATTTTATGCCCTGCCATATCGTTCATCAGATTGCGCTAACACTTTGACAACTTATTGCTTGCACTTGTGGGAAGATTAGAGGCATATTACAACTAAATTGCAATAAGTGGCGCGCGTATTGTACCGACAAATTTATTTGAAAGTTATAATCACTCAACTTTTTTTATCTTTATTTTCAAAAAAGGGGTTTTGATCACTCAACTTCAATTTAATCAATATAACTCTTCGAAATTTAAAACGATATTTCGACAATTTTTTTTTTGTGGCAGCAATGCTCAGCGTACCAGCTAGTACACTATAAAAGAAATTGTTCACCTTTTCTTTGAAAGGTGCTAAAAAAGGGATAAAATAATTTCAAATTCTAAAGATGTATACACTATTTAAGGGTTAGGGGCCTCTATACATGTCTTGGCACCGACTTCTGAATGTGACATCATTAAATTCTTAGTTCTTTGAGGTCAGCTTTTACTTTTAATAAATATTATATTTTGTTTATTACACGATTTTGTTCATTTTTTACCGTGTAGTGGAGATGTCAGAATTTTTACTTACCTCAAATTGTCTCGTGGGTGTCAGAGGGTAAGAGGCGACAGAGGGTAATCATAACGAAAAAAAGTTGGTTGCCAACCCGCCTGCCAAGCTTGGCAACTATGGCAAAATCTCTCCGTATGAGGCAATCTATGCGGGGGGGGGGGAGGTTTATGTTCAGCTGTGGACTTCAGGTAATACGATTTTGACCAACCAGGAGAACATTGTATATTCGAAGCCACAACACTGTAATTGTTTTTTTTTAGTTTTGTAATGGAACGTAGCGTGGGACGTTTCTTTTCTGTAAGTGCGGTTTTATCGAGCGAGCTAACGGAAGATTATGCGGACGTTTACAAGAGTTTCATTGTAATATCTTTATTGTACTATTATATATTCGTGATAAACTTAGGAATGAGGATATCCGCAGTAGAACCAGAGTAACCGACATAGCCTAACGGATTAGTAAGCTGAAGTGGCAGTGGGCCGGCCATATAGCTTGAAGAATCGACAACCGATGGGGAAGAAAGGTTCTTGAGTGGCAGCCTCGTACCGGTAGGCGAAGTGTAGGGCGACCCCCCACGAGATGGAGTGACGACCTGGTAAGACATGCAGGAAGTCGATGGATCCAGGTGGCTTAGGACCGTGCTTTGTGGCATTCCTTGGGGGAGGCCTATGTTCAGCAGTGGACTTATGAAAGGCTGTAATGATGATGATGATGATGTGCTATTATAGAATAAGAGTGACAAACGAGCACACAGTCCACGGATTGGTAAGTGAATGTTGTGGCCCATAGACATCTACGTCTATACTCAATTCAGAATCAACATACAGAAGCGTTGTGACCCCTGAGGCCTTGGATGAAATGCTTCGTTTCCAGTACAAAGTGTCTCTGGTTTCCTATACTCACTATACGAAACAAAGCAGCATTGAGTTGCTATTTCACGCTCGTATTCTGTGAGAGCGTGGTTCTGACCTGGTCGGGGCGACCCATTCGTGCTGCAACCATAATATAATTGCATCATGGCTCTACTACGTAAAATTCAATTTAGATTCCAAGATTAATTTCAATATAGATTACAATAATACTTATTGTAAGTCACTTAAGCTTTCTCTGGCTTTTACTGGTTCGGGAAAAAACTCTGTCCTTAAATGAAACTAATCTTTACGGATTTTATCGCGTTTAATTTAAACTTATGAATTCCTGACGTTTTGGGTGCTTTACAGCACTCCTGGTCACGGGCGGGACAGAGATGTTTGACGTCCTGATGTCATAGTTAGCCCGGCTACCTTCAGTTTTTGAATATTAAATTTTGGTTCCGTCTACACAGAATGAGCTTACAGTATCTTGAAGTCTTGCAGTGGGGTATACTTGGGTTTGGATTTAGTTTTATTAATTATAGGATCCCAAATCATATGATAGCACCCATCCATCTTTTCTATTGAAATAAGGATATTTTTAATTTCAATCAATAGCTTCGCGAATCATCCTTGGTAGCAATGGCAGGGTCGATCTTGAATATGTTCACAGACTGCAGACTTCCCGTAGCGTCCGTGCTTTACGTCAGCTACATATATGTTCTTTTACGCCAGCTATTATAAAATAAAAAATAAAATAAAATAAAATGAATTTATTTCAGACTTTTGGTTCATAAGAGGTTTATAGATGTTTTAGTTTGTCCTATGTAAAGTCGGGAATAAAACAGTTAAAATTAAACGCGATAAAATACTTAAAAAATTGTTTCATTTAATGTGTAGTGTTCGCGTAAATGTTAGAAATCATTATGTAAACCTCTGTCCTCTGCCCTTTTAAATGGGAATATAGTTTTCTTTCCCGCGTTGTCTAATTAAAGTTAAAAAGTTCCTCCACAAACGTCTTAATCCCTTACGTGTAATAGTCATGTGTGACAGCTCAATAAGGCGTAGGGGTCGACAACCTGCAAGCAGGTCGAGTGCGGGGTCGGGGCGGCTTACTGTCGGGGTTGCCTCGGCTATCTTACTACACTAGGTTTTCGCGTCCGATAGAAATTGGATAGGTATTGTGGTGACACTTTCACTTTTCTCTGAATATCTGCTATCGTGCACCAATAAACGTCATATAAATGATATTAAACATGTATATTTAGGATAAAAGGTGTTTCTTTTCTGCCTTGGAGTGTTTCTAGGTTGGTAGAAGGTCCCCTCTTACCTAATTCGGCCGCCAAGTGCCAATGTATTATAACCTTCTTTGTTTTGCTGGTGTCCATGGGCTGCAGTAGCTACTTACCTAACGGTACTTTAAGTGACTTTATGTTCGGTTGTCACTTTAAAAACAATATATATACTAAATGTAGGATATAAGCAGGGCGGCGTTTCCACGTACATGCCAACCATAACGCACATACTGTCTAGAGTGGCGACCACTCGACACACATATGTAAATATTGCTTGTACATGCGTGATATCAGTGTATCACTATCAAATCGCAAGTTCATTGTTAAATATAGGCTTTCCTATGGATTGCCGTAAGTACGATCCATAGCCACATGCATTCATTGACTACCTGCGTGTTTCATCAGAACGACTGGAAGACGACTCTATCTAGTGGAGGGTTTTTCAACACTGCGTTTGCTAGGACGAGGCTGTTACTCAAGAACCTTTCTTCTTCACCGGTTCAAACCATCAACTGATAGAGAAGAAATGTTCTTTGAACAACATGGCCGGCCTATTGCCAATTCAGATTACTGATCCGTTGGGCTTATATCAGTTACCCAGCTACAATTAGTGCGTGTTGCCAGTGATAATTTACGTAAACAAAATATGGCCCTTCACTGCTGGCCGTATGAGGAGCTCAATGTCACTCACTGTACGATTATAAGGGCTATGCGATATAACTCTCCGGGATAAAAAAAAAACAAGGGTGTCTGATGACAGTGTACTGTACGTGGTAGAGCTATGCTGCAGCAATATTAATTATGTAGTTGTAGCACGAACTGTTCGGCTTGACCGGTGAAGGCCCACGCTCTCACAGAATACCAGCGTAATATAGCGGCTCAATGCTGCTGTGTTTCGTATAGTGAGTGTAGAGAACCGGAGACCCTTTTCACCAAAAAGGCGTTCCATATTGGTCCTCACGGTTGACAACGCATCTGAATTTTGATTCGCAAACGAGGATAGATTTAGATCTCTATGGGCCACAGCAACCACTTACCATCTTACCATCAGGTGGACTGTGTCACCCTTATCCTATAAAAAAAATACATGCCGGATACTACAGTTACTCACTCTTCTGGATAATGATTTATTCTACCTAAATAAATATGAAAATAATTGTTTCAGGTACGAAAAGATCGTGTTTATTGCCGAAAGGAGCACGGAAAGAAAGTTTTTTCTTATCTACACATTGTAAGATATTAAAGTAAGAGACCATTAAAGGTAATGTATAGTATATAGGATGTGAAGACGAATATTATACATGTGCAATAAAAAACTAAATATATTGGTGATTATGTATTGCACACTTTGAACGTAAAGCGGAGAGGTTGGTTAGGCTTTACTGTCATCACAGTACAAAATTATTTAGTTGGCCTAACATTTTTATGTATTTTCTGTGTCGCGCTGTTTGTTTAATTCTGTCCAAAGCTGGCTGCACACATTGCGCATTATAGGTTGTAAATTTAGAATATAATATTATTTCAAAGTTCCTACACATTATTATTTCTACAATTACTAATAATGTCCTCCAGACCGAATTTCGGTCACGGTGACCAGTCGCAACGGAGATTAGCCGACCGGAGAGAGATCAGGCGCAGTACCAACGGCTTTACGTGCTTTCCGAAGCACGAGGTTGAAACACCGCCAATTTCTATTTTCCGGGACTGAGAATTTCTTGACAAAAAATCAGTAAGTGATTCTGGCCTGATCCAGAATTCTAATTCAGGCGTTTACCATCGCTAGACCAATGATGCAGTCAAATGTCAAATCTTCTGGATGTAGTTGGTGTTTGACTGTCTCGTTGACATGAAGAGACATGACGTAACATTAGTATCGTCATGTTTCTTTTTGTTTAATGCCTCCTCTACACTACTCGCGAAGTAGATCGAAGTTGGACGAGGCGAATAGTGTAGAGAGGTACTTCGATCCACTTCGTCCAACATCGCTTCGTCTCGGGCGACTTTCGATCGCTGTCGGTTTTTTGCACCAGAGTCAAAGGACTTCGCGAAGTACCCCGAAGTTACACGAAGCGTCTCACTACACTACTCGGCTTACGCCAGTTATGAATATTTTTTTTATATATATAAATATGAAATATATAGCTTTCTACATAACTATTTATTTAGTTAACGAATTGACGTCGTACTGTTCACACAATTAGGTACATAAAGCAGCTGCCTCTTGAACGTCATTCATGTTAACGGTGCGGGAGACTCAAGACGACTGAGCTCTTCACGAAGTAGCACGAGTGTGTGATCACGTTCTTCGGACTGCGATCGACTTCAACAAGCACTTCGTCGAAGTTACTTCGCGAGTAGTGTAGAGGAAGCATAAACATTTTAAAGTATAGGAGGTGACGTCATCATGCGCTCGTAAACAATCTAGTTGTTACTAGAAGAGCAGTGGCAGTTCAGGGGCAAATCGCTTGCCTTAGATTCCACACTACGTTAGTAACCCGGCTTACATCCCTGCCGGCACCAATGAAGTCGTTGATTACAATTTTATGTGCCGATTTACCACGGACTCTTTAGTAAAGGAATGTCTGAGATATTATTAATTAAATAATTGGGGCAGTGTAAAACTCTCTAAGAAATGGTACCACACTTTGGTTTCATTTTTAAGAGGACCTGAAGCCTGAACCATCTTTAGGACGTATATAGGTTGTAACTTTATTAAATTAAGAAAAAAGTTAAAGTTTTTTGTTTATAGGATAAGGGTGACAAACGAGCACACAGTCCACCTGATGGTAAGTGGTTGCTGCGGCCCATAGACATCTACATCTATCCTCTATTACAAATCAAAATGTAGATGCGTTGTCACCCGTGAGGACTAAGTTGGAATGCCTCATTTCCAGTAAAAAGGGCCTCCGGCCACCTGCACTCACCAAGCGAAACGCAGAGGTAAACCTCTACTTCACGCTGGTTTTCTGTAAGGTCGTGGTACCACCCCGGTTCGAGCCGGCCCATCCGTGCGACAGCAAAAGCTGCCGCGTGGCTCTACCACTGTTAATAAAGTTAAAGCCTATTTACGTCTCACTGCTGGGCACAGGCCTCCTCTCACTTCTGAGTGGGGTTTAGGGCAAGGTAGTGTTCGCCACGCTGCCCCAATGCGTGTTGGCGGGCTTCACATACCTTCGAAATATTTTTTTATTTTATTTCTCAGACATACAGGTTCACATAATGATTTCTTATATTGAGGCGAACACTAAACATTTAAATAAAATCCGTTAAAATTAGTTTTATTTAAACATGCAGATTTCCTCACGATTTTTTCCTTCACCGCCGAACAAAACTGGTAAATCAGAACTTAAAATTGCAATTAACAATTTCATTGGTGCCGGTGGAGATCGAACCTGGCTTGCTCGCATACTGTGAAATTTAAAGCGAGCGCTAAGCATCTGAACTACCACGGCTCGCAACTTTATTATTAGACCATAATTAACAGTATATGCTATCTTCCAGTCGTAGGGAATTTGTGGCTTCATTCAATATTGCGATGCTTACGACACTGTACGTCATTGTAATAATATTATAGCGTCCTCTGCAAATGAAAGGTTGGCTGCACCCGAATATTCATGTAGTATTTACTTCCATTGTCTGTTTATTTATTACAGCTCCTGAGGGATGAGATGGTACAATGGACTCTGTTACGTATATTATAAGACTTAAATTTAGTATTATTTGTTTGCTTGTATATTGATTTAGAGGATTCACAATTTTAAACTTCGATTGTGTAAGCAGGTAGATTAGGTATTAGAGTTTTATCATTTTAATCACAACTACAATTTCATCTTTACTTCTTTTCCAGTTTGTAAACAGTCCACACTTCTGCCTTATTACTCATGACAATGATAGCGTAACTCTTCAGTTGTGGAAAATATCGTCATTCTTTCATTAATTACACTAAAAAGTCCACTGCTGAACAAAGGTATCACGCATGGATCGCCTCACAGCAATCCCTCCTATAACTCTACTCTTGGCAAGTGGGTGAACAACCGCAGTTATAATAATTTTAATTTTTTTTATCAGGTAGATGCTGCTGCCCATCCTCATTTCCCTCTGTCGCCTCTTACGACAACCACGAGATGACATGGGGTAGTGGATTCTCTCAAGGCGCCACTATTCAGCAAATGGCCGTAATTGTCCAATGATTAGAATCTTACGTTGCGGAAAATATTACGGAAAAATATTTATATTAATTTGGGACTGAGCTCGATATGTAATATAGAAACGTAGGAATACGAATAATATTTGGAATTTTCTTGAAGCGGCCTTTTTTACATTTACGCGTGTATGATATGATATTATACTAGATTTTTTTAAATCGCTCATACAATGATAGGAAGATCTGAGAACTCAGAGCGAAGATTATAAATTGTCTCAAGATGAATACGCAATTCGAAGTTTCGTAGTATATATTACAGCTCAGACAGTAATAATAAGTCCAGTAGCGTACATATTACACGTCAAAGAGCGTGGTTTATTTTTGACGAGTTGTATATTATACACAGTACAGACAGCCCACGTTGTTTGTATAGACTTTAGTAATTCAACAACCTCAAACTAACCCCAAACTGCAAGTAGTTTATTGACTGCCGTTTATCAAACGTTTAAATACCAGCGAATAATATTTCGTTATAACGTTAAATTGACGAACAAGCTTTTTTTATTGAAGAGCAGGCAAACAGGAGTCGAATCCTGACAGTAAGTAGTTATTGTAGTATAGTGTCAAGAACACAGCGCTTAAACTTATTATTTCATATTTAAGTAATAGAAAGCAGAAGGTTATTATCAATGGTAAAAGTTCTTCCGGGTCACTTGTACTAATGGGTGTTCCTCAGGGCTCGATTCTCGGCCCATTCCTGGTTCTAGTGTATATTAATGACTTACCTCACAGTGTAGGGGATAGTCATGATATAGTATTATTTGCTGATGATACTTCCTTGATTTATAAACTTAAACGGCAATCATTTAAATGTGACGAAGTGAATAATGCTATATCAAAATTAGTGCATTGGTTTAACGTTAATAATCTGCATTTGAACGAAAATAAAACTAATTGTGTTAAATTTACAACAACGAATGTTAAAAATCTGAATACCAATGTGTTTTTAAATTGGGAGGAATTGAGCCCTGTTGTATCCACTGTTTTTCTTGGCATCACTCTTGACGCAAAGCTTCAGTGGGGCCCCCATATATCCAAATTAGCAAGCAGACTAAGTTCTGCAGCTTATGCTGTAAATAAGATTAGAGGTCTCACTAGTGTCGAGACAGCTAGATTAGTTTATTTTAGTTATTTCCATAGCATAATGTCTTATGGCATTTTGCTATGGGGAAATGCGGCTGATTCAGAAACTATTTTTGTTTTACAGAAGAGGGCCATTAGAGCTATTTACAATCTAAAACCGAGAGATTCTCTTAGAGATAAATTTAAAGAATTTAATATATTAACTTTGGCCTCTCAGTATATTTACGAAAATTTAATGTATGTTCACAAAAACAAAGATAGTTTTAGTAAAAAAGTGATATACATTCTGTAAACACTAGGAACAAACACAAGCTAGTGATGCCAGTTTCTCGACTCCACAGAGTCAGTAATTCATTCTTGGGGCAATGTATACGCTATTACAACAAGGTCCCGGAAAGTGTACAGGTTCTCGCTATTACCAAGTTTAAATGTTTTATTAAGCTTACTTACTTACTTACTTATCGTCACGCACAATCCCTGACGGGGTAGCCAGAGAGAACAGATCGCCAAGTGTCACGATCCTTACATACCTCTTTCGCTTCTTTCAGATTCATCATCTTCTTCATACATGCACGTCTAGGTATCCGAGTACTCTTGACCCTCCCCTCTTCGAGCAATTTGCTCACATGGTCTTCGAAAGTTAGTCTCGGTCTACCTCGACACCTTTTAATATTAACTTTCGCGCTATATATTTTCTTCACCATTCGGTCTTCACTCATTCGCTCAACGTGCCCAAACCATCGAAGCACGCCCTTATCAATTTTTGTGATAAGGTCATCTTTCAAACCTGCCATATTGCGAATCTCTTCGTTTCGCTTTCGGTCAGCCATGGTGACGCCGCACATTTTACGAAGAGATCGCATCTCCACTGCATTCAACTTGCTTTTATGCTTCTTCTGGCATACCCAGGTTTCGCTGCCATATAACAAAGTCGGTACCAACACTGCGTTATGTATTGCAAGGCGTGCACTCTTCACTACGCCTTGCCTTTTGACTAACGCAGTCAGGGCACCATTGACTTTGTTCCCGGCAGCGACACGCCTGTCCACATCTAAATCACATCTTCCATCCCGGCTAAAAGCACTCCCCAAGTATACAATTTCATTTACCTGTTCTAGACATTCCTGATTTACCCATATTTCACACTTCGTTCTCTCTTCGTCCCTTTCAAATACCAGAACCTTAGTTTTATTAGCATTCAAGCGGAGACCTTTAATTTCACATTCTTCTTTCATACACGTGACTAATGCCTGCAGTTCTGCCTCTAATGGTGCAATAAGCACTGCATCATCAGCATACAGCAGACAATTTACTTTAATGTCACCCAATTTCACACCCAAACAGCTATCTTTCAGTTTCTGTAAACAGCTGTCGAGATACAGTATGAACAGCCAGGAAGACATGACACAACCCTGTTTTACGCCCGTTTGGACGCTAAACATGGGTGACAGGTCATGCCCTACCCGCACACAGGCTTTTTATTAAGCTGAAACTGTATAAAAAGGGTTATTATAGTATAAATGAATACATGGTTGATAATAACCCCTGGTAATGAGGTGGTCGCTTCCAAGCAGTTTCTAAAATAAATTTTGTAAATAGTTCGTAATCATTTATATTGTAAAATTTATTTAAAAAAAAGTCCCGCTGGGTTTCTTGCTGGTTCTTCCCAGGACAGAGGGTTTTTTTTTCGAACCAGTGGTAAAGTAAAAAATGACTTTCAATAAGAATTACATATGTAATGTATATTGAATAAAAATTATTCTATTCTATTGTATTCTATTCTATTGATGTTTTTAAACATCCGTAACCGTGCGTGGTCACCTCTGAGAGTGAACTAAGGTCATAATGTGCACACATGTACCAATATATTTTCTTACCTGACGGTATTTAGTACAGTATATAGTCATCAAATTATACAGAATATGTTTAATTATTTCACTTGAGGTAATCCACAACGTTGTGCATGTAATGAGGTTCTACGAGCTCTAAATGAGACACTGTCTTACCCTATGCCCACCCAACAATTTAATTTAGTTCAAAAGTATAATATTTAACATTTGTAATGTTATTTCGGTGCTCTACAGTTCTGAGGCTTCGATCATAATACTTTGACGGGGAATAGGCCACGCGAACCCCAATGAAAATAACTATTATAATAAAAAGCGGTCAAGTGCGAGTCGGACTTGCCCATGAAGGGTTCCGTAGCAGCCAGTAACACAATATAAAAATTCTTGTAGTTCGTTGTAACTTTGATCGATGTTTTAATAATAGTGTATTTTTTATTTTTATATTTGAGTTGATTGAATGAAAGGTAAATTGCGGTTTACGATTTATGACGTATTTAAAAAAAATCTTTACATGGTAATGTACATCATATATTTTTTTTAGTTTTATCATTCTCTTATTTTAGAAGTTACAGGGGGGGGGGGGGGGATACACATTTTACCACTTTGGAAGTGTCTCTCGCGCAAACTATTCAGTTTAGAAAAAAATGATATTAGAAACATCAATATTATTTTTGAAGACCTATCCATAGATACCCCATACGTATGGTTTTGATGAAAAAATTTTTTTGAGTTTCAGTTCTAGATAAGTATGGGGAACCCCCAAAATTTATTGTTTTGTTTTTTCTAGTTTTGTGTGAAATTAATGCGGTTCACAGAATACATCTAAATTTTTAATTTTATAGTATATATATATATATATATATATATATATATATATATATATATATATATATATATATATATATATATATATTAAATTTCTATTGTCATAACTATGGAAAGTCCAACTGATTTTAATGGTAGTTTTTTCTCGTGTAATTCATCTTCTACCAGTTTCTTAAGCGCGGATACTGAGTCATCTGAACCTCTTGGACTGCATGATCATATTTCTGCCATATTTTCTCCTTACCCCAATAATTTTAATGTTGCCCATATCAACGCACAGAGTGTTCCTGCCCACTATCCGGACCTTCTTGCATCCATTAGCAGTAATCTAATCGACGCACTTCTTATATCTGAAACTTTTTTCAAGTCTTCTCTTCCTTCTTTTCAGTTTTCACTTCCTGGTTACGTTTTGATACGTAATGACAGGATCGGTAAGGGTGGAGGTGGTGTAGCTATTTACCTGCGTTCTGAAATCCCTTACAAACAAATCTCTGCTTCCCCGTCAACTTATTCTGAATCTGCAGAGTACCTTTTTCTCGAGGTTACACTTCACCATACAAAAATCCTTCTTGGTGTGATATACAGCCCTAATATGCAAATTGATTATTTTGATGTATTTGAAAATCTACTTACAGACTTCTGTCCTATATATAGTCATGTGATCGTGATGGGAGATTTCAACACTTGCTTACTCAAAAACGATTCACGTGCATATAAGCTGAAGTCTATTGTGTCCTCACATAATCTACATATTTTACCCCTCTCTGCCACCCATCATTTTCCAAACTGTACTCCTTCTTTACTTGACCTTATAATAGTTTCATCTTTAAATAGCATTGCGAATCATGGACAAATAACAGCTTCCTTTTCGTACCATGACCTCATTTTCATTTCGTACCGTGTTCGTCCACCAAAGCATAAATCACATTTTCGATTTCTTCGTAGTTATAAGGGTATTGACTTGGAAGCTATAAGACGAGATGCAAGTAAAATGGATTGGTCTTCCGTAATGAATTGTCAAAATATTGATAATATGGTGAATAACTTTACTGCTTTAATTCTTAGATTGTATGATTGCCATGCACCTCTCAAACGTATAAAAATAAAACATTGTCCTGCGCCCTGGATTACAACAGAGATAAAAGAGCTTATGGCACGTAGGGATAAAGCCAGAAGTAGATATAAACATTGTCCTTTGGAAAGAAATCTAATTAAGTTTAAGATTTTGCGTAACCGCTGCAATCGTCTGTGTAGAGATGCTAAAAGGCGCTACTTTCATGACTCACTTTCAAATTGCGATTCAGGAAAAGCCTGGAGTTTTCTCAAAACAGTCGGCATTGGTAAACATCCTGCGCTTGCGATTGGAAATCTTGATATAGATACTCTCAATCAACATTTTTCTCTTCCACCTGTTTCCTTATCTTCATTTATAAAGGCTAAGACTTTGTTAGAATTATCCAGATGCCCTTTACAACATTTCCCCCAGTTTGAATTTGTGTCAGTGTCAGAAGATGAAGTAAAGCGATCAGTGCTATCCATATCTTCTACTGCGTCGGGAAACGATAAAATTTCTTCCACAATGATAACTATGATTTTACCTTGTATTCTCCCAGTTCTTACTAACATATTTAATTTTTCATTGTCTTTCTCCTGCTTTCCATATTCGTGGAAGTTAGTACACATTATTCCTGTAGCCAAGGTTGCTAACCCTACATTACCTTCTGAATTTCGACCACTTTGATTTTGATTTTGATTGTGAACATATTGTTCACAATCAATTTTCTTCTTATCTTAACTCCAACAATATTTTAAGTACATTTCAATCTGGATTCCGGCCTGGTCACAGTACAACAACTGCTCTTCTTCAGGTAACTGATGATATCCGTCGAGCCATAGATCAAAAACAATCAACAGCACACGTTTTATTGGATTTTAGTAGTGCCTTCAATTCTGTTGACTTCGATATCCTCCTTAAAATTCTCCAGGCTATCAATGTTTCATCTTCGGCCATTCTTTGGTTTGATTCCTATCTTCGGGGACGCTCGCAATGTATCCGCTCCAATGACACTTATTCAAACTGGTGTAATCTTATTGCTGGTGTACCCCAAGGTGGCGTCTTGTCTCCTTTACTCTTCACCGTTTTTATAAATTCTATAACGAAAATAATATCCTCCAACTTCCATCTTTATGCAGACGATTTGCAGCTTTACCGTCACTTCGAAGCATCTGAGGCTAAATTGGCGATAGATGCACTGAATGACGATTTGAATAGAATTAGTCGTTGGTCCAGATCCCATGGTTTAGCTATAAATCCAAATAAGTCTCAAGCGTTAATAGTAAGTAGCAGATATAATAGTAGCATTATTGATAACTGCACCCTGCCAAATGTGATCATCAATGGCACATCACTTGCTTATTCTGAATCTGCGAAGAACTTGGGCCTAATTATTGACAATAGGTTATCATGGGGTGCTCATATAACAGACTTAAGCAGAAAATTTCATTACGCTTTTCATTCGTTAAAACGACTTCAAAGTTTTTTACCCTTATCAACTAAAATCTCTCTTGTTCAAACTCTCATTTTGCTAATCTTAGATTACGCTGATGTCTGTTTTTTGGATGCGACAGAGGAGCAATTAAACAAACTTGAGCGATTGCAAAACCTTTGCATTCGGTATATTTTTGGACTCAAGAAGTTTGACCACATCTCTAAATACAGAAAGCAGCTCAAGTGGCTCCCGATCCGATTTCGCAGGAACACTCGTATCCTTTGTCTTCTTTTTAACATCTTACATAGTCCGAATTTCCCTTCATACCTACGTAATCGATTTACCTTTTTTAAATCTCCAGCAGCAGTTTGCAGATCTCACCTTAAAACCCTCTTAAAATTCCCATCCTTTAAAGCTCATTCATATTCCCGTTCATTCTCTGTACATGCAGTAAGACTCTGGAATTCACTTCCTCCTTCAATTCGAGAAATTAAAACAATCACATTATTCAAAAAACGTGTAAAAGAACATTATTTATCTCTGTCTTTTATGTAAGTTTCCATATCTTTGATATTCACTATACTTTTTATTATTTATATATATATTTAATTATGACTATATGTATTTGTATATATACATATGTGTGTGTATGTGTGTATATATATATATATATATGTGTATGTGTGTATGTATATATATATATGTATGTATGTATATATATATATGTATTTATTTTATCTTGTATGGATATATGTAAGTATGTGTATATAATAACAAAGTGCACACCTTATTATCTTTTATTAATCACATATATTTTTAACTGGCCTACTGGAAGAAATTTCATAATGAGATAAGTAGCGCCCTTGTACAAACTCTTCATCATGTTGTGTCCTTTCCATTGTTTGTGTGTACATAAATTGTTAAATAAATAAATAAATATTTAAGGGTAACTCAAAAACTTTACGATCAAACTTCCACCCACGTGAGAAGCACCAGTTTTCAAATAAGAAACCTAGAAAAAAGTCATGAGTACCTCCTCCTTTTTGAAGTCGTTTAAAAAGTCGCCCTTGAGCATTACACTGCTTTACATTTTAAATATGCTGACTCTATAGTCAGTATTAATTGACAATCTCAACTTTAAACTCAAACTCTACAATGTCCAAATCTGTGTAACTTATTAACTTTGACATTGTGGAGTATGAATTAAAATATATTAGAATATTTAGATAACAATTTGTATTAAAAACAAACAATGATAACATGGAATATAACTGACACAATAATTTAAATAACATTAAACTATTTTATAAGTTAAAAATAAAATCGATAAATAATCCGATACTTAAAATGAGAATTAAAACGACCAGTTTTATGACTTTATAATTAATGAACTTGTAAAGAAGGATTTTTGTCTATATTTAATACTATTAGATGTTATACTGCTGTCTCTCACCATCTGTAACATAGATATCACTATAATTATTGAAAAGTTTTGACAGTATTTAATTAAAAACATCAATCGCGGGTGATCTTGCAGCACAGTGGACTTTCACTAAACCTACATGATGAAGTGTGAAATGGAATTCCCTTATGCCCCCACCGCACGCTCGGTATCATTACGAGAAATGATGATATATATTAATTAATTATTTACCGTGACAGCCTATTAAAGTTCACCGCTGAACATAGGCCTCCCCCATAGATTGCCTTATAGGGGAATATATGCCGTAGTTGCCACGTTTGACAACCGGGCTGGCAACCACAGTTTTTTATTTATAGTCGTTATTAGGAAGACGTTACTGCCCATCTCCTGATTTGGTTCCACTTGTCGCCTCTTACGAAATCTACGGAATGATATGGGGTTGTGGATATTCCTACACCGCCACTACACGGTAATAATTAAAAATTAAAAATTTTGTACAGCCGACTTCAATATAAGTTATTTATGAATAACTCAAAAACTATTGGTCTGACCTTGATCAAATTCATTTGGGACCACAAGAGCACTTATCAGCTTTCATATAAAAAAAGAATCATCGAAATCGGTTCACCCAGTACAGTTATAAGGTAACACACATAAAAAAAAGATACACTCGAATTGAGTACCGTCTCCTTTTTGGAAGTCGGCAGAAAAAATACACTTATTTATACTTTATTCTATCGAAATATACTTATGTATAACATCAGCATTACAAAGGGCGACTTAATGCCTTTCCCATAATGCCTCTCTCCCAGTTGACCCGGGACGTGTGGAAAAAATATGATAGTTAAACTCGATAGATCTACTTTAATCGCTCTATAACAGTTTGTTTAGTATTTAATTAACTTTCAGCGTATTCAGCTGTAATAATTGACACGTGTTATGAACATGGTGCGGTTGTTGGCGGGGGTGTTGGTTGAGCTCTGCAGTGCTGAAATTGCTTTATTATTGGATTAGTTGCGCTGCGAGGAGTCGTGCATTGGCTATGCTAACGTTCGTCATAAGGACTCTCCCGTGTAGTAAATATTACTATATCTTTCATTTAACCATCTTTGAATATTTTTGTATTATCGTTGGGAAGCCAAACTAAATAATTGATAATGGCGATTTTTATCACCAGTTCTGAGCTATCTTTGAAGTTTGAAGTCTCTAGATCACGGGTAAGTTAATTTCAAAAAAGAATCGCAAAATTTGTACCGAACAGACACACAGAGAAGAAAGTGAGTTAATTAGAACGTGGTATAAATTAGAAATTTAAGAAACCCCTGAAACAAAAAGAGCTGACGGTATTTTAACGGCTGAAAAGATTTCCTTGAATCATAGATAGCTATAGCTATGAAGGTGATTTGATCGAGTGATCATAAGATCACTCGATCAAGTCACCTTTCAAACAAAAAATTCTAAATCGGTTCATCCGTTTGGGAGCTACAATGTCGAAGACTAACACACAGATCACACGTTAAACATATAAAACCTCTGTTTGCGACAGGGGTTAAAAAGCAGAAATAAAAGTAAAATATAATATTGTATTCTACATAGTTAAAATCTTCTAAACAAGTTTCAATTTCAGTATTTTGTGTTATTATATACAATATTAAAAAGTATAATAATAAAAAAAAACTAAAACTAGAAACTTAAATATCATATAGTCCTACTCCCCGCGGTATCGTGCCAAGAACGCTCGCTGCGTTTCCCCGCTGAATGGCTATACTTAGCCTTTGAGCGAGAAAAGAACCAGCCCTCTTATCACCAGCAGCAACGACCAGCCGCGGATGTAGTTCCTTTAGGAACTTCACCGCACGTGGACCCCACGGACCGATAGTCTCTACAGCAAATGGCACAAATATGTAGTCATCTCTCAGAGACTCATACTTGCGCCACTTACTCAGTTCAGCTGCCTCTGATGCTGACCCGGCTCTAAACGAGGTACCCTTGAGATTAGAGGTCGCCAGAGTGTCTACGCAAGTAGCATCCCACACTAGGGCTTTACCTATCTCCCAAGGGACCAATGTCATACCGTCTGGTCTCCTGCCATCGTCTCTAAATATAATGAAATTATCTTAACCGTGATCAATATTAATACAAAATACAGTTTAAAAAAAGCTATGATGTTTGAAGTTTCAAGTCTCTAGATCATCGGGAAGTTACAAAAGTTGCTATACAATCATGAAATTTGAAATTGGTACTACGAACCAGCGTTATAAAAACAGGTACCATACGAAAAATGGGCCTTTCAGAACTTACACAATTTAGAAACAGTTTTAAGTCCCTTGTTGACACACTCACAGTGGTCTGAGCAAAATTATCGTCCTTCGAAAAGGCTTACTATACCTCTTAATCGAAAACAATTTGTTATATGAAATAAAACGGCACCGATGAGGCGTTTACAAATTAACACTTGTTTGTTTTTAACCTGTAGTACTTTGTGATATGTAAATTACTGATAGATACATGGCAGCGACACTTTAAATTAACTAATTACGCTCAATTAGCATTTTATCAAGTGTTGCCGGCCTGGTTCTCATTGTTTATTGAAGTGGAACAAAGGGTTTCGTCAAATTTGTTATACCGGGATCCTTTTATCTCGGGACTAGATACTAAACAATTGAAGAGCAATTACTTTTCCTTTGATGTTTAGTATATGTACTGTTGCCAAATTGGTCCATACTTCAAATAAATATTATTTGAAATTGGTAGCTAGACATTAGATGTTATGCTTTTTTCCTTTTTTATAATAGTTTACAAAACTCGCTTCTGAATATTAGTTTAATTATTGCCTCTTTAAAAACTAAAATCTGTAAGGAACTCTTTTAGTGTCTACCATTTTTTTTACATAGCTATTTTATTTTTTATTTTAACTTAATCGTCTATTGTCTAATAGTTAAAAAAGTCCCGCCCGTGCAAAAAAAGTTGTAGGTTCGACTGCCGTCGTATACTGTCGTATATAACATGGATTTTAGTATTGTTCACTATCATTGCTAATATTCTTGAAGAATTTGTTGTTTTTATTATATAACGGTTGACTGGGAGAGTATGCCTTAAGCCATTAAATCCGTCGTATGTGTACAATTTTATTTTTTTGTGCATAAAAGTTCAAATAAATAAAAATGATAATAAATGATTGAGGTCATATTCAGTGAGTAGGTATAGTAGTATATATTCCATGGTTCATATTCCTACTTTAAAAAAGTGTACAAGGCGAGTGTGAATGAAAGTGTTGGAAGGGGTAGACCTAGGCGGACTTTTCAAGACCAAATCAGGGACGTCTTGAAAAAAGGCCAGGTCAAGAGCACCCTAACCCGTAGAGCATGTATGAAGAGAATAATGAAAGTGGACGAAGCGAAACAAGTATCTAAGAATCGTAGCAAGTGGAAAGAAGTGGTCTCTGCCTACCCCTACGGGAAAGAGGCGTGATTGTATAATAAAGTATAATAATAATATTCCTACAATATACCTAATTGTTTTGTCAAGACGATGGTTCATAGCTATGCTAGGATCCGAAGGCAGAATAACGATATCGTATATGTACATATATATTATACTTATAGTAATACATAGACCGATGAAGGAACGCGGCGTCGAATTGCGAAACGTTTCGTACTGCGGTCCCTAATCTATCTGCCAAGCGCGTCCATTATTTTTCTTTTAATCTAAAGAAAGAGCCAGCTCAGTACGCGAGCAACCCGGGTTCGTGTCCCTCCGTCACCATTGAAATTGTTAGTTGAAATTTCAAGTGCTAATTAACCACGTGCTTTGAAGGAAAACTACGTGAACAAATCTGCGCATCTACGTAAAATAAAAAAAATATTGCGAAGACTTAAGGTTCGCCAAAACGCATTGGGACAGTGCGGCGGACATTTTCTTGCCCCGAAACCCCTTTCAGAAATTACAGTATTCTTGTACCCAGCTGTGACGTTAGGACGTATATAGGCTTTAATTTTACTTATCATCTATAGAAGGTGCCCAGTTTCATGGTATATGGTTTTATACGTGGCAGAGCTATGTTGCAGCAATATAGTTGTAACACGATTGGGTCGGCTCAACCGGGAAAAGACCACGCTCTCACGGAATACCAACGTAAAATGACAGCTTAATGTTGCTGTGTTTTTTAAAAATGTTTCGTATGGTGAGTGTAGAGAACCGGACACCTTTTTTACTACAAACGAGGCATTCCATCATAGTCCTCAGGGGTGACA
This sequence comes from Parnassius glacialis, assembly GCA_033319125.1. NCBI lineage: Eukaryota > Metazoa > Arthropoda > Insecta > Lepidoptera > Papilionidae > Parnassius > Parnassius glacialis. The sequence goes on along the minus strand of JAVANC010000023.1, from coordinate 28,288,363 downwards.
ACGCATCTGCATTTTGATTCTTAATCGAGGATAGATGTGACGATATGGACTGTTGGCTTGTTAGTCACCCTTATTCCATAAAAAAATGTATTTTTATATCTCGATGGCGAATTAGTCTGAGTAAGCTCGAGAGTCTACATTTACTATCGATTGCCGTCAGAACAGAAAGTAAATGGAGGGAAGTTTTCCGCAGTGTTGTAAGTAATAAATTAATGTGACCTTTGCTAAACAGGAGAGGACTCGTCCGCCTTCGTGGTACAAAATATCTATAACTAGGTGTAGTTGTAGTTGATGAAAACAAAACCTTACGAAATATAAAGATTTTAGATAATTACGAACTATATCAAATAATCAATTATTCTGATGATCTTGAGGTCTAGGGTTTGAATCTCCGATCGGGTTAAAATCGGTTGTTAGTTTTTTCTGATAAGAAATTGTCAGTAACATAGGGAGTCAGGAAGATGGCGGTGTTTCGCCCCCGTGCCTCAGAATGCACGTAAAGCCGTTGGTTCTGCGCCTGATCTTGAGTCGAATTACCGTTCCATTGCAATATTAGTGACTTGGGCACTATAATCCGCTTCTACGCAAATGGTTGGTCGCCGTTGAGACTAACTGAAATTCGGTTTGGAGGATGTTATTATTAAGTTTGCAGTTATATTTTAAATAACTGCATAACCATTAGCGCTTCGCGAACGGTACGTTAGTTTCAGGACGACGAACGTTCCCGGATTTTCCGGTTAATTTGAGCTTAAAAGCGGCTTGAGCGGATAATCCGTTTTACAAAATGTAGCTGCCCCTTTAATTGCAAGCCGACGGATCCGTGAACGAGTTTAATTACTAATCTGCAGCTCGCCTCTTAAACTACCATAATTCCCATAGTATAGATGTAATAAAACAGTAATTTTCAAACAAAATGACTTGTGATAACAAAGTTAATAATTAGCTTATGCGCCCTGTTTTATTACATCTATACTATGGGAATTAGGGTACTTTAAGAGGCGAGCGTAAGAGAATCCATTCTATATGCAATGCCGACCTTTGACAACTCCGTGGCGCAGTGGCTTAGCAATGGGTTGCAGTGCTAAAGGTCGCGGGTTCGAGTCCCGCACATAACAAGTATTTGTATGGCCTACAAAGAATTGTTCCGAGTCTGGTCCTTGTGAAATTTATCTATATAAACTGCCCCCGCGAGACAGTTTAAAAAATACCTCACATAGTTTCAGACCGGTACGATCGGTAACTGGGAGCAACTTTAATTGTGCAAGAAGTCTGGTGATACGAACGCCAAATCCCCTTGAAAGTCCCGAATATTACCATCGCATGGTCACAGCACCGCGCTTTTAGTTTACCGGAAATAGGTTTGCGGCGAGGCTGTCGCTTACCGTTGGGCTTCATACCGCCTCTGTTTGTGTTTACATAGGTACCTACATACATGAAGTTCGGTTTCGGTGTTAGTACTTGGTAATGATGTTGCGATTGTATCGAATTTATGTCAACTGTTGGAATTTTGGTAATTTTTAAAAAAAATGTAACTAGGGTGACAAACAAGCACACAGCCCACCTGATGGTAAGTGTATGCTGTGTTCCATAAACATCTACATCTATCCTCAATTAATAATCACAATGCAGGTGCGTTGTCACCCCTGAGGACTAAGATGGAATGCATCGCATCCCAGTAAAAAGCGTCTCCGGTTCTCTACATTCTCCAGACGAAACACAACAATATTAAGTTGCTATTTTATGTTGGTATTCTGCGAGAGAGTGGGTATTAAGAAATTTAAAAGAGAATTAAAACACTTGAAACAACCAAGTTTCAGTTCCATTGTTTAAGTAACAGCTTTTAATTATCCCGACGGTGGACACAGATATTTAATTTCTCTAAAAGAAATATATTAAACCATAAAATTTTACTTTGTACTCGAATCTAACGTATCAGGTATGAAGATCTCCTAACAGTGTTCTTATTTGTCTGTAAGATACCACTTCAAACAAACAAAAAATGGTACGCTGATAATGCAATTAGTAATTTAAATGTTGCATTAGTAGTAGTGACGGCGGGTATCAAATTATAATACGACTTCAGTAAGCACCCTGCCCTTGAACTACCGCAATTTTAAGTTTCGATACTAAAAGTTTAGTTATTACAAATCATATGACATGAAGCATGCGGCCGCAGGAAGTGTAAATAGTTGGCATTATAAAAAGAAACGTGTGTGTGTGTGTGTCTGTGTGTGTGTACTTATGTACGCACGTAGGAAGTTGTACTTCTTTTGCATTACAAAATAAAAATAACTAAAAATAGTTACTTTAAATATAGTTATCAGTTCCCACGAAAACTTGAGAGGCAGTTACACACTGAAGTTGTCGTTTTGAGGTCTCAGTGTGTGCGCGTATCGTAAAAACTTCATAGTGACGTTTTTAGGTGTAGTTGTGCGCGCGCATCGTAAAAATTCACTCTCGTCATTGTTCCCAAACAGCCTAAAAGAAGTAAACTTCAAAAAACATGCGTGAGTGTCGTGGAACACTCGGTTGGAACGAAGTTCCTTTCGTAGTATATTATTATTGATAAACGTACTATATTATTATATTATATAGATTAACAAATACAAATAAATAAATTACTAGCGTCTATTAAAATGAATTCATTCTTTCCATCATTTAAAATAATATTTCTTTCAAGGCAAAATAAGAAAAAGTGCGAGAAAAATTTTACACTTTTTCTCGCCTAGCCGCCCCATCCGTCAAATTCGTACCGTGCGATAAGGAACTTCGTTCCAAAACACCAAGTTGCTAGTCTGTTGGATCATCAAACGCCGCAGTCACTGTACTAGCGAATCGTTATTTACTGTACTGTGCATCTCTGCAAGCATGTTTTATTATATTCTATTTATTTTTATTGAATTGTTATTATTTTATTTAGTAAATTGCATCTCCAACAGTTCTCAAACCATTCAAGGTTGGTCGAATACCATGATGTTAGAATAAATCAAATACAAAAATTCAGTTCGGCGCGGCGGCAGACAGCAGCGTCAAAGGTTCGAAGTGTCTGGTGCTATCTTTGTAAATCGCTTGAGGATTAAATTGAATCTCCCCTACAAAGAGAGAGGGCTCATGTTCAGCAGTGGACTTTCACTGGCTGAAAAAGAAGAAAAAGAAATAAAATAAACAGTATGCAGTATTGCCTTGATCACCATGACGCGTGTGAACTACTGTCTAACTTAAATACAATTTAGTTTAAATCCGCTACATGTAAAGTACTAAATGCCTTTGCGTTAAGCCAGCTCCAACAAAATATATTATTCTTTAAGCCTACTCATTACGAGAGCTGGCTTTGCTGCGTTATGGCCGACGCCATAGCCTTTGTATATTATAATACAGAAAATCTCTTTGACGTTCTAGGGTTTCTAGTGAAAAATTAATATGTTACATATGTTGTATGGGCGCCACAGCTGTATTTTCTATATTTTTCAAAAACAATAAATTTTTCGGAATAGAGAAATGTAACTCTGGAATATTCGGTAATGTTTAGGAAACAGCCTTTGCTTGACTATATCCCACCTGAAGATATGTGCTGATGTATCCGAAGTATGGAAAGCGTATCAGTCGTATTTACTAGGATTATTTAAAAATAAAAACATATTGATCAAAAGAACGTACAGTCCACCTGATGGTAAATTATTGACAAATTTACCATCAGGTGACTGTACTGTACGCAGTCCATGGCTACAGATGCTCTGTCACCTCTGAGCACCAATATGGAATAACCTCACAGCCTGTAATTCTACTGGCTCTCCATACCCTTCAGTGTGGAACTCAATAGTTCAGGTGCTGCTGTTTGGCGGCAGAAATAGGTAAGAAGGTGGTACCTACCCAGACGGACTTGTAGGCAGAAAAGAAAAGTCTTACCACCTAGTGTTTTAAAAAAAATATAACAAGGAATGATTTCCCTTTATGACGTTTTTTTTATATATACTACCTACGTTTACGAAGTGTGTGTGGCAACCACAGTTCCGCTGCGGCCACGTCCAATTTCATCAGACGTGTTTTAATAACTGAAACAATCCAGACAATCTATTTCAAGCTTCCCGTACTTTCGTAAACATGCGCGTGTGGGCTAGCTAAACAATAGCCGTAAGATAGCTCTCTTAGTGAAATACGTGTATATTATGATCAATGTTGATTTTAATTTTTGATAACTTTGAAATATATACAATTAAAAAAAGCTATAAAAAATTTAAAACTAATAACTTAGTTATCATACAGTCCTACTCCCCGTGGTATCGTGCCAAAAATGGTGGCTGCATTTTTTCGCTGAATGGCTATATTTACCCTTTGAGCGAGAAAAGAACCAGCACTCTTTATCACCAGCAGCGACGACCAGTCGCTCCTCGGTCGGTCCTCGCGACTTCGTCTGCGTGTAATTTAGAGTTTTAATTATCTTGCGCGGAGTTCTAATTCTTATTCTAAAACATAAGTAGCCTAAGTTACTCCTTATAACATCAGCTATATGCCAGTGAAAGTCCCGTCGAAATCGGTCCAGCCGTTTCGGAGATTAGCCGGAACAAACACACAGACAATTTTTTTTAAAATTATGTTTTTTTTTTGTTGATAAGTACCGTATATATTTTCATATGCATTTAGTAAAAAGCTGGTATTTTGACATTACAAACAGACACTTCAATTTTATTTTTGTGTATAGATAAATTTTTAATGAAGATTAAAGATAAAGTGCGATGTTTAGATGAACACGTCTCATGGCTCGCGTATTCTTATTAATACGTTAGATTTTGGGTATTGACACTAGGGTTGTCCACACTGTTATATTATATATAGTATTCTACTATATTAGAGGTCCTTATATATAACTAAAAATATCATCATCATGATTAACACGGGCAGTCCGCTGTTGGATATACCACTCACAAGGTGTCATAAACATGATCTTCGGCTTCATGTATACTGTTATTGTCAGTCGCCTTGCGCAGATCGTCGCTCCATCCAGCCAGGAGCATCCCACGTTGTAAAAGTCTCAATACTCGCCACACCACCTCCCAACGGTTGACACTTCTGCAACAGATGCGGCAAAAGTATATTTTAGTAAATGTTGACTGGTAATAAAAGCATAAAATATTCCTTTAAAAATAAAATAATAATATAAACATACTATAATATATTTATAAAGGTACCATTCCGTAGCCGACCGCAGACAGCAACAGCAGGCGACGTGTCACGACGTAACGTCGCGTTGTGTCGCGACGTGACATCGCGTCGTGTCGCGACGACACGTCGCTGCGGTCATTATTCCGAACCCGACTGCAGGCGGTAGCAGCACGTGTTTCAATCTGTTGCGAAAGTTCTGTGGGTACTCTATTTATGTAAACAAAATAGGTATATATATATATATATATATATATATATATATATATATATATATATATATATATATATATATATACCTATTTATCGCTTCTATTTAACTCCTTTCCTATATTTTTCAAAAATTTTCTTTTGTCACACTGTTTAAATAATTATTGTGAGATGCATCGTACAGTGCGGGATATTGGGCCACCTGGTTTATCAGTTTCTCTTCCACGGAATCGGTGAAACTCATTTTTTTTGAGGAAAATTCAACGTGTCCTCGGGCGTTGGCGGCACTACTGATCTGCGGTCTTGCAACATGTCGTCTGCCGCTCCGGCAAACGACGTGTCGCTAGCTACGGAAGGTATTTCATAGAACTACATAGAAACCAGTCGTGTCGCGACGACGACACGTCGTCTGCTGCTGCTCTGCGGTTGGCTACGGAATGGTATCCTAATTTTTTTTCGCCCTATGCTATAATTTACAACTCTAATTCACACACTCTTTGTTGTAAAGGCAGGTTCAGAGATTGTCTGTGCGTGAATACATTGCAATTATAACAGTACTAAGTAACATAATCGACGGATTCATGTCGGTTGGACAGCGTTCGGGAAATTACGGCATACCTTCTCGTCAGGTATACCTCAAAGCTTGAAAACTAGACTGTACAACCAGTGCGTGTGGCCAGTGATGAATTATGGAACTGAGACGTGGTCCTTTACTCCTGGCCGGATGAAGAAGCTCAAGGATGCTCATCGAGCTATGGGGAGGGCTATGTTCGGCGTTTCTCAGCGTGATAAAGTTAAAAATGAGGATATCCGCAGTAGACCCAGAATGACCGACATAGCCCAACGGATTAGTAAGCCGAAGTGGCAATGGGCCGGCCATATAGCTCGAAGAATCGACAACCGATGGGGAAAAAAGGTTCTCGAGTGACGGCCTCGTACCAGCGGACAAAATGTAGGGCATCCCCCCACTAGATGGACTGACAACCTGGTAAGACATGCAGGAAGTAAATGGATGCAGGTGAGTCAGGACCGTTCTTTGTGGCATTACTTGGGGGAGGCCTATGTTCAGCAGTGGACTTGTGAAGGGCTGTAATGATGATGATGATGAATACATTGCTAAACAACTGATGGCTGAAACATCTAGCATATTTTATTGAATGTAACCACAAATACGGTATCATCTTTATTAAGATTGATTGTCATTGATAGTCTCCCGTTGTCACCCCTGAGGAAAGCTTTTTACGGTTTTCGTCACTAACCATATGAAACATTATACCTACTGCTATTTTGAGCTGGTGTTATGTGCAAGACTATATTGAAAATAAAATATATTTTTTTAAATTTCACCATACACAGGTGAATAGATGATCGCATTTATTAAAATACGAAGGCGTTAATGTCTGTTTGCATTTGGAGTTTTATTTCTAATTTGCATACTTAGTGTCTTTCTTATCGGTGTGTCATACTTCTAAATTAGGAAGGTAGGTGTGGGCGACATATCAATAAAATAATTTTGTTTGCGGAATGAAGTTATGAGGTTCTTGCCTCACATTTAGACATTCAGTTTTCAAATATGCAAGTATCTGAAATCGTTATTAGGGTTCCGTGGTTAAACAACACGTTTCGCCATGTCTGTCCGTTCGTAGTTTTACCCACAGACTGTAATGCCTCCTCTAATCTATTCACGAAGTAGAACGAAGTTGGACGAGGCGAATAGTGTAGAGAGGTACTTCGATTCACTTCGTCCAACCTCGCTTCGCCTCGGGCGACTTCCGATCGCTGTCGGTTTTTTTGCGAGTTTTGAGTCAAAGGACTTCGCGAAGTACCCCGAAGTTACACGATGCGTCTCACTACACTACTCGGCATACGCCAGTTATGAATATTATTTTTATATATAAATATTAAATATGTAACTTGCTACATAATTATTTATTTAGTTAACGCATTGATGTCGTACTGTTCACACAATTAGTTACCTATAGCAGCTGCCTCTTGAACGTCATTCATGTTAAGGGTGCGAAAGATTCAAGACGACTGAGCTCTTCGCGAAGTAGCACGAGTGTGTGGTCACGTTCTTCGGACTGCGATCGACTTCGACGAGCACTTAGTCGAAGTTACTTCGCGAGTAGTGTAGAGGAAGCATAAGTGCTGCTAGGTGAAAGTTGTAATTAGACATAGTTATAGATACCTTTAACCGACGAGCGTGTATGCGTAGGTATATGGATGTGGAGGTAGCGAGAGAGGTGTGTCATGCTCAAGTCCTTTAGTTACTATCGTCCTATTTGGGCAAATTTTTAGTCGCTATACCAGTCAGTATCAAGAAAACCCATTCTAAGTTCACGTATCGAGACGAGCAACTACGGAACTCTACCTTTACAGAGTGCGTGGCCGACACGCACTTGGTCGGTTTTTATGATTTCGTTTGTTTATCAAATTGTTGTTTTTCGGATCGTCGTTTTAATATAAAAAGTGTTTTATGGCTTTATAAACTCTCTTAAGTGTGCTTACTAGCTCACCGATCATGAAACACTTCGAATAGTTCCCACATATAATTCATTCATTCGATCATTACTGCCTGTCAAAAGTCCACTACTGATACTGCTGCCCATTTCCTGTTTCACAGGCACGACCAGGATTCTACACCAGGAGCTCGCTCTGAAATACGGTCTCGTGGTTCGGAAACTGCCTTATTATAAGTACTTGCCAGAAGCCCGGCTCGAAAATGACCGCGCCAGGTTCTACTGGGACCGGGCCATCATCACAGACAGGTCTATTCTTGCGAATAAGCCTGATATTGTCCCGATGGACCGGGCACAGTCAAGGATATTTTTGGACGACATTACCATTCCTTATGTCGAGAACCTCGTGAAAGCCGAAACAGATAAGCGAACAAGATATCTATCAGGAAATGGCTCACGAGGTGACCGACATGTGGGTAGTCTGTCGACCGAAATTATTCCTGTGGTCGTTTCTGTGAACTGGTTAATCCCAGTCAGCTTCTGAGGTCGTCTGAGGCGACTGGGACTCCGTGACGGACTGCTCCGGACTCAGAAGGCGGTGCTCCTCGATACCGCTCGCATCATCCACCGGTTTCTTTTCCTTTCTTCCTAACCCTCGGCCATTTGGTCTGCCCTGCCGAGGGCTTCTATCTGGTTGGGTTTTTATTTATTTAAGTACCTTTATGTATTTATTTTACTTTATTTATATTTATGTATATCACATTTATATATTTATATAACCCAACCAGATGAGAAAACTATATTGATACCCCACGATAGTAATAATAATAATAATCATCATCATTACAGCCCATTACAAGTGCACTGCTGAACATAGGCCCCAAGAAATGCCACAAAGCACGCTCCCAAGTCACTTGCAACCATCGACTCTTACCCGTTATCATTTCATCTAGTGGGAGGCTTGATTGTAATAATGATGATCAATTTTAGTACAGTCAAGTCTATCAACTTTACCAATGGAAGGTAACCATCAGTCGTGTGTGTACTGGTACACAATTACGATTAACACGGACAACATGACGTAACGTCGAGATATGTCATTTTTTGGATGAAAATACAATGACTAACTAACAGCATTGCTTTCAATACGCCAACATGAGAGTTAATTTTGGCATTTTATTTTAACGCGGAATTGTGGCGGTGAAATAACCTCTTTGTTTAGTGTTCCAGAACTTTTGTTGATTTTGTTTGAAATACTGAATGTAGATATCTAAAAACGTAATATTAATAGTTATCAAATGTAATATATCATTTTTTACATGTTAATCTTAACATTTATCTATAAAACTAACTTGGCAAAATTACCATACTAGTGATACCACGATGTGACAGTTACTTTGCCATGTTTTGATAGAACCAAGGGTTGTCACTTTCAACCTATATTTTTAACCGATTACAACTATTTAAACAGTGTTCTGTCCTTGACATTCTATGTATGTATATTTGCATCGATGTTTCACCGTAGCAACTATCAACCTATTAGACCGATTTTACGAAATGAGTCATCAATCAATTCAGCTTTATTAAAAGTGAAGGAAAAGAAAAATCTATATTATTTTAACCGCGTTGTACGGCATTAATAATATTATATCTACTTCGTATTTTTTCCTAATTTAAACTTAGTGTATTGATATTAATTTGCACCCAACAGTGTAATTTAATGATTATTAATGTTTTGCTATTGTGAAAAAACAATATTTAGATTGAATACAACAATTATGACTAAAATGATGATGATCACTAATAAAAAAATGAATAGTTGTTAATAATGATTGTGACTAGCTTTTTTATCTATACCTACTATAATTTATTTAAGATAATTGTTCGCGCCAAAGCGCTAATGTCAAGAATCGACGCTAGATGGCACTCGGCTCGGCGCGATACGGGATGAAGTTCGGCCGAGCGCGTTGAGCGGTGGGTGTCGAGAACGCGCGCGAGCAAAAATAAGAGTCCAAATTCATCGCTGCGATAGATAGTATGCGGTCCATTTTTGTCGGGAACTCGTAATGGTAGGCGCGCATAGTAAATATACTGACTGGGAATTGTAGCGCGTATTCGTTGCTGAGAGCTTCACCCGGGACTTTTGGGTTTAACGCTGAGTCCGTATAAGTGGATTCGACTGTATTAGCTACTAGTGCGGTATTTGATATTCTAGAAATAACTGTGGCCACGCGAAACGGTAGTGACCTTTGATCCGTACGTTCTGTGTTCGTTTCGCGAGTTAGGCGTTATAACAAACGAGAGTTAGTGGCTTCTGTAAGGTAGTTAATCGTACGACAGAGTTACTGGACCGTCATCGTGACTAACGAAGAAAGTGACGTGAGGTGGAGAGGTGCTGAGGTCCGAACTGCTGCAGAGGGTAACGGTCTAATAAGGTCAATAACACTACCAGCCACACCCAGATACACATCACTGACCCTTACTTTCCTAGCACTATACAACCACATGCGACCTGACCGAATCCTGAGGGACCAGTCGCCTTGGATAGAGGTAAGTAAGCTCCGTTTATTAGAATAGAACGCTCCCCCCAGATTGTTTATTGTAATTAGAAACTTTTCACCCTTGGCGTTAGGACGCCCGACCTGCACCTGCTGGTAGGTTCTTCGTCTATGGGCCGCGGAGGACCCTACTCCTGGGATAGGTAGTTGCAGGCCGTAACAATAATTATAAAATTAATTCACCAATTTTCAATAAAAAAATTAAGTTGAGGACGTAATCAAGGATTTTTGGCAACCCTGACACATATTTTCAAGTTTGTATGAAATATTGAAAAATGGGAGGGTAACTTTGCCATAACAGTAAACTTTGCTATTTACAACACAATTAAAGGAGTAAATCATAACTGTAAGTGTTCTGTATTATATTATGAGGTAAACTTACCTTGAACCTTGAAGTCAAATACAATTATTTTCATTATAAATTCCGATGGCAAAGTGGCCACAAAGTGAGGTCAGCGCCATTTTCTTTTTTTGAATATTTTGTCTATTTAATCTTAGTATTTGTTTAAATCACTAATAAATACCAAATCTGTGAAGAATGTAATGTCACATTTAACATTGACGTTCAGACCGACAGTACATTTTTTGTTAGAAAATTGGTCCTAAACTTTTAAGTCCTCCCAAAAATGGAAAAGTTACGGTACGTTACATTATAAACATTGAATAACAAAACATGTTTCTTTCCACCATTATATTGAAAATATTTCATAATATCCACAGCCGCGAATATCGAAGGAACTTCCGGCGTTAGTGCTTGTTTAAAAATTGCATTTTTGTCGACTTTCTCCTTGCTGGTTTTGAATACGAGGTTAGATATAATGGACGTATGCGTATTTAGCTAAGCGTATTAATGCAATCATGTCGGGTTGTTTCGTATCGGTGCGCTTGTTCTTTGTTTTAGCGCCTTTATAGTGCTCCGCGGAAAATTAAAAAAACAGAACACTTATTGTCTCTGTCTCTCACAGTCTCTGTCTCTAAAAACCTCTGTCTGTCACAGAGGTTTTTCTCTTGAGTGTTTTCTTTTATGATTTCTAACCAACTTCAAAAAAGGGAGGAGGTTCTCAATTCGACTGTTTTTAGGGTTCCGTACCTCAAAAGGAAAAAAACGGAACCCTTATAGGATCACTTTGTTGTCCGTCTGTCTGTCTGTCAAAACCCTTTTTCTCAGGAACGCGTGGAGATATCAAGCTAAAATTCATATCAAATAGTCAAGTCTACTGTCCCTTAGCGCTGTGAAAAAATCAAACTTCTAAGCCAACGCAATCAAAAGATACAGCCGTTTGTACCGTAAATTTTTGACATTCGCAAGGGAATCAAAACCTACAGGGTACTTCCCGTGAACTCAGAATCTTGAAATTTGGTTCGAAGCATCTTTTTATAGCACAGATAAAGGAAAAATTGCGAATTTTTAGTTACATCATATAATAAAAATATTTTTAATAATTTTAAACTTATATACCTACAGATGTGTTCGGAACCCTCGGTGCGCGAGTCTGACTTGCACTTTGACGGTTTTTAGGATTCCGTAGCCAAATGGCAAAAAATGGAACCCTCATGGATTCGTTATGTCTGTCTGTCTGTCTGTCCGTCCGTATGTCACAGCCACTTTTTTCCGAAACTATAAGAACTATGCTGTTGAAACTTGGTAAGTAGTTGTATTCTGTGAACCGCATAAAATTTTGGGGGTTCCCCATACTTAGAACTGAAAATCAAAAAAAATTTTAATCACATAATACGTGTGGGGTATCTATCTATAGGTCTTAAAAATGATGTTGAGATTTCTTATATAATTTTTTTCTAAACCGAATAGTTTGCGCGAGAGACACTTGGTAAAATGTGTGTCCCCCCTTGTAACTTCTAAAATAAGAGAATGATAAAACTAAAAAATATATATGATGTATATTACCATGTAAACTTCCACCGAAAATTGGTTTGGACGAGATCTAGTGAGTAGTTTTTTTTAATACGTCATAAATCGTAAATTATGTTACTTGCTGGTACGGAACCCTTCATGGGCGAGTCCGACTCGCACTTGGTCGCTTTTTTTTAATGTGTGTTACCTCAACTATTTTCTGGGAGAACCGATTGTGTCGATTCTTTTTTTATTTGAAAGCCGCTGCTTCTCATGTGGTTCCATATAAATTTGATCAAGATTTGACCAATAGTTTTTGAATTATGGTTAATAATGTGTATTTAATTGACTTCGACTACATTGATGATGTTCTTATTTTATTTATATTGAAGTCGATTTTACAAACTTTTCAATTTTATAACTTGTAAATTGGCAACATTCGGTTTCTCAAAACAGATGTGAGGCTAAATATTAGAATTTGATTGAAGGGATTAGAAAAAGGGAAGCTGAAAAGAATGATTTAGAGGTCGTCTTGTCAGAGGGGAGAATCAAAAGTTCAAAGCACTAGTCTGTTTTTATGTAAATAAGAGAATATTAGTAATAGTTTAAACATAATAACTCTTTATAAGACTTCGTCATTACTTTTTATATACCTAAATGGAAACAGGAATGGTACTGAGAACAGTTTGACAAAATTTAATACATTTTATATTTAAAAAAAAATCATGCTTATTCGTTGGTACCATTTTAACTATATAAAAATAAAAATTTAAATAAATACACAAATTACAAAATAATAATTATAAAAATACAAAGCTCACACTGGATTGAAGCAACCAAAAGGCTACCGACACAGCATAATGTCACGGCGACAGGGTCACCACAGCACAGTGGTGATATTCTATTGGAGCTACATAAGGTGACTCGCGAGAAATCGCTGATTGCATACATTATGTGACACGATACCTAGCTAACTATGCAAAGCTACGTAGTAAATGTTAATAACACTATGTCTATTTTATGGCTCACGAGTCCTCAGGTGTTTTTTCGAAATAGCTTTAGCCCTTTTTAACTTCATTTGCTAAATGTATTCACGAAAGGACTTTTGTTTCACTAAAACAGGCTTAAGTCTATTTGTTCTATTATGTACAACCACTCACAAAATTCCAACTTACTTTCTACTTTGGTACTTTCGTGAGCCATTAACGTAGGCTCGCTATTCGTCCTTTTTTCCCGCACACTATCCTCTTGAAAGGCGTCCGGGTACAAAAAGATTTTTTATAAGTATTAGGGGTTGATTCTAATGACGATCGTGACGTTAAATATATTATTATGAAATGTAGTTATATATCGATGAAAAAATTATGCGCTTTGAAAATATTAATCGACTGCAAAAAAGAGACGGTTATCATTTCGACCGTACGTTCATTTTTATATATGTAAGACGATATTTCGAGGTTAGTCAACCGATTTTATTTAGCACTAAAGTTTAGGTAAGACGGTTTAGGATTCGGTCGTGTCAGATTGCCGTCAAATCGGACTATGAGAGTGAGGGAATATAGTGCAATTGTGCTTACGCATACATTCAGGCACTATAATCTTGTCCTGAGCGTATGCCTAGTATCCGTTGGTAAATAATAGACCGCGAGCCCTGAGTCCGATGAAGCTGTAAGAGCCGTGTAGGCTAACTTCACTAAAACTACAAAGAGTGCTTTGTGGCGTTCCTTGGGGGAGGTCTATGTTCAGCTATGGATTTGTGATGATGGTGATTTCAGTATAGTTGGGTAATATTGATATCTTTATATATATATATTTTTTTTTTTTTTTTTGGATAAGGGTGATAAACGAGCACACAGTCCACCTGATGGTAAGTGGTTACTGTGGCCCATAGACATCTATATCTATCTTCGATTAGGAATCAAAATGCAGATGCGTTGTCACCCGTGAGGACAAAGATGGAATGCCTCGTTTCCAGTAAAAAAAGGGTCTCCGTTTCTCTCTACACTCACCATACGAAACACAGCAGCGTTAAGCTGTTATTTTATGTTAGTATTCTATGAGAGCGTGGTCCTTCCCCAGTCGAGCCGACCCAATATAATACTTCTGTACGTGTCTTTGTCACTGATTTCCTCCTAGACGATTTTGATATAATTTTTGTGTGTGTTTAAGTGGTTTAGATTCACAATTAGACTCTTTAGGTCGTACTGTCTTTGTGATCCAGAAATCACCCGTGCGAAGCCGGGCCGAATCGCCAGTAGTAAATATATCTTTGTTTATACCCTGTTGGTGAGTGCCTATCAATAATAAATAAATAAATCTGCTTTCTGCTTAACAACCCGTCTGTTCAACGTCATGATCACGGGCGGCTGGTAGCGTGGTAACTTTTAATTTCTTGGTAAGTTCATGTCATGTCCAAAAGTGGACTTGAAAGCTGACTATGATGATGATTATTATCTAATGACTCAACAGTCACACGGTGAAACGCGAGAACAAAATATGCTTGCTTCGTAATAGGAAACTACATGATTATGCTATGGTCGGACACGTCTGCAAAAGATGATGCCTTGGCGCCGTTCCCACGCGTTTTTCTCGGAATAACTTTAATCAATTTGTCATCAAAAGTATGTTGCGCATTTTTAAAGATATTGATTGAGGATTAAGTATGTAGTTATTTTTATATAAAACATATTCCTTGTTATTTTTATATGAAACTTATTCAGATTTGGTCTTTAAAATACTTGTCATCTTCTTCTTTGCGATGTAAATCTACAGTATCTTAATTGGCAGCCGCTCCAAATGATATGAGTTTCTACACTAAGCATTTTAGGAGTGCAGTGAAAGTACATTGATTGAATTGCGTGTTTTTTGGCGGATAATAAAAAATTACCTTACCTCGGTACCGTACCTCCAAGGTTTGCATTATACAAAAATATCAAACCCAAAAATTTATATTGATGAGACATATTCAAAAGATTTGAATATCTCTCCAATATTGCATCCGATGCTAGATCCGATCTTATACGCGGTCACAGGTGTATAACTTATATTGATGAGAGATAGTCACAAGATTTGAATATATCTCCAATATTGCACCCGATACTAGGTCCGATCTTATACGCGGTCACAGGTGTATAGGTACCTCTACGCCCTTGCCCATCATCGATGGGAACGGGATGATCTCCTGTTCGGCATGATGTTTAGCCTAGAGAGCAGCCGACGCTTCGTATGATAGTACAAAACTTGTTTTATATATACACGGTCACGTCATAAGTATTGTCACACAGTAAAAACTTTTCTTTTAGAATGCTGGCCACAAAAAAGTTTATTGAATTCGAATTTCGAATTGTTCATGAAAATAAAACTGTATACTTTTTAGAATTTTCCTCATTTTTAAATATGGAGTAGACGCTTAAAGAAGACCGTGTTGCAGTTATTGCGTTGCATCGTTGCGGTTACGCGCCAATTCAAATTTTTGACATACTGAAAAATTTGAATATAACCAAAAGATTCGTTTATCGTACCATCAAACGATACAATGAAGACTCTACTGTAGATGACAGGTCAAGAAGTGGTCGCCCTCGGTCTGTTAGGACTCCAGCAGTGATAAAAGCTGTGAAGGCGCGAATTCAAAGAAATCCCAAACGTAAGCAGAAACTGTTGGCCCTTCAGATGGGGTTAAGCAGAACCACGGTGAAAAGGGTGTTAAATGAAGACTTAGGGCTTCGGGCATATCGAAGAAAAACAGGACATCGTTTGAATGCTCGTCTAATGGACCTCAGGTCTGACGAGACTCCGCGCTTTGTTGAAGCGGTACGCGGGAAAAATATATCGGGAAATTATTTTTTCGGATGAAATAATTTTTACCGTAGAAGAGAGCTACAACAAACAAAATGATAAGGTATACGCACACAGTAGTGAAGAAGCGAGCAACCGTATTCCGCGTGTCCAACGAGGTCATTTTCCATCCTCGCTCATGGTATGGTTGGGAGTTTCTTATTGGGACTTAACAGAGGTACATTTTTGTGAGAAAGGTGTAAAAACGAATGCAGTTGTGTATCAAAATACAGTCCTGACGAACCTTGTGGAACCTGTTTCTCATACCATGTTCAATAACAGGCACTGGGTATTCCAACAAGATTCGGCGCCAGCTCATAGAGCGAAGAGCACAAAAAACTGGCTGGCGGCGCGGGAAATCGACTTCATCCGGCACGAAGACTGGCCCTCCTCCAGTCCAGATTTGAATCCGTTAGATTACAACATATGGCAACACTTGGAGGAAAAGGCGTGCTCAAAACCTCATCCCAATTTGGAGTCACTCAAGACATCCTTGATTAAGGCAGTCGCCGATATTAACATGGACCTCGTTCGTGCTGCGATAGACGACTGGCCGCGCAGATTGAAGGCCTGTATTCAAAATCACGGAGGTCATTTTGAATAAACTTTAGTGTCATAAGAATCTATGTTTTGTTAAGTTCATTTTGGTATATAAATGGTTACATAATGAATAAACTTATTTCAATTATTTTATATTAAACATGTGACAGAATTTATGACCTGACTAGGTATATGCTTGAATATCTCTCCGATAATGCATCCAAGACTAGATCTGATCTTATCGTGTAGGCTTTAAATCGAGCACGGTTAGTAAGGTATATTGCCTTTGACCGTCGACAGGAAAGGGAAGGTCTCCGACTGGGCATGATGATGCCTATGGAGCAGCCTACGCATGGTGTGATATTACGAAACTTGTTCTATATAGGTATATGCAGAGTCGTTCGAAAACTTCGTTAGTGTGATTTAGACTTCGGTTGTTGTTCGTATCATTTGAAACGCTACTTGGGGCGATGACAGTGCCACATACCTTTGTGTATATGCTTGCTTGCTTGGTGCAATATCTCTAGCTAACTTGATACCATCTAACAGCGTTATGGAACTTATCGCCGTAATTGAATTCAACATCATCATTCATTGATGAGTTTCGGTTTCAAATATTTCTTGTATAGAATGTCATTATCTATTTCCATTTTATAACGCCGATTATTAAACTTTATAACGAATCTTAGTTAATTATTAAATGCGTGAGCATTGTGAAATCGTAGAATTACGGCAAATATTTGGACGAAGCCTATCCCGAGTGAACTCTGTACCGGGTTAATGATTCAACGTACTGTGTTGTTACAGTTGAAGTGTATGAATCCGCGTGTTTGAATAGAAATTGTCTAAGTATATATCAGACTATCCAAAAATATGTGCAGTGAACATACTCCCAAATCGGTACATAACCTAGACCTGCAACTAACATCTTAAATATTCCTAGCAGCAGTGCGTGAACTGTTGTACTGCAGTCTGAAGGGTATAGTCAGCCGATATAATTACGGGTCATGCGACTTTCGATCTTAGTACTCAGAGGTGACAACGCATCTTTAGTCTTCATTAAATTTAGTTTTTTACAGGTGTCCATAGGCTGTAGCTACTTACCGTCAGGTGGTTTATCACTTTAATTTTTAACATAAACATAACATAATATAAACATTCATGCCTGTCATCCAGAGGGGAAGGCAGAGACTACGGACTTCTATTTGGCACGACACACACTTCTCTCGCCTCCTCCACATCCATATGCTTACGCATACATGCTCGTCGCTTAAAAGTACTCTTGATTTGGCCTATCTTCAATATATCGTCAATTCGGGCGATAAACTTTCGCCTAGAGCGTCCTTTTCCGACTCTACCATTCACCTCTGCAACATAAATTTGCTATGTCACTCTTTCGTCATTCATTCATTCTACATGACCAAACCACCGAAGCATTCCTTTCTTAATCCTGGTCACAACATCATCTTGCAAACCACACTCTTCTCTTATCACACAATTTCTCACCCTGCCATTCGCATTCATATATACATTTTTAATTTTAATGAAAGAAATAGTAGCTACGAGTATATAAACTAAATAGTTTGCTGTTAAAGATGTCTATTTATGTATGTATGAAGTTTGCACGTCATGTTTTTGAATTTTTTCGTCTCACATATCTCGAGAAAAAATGATAACAGCGTCTCCATAGCAATATACTTCACGCTCAATTGCGCAATTAAACCTAATCTATCTTATTGCAAAAACTAGTTTATTATTAATGTCCAGTTTCCTTTAAGTTAAGTTAAGTAGTTATTAGAGTCCCGTAGAAAATATGCGAATAAAAATGTAAAGTATGGAATTGAGATAACGGTTCTTTAAACCTAAGAACCATAAACCACGTTTTGTATTAAGACCTAAGTTTTCTATCAAATCGATTGTTTAATATCTACTTATTAAAACGGGCATTGGTCACAATATATACTAATTAGTAATTGCTTTCTGTAGCCACTAAGGCAAGTGTTTATTAGAAACGACTTTTAAAACAGTGTTATGTTTTGTCAGAAAAACACTGACGTACGAATGTGTAATTTCTTTCCTCGCGACTACATTAGAAACAGAGAAAACCTCTTTCCGTAATAACGCTGTTAAAATGGCAACTTTGCTTTCTCTGGCTTTGTAATGAAAGTCGGTTTTGCGCACGATACGTATTGTTTTCGTAAGGTGATCGCACGTTTATTAGTAGTGTACGTGCTACACGCGCATGTTTCCAGAATTCTTTTACTAAAAAATAGTATGCAGACTCGCATTCCTTCGCTTATTACGCGCTGCATTAAGGTTAACGCTCACCTAAACTCGCCCTTAGAGCAGTACGCGCCGCAGTCGTCGATTTGCTGATAGTTATGAGTAGATTGTAGATTGTTAGGGATTTTCAAGAAAGAGCCTCTACTCTTTTTTAAAAGGCCGGCAACGCATTTGGGATTCCCCTGGTGTTGCAATTTTTATGGGTGGTGGTAGAATCTTACCATTAGGTGAGCGGCATGCTCGTTTGCACTCCTGTTAAGAAAAAAAAGTCTTGTGCACCTATCCGCATTGTACATCCCTAACACGCCGAACGAACGGTATTGTCCGAATCGCATCCATTTTTTTTATTACTACTACTACGTTTTTATTAACTCGCTTTTGTGTATGTCTGTACTGGTCGAATTGAGTAAATGATTTTAAACTAACGTCCAAATGAAGTAGAGACTTGAAATTTTGGACATAGCTCCGAACCAGATGACAATTTAAGAATTTTTTTTTTTTTATAGGATAAGGGTGACAAACGAGCACACAGTCCACCTGATGGTAAGTGGTTGCTGCGGCCCATAAACATCTATCCTCTATTACAAATCAAAATGTAGATGCGTTGTCACCCGTGAGGACTAAGATGGAATGCCTCATTCCCAGTAAAAAGGGCCTCCGGCCACCTGCACTCACCAAGCGAAACGCAGAGGTAAACCTCTACTTCACGCTGGTATTCAAATATATTACCAGTGGTAGAGCCACGCGGCTTTTGCTGTCGCACGGATGGGCCGGCTCGAACCGGGGTGGTACCACGACCTCACAGAAAACCAGCGTGAAGTAGAGGTTTACCTCTGCGTTTCGCTTGGTGAGTGCAGGTGGCCGGAGGCCCTTTTTACTGGGAATGAGGCATTCCATCTTAGTCCTCACGGGTGACAACGCATCTGCATTTTGATTCGTAATCGAGGATAGATATAGATGTCTATGGGCCGCAGCAACCACTTACCATCAGGTGGACTGTGTGCTCGTTTGTCACCCTTATCCTATAAAAAAAATATGAAAACTTGATATACTCGTATAATTTTTATAAATTTCACTTGTTAACAAATATTTCTGTTCAGTTCGAACGTGTGGTATGAAACTTGGGGATGTTTTTGTCAGTTGCTTATTGTTAGGTGATCCTTCTATCCATTACAGCCTTTAAAGTGCACTCCTGAACAAACATACTCCAAAGATTGCACCATAGTGGATATTACCATCGTAGCCGCGCTTGGGCAGCCAGGTAGGCAAACGGAGGTTCTTATAATTTTGAGTTGTTATCAGTAAAATGCTGCTGTCAACATCCTGTTTCAGTTTCACTCCGTCGTCTCTGACGACAACCACAGGACGATATGGGGTAGTTGATATTATTACACCGCTAATATACGGTAAGATGATGAAGATATTGAAAAACGATGAAAAAAAACCGAGGAACCGACGGAGAAACAAGGAACTTCGTTCCAACCGAATGTCGTGGGACACTCGGTTGGAACGAAGTTCCTTTCGTAGTATATTATTATTGATAAACTTATTATATTATTGATTAACAAATACAATTAAATGTTACTAGCGTCTATTAAAGTGAATCGTCATCTATACAAATAAATAAAATTGAAGTGTCTGTTTGTAATGTCAAAATTACAGCTTTTTTTTTTTACTAAATGCATATGAAAGTATATACGGTACTAATAACAAAAATACAATTTTTAAAGTTTTTGTTTGTCTGTCTGTCCGTCCGTCTGTCTGTCTGTTTGTTCAGGCTAATCTCCGAAACGGCTGGACCGATTTTGATGGAATTTTCACTGGCAGATAGCTGATGTCACAAGGAGTAACTTAGGCTACTTTTATTTTAGAAAAAAATTTAGGGTTCCACCCAAAAAAAATTAAAATCCCAAAAAACACGCGAGCGAATTCTCGGGGAACAGCTAGTTTAAAATAAAATAATATTTCTTTCATGGCTAGATAAGAAAAAATGCGAGGGAGATGAATATTATTCCATCTTGCTTCTTATAGCCGCCAAGGCCGTCTACACTACGTCAGAACGGGTGGTGTTGGAAAAAACCTTACACTTTTTGTCGCCTAGCCCCCATCCGCCAAATCGGTACCGTCGAACGTCGTTCCAAAAAGAGAACCGTTATTGAAGTGACAAATTCTTTAGACACGTTGGGCACATTTGGGGTGGGGAAAAAGCACAACTCGCGTTACTGTCACGCTCAGATACATATATATACAAAAATAATGTTCACAAGTTTGTGAAGGTAAGAAGTTTTCACTTCTGACGAGCAGTCCTACGACTGACAGTTTTTCTATAAATGTACTATAATACAACAAAGTGTGTAGGGCATGACCACGTTCGGTCAACGTTTACCGCAGATACCGAAATGTGCAATCACCTTTATTTGTTTGTATTGAAACAGACTAATTAATGTTAGGCAAACTATTTAGAGAAATCGTTAAATAGTGGTTGTGATTCTAAAATTCCAGTTCAGCACAAGCGGCTAAGGAATTTTTGTATAAACAGCGTTAATTACTGTCAGCGAAATTTTTTAAACCTATTATCTAGTGATTTCAGTCGGGTTTAATTGCAAAGAATGCGCGCAAACCTTGTTAGAACCCCGCGGGTACCGATGAAATTGTTAGTTGCAATTTTATGTGCTGATTAACCACGTGCCCGGCGGTGAAGGTAAACATCCTGAGGAAACTTGCATGTGCTGAGGATTGAAAATATTTCGAAGATATACCGTGTATACCACCAACAGATAGGAGCAGTGCGACGGACTACCGTTAACGTTATATCCTATTAAAGTCCACTGCTGAACATAGGCCTCCCCCATATTTACCATAGTTGCCACGCTTGCCAAGCGGGTTGGCAACCGCAGTTTTTTACTTTTAGTCGTTATTAGGAAAGCGCTGCTGCCCATCTCCTGATTTGTTCCCTCTGTCGCCTCTTACGACTTTTTACTGGAAACGAGGGATTCCATCTTAGGTCTCACGGGTGACAAGTGACAACGTATCTACATTTTGATTCGTAATGGAGGATAGATGCAGATGTCTATGGCCCACAGCAACCACTTACCACCAGGTTGACTGTGTGCTGGTTTGTCACCCTTATCCAATAAAAAAAAAACGACGGACTAATAGCTCCACAACCTTCTCAGAAATAAGAGGAGCTTGTTCCCAATAGTAGGACATGGTAAATAAATTGAAACTTGGAATCGCAGTGCATGTTATATACATCTATAAATATATAATTGTCTGTTAGTGATCGTGTGGCTTCTGAACTACTTGACTGATTGAAGTCATTATCACACAATATGCAATTAAGTAAGAAAAAGAAGAAGTTCATAACTGTGCTAGGATAGATAGGTGGCGCTGCAGTCAAGATAGTAACAAATTTATTGAAAAAAGTTATTAGTACTAAAAAAGATTAAATGAACTCATATTTACAATGTTTGGTTTATTTCCAAAAAGAAAACCACTAATGTGGTTTTCTTCTTGGAACCCGATATGTGACGCTGTTGGTCGAGATTAGCCTCGTACCGTTAGAAGAAATGTAGGGAGTCCCACCACTAAATGGAGTGACGACCTAAGTAGGTAAGACATGCAGGAAGTCGATGGATGCAGGTGGCTCAGGACCGTGCTTTGTAATATTCCTTGAGAGAGGCCTATGTTCAGCAGTGAACCTGTGAAGGGCTGTAATGATGATACGGCATTCTATCTTAGTCCTCAGAGGTAGTAATGCAGGCTTCTTTGTTTAAAGTTGGTTTAGTCGTTGTTGTCTAAGTTGGCTACACGGGCTGCAGTAGATTTCTGTCAACAGGACTCTTAAGTTCGTTTGACACTTAATTTAAACAATATATAATTTTTTTAATATAAATAAAACCAGACTTCACAAGGCTTAAAGTAAAATCGATTTAGTAAAAAGAAACATTTAAATCGGTTCTGCCGTTTCCGATAAATCGGTGAAAATTAATTAAAAAACATACGCATTCAATATGCACATAGAACCTTCTAACTTTTGAACTTAGCTAAAAACCTAATTTATTTTAGTGACATGAAAGCTATCATTATCAGACATTACACAGTGGTCGAAACTTCACGATCTTTAATATATTCCTCGTAGCGTAAACCGCATAACGCAGCGAATATAATGCACAATGACAGACATTCGTCAGCGACCTGATACCGCTTTCCACCATTGCTCATTCGATCGGCGAGGGGTGAAAGCGCATTGTGTACCGCGAAAACCGCCCCACTTAAAGCAAATATGCACTTGGATCGAACTTCCATTAGGAAACGTTTATTGACGCCATGGTAATACTTTGTAAAGACTCCACTCTTCGTCTCATTTTTAGGGTTCCGTACCTAAAGGGTAACCAACATTATTAAATTGTCCCACATTATTCCTCCGCTACCTATCCGTCCGCCCGTCCGTCCGACCGTCCGTCCGTCTGTCTGTCAGCGGGCTCTATATCATGATCCGTGAATAGGTAGACGGTTGAAATTTTCACAGAATGTGTTTCTGTTGCCGCTTTAAGAACATATAATAAAAATAAAAATAAATTGAAAATTAAAGAGAGCTCCGCCACTAGAAACGTGTATTATGATGGTACGGCATCCCCATGCGCGATTCCGACTCGCACTTGGCCGGTTATTATTCCTATTGTACTCTTTTCGTGAGTCATTAAGAAATCGATATTGAGATTTTGAAGTGCTGGAGTAACGCTCAATACGCGTTAATGGTAGTTCACTTGGATGCCAAATTGCAATCGCGTGGCATAGTGCTCAGAGCTGCGTACGTGCCCTCGCACTAGGTGTCCTCATCAATATCACCAGTTTGTGGAATATAGGTTAACTAAGTGTTAGAGCTCACTGCCTATGAGTCGGTTTGCGCCTGAACCATCCTCTTCCTTTTTTACTCTTTAATTTTTCTTTTGTCCTCTTCTTTCTTTTTAGTAATAGTGACAGACGAGTATCAGTACGTGCAATGACCCTATAAAGACCTAAATATCTATTCTCGACTAAGAATCGAAATGTAGAGACGTTCTCATCCCTTAGAACTAAGGTGGAATGCCTCGTCACCAGCAAAAAAACTCTGGTTCTCGTCTCTCATATATAATGATAAGTAGCATTATATCCTGTCGATGTCTCCGGCTGAGCCATATATGTAGCAGCCATAGCACCTTGCAGCGTGTCTCTGCTACGCAAATAAACTTATATAGAGTATGGAGAATAAGTATAATTTTGTTAAAGTATTGACAGTTTCGTAATTCAGGATATACACGTTGAATGGTCCAAGAATAATAATTAATCCGAGTCCAGTGTTTTTGATGTGCAATTTAAGTAGGTACGTTTTTTTTACGTGGTAGAGCCATGCTGCAGTTATATTAATAGTATAGTTGTAGCACGAATGGGTCGGCTCAACCGGGGAAGACCATGCTCTCACAGAATACCAGCGTAAAATAGCAGCTCAATGCTGCTGTGTTTCGTATGGTGAGTGTAGAGAACCGGAGACCCTTTTTACTGGAACAGAGGCATCTTGGTCCTCACGGCTGACAACGCATCTGCATTTTAATTCGCAGACGATGATAGATGTGGATATCTATGGGCCACAGCAGTCACTTGCCATGAGGTGGACTGTGTGCTCGTTTGTCACCCTTATTTTATATAAAAAAAGTAGGTACCTATGTAAAACATCTTCACGATACTGGAAAAAATTAAACGTGAGGTAACTTTTCTTATTACAATAAAATCACAATATATGAGACTGCAGATACTTTACCGTCAAGTTGACTGTTTGTTAATACAGTGTAAAAAAATGAGTATGATATTTTTGAATATGTCGCCATTGTTCTTCGGACACTTGGTGTTTCGTTCGTTAATTGGTAGGGTGCATTGTTTGCAGTTGCAAGTAGTAGCATTTCCCTTAGATCCCTCGCTAAGGAGTGGATATTAGTGTAAATATAGACGTCCTAGGATCGCATAGGTAACATTTTGAACCTACACAGCCGCGCTGTTAAGTATCAATTATGATAGTAAAATATAGACACGCGGCTGCGGTCTGCGGCATGCATGAGCGGTATTGGGTTCCGACTATCCAGTTTCAATTCCGAATATCACGCGTGCTTTCTCTCTAATTTGATATGTTTACTCATAAATATCTTTTTCATATACTAGCGGCATGTCCCAGCTTTGTCTACACCACCATAGCTTTTTTATCGTGCGAGAATTTTTGTGATTTAATCTTCAGAACATCTCTAGCTCTCAAGAGGCACGACATGTTCTGTGTCCATTACGAATAATGTACCTTTCCGGAGATTACCCTCTACATGTATATGTAGAGGGTAATCTCCGGAAAGGTACATTAGGTACAAATTCAGAAAATTCGCACTCCCTTTTTATAATATTAGTATGGGGTGGTAAGTCAATGCTGTGGCCCATAGACATCTACATCTATCAAAATTCAGCTGCGCTTTTAAGCCTTGTTTCCAGTTAAAAGGGGTTTTGGTTCACTACACTCACCGTACGAAACACATCAGCAGTAAATTGCTATTTTATGTTGATATCCTGTGAAAGCGTGGCACTTCCTACCATGAGCATATCCATTCGTGCTACAGCCATAATATAGCTGCAGCATTGCTCTACCACGTATAATTGTTACAGTTGAACACAATGCGTTTCTCCATATAGCTGTGAGGTGGTTTAAGAGAATCTATCCCCTCATTTCGTCTCATGGGTGTCGTAAGAAGCAAGCAACCTAAGCAAGTTGTGGTCCCCTTTCTGCGTAGAAGTCTGTCTGGAGGAAACCGTACGAAACATGTGCCGATCTGACGGGTATGGAAAACCAGTGTAATTACAGGCGGTTAGGCATTCCACCTTAATCCGTAGAGGTGACAACGCATCTGTAGCCCTCTTTGTTAGAATCGTTTGCAAGTAGCCAGAGGTTGTAGTAATCACTTACGATCAGTTTGACCGTAGGCTCATTTGCTTTTTTTCAATTTTGTAAAAAACGACCTCACGGCTTGTGATAGATGCTAGTAAATATTTAGTATTTAAACCAGTTGAAAATCGTAATTGCCCATTCGCCAGCCAAGTGTACTTTGTCAAATCTTTCCTATCTTTCTTGGGAGGGGCTCAAATCCCGCTGTAAGCTATTTACTGGCTATTGAGAATGAGGTCACTGCTTATGCTTGCAATTCTGTCTTTAACAATAACCTATTCTACCTCTATACCAGAAATTCATAACTGCAGGATATTCCGTGGTACTATATAGTTTCGTGGTTCCTCGTTTCTGTTTTAAGAATGCTACCTTCACCAACAACCTTTTCCGTATTTTGGAGGCGGTTTAAATATATATATCTTTATATATAAAAAGTACGTGTCACGTTGTTTGTCCGCGATGGACTCCATGTCCTCTACTGAACTGATTTCAATGAAATTTTCGGTCAATGTGCAGTTTGGTCCAACTTAAAAGATAGGATAGCTTACATCTCAATTTATAGTCGCAATACAATATTATTTTGTTGAAAATTATTTGTCTATTATTTGACAGTCACAATTATCTGTTAGCTCCATAGACTTTCTATCTACGGTTAGCTCCAAACGATTCTGTCAGATGACGATATCTGTTGACTGGATTGAGTAAATATTTAATAGATGGCGCTATGTTAAAAATACAAACGTTTAATATAAGCTACAATCAGTAGTATAACGACCACGTGTTGCTGTAAGTATTCAACAGATAGAACCGATTGCAAAAAAATTTTGCAGACTGTGTGCAGTTTGGTCCAACTTGAGAGATAGGATAGTTTTTATACCGATAAGTGACCCTCAATTTTTTTGTTGCTAATTTCAGGAGTTTTTTTGGGAAAGCAAATGGTTGTTCGGAAAGGGCAGAACAACGTCTGCCTGGTCAGCTAGTATATATATATATATATATATACTTCACACGATGAGGCATCTACATCCGAAACAATTATTTTTAGGACGTTTTAATTTATATAAGACTTATTCTTGTGATAGTTATGTGGCGTCAAATAATTTGAGGTGCTGCTTCATATGCATTCAAAATATTTTTAATTTCCCAGTCAGGCAGGGTTTCCTCACAAGCTCACGACCGCTAATGCGTGGTGAATCACTTAAGTTTTTTTTAAATACTTTTCTCATACACTAGTATCGAGACGTTTTACAAACAAAAGGCACTTTGACAAATATCCAAACTCGTGACAATTGTCAGTAGGCCATCAAAATTCGTGTTTTGTGCGAGAAACGAACTATCGGCCCGCAGCGCCGCTGATGAATGTCTTTGCACTACATTATAGAGCCGTCAGATTTATTTGAATATTGCAGTAATATCAGAGGTAATGTTGGCTTTGTGAGTATGACTCACATACCAGACTACTTAAATTTAATTATTTTTAATTAATTGACAGAAATAATTTGCCCCAGTACATTACCGTTTTATTGCCTTCTTTATTATCAAAAGAAAAAAAAAGAAGTGATCAAACCCGTCCTACAACCGGTTGACAAGAAACTGGATCGACTTTATGGACAAATGAGTCAAGTTGCATGTTAGCTTAAGTATAATTAAAAAATGTCGAACTATAGTGATTTATAAGACTATTACGGAGGAAGTAGCAAATACCAGATAAGCAAAAAAAATACAGCAAAATAGTGAAAGAAGGTGTCAGCATCTGTCTTTCCATCCGATTAGAATGTGAGTGTCTTCAAGGCAAGAGTAAAGAGGCTTTTGTCGCTTCACCATCTTAGGCTACATCACCACTTACCATCAGATAAGTAGTGATGTAGCATAATACCTCTGCGTGGTTTCATTCAAGTACAAAATAAAAGAATTACAAAAACAACCTTATAATCATATTATTTTAAGCACGCGCCGATAAAGTATATTTTCCTCCGATTGTTTTTGCATGCCGAGCGCAAAGCGCGTGGGTATGTTCTACTAACGCCTAAAAATCAAAATTCCACCGTTTTGTCGCATGAAATCGTATCCAGCAATCATATTATACATATAAATGATATAAAAAGCACATTGTTAGAAAGATAAATGATTGTTGAACTTATTAATATTTTTTTAAATCGATTAATTGATATTTTTATATAAAAAAGGGGTTTTTAGTGGCTTATGGTGTGGATTTATCATGTCCCCAAGGCTTGTAAACACTATAACTATTGTAAATATCAATTGTTTAACTCAATATATTTATTAATCTCTTCATCTATCATGTGGGAAGCCACTGAATGTAAATGGCAGTGTAATTTTGTTTTGTTTAGCTATAATTAATTTTTTTCGGCTCGAAAATGGCGAAATTATCGTTGATTTGTTAGCCTCGTATAGAATTATTTCTGTAAAAGGGGAGTTGCAGCCACAGAGTAGTTTACTCACTAACTCAGTTGGCCATCGCCATAGATTACTGTATATATCAGTTTGCCGCATTAGCATTAGCTTGCTACATTTATTATTATCTATGGTTCGCCGTCAGTCGCCGTCGTGAGTGGACATTATTTCGGTTGTTTGCAACGGCTCAAAAAGATCGCTGTACAAATACACAATATTCGAATAACCAAATTTCTTAAATACTTGATTATAATAATAATAACAGATTTTTTATTACAATATTTTAAAAGCACGTAGTAGTACGTACTAAAAGTAAGTAGTATCAATTTTTTTGTCATGGGTGAAATTTTCATGGTTTTCGAGGGTGTTGAAACCAATAGGGTTGTCGAAATGTAAATCCAAGATGGCGGTTGCAATATGTATCAATTTTTTCAATATGGGTGTCATTTTCATGGTTTTCGAGGGTGCTGAAGCCAATAGTGTTGTCGAAATGTAAATCCAAGGTGGCGGCTGCAATAGGTATAATTTTTTTCATCATGGGTGTCTTTTTCATGATTTTCGAGAATGTTGAAGCCGACAGTGCTGTCGAAATGTAAATCCAAGATGGCGGCTGAAGTAGGTACCAATTTTTTCATCATGGGTGTCATTTTCATGGTTTTCGAGGGTGTCGAAGACGATAGTGCTGTCGAAATGTAAATCCAAGATGGCGGCTGCAATAGATATCAATTTTTTCATCTTGGGTGTAATTTTCATGGTTTTCGAGGGTGTTTAAGCCGATAGTGCTGTCGAAATGTAAATCTAAGGTGGCGGCTGCAAGGGGTATCAATTTTTTCATCATGGGTGTCATTTTCATGGGTTTCGAGGGTGTTGAAGCCGATAGTGCTGTCGAAATATAAATCCAAGATGGCGGCGGAAGTAGGTACCAATTTTTTCATCATGGGTGTCATTTTCATGGTTTGCAAGGGTGTTGAAGCCGATAGTGCTGTTGAAATGTATATCCAAGATGGCGGCTGCAATATTTATCAATTTTTTCATCATGGGTGTCATTTTCATGGGCTTCGAGGGTGTTGAAGCCGATAGTGCTGTCGAAATGTAAATCCAAGATGGCGGCTGAAGTAGGTACCAAATTTTTTCATCATGGATATCATTTTCATGGTTTTCGAGGGTGTTGCAGCCGATAGTACTGTCGAAATGTAAATCCAACATGGCAGCTGCAATAGATATCAATTTTTTCATCATGGGTGTCATTTTCATGGTTTTTGAGAGTGCTGAAGCCGATAGTGCTGTCGAAATGTAAAGCCAAGATGGCGGCTGCAATAGGTATAAATTTTTTCATCATGGGTGTCATTTTCATGGGTTTCGAGGGTGTTGAAGCCGATAGTGCTGTCGAAATGTATTTAAACTACTTTAAAAAAAATCCGTTTAATCATGCTATACGTTATTTTTAATGCGAAGGCATGCTCAATTGGATTTACCAATATTTTATATATTGGTTTCATCCTAAAGCAAATTTCTCGCAATGAAGCATAGTACATATGATGCCACTCGGGAATAACGTACCTTTCTATCAGTGAAATAATTTTCAATCGGATTAGCGGTTCCAGAGATTACCACTTAAAAACAAACTTACGAACAACTTTACCTCTTTATAATATTAAGTGTAGAAGAATACTCGTAGATAATACGTAAGTAAACCAAGTTTTACAACTAAACCAATAAAACCGTGGCATAGAAGAATATCCACTGCCCCATATTGCCCCGTGGGTTTCGTAAGAGGCGACCTTCCGGATAACAATTAAAAATAATAAAAACATCGGTTGTCAACGCGATTTTTTTTTATAGGATAAGGGATTGGGAAGACCTATATTTAACAGTAGACTTTTCAAGGCAGTAATGGATGGATGGATGGATAAAACGCAAGTTTTATCCCCGTCGATACCTATGAGATTTTTAATTGCAATTTTGAGTGTTAATTTTCCATCGCCCCTGCAATGAAAGTAATGATATGGAGCAGTAAGCGTTAAACTGTTCCCTCGTCCATAGACCCTCCACAGATAAGAAAAGCTAATGCACACAGTTTCGGGCTCGTATGTGGCCTGTTACTACATTTTACTTTCCGAACAACATATCTTCATTTTAAAGAAACCGGACCGGAAACCGAATAATTCAACACAGCAAAACACAACAGCACAAAACAAACGATAAATTCTCGTTTCGTATGTATGACCTTTTAGACTTGATTTTTTTTCTTGATTTGTTACGTGGTGCACGCTGCATTTCTGTATAATTTCCGTAGCAAGAATGGGTCGGTTTGATCGAAGAAGGACCACGCTCTCTAAAAAGCATAACGCTGATGTGTTACGAATGATTAGTGACGATATCCATAGACTATATTTGGCTATAACGAGAAATTCCACCTCACTCAGGGTCGACAATACTCTGCATTTTAATTCTTAATCGATGATGTATTTACGGGATTCAGCATCCACCTACCATCAAATGTACTGTGTGCACTTTTAAAGGTTTAAGGGTTGCGTGACCCATTTTATTTGTATTTAAAATTGACTTCTATAATAAAAGTCGGCACTTATGATTGCGACGATATTTGTTCTTTATGGTTACCAACTAATTTTACATTTTACGCATTGTGTCATAAACACTGAATGGCATTATTGTGATGAAACCAATATGAAAATTCACTGAAGCCTTAGCGGCTTGAAACGATCCCCGATTCAATTTATCGAAATGGAGTTTCCATTTCCTTTCGTAATGGTTGCCAAATATCCAGTATGCACGCGGACAGTCCTGTGATCGATTATTCGTTTAAGATATAAACTCAACTCTACTATAAACTTATTTCTATTTTATTTCATCAACGTTAACATTTTGTATGATATACAAGATCACTCTTTGCGTATTTTATCGCATCTACCATGGGAAGTGCTCTGAGGAATTGTTCGTACTAATTCCAGCCGCTCAATTTCACCATCACTCATCCCGACAGAACTCGCGATACCATCCATACCATCTGGATGAATGGCGGTCCGCCACTGTGCGATTTAGAAGAAGTCTTCTTCCTCGCACAACTTCCTTG
Organism: Parnassius glacialis; assembly: GCA_033319125.1. Taxonomy (NCBI): domain Eukaryota; kingdom Metazoa; phylum Arthropoda; class Insecta; order Lepidoptera; family Papilionidae; genus Parnassius; species Parnassius glacialis. Next base: position 28,257,003 of record JAVANC010000023.1, on the reverse strand, counting down.
TGGAATCGAAAATCTATTACCACCGGCGATTTTTCCGGACCGATACGACTTAGTGACCGGCAAGAAAAGAGCTTACTGTTTTTTAAAGGGCCGGCAACGCATCTGCAATTCTCCTGTTGTTGCAGTTGTTTACGGGCGGCGGTAGTCACTAACCATTAGGTGAGCCGCATGCTCGTTTGCCCCCTCCTATAAAAAAAAACGAATTCATTTTTTGAAATACTTTTTATTCCGTAATATTGTTATAATAATTACCTCTAAACCGAATTTCGGTCACGGCGGTCAGTCTGAACGGAGACCCATCTGCGCGGGACAGTATTATAGTGCACGAATGTATGCGCAAGCACTGGTGGACCCTCTGTTCCCTCAGCAATGTGACGGGAATTCGCTCAGAAAAAGATCATAGGCGGGACCAATGGTTTCACTTTTGTGCCGGATTGAAGGATATTGAGAACCATTATAATTACTGGCAGTGAGCATTCATATTATCCTCAGACGTGTCAATGCACCTGTAGCCTACATTGTTTAAAATTGGCTGCTGTCTGTAAAGTCCATAAGCTGAGGCTTGCAGTAACTACTTATCTCTTACCTCTAGTGGTCGGTATGTTCGTTTGTGACAAAAAAAGTTGAACAAACGCTGGAGTGCACGTACGTCTTAAATCGCCTATAAGCAAAATGGCTGGAATTTATTTTCGTTTCCTTTAGGTAATTAGCTCAATCGTACTAAATTGCAGCCACTTATTTTCGTAATCTATCGTTACAAATAAATGTAATTTATCATCCACATCATCTGGATTCTTAGCGGCCGACCACTTTGCTATTTTGCCAGTTTTCTTCCTCGCACTACTTTATGATATTTTTTTGCAGATTTTCCAAACTGATACGAGATAGATTTCTTCAAGTAAATAGCCTTATACTTTTTAAAATACCGTCAACGTACCTGTAATTCCTCTGATATTGCAGTGATTCATGGGCGGCATTTTTGTAAAAAAGGCTTTGTAATAGGGCGCCAGTTTTTAAGGTGTTATAAGATTGTAGCATATATAAAATTAAAATAAAACACGTAGTGAGCCAATTCTCTATTATCATTATAATACTAATCCAAACATCGTAATAGAGACAATAAACATGTCGCAGCTGTCTCATCCGCGAGACGTTGAAATGTGAGGATGTTGCATCTCATTAGTTGACAGGAAGCAATGCAGGGCCGCGCGGTGCAAAAACTCTAGCCCAGTTGTGTCGATGACCCGCGAGTTATGGTAATTTGTAAGGATGTGTAGTGGCATATCGATAGAATAATTTAATAATTTATGCGAATATGCTTTGGGCCTCATAGGTGTTAAGAGTACATTTTTTATGGATAAGTAGTTGAACTAAAAAAAAAACTGTGTTGGCGCTGACTTTTTTGAGACCTGTCAAACCAATAAACAGAATTATTGCAATCACCTTAGGTATGCAGAATTTCCGCGTGAAATAAATTAAAATTACGTAATGTTATAAGTAACTTGCCATAAATGCTCTAGCTGTTTTAAAAATTATAATCCTTAAAGTAATAATAATATTAGATAAATAAGTGTCGCAACCCTAGAGTCAGGCGGCGTGACCGCGTAGCTCACGATCTACTTGTAAGCAAATAACATTGCAAAACCGTTGCCGGGCGCTTTGATCATACATTATTTTCTTATTCCCAATTATAAAGGTATTATAGCGACCACCAAGGCTTGAAAACAAAGTTTTTAAGCGTCTTCTATATAAAGACTCGTATGAGTTGCAATAGTGCTGTAAGTAGACGTTGAAAATAATTAAACGTTCATAACGTATTTTTTTCTTTACTAATATCTTTTTGTTTAAAGATTTGGTAGGCAGGCAGCTAATTTGTATCATTAAAATAATAGGTTAATTGGAAATTAACATATTTTATTTTCATGTCACTAAGAACAAATTCTGTCTAGTTGGGAATGCCCTACCAACAAGATGGAGTGACGACCTGGTTAGACATGCAGGCAGTCAGACCGTGCTTTGTGGCATCCCTTGAAGGAGGTCTATGTTCAGCAGTGGACTTGTGAAGGGATGTAATGATGATGATGATAAATAGATTACATGTTCTATTATGTTGGGTTCGGATTTACTAGGTGGAAGAATTTCTTTTCTGCCTAGGAGTTCGTCTGGTTGGAAGGTGTCGTTTACATGTTTCTACATCACAGGTGACAAATCATATGTAGTCTATTTTGTTTGAAGTTGGCTGCATGTGTCCATGGAGTGCACTAGCTACTTACCATCAGGTGGACTGTAAGTTCGTTTGTTTGCTCGTCAGTTTTACAAAAAAAAAATCAGTTAAAGTTAATATCGTCAATTAAAATCTCTATTTGATTACATATGTAAATTTGAAACGCGCGTCCATAATGCCGGTCGCTGAAGTCTGTAGTGGCGACACTATCATCCATTTTTAAATACACGCCGTAACATAAATCTTTACAAGAAAGCGGTCATTCGATTTGGACCGCAATAAGTTGGTAAGTACATTTCCCCATAAACGCTCTTTTTGACTTAGGATTATCAATTTTTGATGGATTTCCACTATCATTTGGCTATCAATACCCATTTACGATACGGACGTTATTTAGCAGTCTGTACATGTACTGCGAGCAGGTGAGGTCTGGAGGGAAAATTATATACAAGAATATATTCCAAATTTATATTTGCGATTGTTGTCACTTGGTGAAACTATCATCTTCATTTTTGTGATTTGGATTGACACATGCACTTTTTGTTTCACGTATATTTAAATTTTTTGCTTCAAAACCGACCGGTTTTGTCTTATGACATTATTAGAGTTCATACATTTGAAACCGATCGATCTTGCCGTGAATAAATTATTATTTATGTGGAATAATGTTTGTGTCAATGTTAATCACAAATTAATATAATATTCCTATTTACATTTTCATTATATTATTCTTTCAAAATACTTTTGAGTTAAGTAAAGACATTCTGTTATATTGAAATGAAATTGAATCTGTAACTTAGTTTTCAAACACTACAATAACACATTAAGTTATCTTAATGTTTTTTGGAAGATGAATAAAATGATCTATGTATATGTACCATGTTAATCGGTTTATCAGAACTAACAAAACAACAAAAGTTTAACAAAAGGCTAGTTTTTAAAATTGCGGCAGGTCGGGATTGTCGATAAATCCACTTAACACTACACAACACTAGTGCTGTTTGGCGTGACCGCGTAGCTCACGATCTAGCAGCGCTCGGCCATGTTTGCAGTGGTTTGTTTGACTGCTTCAATTAATTGTTTTACTTGAATTGGGTAAAAAAGAAAATTTATGCATGTATTTATTTAGTAAGGAAACATTAGTAATTATTGATAGGAAAATCCGATGCGGAAGAAAGGTTACCGATCTTGTACTGCTAAGCGCGATTTCAGTTACAACCACTAGATGTAACGCTAGGTCAGGCATGGCGGTAGTCGATGGATGCTGAAGCCCATGTTTTTTTACAGTCCACACTGTAAAAAGTTTCAAAAGTCAGCTTGAGGTAAACTGTGCCGTTTTCAGGTCAACCTAAGTTATTTTTGTGCTTGCGGAAAAATTGAATTCATTTCACACTCTTAAGTGGGACGTCTACGTACGGAAGATTCCTTAAGGGGCTACTCCATGCGAACGACCTTGAGCGTTTGTGTGCCGGCCGCGCCAACTCCCTACAATATAGGATCGCGTAAAAAATAATATGTAAGACGCCACCTACCAATGTTTTGTATAACTCAATGCCACCTACTGTACGGACGTATTTTTCAACATCAATAAACTATTTTATGGAAATACACACAGCGTACAACGATAAATGTATTTTAATTTTTTTTATTCGGTATATTAGTTGCATTATATTAGAATTATGTATTCTCATATATTATCTAATTATGAAATTTATAATTAATTATATATTAAAAATGAAGCATTGAAAATTGTGAGTTTAAAAGATACCTACTCACTATAGGTAAATAGATAGATAGCTCGCCTTTTGTACAAATATTTGGTGCAATAAAGAATAAACAAATAAATAGGATGTTTCGCAGAGTGAGAGTAATATATAATGAGAGTCGTGGAGGCAGTTTACAAACATAAATTGCACAAGGACAAACATCCAGACCCGGAACGATTATTTGTAGGCCTTACAAATATTTGTTCCGTGCGGGATTCGAACCCGCGGCCCCCAGCGCAACAACTGATTGCTAAGCCACTGCGCCACGGAGCCGTCGCCGTGTTATAGGTAAAGTGACCATACGTCCCGTTGTCCCCAAATAAAGCTCCGGGACACAAAATTGTCCCGTAACTCTTTGGATGGAAGTATTCAAAGCCAACAATCTTCAACATAATTTTTTTAATCGAATATATTTTATGTCTACCTGGTACAAATGCTCCGATAGAAAGAGTATTTTTTTTTATTTTGAATAAATTGTGGACGTCTGAAAGAAACACTTACGGTTCCAGTTCTAAAGGCGATGTTGAAAGATAACAATAAAAAAAAATTGAGCAGAATTTTATTCTTATTTAAAATCATCACCAACTTTATTAAAGCAAATTTAATCCTCTGACAAATGTAATTCATAATTTAAAAAAATGTTGCATTTAATAATTACCTATTTTTAAATGCAACATTATTTTTTAATTTATTGTATAAAGTTATAGTTTTTAGAGTATAAATAAACCCATGTCCTGTTTTGAGTTAAAAAATAAATGGTCAGCTTAGTCTTTTTAGTTAAATTTAGTTTTAAAAATTTTTAGTTTAAAGTAAAAAGTAGGTATATTAGTACCTACTTACATACTTTTTACCGAATTATAAGTATAGAACACCTTATGTACTCAATTATTTTTTGAAAAAGAAGAAAAAACAAGCAATGAATAATATACTATATTTTAGCAAAACACTATAACTTAGTAATACTAATTATAATTATAACTTAGAACATAAATGAAAAACTCATAAACGACCCAGGATTCGAACCCGGGACCTCATGATCAGCAGTCGCACTACTACAACCACTAGACCAACGAGGCAGTACTACACCTGAGAAAATATTGTAGTTGGTTACTACGATTATTTTTAACTGTATACTATACTGATAATATTGAATTAGCCTTTTATAGTGTAAATTATAATATTTGTCGAAATGTTAATTATGGATTCGAACCTTACATGCTAATGGTGCTTCATTTTTTTATTTGCATTTACTTCAAAGAAAATACACGCAAAAAGCTTCATCGCGCAGTAAAAAACACAACAAATATATGTATAACTAATACGAAAAATTATACCCAAAACAAACAAATAATACTACCTATAAAATAACCTAATAAGTAATAATATTATCGACTGATAAGATCGTGAGCGTGTACGCAGCCCGATGCTCTAACGAACGACACGGGCTCCACGTTCGAGAGCTCAACGCTCAATGATCCAGCAAGCCCGTGGGCAGTGAATACGCCCAGATTTTAAAATAATTTCTTAATAAAATCAAATTTTGGTCTTTTGAAAAAAAATTTACTATAGAAATGTTCATTAATAAATTGCCTATCCATTGGTGTAAATCGCAAAATAAAATAATACTTACTTTACGAGGAGATGCATGTTATCAATAATAATTTCACATTTATGTGGTTTCGTTGTAAGGAGATTATATTAATATTTATTCCTTTAAAAAAAAATTGGATACAGCTCTTATGAAATCAAGATTATGTAGAAATATAATGTGTTTTTTATTTGTTGATATATCTTTTAAATAAAAAGTAGATAGCTCCTAAAAACCGCACAAATAACGACTAGCGCGACATTTTGCTCAACCCGCGCCTTAATTGAAAAACTATTAAAATCTAATGGCCTACGATAGATGACGATGAGACAATTTCATACGATCTTGTGAGAACCAAGGTGTCAGAGAGAGGAGGAGAACTACGTCACGTAGTTCTTGTAAATTTGTTAAATTATTTTTAATATATAGAATTTAACTAAGATTCTAAATCCTATAAAATACATTTTTTGTTTCGGATGGGCTTCTCAATGTCGTATTTGGATTGGATTGAAGTAATTAAAAATCTCTAGTATTGTTATTAAAGAAACCTGTTAGTTTTCTATGCTTTTCTCCAACAAGGGAACAATTCCTTCATTTGGATCTTAGAAGTAAAAAATACATTACGTATTTCAAGTTAGAATTATTACGTTTTCGTTAAAAGTTCTAGATCGTTTGTGATGCTAGAAAACCAGATAAATTATGTAAATATTTGAATGTCTTTGGTGCTAAAAAACTTGAAAAAAGTGCCTTTATTTTCCTCAATTGTTGTAAAATGTAGGCCATTCGGTTGGAGTGGCGCAGCCATGTTGAAAAACCTCATTGTGAAGTCCTGTGCCCTGCAGCGATCTCAAATAGGCCGTTGTTTGTTGCTATCTAGAGTTTGGTATTCTTTACCTCTTTTAATAATTATTACGACTACTTGATGAAAGCTCGGTATACGTTACGTTTTATTTTGTTTGTTTACGTTGCTGTATCTATATATAGTTATATAGATACAGATACAGTATATATATCTAGTATAGTTGTAGCACGAATAGTTCGGCTCGACTGGGGAAGGACCACGCTCTCACGGAATACCAGCGTAAAATAGCAGCTTAACATTGCTGTGTTTCGTATGGTGAGTGTAGAGAACCGGAGATACTTTTTACTGGGAAAGAGGCATTCCGTCTTAGTCCTCACGGGTGGAAACGCATCTGCATTTTGATTCTTTATTGAGGATAAATGTAGATGTCTATGGGTCTCAGCAACCAGTTACTATCAGGTGGACTGTGTGCTCGTTTGAATCAAAAAAAAATCTTAAACATTCTGTTCTTTTTACCTTATTTTTTTATATAGGATAGGGTGTATCCTATATAAAAAAATAAGGTAAAAAGAACAGAATGTTTAAGATTTTTTTTAATTAATTTTTCTTCACCATTTGCCTATATTACTTATTCTAAACCTTCTCTGCAAATTTGTCCGGTTATTGCAAAATAACCCTTTATAATAGCAATTATTACCTGTAGGGTGAATACAGTTGTATAGTGAGTGATTCTATCTTTACAATCATTCAATGATCTTCCCTTATTTACCTTCCTTAATTACAAAACATGATGGCGAATCTTTAATTGGCCCTTTTGCGTGTGACTAAGGAATATCACAATGTCGTCTAAATAGTTATATTGCCACCTTTAGGGGTGGATTTTTACACCGAATTTATATGGAACGCTTGAAGGTGTATTGTGTTCAATATTGGTTAAGTTTTTTGAAAAAAAAAAAGCTAGTCGATTTGTAAACCTCAGTCTTTTTTGGAAGTGAGCTTAAAAATTACAATTTGTTTCGCCTCGGTTGATTTCTCGTAGATCAAGGAACGTGAGTGATATCTGTGTTTGTGTAACTATTTCTGAATTTTCCTATTTTCGTTCTCCAACTGAATTAAACATCCTGTTTTGGACTCGGCAAGTTGTGAGATATTAATAATATACCTTTTGAATTTTGATGAATGGGATTGTGTGTTTTATCAACATTTACAAATAGGAAGTAAAATTTTATACTTTGCTCTATAATTTTAAGTTATAATACTACTATACAACAGATACTGTAAATGCAATCATTTAATAACTTTATCCTGGTATCCTGATTAAGATACAAAGGATAAAATAAAATAACCATCAGAATCGTCTCAGATTAAGATCAATGCGCGTTGTTTAAGTTCTTTTTTAAACTCTTATATTCTTATTATTATGAAGCAGCCAATCGGCATTAAAAATTTAAAAGAATTGCCCACACTTATATTTGCCGTGTGATTGCTGTGGCCCATAGATATCTACATCTATCCTCGTTTGCGAATCAAAATCGTTGTCAGCCGTGAGGACTAAGATGGAATGCCTGTTTTCCAGTAAAAAGGGTCTCCGGTTGTCTACACTCACCATACGAAACACAGCAGCATTAAGCTGGAGGCGTGGAGCAGAAGTGCGGTGGTCTTGTTCTTCAAGAAAGGTGACAACGCTCTCTTGAAGAACTACAGACCGATTTCCCTTCTGAGCCGCGTCTACGTGCTGTTTTCGAGAGTCATTACGAATCGTCTCGCGCGCAGACTTGACGACTTCCAGCCTCCCGAACAAGCCGGTTTCCGAAAGGGCTTTAGCACCATAGACCACATACATACCCTACGGCAAATTGTACAGAAGTCCGAAGAGTACAATTTGCTACTATGTCTGGCGTATGTGGACTATGAGAAAGCCTTTGATTCCGTCGAAATTTGGGCGGTGCTGCAGTCCCTTCAGCGGTGCCAAGTTGACTGTCGGTATATCGAAGTGCTGAAGTGTTTGTACAGTAGAGCTACGATGGCTATCCGAGTACAGAACCAGAGTACGAAACCTATCCAATTGCAGAGAGGTGTAAGACAGGGTGACGTTATATCCCCGAAACTCTTCACCGCTACATTGGAAGACGTTTTCAAGCTTCTGAACTGGAAAGGATACGGAATTAACATCAATGGCGAGTACATCACTCACCTTCGATTTGCCGACGATATAGTCCTCATGGCAGAATCGCTGGAGGAACTAAGCACTATGCTCAATGACCTCAATAGTGTCTCCCAACGGATAGGTCTTAAGATGAACATGGACAAAACAAAGATTATGTTTAATGTCCATGTCACACCTATGCCGGTAGTTGTTGGGAGCACTAAGCTCGAAGTTGTTGACGAGTATGTTTACCTGGGACAAATAGTCCGACTAGGTAAGTCCAACTTCGACCGAGAGGTCAATCGACGGATTCAACTCGGCTGGGCAGCGTTCGGGAAGCTACGACACATCTTATCGTCAGAAATACCTCAAAACCTTAAAACAAAATTGTACAACCAGTGCGTGTTGCCAGTGATGACTTACGGAAAAGATTTAATATATCACAGTTTTTTTTCATGTTCCTAAATGGTCATCTAATTCGGAGCTATGTTCAAAATTTCAAGTCTCTAGCTAATCGGGAAGTGTTCGAAATTTGAGTTGCAAGATTCTACCCTGAACGACAGACAGAGAGACAGGCAAACAAGAAAGTGACTTAATAAAAACATGGTAAAATACCCAGACTGACCACGGGGAGCAGCGTCGAAGGTCTGACTTGTGAGAAGTCTGGTACTGCGATCATCAATCCGCCTGCCAAGCCAACGTCCATTAGTAGACTTAGGAGCTGATGAAGAAAAAGCAGATATACTGATCAGGCGTGATTGTACCTTTGCACTAGACGGTAGGATAATCTGTGAGAGTTGGGTTCTTTCAGTCCTGTAGTTTAAATATTATTAGTTTTTCATTTGGACAAAAACTTCGCAATCAACGCTTTAAAAATTACATCTTTAGTGAAGGTTGGTGCGAGCTTAAAATAAAATCCGATTTATGTACATATCTGCATATATCCAATTAATATATTATCTACTACCCCGGCGCGTTGCTATCGCAGAAGAAATAATTGCGGAAATATTGTTTTAAATATGGAATGGTTATATTGTTTAATTATGAATGATAAAACATTCATTGAAGTTGAATGATATATAATTTTCGAATAAATTTGTCGGTACGACACGCGCTCCACCTAGTGTAAGTTAATTGTACCATGCCTATAACTTTCGCGGAAGTGCATGCAATATGTTAACAAAGTTTTACCGCAATGTGATGCACGATATGGCAGCGCATAAAATACGAACAAACAAAGAATATTTTTTATATATTAGACTAGCTGTTCCCCGCGACTTCGCCCGCGTGGAACTTGGATTTCATGGGTTTTATTTTTTTGCGCGGGACCCTATTTCTTTTTCTAAATCAAAAGTGGTCTATATCGGTTTCGGAGATTAGCCGGAACAAACAGACAGACAGACCGACAGACAGACAAAATTTTTAAAAATTGTGTTTTTGTTATTAGTACAGTATAACTGTTCAGTGATGTCTCAGTGATCGCGAGGGTGAAAACCGGCAGCGATCACCGAATGGTTAGAGGCACACTGAACCTAAATGTTAAGTTGGAGAGGTCTCGTCTGATGAAGTCAACGCTCCGTCCCCCTCGTGCTCTAATCCAAAGTCCCGAAACCTTTCAGCTCGAGTTACAAAACCGTTTTCAGTGCCTAGAAGACTGCAATGAAGTGGACGATATGAATGACAAGCTCGTGGAAACTGTCCATGCGGTCGGAGCTAAGTTTTACAAGACCCGCCGCAAAAGAACACAAAAACTCTCCGATCACACTCTTAATCTCATGGCTGTTAGACGGGAGATGAGGCTACATTCTTCAACAGATTTGACAGCATACAGGCAACTGAACAGACAGATCTCCAAATGCATGCGGCGAGACTTACGCAACTTCAATACAGCTCGTATTGAAGAAGCGATCGAGCGGAACCAAGGCTCCAAAGTCTTTGCCAGAGATCTGTCTGCCAGAAAGAGCCAACTGTCAAAGCTGAAGACCGAATGTGGCAGCATCGTTTCCGGGGCACCTGAGATTTTGAGTGAGATTGAGAGGTTCTATGGGCAGCTGTACACGTCATCGTTGGAGCCACACGCAAGTGTGAGTAACGATCCAAGAGCGAGTCTTATTCGACACTATTCCGAAGATATCCCGGACGTCAGTCTGAGCGAGATTAGAATGGCTCTCCAGCACCTTAAAAACGGCAAGGCCCCAGGCGAGGATGGAATTACAGCGGAGCTTCTGAAAGCGGGTGGAAGACCGGTACTTGAAGTTCTTCAGAAGCTCTTTAATTACGTCCTCCATGGTGGCACTACACCGGAGGCGTGGAGCAGAAGTGCGGTGGTCTTATTCTTCAAGAAGGTGACAACGCTCTCTTGAAGAACTACATACCGATTTCCCTTCTGAGCCGCGTCTACGTGCTGTTTTCGAGAGTCATTACGAATCGTCTCGCGCGCAGACTTGACGACTTCCAGCCTCCTGAACAAGCCGGTTTCCGAAAGGGCTTTAGCACCATAGACCACATACATACCCTACGGCAAATTGTACAGAAATCCGAGGAGTACAATTTGCCACTATGTCTGGCGTATGTGGACTATGAGAAAGCCTTTGATTCCGTCGAAATTTGGGCGGTGCTGCAGTCCCTTCAGCGGTGCCAAGTTGACTGTCGGTATATCGAAGTGCTGAAGTGTTTGTACAGTAGAGCTACGATGGCTATCCGAGTACAGAACCAGAGTACGAAACTTATCCAATTGCAGAGAGGTGTAAGACAGGGTGACGTTATATCCCCGAAACTCTTCACCGCTGCATTGGAAGACGTTTTCAAGCTTCTGGACTGGAAAGGATACGGTATTAACATCAATGGCGAGTACATCACTCACCTTCGATTTGCCGACGATATAGTCCTCATGGCAGAATCGCTGGAGGAACTAAGCACTATGCTCAATGACCTCAATAGTATCTCCCAACGGATAGGTCTTAAGATGAACATGGACAAAACAAAGATTATGTTTAATGTCCATGTCACACATATGCTGGTAGTTGTTGGGAGCACTAAGCTCGAAGTTGTTGACGAGTATGTTTACCTGGTACAAATAGTCCGACTAGGTAAGTCCAACTTCGACCGAGAGGTCAATCGACGCATTCAACTCGGCTGGGCAGCGTTTGGGAAGCTACGACACATCTTCTCGTCAGAAATACCTCAAAACCTTAAAACAAAATTGTACAACCAGTGCGTGTTGCCAGTGATGACTTACGGAACTGAGACGTGGTCCTTCACTGCTGGCCGTATGAGGAAGCTCAAGGTCGCTCAGCGAACTATGGAGAGGGCTATGCTCGGAGTTTCTCTGCGTGATAAACTTAGGAATGAGGATATCCGCAGTAGATCCAGATTAACCGACATAGCCCAACGGATTAGTAAGCTGAAGTGGCAGTGGGCCGGCCATATAGCTCGGAGAACCGACAACCGATGGGGAAGAAAGGTTCTCGAGTGGCAGCCTCGTACCGGTAGGCGAAGTGTAGGGCGTCCCCCCACAAGATGGAGTGACGACCTGGTAAGACATGCAGGAAGTCGATGGATGCAGGTGGCTCAGGACCGTGCTTTGTGGCATTCTTTGGGGGAGGCCTATGTTCAGCAGTGGACTTAAGGGCTGTAATGATGATGACAGTATATATACTTTCATATGCATTTAGTAAAAAATTGTTATTTTAACATTACAAACAGACACTTTAATTTTATGTATTTATATAGATTAATTGTATTTTATAACATAAATATTATAAATCTGTATCCAAATAATAAAATCCAATTAACATATCACTTAATTTAATTACGCAAAGATAATATTGTTGGACCTATACTATTATTAAAATATTAAGTTTAAAACAAAATATTTACGTACATGAGTAGGTACTAAAATGAAGAACACGTTTCCTGAATTCTGTACGTGACGTAATGTAAGTTCAGTTCTCGTTGCATGTAACGTATCCTCGGATATACTATAAAGTGGCTTAAAGCATAAATCTAATTTTGTTGAATACATTCATGATTGCCTTGTGCCATATCCAGCTCTGATTTGATGATTACATTTATCATTACCGTGTCGGCATAAGAGAATTCACTTTTCTCGTGAGTGTCGTGACAGACGATAGAGGGAAATGAAACAGGAGACAGGCAGCAGTTTAAAGTATGTACAAGTAAGCTATGCTTATGCTCTAAGGGCAGCGGCATCTTTCTAATAACAAAATAATAAAAATCTGCGGTTGTCTATAGTATAATATATATTCCTGTTCATACATACATACATACATATTTATTTCAAGTAACGGCTGCAATTAAAAAAAATAAGGTAAATATTCTTATGTTCAACAGTAAACTTTTGATGAGATGAATGAAGCAAAGCTCATCAAATTTGTTAGCAGTATGAACACAATTTCTACTGATAATAACAATGATTAAATAACAAGCTTAATAATATATCAAAATTAAATTTTTAATACCGTTTGACGTCTAACCGAGTAAAACGTGTTTCTAATTTGGAATTCACGGGTAGCTCGAATGTAAATTAAGGAATTATTCAATCAATGAAAATGTTTTGGACACCTGCCAAATGTTCTAATAAACGCGAAGCTTTACCTATCCTCATAATTAATGGTTTTGTTCATGCACCTGGCGTCTACAATGCCGATAAACATTCAGAACACTGGCCGAAGTTCAATGAACTGCGCACAGCCGAAAAGCCGAACAGACGTTTCCCCGTAGCGGACCGACCGGCAAACCCTATGCTTATGTTGTATGGGAATCAAAGGGAGGGCGTACACAAAGCGGCGCATCTTTTGTGACGGTGCACTGGTCTGTAGATGCCCTTTTGTTTTGGAGGAAAAGAGTACGTGTACAGGCATTATTGGTGATGTTTCAGAGGTTCGTGGCACATGTGATTGTGCCCTTATATATATAATACTAGTTGTTCCCCGCGACTTCGCCCGCGTGGAGTTATTTTTCGCGGAACCCTAAAATAAAATCAGCCCAAGTTACTCCTTATAACATCAGCTATATGCCACTCAATTGTTTTGCCTTCCCGGACCCCTCCACTAACACTTAAACTTTATGTTATGGTATTAAAGTTCAAATTGACTTTTAAGTATTATTACGAATCTTTTGTATGGGGATATAGAAAAGTGTTGTTTTTAGACTTTTACAGGCAATTTTTTTTAATTTTTCTCTCCGTAAGAACCATCTTCATACTTTAAGGAATTAGCAAAATCGGTTCAGCAGCTCTCGAGATTTGCGCTTAGCAACACATTCAGCGATTCATTTTTATATTATAGATGTAAAGTTGGGAAGACGCTAACTAACACTGGCTGGCTACTGGTATCAGGTTTTTTATTCTGTAATACACATAATGCTGCTGTGTTTTGTATGGTGTGTAGTCTTCTTCCTCGCAAGACTTCTTTGTGGAATTGGTTACCACCGCCGATTTTTCTGGACCGATACGACTTAGGATCCTTCAAGAAACGAGCTTACTCCTTTTAAAAGGCCGTAACGCAGTTGAAATTCCTCTAGTGTTGCAGTAGTTCATGGGCGGCGATCAAATGTATCTGCATTTCTTTATCGGGAATAGATGTAGATGTCTATGTGCTACAGCATCAAATTACAAGCAGGTGGACTGTGTGCTCGTTTGCCACCCTTAAAATAGAAGAAACACATAATATATATTTGTATAGTTTCATAAACAATGACATTTTAATTCTATTTTTAATGAATACTGGTAATTTCATTAACACTCGTTTCTCTTTGTTAGCAATTCTTGTGCTTGTAGGATAATTGACAAAAGGTGTCGAATGGCGGACTCCCAGACGACTTTTGAGTATTGCAGTCCGTGCTCTTAACCATTATACTGTTGTCGCTTAAACCATGTATTTTCACTTTACATCCCACAACGCGATGTCAGTCTTAACTACATGTATATATGTAGATGCTATTAAAGTTCGTTACGGTTCAGTAAGCCACGCGCGAGTCACCATAAAAACTTTGCCTAGCAACCATATTTCGCAGAGGCTACGTGCTAGGGGAATGCGCATTTAATTGCTCATTTGTGCATAATAATTCGAATAAGAACTATCTGCGTTTCTCATTCTATAAATTAAGGCGACTTTGCAGTACTTTTGCATACCGAGCGCAAAGCGCGTGGGTATGTTCTACTAACGCCTAAAAATGAAAATTCCACCGTTTTGTCGCATGAAATCGTATCCAGCAATCATATTACACATATAAATGATATAAAAAGCACATTGTTAGAAAGATAAATGATTGTTGAACTTATTAATATTTTTTTTAACTCGATTAATTGCTATTTTTAAATAAAAAAGGGGTTTTAGTGGCTTATGGTGTGGATTTATCATGTCCCCAAGGCTTGTAAACACTATAACTTTTGTAAATATCAATTGTTTAACTCAATCTATTTATTAATCTCTTCATCTATCATGTGGGAAGCCACTGAATGTAAATGGCAGTGTAATTTTGTTTTGTTTAGCTATAATTAATTTTTTTCGGCTCGAAAATGGCGAAATTTTCGTTGATTTGATAGCCTCGTATAGAATTATTTCTGTAAATGGGGATATGCAGCCACAGAGTAGTTTACTCACTAACTCAGTTGGCCATCGCCATAGATTACTGTATATATCAGTTCGCCGCATTAGCTTGCTACATTTATATTTATCTATGGTTCGCCGTCAGTCGCCGTCGTGAGTGAACATTATTTCGGTTGTTTGCAGCGGCTCAAAAAGATCGCTGTACAAATACACAATATTCGAATAACCAAATTTCTTAAATACTTGATTATAATAATAATAACAGATTTTTTTATTACAATATTTTAAAAGCACAGAATAAATAATAGTAGTACGTACTAAAAGTAAGTAGTATCAATTTTTTTGTCATGGGTGAAATTTTCATGGTTTTCGAGGGTGTTGAAACCGATAGGGTTGTCGAAATGTAAATCCAAGATGGCGGCCGCAATATGTATCATTTTTTTCAATATGGGTGTCATTTTCATGGTTTTCGAGGGTGCTGAAGCCAATAGTGTTGTCGAAATGTAAATCCAAGGTGGCGGCTGCAATAGGTATAATTTTTTTCATCATGGGTGTCTTTTTCATGGTTTTCGAGAATGTTGAAGCCGATAGTGCTGTCGAAATGTAAATCCAAGATGGCGGCTGAAGTAGGTACCAATTTTTTCATCATGGGTGTCATTTTCATGGTTTTCGAGGGTGTCGAAGACGATAGTGCTGTCGAAATGTAAATCCAACATGGCGGCTGCAATAGATATCAATTTTTTCATCTTGGGTGTAATTTTCATGGTTTTCGAGGGTGTTAAAGCCGATAGTGCTGTCGAAATGTAAATCTAAGATGGCGGCTGCAAGGGGTATCAATTTTTTCATCATGGGTGTCATTTTCATGGGTTTCGAGGGTGTTGAAGCCGATAGTGCTGTCGAAATATAAATCCAAGATGGCGGCTGAAGTAGGTACCAATTTTTTCATCATGGGTGTCATTTTCATGGTTTTCTAGGGTGTTGAAGCCGATAGTGCTGTTGAAATGTAATTCCAAGATGGCGGCTGCAATATATATCAATTTTTTCATCATGGGTGTCATTTTCATGGGCTTCGAGGGTGTTGAAGCCGATAGTGCTGTCGAAATGTAAATCCAAGATGGCGGCTGAAGTAGGTACCAAGTTTTTTCATTATGGATATCATTTTCATGGTTTTCGAGGGTGTTGCAGCCGATAGTGCTGTCGAAATGTAAATCCAACATGGCGGCTGCAATACATATCAATTTTTTCATCATGGGTGTCATTTTCATAGTTTTCGAGGGTGCTGAATCCGATAGTGCTATCGAAATGTAAATCCAAGATGGCGGCTGAAGTAGGTACCAAATTTTTTCATCACGGATATCATTTTCATTGTTTTCGAGGGTATTGCAGCCGATAGTGCTGTCGAAATGTAAATCCAACATGGCGGCTGCAATAGATATCAATTTTTTCATCATGGGTGTCATTTTCATGGTTTTCGAGGGTGCTGAAGCCGATAGTGCTGTCGAAATGTAAATCCAAGGTGACAGCTGCAATAGGTATAAAGTTTTTCATCATGGGTGTCATTTTCATGGTTTTCGAGGGTGTTGAAGCCGATAGTGCTGTCGAAATGTAAATCCAAGATGGCGGCTGAAGTAGGTACCAATTTTTTCATCATGGGTGTCATTTTCATGGTTTTCTAGGGTGTTGAAGCCGATAGTGCTGTAGAAATGTAAAGCCAAGATGGCGGCTGCAATAGGTATAAATTTTTTCATCATGGGTGTCATTTTCATGGGTTTCGAGGGTGTTGAAGCCGATAGTGCTGTCGAAATGTATTTAAACTACTTTAAAAAAAATCCGTTTAATCATGCTATACGTTATTTTTAATGCGAAGGTATGCTCAATTGGATTTACCAATATATTTTACTTTTTGACCGCCTGTACATCTATTAGAATGTAAGTATTGCGCTAAATCAAAATCATTTTAATAAAAATTGTACATACAGCACTTACGAAGGGTTGTGTGAAGACATAAACGTAAATCCTAATAATTGGCGCGATAAAAATATTATTAAGATGACATAACCATTAACACCTCCACAGATTTTGTTTATAACTTTACCTCCACACTAGGGTTCTCCTGTATCGCGGGGGCAGTTTACATACATAGATTTCACAAGGACAAACATCCAGAGCCGGAACAATTATTTGTAGGCCATACAAATACTTGTTCCGTGCGGGATTCGAACCCGCGGATCTTAGCGCTGCAACTCATTGCTAAGCCACTGCGCCACGGAGCCATTAGACTGCCTAAAGGTACAATTCCGTAGCCGACCGCAGACAGCAGCAGCAGGCGACGTGTCGTCGCCACATGTCGTCGCGTCGTGTCGCTGCAGTCATGATTCCGAACCCGACTTTAAATAATTATTGTGAGATGCATGTACAGTGCGGGATATTGGGCCACCAGGTTTATCAGTTTCTCTTCCACGGAATCGGTGAAAATCATTTTTTTGCGAAAAATTCAACGTGTTGCTCGGGCGTTGGCGGCACCTACTGATCTGCGATCGTGCGACATGTCGTCTGCCGCTCCGGCAAACGACGTGTCGCTAGCTACGGAAGGTATTTCATAGAACTACATAGAAACCAGTACTGTCGCGACGACACGTTGTCTGCTGCTGCTGTCTGCGGTCGGCTACGGAATGGTACCTTTATAGGGGAGATATTTTTCATAGCCGCCACGTTTGAAAAGCAGATTGAGAACCGCAGTTTTTTGTTTTTATTTAGATGTTATCAGCAGAATACTGCTGTAAATCAGCCGCATTTCCATTCCATATCCAACAAAATCTCATAAAACATTATGCTATGGAAATAACTGAAATAAACTAATCTGGCTGTCTCGAAACTAGTGAGACTAGTACATTATACATCAATGTTTGAAAGTTATTGCATATACACTTTTCCTCTTTATAATTTCAGCTGTTGTAGTACTGGAAAAATCAGGTAAACCTGGACCTTTACAGTCAAAACATCTAAGAGAAGCTTTACGTTGATTAAGAATGAGAGGGGCTAGGTATGCCTCTTACGACACCCACGGGACGAAATGGAGTAGTGGATATTCTTACACCGTCAGTACACGGTTTTATTATAGAATTAAATAACGATGGCACTAAACGCTATTTTATTCCACAATGAAATTCTCTAAAAGTTAGGTATATCAAATGAAAATGTTTTTTTAATTTTTTTTTAGGTCATAATCATACCGAGAACAAATATTATAAATTCGTTTTTATTTTTATTTTATGAAAAATTAACAAAAATCTAACAGTTAAATGGCTCGAGCTTGCCACGGCCAGGACCCGCTGACACATCATTGATATTGGACGTACGTTTTTAATGTTGTAGGACCACGTTGCAGCTATATTGTCGTTGTTTGCACGAAAGGGTCGGTTCACAGAATACCAGTGTAAAATAGCAGCTCAATGCTGTTGTATTTCGTTTGGTGACTGTAGAGAACCGAAGATCCTTGAAGAACCGAGGATACTGGAAACGAGGTATTCCATCTTAGTCCTTAGGGGTGACAACGCATATGCATTTTTATTATTAATAGACTATATTATATATAAATGAAGATATCTATGGGCCACAGCATCCACTTACCACCTTATCTTCTCATGGACTGTGTACTCGTTTGTCACCCTTATTCTATAAAAAAACGTTTGTTCGAAAATTCTGCCATTATAATATGCAATCGCGTAGAATGAGGTAATGTTTTCATACCTACACATAAAAAGGCCTTAATTGCGGGGTCCTTTACCTTATTCGCGACAGGCTTTTTCTTAAATCGATCTATTCACTATGATTGCTTGATGCTTGCAGTATGTTACAGTGCTGTCAGTTTAGTAGTGCTATATTGCTTAACTTTTTATACAAGTAAAGGTCACAAAAAAATACACATACCACTTCATTTAATAAAAATTAAACAAGTGAATACTGTCGCTAATAACACCTACATCTACCTTCGATTAAGAATAAAAATGAACAGCGTTGCCATTGCCTTGATTGAACATGGATGCTACCAGGAAAAAGCAGCGGAGTCTGCTTTGTTTTGTTTGTGCCACTCACTATATAAAACTCGTGTCGCGTTTTGCTTCATCCTGGTATTTTGAATGAGCGTGGTCCTGCTCCGATAGAGGCAAGCCGATCGATTATATTTATTTATTTAAAAAAGGAATACCTACAATTGTTACATTTTAACATACTAAATCTAAATATATAATAAAGTCTGACACTAATTGCACAAGGTAAACACTAACTTTTTAACAGTGGTAGAGCCACGCGGCAGCTTTTGCTGTCGCAGGGATGGGCCGGCTCGAACCGGGGTGGTACCACGACCTCACAGAATACCAGCGTGAAGTAGAGGTTTACCTCTGCGTTTCGCTTGGCGAGTGCAGGCGGCCGGAGGCACTTTTTACTGGAAATGAGGCATTCCATCTTAGTCCTCACGGGTGACAACGCATCTGCATTTTGATTCGCAGACGAGGATAGATGTAGATGTCTATGGGACGCAGCAACCACTTACCATCAGGTGGACTGTGTGCTCGTTTGCCACCCTTATCCTATAAAAAAAAACTAAACCATGATTAAAATCTTAATTTCCATATTATTTAAAAGAAAATATAATCAAAACATTTTAAATCAAAACAGTAAAACAACCAGCGATTTAGATATTATGTGTAATAAGTATACAAAAAAGAAACTTAATTTGAAATTGTATCTAACAAGTACTTGTGAAACTTTTATGAGGAAACAAAATTTGTATCAGTCCGGCTACTGACCTCATTATAAAGTTTACTTAACCTAGCTTCAGGAGAGTTGTCAAGCACAGTTCTAGGAAATGGAGGGGCAAGTGGAAAAATGGGAGCTCCCGGGAGTGTCCTGGGCATCCTAAATTTAAAGTAACTTAGAAGTTGGGGACAGTCTATTCGACTGCTTAAAGTTTTTTCGGTTGGTACTTTTTATAAAAATTTTGATTATTTAACACTTTTCAGTGGTCCAAGGAATATCACAAGTCCAGGATAGGAATTAGAATGTCGTTTAAATAGGTACATAAAAAGCCGTATTTGAGAAATCGATGAACATGTCTTCGAACTCGGTTAAATTAAATTTAACGAATTACTAATAAGTGAAATGTGAAGATAAGAGCGATAGCGAAACAAAATGAACGGCGCAGTTCTTGTCGGAACAACGTTATACTGTCTCCGTGGATAAATAGCCCGATAACGTATGACCTAGGTCGTTCGGCGTATACGGGGTCTTTGATGGGCACCTTAAGTGATATTGTACTATTTTCTAAGTTATTTATAGTATGGTAGTGCATAGAATATATTTTGCAGGCGTATTTATGATTTTTTATAGGATAGGGTGATAAACGAGCACACAGTCCACATAATGCTAAGTGGTTGCTGTGGCCCATAGACATTTACATTCATCCTCAATAAAAAATCAAAATGCAGATGCGCCGTCACCCGTGAGGACTAAGATGGAATGCCTCTTTTCCAGTAAAATGGGTCTCCAGTTCTCTACACTCACCACACGAAACACAGCAGTGTCAAGCTGCCATTTTACGCTGGTATTCTGTGAGGGCGTGGTCCTTCCCCGGTCGAGCCGACCCATTCGTGCTACAACTATACTACTAATATAGCTGCAGCATGGCTCTACCACGTAGAAATCTGTCTGTTATATTATGTATAGTACAATGATAAATTTAAATTGAGGCCACATCAGTCTTTAAGTCCTCAGTTGAATTTTCTCCTTTTTTAAAATCCCTTTCGTTAAAACTTACCACACACACACACACTGCCAATACTTCATATCGACAGACGCCGACAAATTATTCCACTCCTTTTCTGTACGCTGTCCTTAACTGTTATGAAAGACGAAGCATACCGTTTGGTTCGAATGCGTGGAATATCAACAACAAAAAGGTGAAGATGCGCTGACCGCCTGGTTGTACGATGGTCGAAATTGGAGGGAAGAACAAGACATGTAATTTCTGCACACACTCTCCGAAAAGCACAAAAAATGTATTTTATTTTTCGTCGCCACTTTTCACAACACTCCCTTTGAACCGGGTCGTTGATCCCAATTGCTTAGAAGCTGCAGAGCGTACGCTTCTCAAGTGAGCGTATATGAATGGGTGCGGCGATGGCTTGCGAATTACGTCACGGTTGTAGGAGATCCAACTTTGGCAGTGTGTCAAGAACGGGGTTAATGCGTTCGGTATGTTGCCGCACTAAGACATTTGACGAATGTTGTCCAATGCAAAAGCGCAGTTGGTCCAACGCAGGCAGTTTTGATTGGAGCAAGTTTTTAAGAATTGGGATCGGTATTTCCGAATGAATAAACCGCCGATTGTCGGCTGGCATAGCTTCGCGCCGTTTATTAGCAATGTGTAGCGCAGAAAAAGATGAAAGATGTTAAAATGATTTAGCTAAATCGGCGTAAAAATTAAAATGATGTTTCTTACCTAGTTTGAAGAGCACCTGCCGCTCTCCCTCAATTGTGTGCACTATCACCGTCACCACTTATCCCACCCAACACCACTGCACTAGAAAGGACACACATCGTTGATAATACGACACGTGTTTTTACATACACTTTTTAACATCTTTCATGTAATGGATTTACTTAAAGTAACGCCTGATTCTATTACTTATCAGAAAACAATTGGCGTTTAAAGATAATATTTGCCAATTTCACACCACCATGTTGGCCCAACATTTTGAATAGTGCGAACTTTTTTACTCCATTTGCCCACGTCACATGTAGGTTAAGTGTAGTATGTAAAATCGTAAGATAAAAGAAGTCAAGATATTTCAAGTGACTGAGGAAAGTTTGGAAAAAACGTAGTGTTTTAAAATTGAGGTCACTTTAGCTGTGCATATTGTAGAGGAGTACAGGAATTATATGGGAATATGAAAGATGTGATCATCAATTCAATAGCCTAGCTTGGTGATAAAGGCGAATGCTCCAGGGGAGGCTCATAACCAGCAGTGGTGTATCGAATGGAAGTTTCGTCTAGACTAGAACTTTGTCTGCGACATGTTTTTTTTTCAAAATAAAACTAAAAAAGCGCCAGGTTATATATATATACAGTAAAACTCGCTTAATACGATCACGTTTAATACGATTTCTCGTTTAATACGCCATTTTATGTCATTCCCTGCAACTTGAGGCATGTTTTCATATATTTTTTACACGCTTTTTTACGCCATCTGGGTCGGAAAAGTTGCGTTTGCTAGTGATTGGTAAGGCGAAAAATCCACGTTGCTTCAAAAACGTGAAATCGCTCCCTGTAACATATGATGCACAATCTCGAGCTTGGATGACTGGTCTTCGTTTTATTAACTGGTTAAAAGCTTAAGATGATCACTTCCAGATTAAATGTAGGCGCATAATTCTCTTCATTTATAGCTCTAAACTTTCACCCTAAAGATGTTGAACTAAAAACATCAAGCTTGTTTTCTTACCTCCGAATGCGACAAGCAAGTTGCAACCGATGGATCAGGGCATTATAAAAGCCCTTAAACATGGCTACCGAACACGATTGATACATCGCTGTCTTAAGGAAAAGGAAGACACTGACAGCAAACGACCCTTGACTGTGCAATGCGCGATCCTAAATATTGCAGCGGCATGGCAAGCAATTAAGCCTGAAACCATACAAAATTGTTTCAAGAAAGTAGGTTTCCGAAATAACGAAGCTGATGTCGTGTTGGAAGAAGAACCCGCGACACTGCACGGTTTTTCTGGATATTCTTCCATTGATAACAATGTTGCACCCTTTTAAACCTGTTCGATCGAAGATCTTATTCAAGATCTGAATAACACCCATAAAGAGGCCCTAAGTGATGACGATGAAGATGAAGGAGAGTCAGTTCCGATTTTGTCAAACACAGAGGCATTATCAGCAGTAAACGATTTAAGGCGCTATGTATCTTCTTTCGGGAAAAGTGAAGACGCACTGCAAAAGTTAAATTATATTGAAAGCTTTGTCTTTAATAATGCATCAAAATCTTTTTGTCAAACCAAAATAAGTGATTATTTTAAGTAATCTCATTATAAATAATAATTAACTATGATGTAACATATTTAAATACATATACATATACATAACATTATACCTTTCTAACAAATTTATAAATACGTATACCTATAATCAGGGACTGATATCGATATTTTGAAAATACCGATACTTCTCTATTAATATCGATATTAGTATTGATAATTCAATTAATTATCAGTATTTGGTACTGATATGTGTTATACCGGTATAAAAATACCGGTACTTTTATCGATATCGGGTATCGATACTAGTGATGGCTGCGCAACGTTGCCAGATTTCGCGGCACTTGTCACGCGGAGCGGCAACGCAGCGTCAAGTGAGTGAGTGGTCGGTGCACAAACGAAAACCAAAGACGGAGTAGTAAATTTGAAAAATTTGATGGCTCCGTGGCGCAGTGGGTTAGCAATGAGTTACAACGCTGGGGGCCGCCGGTTCGAATCCCGCACGGAACAAGTATTTGTATGGCATACAAATAATGGTTCCGGGTCTGGATGTTTGTTTTTGTGCATTTTATGTTTGTAAACTGCCTTTACGATACAGGAGAAAATCCTAGTGTGGTGGTAACTTTTTTTTTAATAAAAACATAAAAAAGAGAGTAAATGCATCAGTGCTTACCTAGTTGTTGTTTTTTTTTAATAAGACTTTAAAAAATTTTATTCTTACCTACCGGCTTTACTTAGTATTATTTCTTGTAGGTTTATACTGAAAATACACTAATCTTCAGAAAAATTTATTGCACTATACTATAAAACTATCGCATGATACTCACTGACTGATTCACTGACTCGTTGACATAATTGTTCGCCCAAATTGTGTGTATAAAATACTTTTAAGAAAAATGTCTATTTTTTTATAAAAACATTGTAGTACTTAAAATGAATATAAGGAATGTTTGGTTTGTTATTGTTGAAAAAGTATTCAAAAATACTTTATTTAAGAAATACATAGTTGATAAGGGTTATTCCGGAAATCTCCACAGGCACTGGTGGGGATTTCAAGCCCCATTAACTATTAGTATGAAAAATTAATTTTAATAAATTAAGGTTTAAAAAATTTGCCCCTTTGTTCATCTACGTCTGATTCGCAAACAAGACCAGATAATGCTCGAGCTGAGTTAGAAGATTTTCTTAGCACAAAATATGTGGAGGCTCAAAGTGATATACAGAAGCTTATAAGTTTGATATAATGTTTCTTAAGGAACCTCTTAAGTCGACAGAAAACTTATTAAATCACTGGTGGTCGAAAAAGAACCATTTATCCTCGTCTCAACAAATTGGCATGTATTCTTTTAGCTTTTCCATCCACTCAAGTCAACGTGTGGCAGCTATTTTCTTCTTTGAAATTCGTAGTTTCGATGTACCGTTTTAATTTAAAAAGCAATTTAATCGAAGTTATCTATAAGTTATCTTTATAATAATAAAATAGATAACAAAAATAATTAACAAAAGAAGGCAAATATTTTCCAGAAAATTTCTTCAATGGTTAGAAGACAGATAGTTTTGCTAATCATATAATTAAAGAAAATAAGAAAAAAATGAAAAAAAAAAAGAATTATTTTAGTATTATTACGAGGCCGACACTGAAAGTTCTTAGAACTGGCCACTTGTAAGCGATATAATAAAAAATAAGTTCAAATTTTGAAAATGGATCTTTGCCAATATTATTGTGTATGTATTTTATTAATTTGCCATTTGTTTACGATTTGGCGGCAAATTGAAAATTGTGTGTCACGTCAGCATGAATTTAACGCGACCAAATTTTCGTATAATGATTATTTATGACTTTCGAAGTTATTTAAAAGATCCTTATTGATTTATTGAGCATTACGACATAATTGGTCACGTGACCAGACAATTTATGTATATGGGTGATCGAAATTATTTTCGAAATAGCTGTTCCCCTCGACTTCGCTCGCGTGTTAGGGTTTTTTTTTTTGCGCGGAACCCTAATTCCTTTTCTAAAATAAAAGTAGCCTAAGTTACTCCTTATAACATCAGCTATCTGCTAGTGAAAGTCCCGTCAAAATAGGTCCAGCCGTTTCGGAGATTAGCCGGAACAAACAGACAGACAGACAGTCAAAAATTAAAAAGTATCGTATTTACTTTCATATGCATTTACTAAAAAGCTGTAATTTTGACATTACAAACAGACACTCCAATTTTATTTATTTGTGTGTATAAATTTGTTCAGTTTCATGAGTAGATTCACCTCTTTTTGTAACACCTAGTATATTCAGGGATACAGAGAAAAACATGGATTACTTTTATCCTGAAAAAAAAAGGTTCTTTGAGATGATAAAAGTTGCACGATATAACCGTAATTCAAGCTGACGAAGCCACAGGCGAGAAGCTAGTAAAGATACAAACCAGACATCTTACTTGAAGAATAATCACTTTCTTGAACAGGAATCACATCAATGACTTAACCTATACAAATAAATAAAATGTCTGTCTGTTTGTAATATCAAAACAATAGCTTTTTACATAATGCATTGAAAAGTATATAAGATACTTATAACAAAAAAGACATTTAAAAAAAAATTCTGTCTGTCTGTTTGTTCCGGCTAATCTTCGAAACGGCTGGACCGATTTCGATGGGACTTTCACTGGCAGATAGCTGATGTTATAGGGAGTAACTTCAGCTACTTATATCTTACAAAAAGAATAAGGGTTCCGCGCAACATAATTAAAACCCTAAATTACACGCGGGCGAAGTCGCGGGGAACAGCACTATAGGCACCATATTTCATTACGTATGACCGCGTACCTTACCTATGACTGTTGATGTTAGAGAGAGTAAATAAGACGCGAGAACGAGGAATTTATTTTTATTGTATCGATATATTGGTATCAGTATCAATACCGATATTCTAATTTCGAAGTATAAATATTATTGTACTGAAATCAAATATCGATACCGGTATCGATAAATCGATACTTAAATATCAGTACGAATATCGATAACCCGATATCGATACTTGGAAAATATCGGTATTACAGTCCCTGCCTATAATTCAATACCTACACAATATTTGTAAATGGTGTTTTACTTTTCCTATCCCAAATAATACGCTTTCCCGCTTAAGTCACGATTTTGGCAGGGTCCCTTCAAAATCGTCTTAAGCGGGTTTTACTGTATATATATATATATATTAAGTGGTGATGGTAAATCGCACTGTCTTTGTGTAACAAAAGCCTCATTCACTTTTACCTTGAAGACGCAAAGATATTATCGAACGAAATGACAGACGCCGGCAGATTCTTCCACTCCTTTCTGTAAGGGTTGTACAGTAATATTTAATGGAACAGAAATATAAGTATAAGATTAGGGCGAATCGAAAATTTCGTTATAAAATTAAAAGCTGTCTTTGATCCAAGTTCTAAGTTAATTGCGCTGTCAATCCAAGCGTCTTTCATTAATAAAGGTTCTCTTTTGTATTAGAAATGTTAAATATAAAGGTATTTTTGTTCGCAAATCACATGTTTTTGACATCATCAATAGATCTTTCTTAAGTGCCTGGAGTTTGAAAGGCAGCTAATGAGTTTTATTTGCGTTTATATTTATTTATGATAACGATTAGCATTGAATACCAGCGTAAAATAGCAGCTTAATGCTTTCGTATGGTGACTGTAGAGACCGGAGACCGTTTTACTGGAAAAGAGACATTCCATCTTAGTCTTCAAGTCAAGGGTGACAACGCATCTTCATTTTGATTCTTAATTGAGGATAAATGTAGATGTCTGTGGGCCGCAGCATTCACTTGCCACCAAAATAGCAGAGTCTTAACCCTTTCCCTGTCCAGTGCATTACATATTATAAGTCATTGCTATTGTCTTACTATTGTGTCTGAAAACCGGACAGTGAAAGTGTTAAGTTACTTCGCGGATATTCATTATATTAAAGATTTTGAAAATTAATTCGCTAAGATCTGCGTTATAAAATAAAATAATGTGTCTTGTAATATAATTATGTCTTTATTATTTAAAGAGCATCTACCGCCCGCCCTCTATTGCGTGCTTTGTCCCCGTCACCAGTAATCCCATTCCTCCTTCTAGAGTCTACTTCACTTGAGGCAGTCTCAGGTAAAGGTAGACTGAGGTGGTTGACCGCTTAAAGTGTATACTACTTAAGTGGATACCACTTCTTGTGTACACCTGCAACCAACATCAAACAAAGAAAGCTACAGATACGTTGTCAACAGGACTTTGCCTCCCATCCTGTAATTATGCTGTCTAATCCTTCAAACTGGAATACAGCAGTGCACGCAATGCTGCTTGGTGGCAGAAATAGGTACGACGATGGAACCTACTCAGATACGTTTCTAGGCTGAAATGAAGTCCTATCCTAGTAATAAGTGGTAACGAAAATCACAGACATTATTTTTTTTATTAGGTCTAAGATTGCTTTAGATGCTAAAGACGCCAGCCTAAAAAATCCTTCGGTGTAGTTCATTGATGCATCCCGGAACAACCGAGCCCAGCGAGCGTTTCATTTTGCAGTGATACAAACGAAAGTCACAAACCGACATTTCGTATTTATTTGTATCGTTAATTTTAAAAACTTATTACTAAACACATTAGTACTAAAAGTAAGGCTTAGTGCTTCAAGAATCAATTGTTAGACCAAGGCAACTTTATTCACTATAGCTCAGATTAAGAGACAAATACCGTGATTTAGGCGAAAGAAGTCCCGCAGTAGAGAGGCGTCTATTTTCAAGATTTTCCTTATGGATAAAATAGATCCACTATTAAGTACTTACAAAAACGAAGAAGGTAATTATTTAAATGCCTTTCATGCGACTTCGATACGAGTGCCACTTAAGGCTGCAGTCTAAGATCAGTGGAACGGTGAAGTTTTAAATTAAAAAACCGATTAAAATTTGTGCCCCTGCTACCTATATTTCCAAATAAAACTTACACGTTGGATAAACAAACTCAACTTGAATTTTATCTCATGATATTTGATTTATGTGACTAGTTTACCGACGTCGTTTATTTGCGTTATCAGTTACATCATCTCTATATTAGCCCGCTTTCAATCCTCTTGCAATTTATTTTACTGCAAGAATTTTTTTTCTAATTAAACTCTAGGTTTTTTATTATTTTTTAATCGTAAAATTAGCGTTTGCGATTATTGTTTACGGTCGCAAAGGGAATTAAAGGGAAATAAATGAGCAATAAATGTGTAACGGTAACTCCTTTTCAAGAAATACTCGAGTGGCCTCTCGTGACTCGTGTATTTTTATATAAGGAATGATCAAACCATTTCGCGAACCGATATATGTATAATGTATAAGTTATGAAGTATATGACACACTATATGCTTTTGGAATTTCTTTTTTTTTTATAGAATAAGGTTATAAATAAACGAGCACACACTCCACCTGATAGTAAGTGGTTGCTGTAGCCCATAGACATCTATCCTAGTTTGCGAATAAAATGCAGACGCGTTGTCAGCATTGAGGACTAAGGTGGAATGCCTCTTTTCCAGTAAAGAGGTTCTCCGGTTCTCTTTTTTTTATAGGATAGGGTGACAAACGAGCACACAGTCCACCTGATAGTAAGGTGTTGATGAGACCCATAGACATGTACATTTATCCTCAATAAAGAATCAAAATGCAGATGCGTTGTCACCCGTGAGGATTAAAATGGAATGCCTCGTTTCCAGTAAAAGGATTCTCCGGTTCTCTACACTCACCAAACGAAACACAGCAGCATTAAGCTGCTATTTTAAGCTGATATTCTGTGAGAGCGTGGTCCTTCCCCGGTCGAGCCGACCCATTCGTGCTACAATTGTACTATTGATACAGCTGTAGCATGGCTCTACCACGTATAGAGCATGGTTCTAATGATTTCTTATTTTTACGCGAGGACTACACTTTAAATGAAACTAATTTTACGTATTTTATCGCGTTTAATTTAACTTTTTAATTCCTGACGTTTCGGGTGCTTTACAGCACCCATGGTCACGGGGGCAACTGAGGTGTTTGACGTCCCGATGTCATAGTTAGCCCGGCTACCTTTAGTTTTTTAATATTAATTTTGGTCCGATCTACGCAGAATGAGCTTACAGTATCTTGAAGTCTTGCAGTGGTATGCTTAGATTTCACCCATTCATCTTCCTTATTGAAATTAGGATGTTTTTTAGGGTTCCGTACCTCAAAAGGAAAAAACGGAACCCTTATAGGATCACTTTGTTGTCCGTCTGTCTGTCTGTCTGTCTGTCAAGACCCTTTTTCTCAGGAACGCGTAGAGGTATCAAGCTGAAATTCATATCAAATACTCAAGTCTATTGTCCCTTGGTGCTGTGAAAAAATCAAACTTCTAAACCAACGCAATCAAAAGATACAGCCGTTTATGCCGCAAATATTATGCCGCAAGGGAATCAAAACCTACAGGGTACTTCCCGTGAACTCAGAATCTTAAAATTTTGGTACGAAGCAACGTATTATAGCATAGATAAAGGAAAAATTGCGTTTTTAGTTACATGATATAATAAAAACATTTTTAATAATTTTAACCTACGGATTTATTCGGAACCCTCGGTGCGCGAGTCCGACTCGCACTTGGCCGGTTTTTTTTAATTTCAATAGTCTCGCGAATCATCCTTGGTAGGAATCGGTGTTCTCTATATAGGTATAAATATCAAATAAAGAAACAGAAAAACTACTACCAAGCTTTTTTAAAATTCTACCTTAATAATTTTTTTTTTATAAAGAAAACGATGTCTCCAATTTGTTGCCATTTCACCTGTGCTTCGTGCATCATGTTAATTGATGAACAAGGCTCTGGAGACTAACAGATAGCGGTATATTTATTCCAAAATGTTGAACCCTAAACCAGATACAAATTTTTTGTATCTGGTTTTGGGTTTTTTGCTGGGCACTTTTTGTTTTACGCTGGGCTGGCCTCCTACTGGTAATTGGGAGAATTACCAGTGAGGCCAGCCCAGCGTAAGGAAAAATATTCTAATGCTTCCTAGTGCCACTAGTAGATTTAAAAATACTTGTTATGATAACATGAACAACAACAAACACTCACGCCTGTCACCCAGAGGGGTAGGCAGAGACTACGGACTTCCATTTGGCGCGATCCTGACACACTTCTCTCGCCTCCTTTACATCCATATATCTACGCATACACGCTCGTCGGTTAAGGGTACTCCTAATCTGGCCCATTTTCAATGTATCGCCGATTTGGTCGATAAACCTTCGTCTAGGGCGTCCCTTTATCTCCTCAGTTTCAAGGTACTCCCCTTGTTGCCTCAGCCAGTATCGGAATCCTCGGCGTCGATATATCGAGTGACGTGCAGTTTCGTGATCACTTGCAAGAGAAGGCCAAATTGGCCTCTAAAAAGCTTTTGTCACTCTTTCCTCGTGCATTCTTTCTACATGACCAAACCACCGAAGCATTCCTTTCTTAATCCTGGTCACAACGGCATCTTGCAAACCACACTTTTCTCTTATCACACTATTTTTCAACCCTGTCATTCAGATTCAGCCTTAGCATACTCCTTAATGACCGCATTTCTACAGCACTTATTCTACTCTCATGCTTCTTCTGCCAGATCCAACTTTCACTACTATACATTAAAGTAGGGATTAACACAGCATTATGAATTGCCATACGTGACTTATTTGATGATAAAACTAATAAGTGTTTTTAATGTCTTCGTACTTGTGTTTCAGGTAATGCTGCTTTTATGTAAAGGTTTGCTGTTGGGTGAGTTAACTAATGTGCGTGTTTGCTGATTTTTTATTGTTTCCTCTTCGTGTTATTATCCGCCATCGAAACACCTTTAAAACTTGGTGAGTTACGACATTGATAAATGTTAGTTGTCCTTTTTTGTTTTTGATTGTTTTTAGAACATTATTATTATTTTGTTCTGTGGTAGAATAAGATTAGAATTAGTCTATATTATTATACTTTTCTACAGACTTCAAAAAGGAGACGGTACTTAATTCGACTGATTTTTTTATATGTGTTACTTCATAACTTTTTTTTATAGGAGAGGGGGCAAACGAGCATGCGGCTCACCTGATGGTAAGTGACTACCGCCGCCCATGAACAACCGCAACACCAGGAGAATTGCAGATGCGTTGCCGGCCTTTTAAAAAGGAGTAGGCTCTTTTCTTGAAGGTCCCTAAGTCGTGTCGGTCCGGAAAAATCGCTGGTGGTAAACTATTCCACAAGGAAGTTGTGCGAGGAAGAAAACATCTTCTAAATCGCACAGTGGTGGACCGCCAATCACCCAGATGGTGTGGATTGTATCGGGAGTTCTGCCGCGATGTGCGTTCGTGAAATTTGGCGGCTGGGATTAATCCGAACAATTCCTCAGAGCACTCCCCGTGGTAAATGCGAAAGCAAAAGGTAAAGCGTATGCAACATCTCTTCGCAGCGCCCATGAGTCGAGCCGATCGGAAAGGACTCGGTTGTCGACGATTCGAGCCGCTCTGCGCTGGATGCGGTCAAGTGGAAGGAGCTGGCACTGGGAAACCCCAGCCCAGAGATGGGAACAGTATTCCATGTGAGGCCGAACCTGCGCCTTGTAAAGTTGCAGGCGTTGTGCCGGCATGAAATACTATCCCGCTTTGCTGAGCACGCCAAGCTTTTTAGAGGCCAATTTGGCCTTCTCTTTCAAGTGACCACGAAACGGCACGTCACTCGATATATCGACGCCGAGGATTCCGATACTGGCTGAGGCAACAAGGGGAGTACCTTGAAACTGAGGAGATAAAGGGGTTCTTTTTAGCGGTAAACGCGCAAGCTTGTGTCTTCTGCGGATTAAACTGGACTAGATTTAGTCGCCCCCAATCCGAAACTTTGTCCAGCAAAGACTCGACTTCAGACACAAGTTTGTTCCGGTACTCGGCGACGTTTTCCTGAGAAATATTGGCACGGCCACCAGTGCTGTCATCTGCATAGCAATGAATGCTACCGATTTACAATATATCATTGATGTGCAGAAGAAACAGCGTTGGTGATAGCACGCAGCCTTGTGGAACACCAGCGTTAATAGGCTTGTATTCGGAGCATGCACCGTCTACAATGACCTTGATGCTCCGATCTGCAAGAAAGCTGGTGATCCAATTGCACAATTTCTAGGGAAGCCCATAGGAAGGGAGCTTCGAAAGAAGCGCTTTGTGCCAAACCCGATCGAAGGCCTTCGCAATGTCCAAACTAACGGCCAATGCCTCCCCCTTGGACTCTACTGCCTCCGCCCATCTATAAGTCAAGTAGACCAGAAGATCACCAGCTGATCGACACCGACGAAAACCGTATTGGCGGTCACTAATCAGCTGGTGATCCTCAAGGTACCGCATGAGGTGGCAGTTTATAACGGATTCCATTATTTTGGAGAACAAGGGGGTGATGGCGATAGGCCTGTAGTTCTACGGGTCTGAGCGGTCGCTTTTTTTAGCTTTTTTCTAGGTGAGCCGATTTCGATGATTCTTTTTTATTTGAAATCTGGTGCTTTTTGTGTGGTCCTATATAAATTTGATCAAGGTTTGACCAATAGTTTTTGAGTTATTTTTAATAATTTCTAATTATTAAATCACACCTCACTAAATTACTTGTTTGTTTAATGAGTAGTTTATAAAGAGTAAACTTATATCTAAAAGTTATATCTTGAACTTAAATGAGATAGAATACGATGATAAGCATTTTAAAAATGACAGTTGTGTTACTGAAAAAAATTATTTTTATTTTTTTTCTTTCTAAAGTGTGTGCTAAGCCCCGACTTCTGTAGCTATTACATGGAAATTTGGTTTAATATATTTCGTTCTTTGAAGCCGGCTTTTACTTTTCAGTAAATGTCTAATTTTTTATTCCTTTGAGTGGACCAAGGAATATCACAAACTTTCGCCATCGCTTTCTTATAAGAACAATGCAGACTTTTTATATGGAGAATTATTTACCCTTATAAGCAATGAATTTAAAAAAACATTTACTTCTAAAACATTCTCCGGAAACAGTCGCAAGGTATTTAATGAGTGGGCGACAGTGGGAATTAATAAAAGCAGACGAAGGTTATATGACCTTTACCATGAAAGATCATGAAAGATGTGGAGGGACACACGGGCAGAGGAAGGCCGAATAAAAGATGGATCGATTGTGTGAAGAGTGATATGAGAATGAAAGGAGTAAGTATGGAAATGACGGCTGATAGAGAGGAATGGAACAAAAAGATTTACTGCGCCGACCCCAGATAATGGGAAATGGTTTAGAGAATGATGACCATGAAAGATCATATAATCCTTCTGATGCTTTTAAAGAATATGTCAAAAATTATTCTAAAATGTTTAAAAAAGTTTGCTCCACAGCCAAATCGTTACATATTAGCAACAAAATTAAGATGGCTAAGAATAAAATTAAAATGACGTGGAGTATAATTAACAGCGAAACCGGTAATGAAAAACCTCGTAACGCAAACTATCAATTAAAAATTAACAATGAATTGACTAAATCAAATCAAGAAGTCGCAGCGGTGTTTGAGAAATATTTCACTGATATTCCTATTTTGACAACAGAGTCTTTGAATTCTTCTCCAACTGTCGCCGAGTCATTACTCAAACAGAATGTTAATATCTGTTTAAAAGAATTTAGATTTGAAAAAGTATTACCGCAAGATATTGTAAAATACTTCAAAACCATTGATGTAAAGAAAACCGCAGATTTGTGGGGGATTTCCGTGACAGTTATTGCGTCCATAATAGATTTAATTGCACCTCATCTTGCTATTATTTTTAATACTTGTATCGATTCTGGTGTGTTTCCTGATTTAATGAAGTATAGTAAAGTAATACCTTTATTTAAATCTGGTAGTACATTGGACCCCGCTAATTTTAGACCTATTTCTGTACTACCAACTCTTAGTAAAATTTTTGAAAAAATTATTTTGGATCAATTGTTAATTTTTTTTTAATACAAATAAATTTCTTCATAAAAACCAGTTTGGATTTACAAGGGGTCGCTCGACGTCTGACGCCGGCGTTGAGCTTATGAAATATATTTTTAATGCCTGGGAGAATTCACAGGATGCCTTAGGTGTTTTCTGTGATCTTTCCAAGGCTTTCGATTGTGTTCATCATGAAACATTAATCAGGAAACTACAACATTACGGTGTAAAAAATTTGGCGCTTAGACTTATTACTTCATATTTAAGTAACAGAACTCAAAAAGTCGTGATAAATGGTAAAGGTTCCTCCGGATCGGTAGTATCAATGGGCGTTCCTCAGGGTTCGATTCTTGGCCCATTCCTGTTTTTAATCTATATTAATGACTTACCTTATCTTGTAGGGGACAATCACGATATAGTATTATTTGCTGACGATACCTCTTTAATTTTCAAACTCAAACGGCAGTTAATTAATTATGACGATGTAAATAATGCTCTATCGAAATTAGTACATTGGTTTAACGCCAACAATATGCTCTTGAACGGCAATAAGACAAAGTGTATTAAATTTACAATACCTAATGTAAAACATTCGAATACCAATGTGCTATTAAATGGGGAGGAGTTGAGTCTTGTGGATACCACTGTTTTTCTCGGTATTACTATTGACGCGAAACTTCAATGGGGCCCCCATATATCTAAATTAGCAAGCAGACTTAGTTCTGCAGCATATGCTGTAAGAAAGATTAGAAGTCTCACAGATGTTGAGACAGCTAGATTAGTGTATTTTAGTTACTTTCATAGCGTAATGTCTTATGGAATTTTGCTATGGGGTAATGCGACTGATATTGAAGCTATATTTGTTTTGCAAAAGAGAGCCGTTCGGGCGATTTATAACCTAAATTGTAAAGAGTCCCTCAGACAAAAATTTAAAGAAATAAACATATTAACTTTGGCATCGCAATATATTTATGAAAATCTAATGTATGTACATAAAAACATAAATAGCTTTAATAAGAATAAAGATGTGCATTCTTTAAACACTAGGAACAAACATAAGCTTGTAATACCAGTTACTAGACTCCACAGAATCAGTAATTCATTTATGGGGCAATGTATACGCTTTTACAACAAAATCCCAGAACATATTCAAAGTTTATCAATAAACAAGTTTAAAAGTTTTATTAAAGAAAAACTGTACAAAAAGGGTTATTATAATATCAAGGAATACATGAATGAAAATAACCCCTGGGAATAAGGTGATCGCCACCATGCTGGTTCTATTAAAAATCATTTAAAAATTGTATAAATGAAATTATTGTTAAGTGAAATATGTTTGAAAAAAAAAGTCCCGCTGGGTTTCTTGCTGGTTCTTCCCAGGACAGAGGTATTTTCCGAACCAGTGGTAAATAAAAAATGACTTTCAATAAGAATTATGTAATAATCAATATTGAATAAAAAATTATTCTATTCTATTCTATTCTATTCTTGAATGTCGTTTGAATAGTTGTTTAGGTTTAAAAGCTTCAACACCAATTTTCTCACTTATGAGTGGAATTTTTTCATTAAATTTATAGCAAAAAAACTCTTTATAATCAGTTTAAAATTGACGAAAATATTGAGTACATCTATACAAATAAATTAAATTGAAGTATCTGTTTGTAATGTAAAAATAACAGCTTTTTACTAAATGCATATTAAAGTATACTACGGTACTTATGACAAAAACACAATTTTTAACATGTCTGTCTGTTTGTCTGTTTTTTCCCGCTAATCTCCGAAACGGCTAGACCGATTTCGACGGGAATTTCACTGGCAGATAGCTGATGTTATAAGAAGTAACATAGGCTACTGATATTTTAGAAAAATAATTAGGGTTCCGTGCAACATAACTAAAACCCAAAATTACACGCGCGCGAAGTCGCGAAGAACAGCTAGTAATATATATATACAAAAAAAAAATACCAGGAGAGGATCGAATCGAATTGAGAACTTAAATTGTTTTACTTTTATATTCAGTCAGTTTATAATTTATTTTATGGATAACTTTTATCTAATGGTCGTAAAGTCGGCCCTCGAAGGTTTAACGACAGCAATCTAATGGTTATGAACATGGACTGCGAAACTTAAAAGCGATTCGATTACTGTCGTGAACCGCTGCACACAAGCATTTTAAACTTCGTTATAGTAGTTAACGGGAGTATTTCTACTATAATTATAGTCCCGACAATGCCAAAGAAGGAAAACTAACAGTTAACATACATATTTACTATAATCAATAAAATTTTACACGATCTGTTTCGTTCATTACCATCTGGACGTAGTTGATCGACCAATGCTTGTTATAATTGTTCCTGAACTCTGCTTCCTTGTGTCTTCGATAGGTTGAAGAGATATGTAAAAAAAAATCATTGTTCACTGTACAGTAAATCAAGATACGAAACTAATAACTTTTGTTATTAGTTTCTCTGTTATTAGTTTCTAGTTTCTAGAATGGGATCATTGACAGAGTAGGTCGGTTAACGCCGACCGCTGAGATACGCGACCATAGAATGATTGGAATCGGGGTCATCAATCGGACGCAATGCAGAGGGAAGCCGTGGAAAGCGGAGGTAAATCAGGAGCAGAGTTTTATTGCTGATGTGATTAAACAAATTATTGTGCTTGAATCATTGAGCAGTTGCGCGGTTTAATGAGCCTTATAAATAAAAATCCGCTTGTACGCGTCAATGTATAATTACTTCGAAGTTAATCAACGTTTCAAATGAATCAAATGTTTCTAAGTTGCGAGTCTTGGAGATAAATTTATATTAAAAGATAGTTCATGTGCCCATTTTACTAAATGACAAAAGGTATAATTTTTTTATATTACACATGCGTCACAGCTGGTAAGTGGATTACTGTTGTCCATGTATCTATATGTACCTACTATGGAATGTTTATGTATTAAAGTATGTTTCTTTTATAACAAATCTTTTAGGCAAAAGCTTAAGCATATGATTATTAACTCCGTAATAAAACAATGGATGTCTATAAAGTGTAATGTCTCATAACACTTTCATAACTCAGCAGTTATTTTACCAGTCTCATTACAAATTATAATAACTAAAAAATACTAACGACTACAGTAAACAAATCTAAAATAGCGTATACAAGACGATGATAAACAAGCGCTAAGTGCAAGAACCGAGAGAAACTGTATTGCGTAACTGGAAGCAGTACCAGTTTGCATTCATTACGGGCGTGCAGGACAACTCCGGCGCCGGCTCGGCTGGCGTAGCGGTACCGTGACCCTTGCGAGTGGTCTAAGTTGTGAGACTAGCGGTACAATGAATTCATGCTGATTTTTAACTTTGATAAACCATACGCCGTACGCAGCGAAATCTTTTGTTTTAATTTGAGTATATAATTTCAATAAAAGTGGGCCGAGTAGTGGGCCTAGCGGTAACAAGCATGGACATAATTTTTGTTATGAAAACAAACTGCGCAGCAGGTACAGACCTTACCAATGCATTTAAAATTATAATTAGCTGTTCTGTTACCGGCACACGGGATTGTACTCACCATCACAACTCGATAATATTTTGTGATTTCGAAAATCATATTATTAATATAAAGAGAATCGTGTATTTATTTATGAGTTATTTCGAAGCGAATCTGATTTGGAAGAAACATTATATTTATTTGACCAACACACAAAACATTGACAAACATAGAAATTCGTACATATTAGAAATAATTATTCAGTTGTGTGTATCAAAAAGGATCCCGCTTCAGTGAAATCTGTGGGTTACCATAAAACTGGCTTTCAGTCGGGACCATAATTGACTCACGAACAACCGGACAATGGTGTAAAAATTCATTTAAACTGACCAATTTCATACATTTACTCCTATCCATTACAGCCTATAAAAGTCCATTGCTGAACATAGGCCGCTCTCATATTGCCTCATAGGGGGATATTGCTATAGTTGCCACTTAGCAGGCGGTTCGACAACCGCAGTTTTTTTAGCACCCTGAGTTGTTATCGGGAAGACGCTGCCGTCTATTTCTTGTGTGAGTTTCCCTTTGTCGCCTTTTACGACACCCACGAGGGCGATATAGGGTAGTGGATAATCTTACACCGCCACTACACATTTTCTATTACTACATTTGTATATGAATTATTATATTTACACTTACATTTACTTATCAGTAAAACGATTTTAATAAACTTGTATAACTTAATTACTTTTGCAGTGCGATCTGATTTATGTTTTTTATAATTTGTCTGATATTTGAATGGCACCCATTAGTGAACAACTAGAATACACTGATCAGAATCAGGACTGCTCACCAAATGTCACCGTCGCAATAACATCTGACCTTTATCGGCTTCCACGGTCGAGCCGGGCGCTAGGATGCAGCAATAGCTGTAACTGGGTCAATTGTTAAAGTTTCCAATCCCCTAGTTTCATCACGCCGAGAACGGATGGGAACGTCTTCCTCGCAAATGCTCCGTTTCACTTTAATAGGTACTATTCGTGGAATCGAATTTTGAAATAGATGCATGTTTAGAGTTGCGGCACACTATACGCTTCGATTGATTAATTAGTTTTTTGTAGCTTAAGTTCTTTATAATATGGGTACATTATAGTTATCGATATCTCGGAAACTAAGCGAGATATCGAAATATTTTATTCTTACTTTTCGGCGTATGTCGTCGAGATCTATACAAATCGTGGCGCTGTAAGAATCGAGGAAACCTCTCAGGAATGATAGGCCGCCTGTGCCCAGGAGTGAGACGTATATACAGGAGAAACTTTTGTATTCTTTGTTTAGTTACAAAAATTATAGATTGGCATATAAAACCGAAGGTTGGTACTCGGTAAGGCTTCTCATAGGGTTTCCGTACTCGCCTAAATGCCGACCATACAGATGTACTGTATCCGCAAAATGAAAAAGTTATTGCTATTAATTGTCCATGTTTATAATAACTTATTTTGTTGTTAACGACACCTTTTAATTTATCTATTATGTAAATATGTGTCAGAGACGTGGAAAATACTTAATTAGATAATAATAAAAATGTCGTCGAGACTAAATTTCGGTCAAGGCGGGCCGTCTCAACGGTGACTAGCTACTATGCTAGCTATCTGCGCAGGATAGGATTATATGCGCAACAGGTGCACTCTATTGCCTCACTCTCATGGTCCGATAGGGCGGCAATCCGACACGACCGGAGAGATATCAGGTGCAGGACCAACAGCGTTACGGGTGTAACACCGCTGACGTCCTGAATTCAGGTTACTACTGAGAATTTATTGACCGAAAAACACATTAACTGTTCTTTTCCCCGGACATCTTGATAGGCGGTCGCGTTTACGACCACTAGACAAAAGAGGCACATAAATAACGAATATGAAACATAAATATACCATTAATAATATAAAGTGGTAAGTAAATAATACGTCATGATTGCCTTTTGTATATGCATGTACACGATTTTGAACTCGTGAAATTGCTTAGACCACTCAAATGGGTAAAATAATGAAACTTTTGATTAAGTTTAATATATTTTAATTATATATTCGAAGATGAGCGCGAAATACAAACATTATTTGATGCTTTCGCGGATAATTTCGATCAACGAATTTTTTTTTTAATTCTGTATTATTAAAATATTTACGATTCGGGAAACGGTAGTGTTCTCAATATTTTGAGATACTTGTAGACACTTTTTATCAAATACTACTCATCAAAGTTTTAATATTTTACATTCGATACCTTGTGCTTGACTATTTAAATCTTCAGCAGTGTATGAAATTGTTCCAATACTTAACATTGAGCAGTGTGAGAAATCTGATAGCGATTATATCGCTTGAGTTGATGAAACGATCCCATTCAGTTCCTTCCGTCGGCGTAACACTCAACAGGAATATTTGTGACTCGTTTGGCAAAGTGCCATTGGAGATTTGTAGAATTACTGTCGGATGTCGTAATTCTCCTGTTAGGTTTCACGTGTTCTTTTATGTATTTATGTCGATTTTTATTCGTGATTCTATTCTTATTGTCAGCATTTTAAGTCCTCTGCTAGAAATACACCTAGTATTTTAGATGTAAGGATAGTGACTAAAGCACAGTTCACCCGATGATAAGTGGATGCTATGGCCTACATCCTCATTCTAACTGACTGAACTGAAATTATATAGTACATTGTAGACGTATTAGTATTTAATATTATAATTAAAGATGGTTCTAGTTAAAGAAATACACAATTTCGTGGTATTTACTCAAGTTTGGCTCACCTTGAAACCATATCGTATGTACAACAAGCTTGAACGAATTCTGCTCATTTAAAATCTAGAACCCAATCGATTTAAGCCTTTATATCTTTAACAATGTTATTGTTCATTTTACAAGACGTCGTTTTAAATTGAGCGCATCTGAATAAATAAAATATATGACTGCATTCAAACCAAACTAAAGACGTTTAAACGGGCTCTGGCAGAAACGTGTAAATATTTGACTGCCGCTTTATATCGATGATTATTTATGAACTGTATTATTTTGAATCGCTTGGATACTCTCATGACGTATTTTATTGTTTTATGTAAAAGATATATTAAGATAATAAAGCCATGAAATGACTATTTTTTTAAATAAACTTTAATTAGTCCAGGAGGAATCGGCGCATGAGTACCGAAAACTGAAAACCTCAATTTTTATGCGATTCTCTTCAAGTTGTCCTACTGATGATATAAATCCATGTTGCTATGACGCAACTCGGTGCCATTAAACCAATTTTTTTCAATTGCTAGAAAAAAAAGAAATGTGTGCCTGTTGAGCAGTGCAAGGCACGTCTCGACGCGTACTTCGAGCTGGCGATCATTGAGTTCGTTTGTTAAGTTTTTTTTTACCTTGCCAATATGACGCTAATGTTTTGATGCTAACGTCGAAAGCTGCTGCTAATTCAGCCGTAGATTGAGTATCATCAGCTTCCACAATCGTCTTTAGTTCGTCATGATCGACCAAAGTTTTCGGTCGACCACGGGGTTCATTTTTCAGGTCGAAATTTCCAGAACGGAAGCGGGCAAACCAATAACAGGAGGAAACTTGAAAGGAAAATCGTCCACCAGGCTATGGAGAGGACTTTTCTTTCTTCGCGATATAATCCGTAACGAGAATATCCGCAATTTGAAACGCCAATCGGTCACCCATATAGCTAAAAATAGGCAATTTATTGGAAGAAAGATTTTCGGGTGAGACGGCGTTGCAACTGCAGGTGCAGTGTGTACATACGATTAAGTTACGACTCGATAAAGCCTGTAGGCGCAGTATGTGTGTATGTGTTGTATGTGCAGGTGACTGTGCACCGTACTTACTGGGAGTAAGATACTTTGAAGGAAATGTACAGAAGTAGGAGAAGAGAGGAAAGTGATCTCTGTGATGAAACTAAAATAGATTATATTTATTTACTTCTTAATACTATTTTTTTTGTTACACACACACACACACACACAC
This sequence comes from Parnassius glacialis, assembly GCA_033319125.1. Taxonomy (NCBI): domain Eukaryota; kingdom Metazoa; phylum Arthropoda; class Insecta; order Lepidoptera; family Papilionidae; genus Parnassius; species Parnassius glacialis. The sequence goes on along the minus strand of JAVANC010000023.1, from coordinate 28,215,405 downwards.
ACACGCACGCACGCACGCACGCACGCACGCACGCACGCACGCACACACACACACACACACACACACACACACACACACACACACACACACACCCACACCCACACACTCACACACCCACACACCCACTCACCCACACACCCACACACCCACACACCCACACACCCACACACCCACACACCCACACACCCACACACCCACACACCCACACACCCACACACCCACACACACACACACACACACACACACACACACACACACAATTATTATTTTATTTGTAAGAAGGCCATGCATAAACTTAGCTATAACCTAAATCGGAACAAATCAATTCTTTTGTAGAGAATTCTTGTCTATAGAGTACAGAAGTTCCAGAAAGGACCTTATCACGTTGGAAGAGGATTTTTTTCATCTTTTGTATCTTACTTCATGTATTATGTCACTCGTAGTAACGCACCGGACCTTTATTACCTGATAAATTCTCGTTCTCGTTTCTGTAACCCTGGGGATTTGTATTCGTTCTTCAATACTAGCAGCTGTATCAATAATATTTATAAAATGCCGGTTTTGTTCTAAAAACATATTGTGTTCCGGTGCATGGTTGAAATACGTGTTTGGCATTATAGAGTAATAAATTTTCTTTTATACAGTATATTTTATTTTTTAAATTTACAACAAATTGTTTATAGTCCAACTAATCGTAAATGGATACTGTAAACCGCGGACACGTGAAACCAACTTGAAATAAGGTACAGACTACAGATGTTTTGTCATCCTTCAGGAGATTATATAATTTAGTCTTTAATTACAGCGGCTCTCTTACTTAAGCGTTCACCCTTGTTTTCACAGAACGAGAGCAACTCTTGAAAGTCGTCGACTATTATCTTGATTTCAATTTGATTTTTAATCGAGGATAAATGTAGCTATCTATCGTCCAGTCTCCACTTACCATATCAGGTGGACTGTGTGCTCGTTTGTCACTCTTATTCTATAAAAAAATGTTTTTGGTATTCTTTTTTAGGGTTCCGTACCTCAAAAAAAAATGGAACCCTTATAGGATCACTTTGTTGTCCGTCTGTCTGTCGGTCTGTCTGTTAAGACCCTTTTTCTCAGGAACGCGTGAAGGTATCAAGCTGAAATTTATATCAAATACTCAAAAGTCTACTATCCCTTAGTGCTGTGAAAAAATCAAACTTCTAAGCCAACGTAATCAAAAGATACAGCCGTTTATGTCGCAAATTTTCGACATTCGCAAGGGAATCAAAACCTACAGGGTACTTCCCGTGAACTCAGAATCTTGAAATTTGGTACGAAGCAACGTCTTATAGCACAGATAAAGGTAAAATTGGGAAAAGCATAAATTTTTAGTTACATCATATAATAATTTTTTTTTAATAATTTTAAACTTATATACCTACGGATATGTTCGGAACCCTCGGTGCGCGAGTCCGACTGTGCGAGTCGGACTCGCGCACCGAGTTTATTTAAATTCGGTTTGCCGGTTTATTTAAATAAACATTTAAATTCGGGCCCGATCTTCACCGGCACCAGTGAAATTGCAAGTTTTAGTGTTTATTTAGCATTGCTCAGTGGTGAAGGATAACATAGTAAGGAAAGTTCTACGTCTAAGGCACCAAATTTTGGACATATATAGGTATGCTTAATAGTCTCAAGTCTGGCCATAACATTTAACACAGGACGATATTATTACTTTTTCGTATGAGGGCTTTGATTACTCATAAACGGATCCATATATTTTATTATTACTATCCGCAGGTGATGTTTTATTAAAGGTATAATAAAAACATATAAATAGTATATTTGAGTATATTAAAGGAATTAATACTAATAATAACATATAAGGTTTTTTTTTTTTTATAGGATAAGGGTGACAAACGAGCACACAGTCCACCTGATGGTAAGTGGTTGCTGCGGCCCATAGACATCTACATCTATCCTCTATTACAAATCAAAATGTAGATGCGTTGTCACCCGTGAGGACTAAGATGGAATGCCTCATTTCCAGTAAAAAGGGCCTCCGGCCACCTGCACTCACCAAGCGAAACGCAGAGGTAAACCTCTACTTCACGCTGGTTTTCTGTGAGGTCGTGGTACCACCCCGGTTCGAGCCGGCCCATCCGTGCGACAGCAAAAGCTGCCGCGTGGCTCTACCACTGTTAAAGGTCGCGGAAAAAGTTTCTTCGTAATTTATAATAGGCGAAGCGCGGTTACACCTAGTTCTAGCCGGCTAGAGCTAGGTGCGGCCAGCAGTATGTTGCAGCTATTAGCAGAAGTGCGAATATACCTAGGTGTACCCGGCTAATACAAGGTATCGTCAATTGCAGTTGATGTATCATACATAATTTATAAATTAAATAAATGTCTGCGGTTTTAAGGTCGCCCACCTTAACCGCATCTTAACCTACTGTCACTTGATAAGATTTCCCGTATTTTTTACAAATTTAACAGTACACCTAAATTTAACCAACTACTGCTGTACCTAACCGCACTTCGGCTTTTGGAACTAACATATAAAAATTACATTTAATTATAATATACATGTGCCATTTTGTTCGATAACTTGTTATATGCCAAAATCTACCCGCGCCAATTGAAAATCCCTTTAGATAATGACATAATCCCGTTGCTGTAGAAATCTTGGAATTTTTGATCAAAAAAAATGCGACAGGTAGTTTTGACAGTCCTCTCTTGATGTTAAACTATCACTACCCAAAGAACACTGAAGAGACCGAAATAGGTATAAATCTGAGGGTGCAAGGTCAGGACTATATGGTAGATGCATTAACACTTCCCAACCAAGCTCTCAATTTTTGCTGAGCGGCCAAAGATGTGTGAAAGCCCACTCCTTTTCAGTTGATCGAGTCCGGCCGTTTTTTCTCAATTTATTGCTTAAGTCTCATTAGTTCTTGGCAGTAGAAATCCAAATCGATGATTTACCCGGCGGTAATAGCTTATATTAAACACAACATCACCTTATTGCGTCAGGGTTTCGCTACAGTCTGTGGAGCTTGAGTACCCTTTGACCATGATATTTTTCGCACATTCTTGTCGTGATCCCCTTTTAAACACCAGTGATCAATCTTTTCATAAATAGTTCGGTTTCATTATATTTCAACAGGGAATCGCAAATTACTACACGATTCATTAGGTTTCTTTCAGTGAGCTCGTGTGGTACCCAAATATCGAGCTTTTTTGTATGGCCAGACTTTTTCAAATGAGTCAAAACTGTTTTGTTACGAGCACTTAACAGCACTCATACGGTCAATAAACAAATAATATTTTTTTTAAACAGAAAATAGCTGTAGTTAACTTTGACATTGGGACGTTGAACACCTCAGTCCCTCCGTGACCATAGGTTTTGTAAAGTACTCGAAACGGAATATAAAATCCGTAAAACTAGTTTTCATTTACCGACTGGTGATTTAAAGCAGCATTTCCGAGTGTATAGACAAACGCGTTCACCAGCCCACCACAACTACGTAGTAATCAAAACATAAATCACGAGGGAATTATGAGCGCAAGTCTTAAGGCTTCCTTTTACTTGTTTATACCGCCACTATATAACAGTTGTATACTAGACGTAGGTCAATCGTTGATTCGTTTATTTGACCCGGGTCGCATCAAAGTATTGATGATTGCAATTACATTTTTGAAGGTTTCGGATCAAACTATATTCAGGCCATACGACCAAAGAGTATAGTAATGTCCAATGATCGACATAATAGAACCGATCTCACAGATCACAGAGCACTGAGACTCAAAATGATCCATTCGAATGATCTACCCGAAAGACCCAATTCGAAAAACGAATCAATACTTGAATGATCGGGTCACTAGAAATGAATAAATGACACATGTCTATTGTATACTTTCTTGTGAATTCTAATTGAAGGGTCTGTTACCCTTGTCATTCTGTCCTAGTCCTCAGAAGTGACAACGCATCTTTAGCATTATTTGTTTGTAATTTGGCTGCATTAACCACTTACCATCAGGTGGAGTGTAAGTTCGTTTGTAACTTTTTTTTAAATGGTGGTCTGTTAACACGTACGTAACATAAATCTGTAATGTCAACGACCCCGTTTGACCGATTAGCGTGTAAGTTGGTCACATAAATATATTTTTTGTGGAGAAGGTTTTTATGTTGTAAGTCACCAATTTAGGTTCAACCAATGGTCATTAAAATTGGTGGCAGGTCAATGTCCGCCAAGTTTTGCTATTTAAATTCTATTACATACAACCTACTTGAATGTCCACTGCTTCTCATAGGCCTCCCCATATGCAGCCTCATAAGGGCATCCCCCTTATTAGGCTGTCTATCTCTCTGTTTGCCATAGCTGTTGCCGAGTTTTTTTTTCAACCAACCAGGCAACCTTAATTTTTTTTCATTGTTAGAAGAAATACGTTGCTGGCCATCTTCTGGTTTGTTTTCCTCTGTTGTCCATTATGACATCCAGGGGCAATATGGGGTAGTATATATTTTTATACAGGTTTATTTTGAAATAACCGGCCAAATTTGCAGAGAAGGTTCATAATAAGTAATATGGGCAAATGGTGAAAAAATATTAATTAAATATTATGTCAAACATTCTGTCCTTTTTATCTTCTGAATTCAGAATTCGGGGTAACGCATTATTTGAACTGATTTTTAAGGCCATTTGTGAGGATCGATCTGTAGGCAAAAACGTTGTTGTCCATAAATCACATTCAGTTTGAGATAATATCACGTAAAAATAGAAGCCTTATTTACTCGTATTTTTAAAAGCATTAACGGTATATCATTATTTATATATTTAAACTTAACTTTAAAATTTGGCTACTCTTTGAATAATAACCCTGTATAAATTAAGTTCACTATATTATCTTATATTTTCATTTTTTTATTATATTATTCAAAATGAAATAGTGATATAAAATAAAATGTTGTGTTCCGTCATTTAGATTCCAGCACATAAATCGAATCTAAAGTGACGACTACTGGTGACACTAACTATAACTAAAACTTTAATATGGCTGAAATAAAAAAGTTTACCTTTTAATAATGTAATATTTTTACAAATTCTATAAGCAATTAAAAAAACGTTAGCAAAGAACAAAATGGGTTGTTTATGGTGCCCCGTAGACTTCTGGACTTTATTAATCGGCTTTGGAACACCGCCAATTTTTTTTTATTGGCGTATCTCACGCAAGAACTTCTTTAGGCGCGTGACCCGAATATTATAATAGATATTATCCGTCTATCGGCGGGTGTAGATATATACAATTGGTTCTACTCAGTAGGTTTATTTCTTAATTTATAAACAAGCTTTGTTGTTGATTTTTGTGTACAAACAACTTCGGTAATTCTGACATGGTTCGTAATTTTTATCGTCTATTATGGTTTTGTGAGATATTTATAGAGTTATGTTTTACTAAACTGTGTCACAAACGAAAGTACTATCAACCTAATGGTGAGTGGCTACTGCAGTCCACATCTGCAGCTAAACCATGGAAGATTGCAGATAGGGTTGCCATCTAGTCGGACATGTTTGGCTTTTTCGGGTTGTGTCCGGCCTGTCCGGCTTTTGTTAAGTTTTTTGTTAGTGTAACGCGTTGCAGACATCGCTTGCAGAATAAATAAATAAGTAACGTATACAATTGAAACTGTGCTGTGATTGATTAATAAGCAATTAACGTATGTAACGGAGTATTTTTGGTATTTTTCCTGGGGGTATTGCAGTTGGTGAGTTTTTTGGCTGCATGGCCTCAGAAAGGTATGTTTGGCTTTCTAAAATTACTGTCCGGCTTTTAGGGCCAAAAGTCCGACTTTTTGGAGCGCTGAGTCCGGCTTTTTCATTTTGGGAGATGGCAACCCTAATTGCAGAGCCTTCACTTCTAAGGACTGAGATGGAATGTCTCACAGCCTGTAATTGTACTGGCTCTCTATCCCCATTTTTGAACGGAACACCACAATACAAGAACTTATATTTGTCGGCAGAAATAGGTGAGAATGTGGTTCCTGCTCCGGGAGAAAAGAGATCTACCACCTAGATATATATAGGTGTTTGGTAGACGATTGTTCTTTTAATATTAATAGCAGCTCAATGCTGCTGTGTTTCGTATGGTGAATGTAGACAACCGGAGACCCTTTTTACTGGAAAAGAGGCATTCCATCTTAGTCCTCACGGGTGACGCATCTGCATTTTGATTTGCAAACGAGGATAGATGTAGATGTCTATGGGTCACAGCAACCACTTGACTGTGTGCTGCTTTGTCACCCTTATTCAATAAAAAAAAAAAAGAAACCGCAACCCACAAATTTTATACCGAGGCACAATGATCTGCTGCATCCATCGCTAAACTTATTGAGAGAGAGAGTAGTTTTTTGGCTGTTTTGGTGTAATTTTGTGATTTGGTTTTGACTTGCCAGTTACGACTTCGTTTGGCAGCTAATAAATATCTTTTGGTTTTGACTTGCCAGTTACGACTTCGTTTGGCAGCTAATAAATATGTTGCTTATCACTTTGAAAGATATATTTGCTATTGTTTTGTCTACTTTTTTTTTATAGGATAAGGGTGACCAACGAGCACACAGTCCACCTGATGGTAAGTGGTTGCTGCGGCCCATAGACATCTACATCTATCCTTTATTACAAATCAAAATGTAGATGCGTTGTCACCCGTGAGGACTAAGATGGAATGCCTCATTTCCAGTAAAAAGGTCCTCCGGCCACCTGCACTCACCAAACGAAACGCAGAAGTAAACCTCTACTTCACGCTGGTTTTCTGTGAGGTCGTGGTACCACCCCGGTTCGAGCCGGCCCATCCGTGTGACAGCAAAAGCTGCCGCGTGGCTCTACCACTGTTAAATGGCTCTACCACTGTTAACTTACTTCGTCATAAACCTCCTAAGATTCACTACTGGATGTAGGTATCTCGCTATGAGATAATTGTCCCGCTCGCACCTTTAATGCTGCCTACCCGTCAACGATCTGAGTATTCACACATGTTATATTACGAGTATAAACGACTTAATTTACTGGTGTCTATCGAAAGCCGCAAGGTCTTTGTGGCTTCTCCCATACATTATTTGTACTACTTGGTACAATCCTTCTCTCAGTTCTTAGGACGGGGTCTTAGGGCACGGAGTAATATGCTATACTACTCCAATGCGTTTGGCGGCTTTCACATGCCCCGCTTATTAAGTGGCGAAGCTTGCGAAATCACTTATTGATTTCACGATGTCTGTCCGTCTGTCCGTCTGTCCGTCCGTCTGTCCCACGATTATCTCGAGAACGGTTTCGAATTTTCAAATTCTGTTTTCAGCAATAGATTACTGATCACCCAGGCATCTGAACCTCCTATTTTGAAACTGATTGCTCAACGGCAACCGTTAGAAACCGCTACAAAGCTGATTGATTCGCCACTTTGCTATGCTGTTAGCTTGCTAGGTTTATTTTCTTTGTTCTAAAGACATGCAAGTTACGTTCACCGCTATGCACGTGGTAAATCAACACATAAAATTGCAATTAACAATTTCATTGGTGCAGACGGGAATCGAACCCTTTCGCTTATACTCTGAGCTACTTTACTTACTTTATACGTACCTACCAAAAAAAAAAGAAAGCTTAGATATCAATCTCTTCAAACTCATTCGATACTCACCTTGTACGCACGCACCCACTCGCATTGTACCAGTGTCCCAAGGTCTTGAGACATGAATGAATGAAAGTAGGGCATCAGTGAAGGTGTTGTAAGAGGCTGGTAATTAAAACTGAGTAGATTTTTTTTACCGTGGCAACAATTTTAACGGATCGACGTATATGGTATCTTGGTGGTGATATTGATTTTGCTGTAATTAGTTATTTAATGATGCGAATTATAACGCAAATATGGATGTAATTTTTGTATGGTACAAGTTGGTGGCAGCAGTGGTTTTACACGTGGTCACTTCATCTAGCGGCTTCCCACTAGATGGAGTGTCAACGAGGTAAGATATTCAGAAATTCGATGGATGCGCGTGGCTCAGGGTTGTTTTGTGGCATTCCTTTTGCAATGTTACATATTGAATAAGTAAGCGTCAAACGCCAGACTTCTGACATCTCTCTTCTCACCTTCTCGATAACCACTGACACGAGTTGCCAGTAGGTTAGTATGTTACCTACCCACATATTAATTTTTAAAAATTGTTAAACTTATCAGTAATTGCCGTGTAGTTGCGGTTAAGAATATCCACTACCGCATATCTTCCCGTGGGTGTCCTAAGAGGCGACAGTGGGAAACAGGTAGGAGATGTGCAGCAGCGTCTTGATGACAACAATACTACAATAAAAAAAACTGTGCTTGCCAACCCACCTAAACTAGTACTAGAACCCACATAAACCAGTACTTGACACAAATCCAAAAGGCGCTTTCAAAAAACTAGCTATGCAATGTGCAACACTATTTATAACAAAATACTCTCACATATTAAGCAATTACCATACAACAAGTTTAAAATTTCATTACGACGATGGCTGATAAAGAAATCATTTTACACAATAAATGAGTTTTTAAATTGTAGTGATTAAGTACCAGTTGTCTTAGTTAAAAATCGATGCATGAATTAATTTATTTTTATTAATTCCTTTAATTTATTTATACAATATGTAAAAGGACGTTTTTAGTTATGTGTATAGATTTTAAGTTTAGAAACTAATAATGTTATAAAAACTTTTGGACATTTGCATGCTGTTGAAAACAGCTAAATAGGTTTTCTCAACACATTGTGATAACACCAAGAACAAAATATTTTTGTACCTATTTACTAGCAAATAAAGAATTTGAATTTGAACCCACTCGCCAAGCGTGGCTACTGTGGCAAACATCCCCCCATGACGAAAGTTACGAAGAGACAGACCCAGTCCCCGGCGACCCTGCTACGGTGGCGACCATGGTAACGGCGGGGCAGGGGGTGCTAAGAATCTGTGTTACCCTACGGCAAATTGTACAGAAGACTGAAGAGTACAATTTGCCACTTTGCCTAGCATATGTAGACTATGAGAAAGCCTTTGATTCCGTCGAAATTTGGGCAGTCCCTTCAGCGCTGCCAAGTTCACTGTCGATATAGCGAAGTGCGGAAGTGTTTGTACAGTGGGGCTAAGATAGCTGCAGAACTACGAGTAGAGTACGAAATCCATCCAACTGCAGAAAGGTCTAAGACAGGGTAACGTTATATCCCCGAAACTCTTCACCGCTGCATTGGAAAACATTTTCAAGCTACTGAACTGCAAAGGATATGGTATTAACATCAATGGCGAGTACATCGCTTACCTTCGATTTGCCAACGGTATAGTCCTTATGGCAAAATCGCTGGAGGGCCTAAACACTAATAACTAAACTAAACACTATGCGGATTTTATCGCGTTTCATTAACTTATTTTATATTCCGGACGTTTCGGTTGCTTTCCAGCAAACAGTTTCGGTTATTGGAAAGCAACCGAAACGTCGGGAATATAAAATAACTTAATTAAACGCGATAAAATCCGTAAAAGTAGTTTTATTCTATGTTGACGAGTATGTTTACTTGGGACAAATAATCTAACTTCGACCGAGAGGTCAATCCACGGATTCAACGCGGCTGGAAAGCGTTCTGGAAATTACGATACATCTTCTCGTCAGGTATTCCTCAAAACCTGAAAACGAGATTGTACAACCAGTGCGTGTTAAGTTTTGTTTGTTCCTATTTTATGCGCTGCCATACAGTGTTGCCAGTGATGACTTATGGAACTGAGACGTGGTCCTTCACTGCTGGCTGTATGAGGATACTCATAGTCGCTCAGTGAGCTATGGATGGCTATGCTTGGGGTTTCTCTGCGTGGTAAACATATGAAGGAAGATATCCGCAGTGGAACCAGAGTGACCGACATAGCCCAACGGATTAGTAAGCTGAAGTGGCAATGGACCGGCCATATAGCTCGAAGAACCGATAACCGATGGTGAAAAAAGGTTCTCGAGTGGCAGTCTCGTACAGGGAAGGCGAAGTGTAGGGCGACCCCTCACTAGATGGAGTGACGACCTGGTTAGACATGCAGGCAGTCGATGGATGCAGGTAGCTTAGAACCGTGCTTTGTGGCATAACTTGGGGAGGTCTATGTTCAGCAGTGGACTTGTGAAAGGCTAATGATGATATTAGTGAGTGAGAGTAATTAAATTAAACCACCGAGGCTTCAAAATATTTTTTTTTATTTAAACATTACACCTTTGCGGAGGCCTAAGTTCTGAACTTGTGAAGGGCTGTAGTGATAATTAAGTTTATTATGGTGTGAGAATAGTTCTAGGTCAAGTCAGTCTACTCACAAGCGACGCGAACAACTCATCCCTACTCCGAAACCGTCTAAAAATGAGAACGAAATCGCATAGTTTCATGTCAGGATGTCCAGGTGGAAGTCCGTACTCTCTGCCTACTCCCCTAGGAGACAGTGATGAGTGTTTATATATGTCTGTATTTATACGTCAGTTGTACTTTTTCTTCTGCATAGTTTAGCGTACGCTATAGCTGTCTGAATTTTTTGATCTACCTCATACGGCCAGCAGTGAAGGACCTCGTTTAGTTCTACTATATAGCGACTAAATATTTTATTTGTAATACATTAACTATCACATAAGACCACACGCAAATCTGAAACATGTCGCTAACGGTTTAATTAAATTTGTTCGAACATACATATAAGTTGTATGACGTAAATCTCTTTGCCGTTAAAGGTCAGTATCGACAATTCCAAGCATGGACAATCGAGAGTCGCCAGCTAAAGTATCGGCCCCGATTTGTCCAAGTAATTGTTGCTCGTTAAGTGTTTCGAGTTGTTTTTTTTTATTGCAGCGTTGGACGATGATGTCACGTTCGTGAATGCCATTTAATAATTATTGATTTAAAGTGGCATAAATTTGACGTTAATATGAGCTTAGCGGAAGTGATAATTGATCTAGTATCAGGCAAATAGTACATATATAATCACTATCTTTTATTATCGGGCAAAACATATTATACGATGTACTCAACTTAAAACCAAATCACCTCCACCACGTGTTTAAAAGAAAAAATTATAGAACATGTATAATACTAATAAAAATTTACATATATGTAATATATAAAAATAAATTTCTGTGTTCCTATTTTATGCGCTGCCATGCCGTTCATCAGCTTGCGGTACAACTTTGTCAATTTATTGCTTGCACTTATGCGAAAGTTATAGGCGTAGTCCAATTAACTTACAGTAGGTGGTACGCGTGTCGTACGGGCAAATTTATTTCAAATTTATATGTCATTAAATTTCAATGAATATCATCAATCCTAACCAAACAATATAATTGTTCCAAATTTAAAACGATATTTCCACAATGAGGGCTAATAATCTTCCACTCACCAGATGTCGCAAGTTGTGATTGAGGTAAAGTTTTCTGTTACTGACACTATCAGTCAATTTTGGAATTAGTTTTAAATAATAGTTTATCATTATCTAGAGTATTATATTTATACAAAACACAATGCGTTAGTGGTTTTGATTTTCAATGTTTTGTACTTTATAACTCGTTTTTTAATTTATCTACTTTTAGTTATATTTATAGTTTGGATAATTCATTTCTAATATAAAATATAACTAATAACAATTTTACAATGTCCTAAGAAGTTATCGTCCGCGCTATGAAATCTGTTAAATATTTTACCTCATTGTAAAGTGGCGCCGCCCTGGTGGAAGAAAAATTCGTAGAAATAGTGATTATATCTTATGCGACAGATACGCGCCGAGTACCAGCTAATCTATAATAATATATAGTGTTCTACCTATAATTGTTTTCTCGGTTACCTAGATAATTTTGCAGGTAGAACGCTTAAGGCGTCAGCGTAAGAGAAGCTCCTACCCCATATCACCTCATGGGTGTCGTAATTGGCGACAAATGGAAAAGAAACAGTAGATGGGCAGCAGTATCTTACTGATAAGAACTAAAATAATCAAACCTGCAGTTGCCAAACTGCCAAGCTTATTAACAATGCCTAATATTCCCTCTATGAGGAAATCTGTAGGGAAAATCTATGTAAAACAGTGGACATTGCTAGGCTCTAATGAATGATTACTGTGCTCCATAATACATAGATATAAATGATATCGGCATGGCCATAGGCCTGTTCCGTTGTTTATCTGTAATGGCCACACGTCGACTTTTTTTTATAGGATAAAGGTGACAAACGAGCGCTCAGTCCACCTGATGGTAAGTGGTAGCTGTGACCCATAGTCATCTACATCTATCCTCGAGTATGAATCAAAAATGCAAATGCGTTCTCACCCGTGAGGTCTAAGATGGAATGCCTCCTTTCCAGTAAAAAGGGTCTCCGGTTCTCTACACTCCCCATACGAAACACAGCAGCGTTAAGCTGCTACTTTACGCTGGTATTCTGTGAGAGCGTGATCCTTCCCCGGTTGAGCCGAGCCATTCGTGCTACAATTATACTACTAATATTGCTTCAGCATTGCTCTACAAAGTAAAGAACTGAACTTTGAACGCTGTTTGTTGTGCGTGTCGTAAGAGGCGACTTTGGGAAATGACAAAAAGATCTAATGGTAACAACATAGATTTATGTCTGTTCTAATTTCATTGCAGTCGTGTATTGATGTTATTCATGGCTCGGTTCTAAATTAATCGTAACGCTCGTCGCAATATTTCAAACAAGATGTCATCATCGTCATCATGGATGTCAAGAGTAATAGGAAACAGACACAGTATTTTGATAAAAAACAGTTACTTTAATTTTGCGCTCTAAATGCTCAATATTCTGTTTTTTTTTCTTTCTCTTTGTGGATCTATAGTTAGTTGAGACATAGTCGTAGAGAATAATGCATGAGTACAAGGTTCTGAGAGATGGTCATATTTTTTACCGTTTGATGTAGATACTTAGGTCCATGGAGCCCATGCGAAGTGAAGTTTCTAAAGGAACTGCATTCGCGACTGGTCGGTAGCGCAAGTGATAATATTAAAACTTCGACATATTATATCAATCATTAAGTTGTTCGCGGTACAAATGCGCGATTCGAACAAGAGCCTCGTTCGTTCATTAGCATGGTGCATCACGTGCATGTGACATTATCACGTGTAATAAACAAGATACTGTGCAAAATAATTAATAATTTAAAATTAAAAATTTTGTAAAGCCGACTTCTCAATATAAGCGACTTCAATATAGGTTATTTAAGAATAACTCAATAACCATTGGTCTGACCTTGATCAAATTCATATGGGACCACACGAGAACTATCAGCTTTCATATAAAAAAGAATCATCGAAATCGGTTCGCCCAGTACAAAGTTATGAGGTAACACACATAAAAAAAAGCAAAAAAAAACATACACTCGAATTGAGTACCGTCTCCTTTTTGGAAGTCGGCAGAAAATAGACTTAATGTGAGACATTCAATCATCTTACCAGCTACTTTATTAGTATTAGAAGTCACAAAGGGCGGACTTAACGTCATATGAAATTCCCTATTATTGAATTTGAAATTGAAAATAATTTAAAATTAAAAATTTTGTACAGCCGATTTCAATATAAGCGACTCAATATAGGTTATTTAAGAATAACTCAATAACCATTGGTCTGACCTTGATCAAATTCATATGGCACCACACTAATCAGAACTATCAGCTTTCATATAAAAAAAGAATCATCGAAATCGGTTCGCCCAGTACAAAGTTATGAGGTAACACACATAAAAAAAAACATACACCCGAATTGAGTACCGTCTCCTTTTTGGAAGTCGGCAGAAAAATTGAAATGTCCTATAAACCCTAATTATCTTCGAAGAAATCAACAATTTCATTTTCAACGTCTTTTTCAAAAACAAGTTTCAAGTTTTTTTTCAAACCATTTAATCTTAAATTACATTATTTTATTTTAAAAAAATCCGCATTACTTTTATAAATTTGAAGTCTGTAATTAATTCGTGTTATCAGAGATGATTTAAGGAATCGTCCAATACGTGGATTAGTCCATAGAGCCAACAATGTTAAAGTCGCTCAGGGGGCTTTAGAGAATCCTATTGGGTTCCCAAACTTTTTCAGTTCGCGGCGCACTTACAGGTTTAGCATTTTGTCTTGGCGTGGCTCCCTAGCTTTTTTTTTATGTGAGAGGGGCAAACGAGCACGCGGCTCACCTGATGGTAAGTGATTACCGCCGCTTCTGAACAACTGCAACACCAGGGGAGTTTCAGATACGTTACCGGCCTTTTAAAAAAGAGGAGGCTCTTTGCTTGAAGGTCCCTATGTCGTATCGCTTCGGAAAAATTGCTGGTGGTATTCGATTCCACAAGGAAGTTGTGCGAGGAAGAAGAAAACTTAAAGAAAGTTAGTCGACATAAGGTACTTGCAATGATACTATATTTATAATTAAACATTCTATATAATATATTATACTAGCTGTTCCCCGCGACTTCGCCTGAGCGTAATTTATTACGATTGAATTTAATGGGTTTTAATTTTTTTGCGCGGAACCCTAACTCTCTTTCTAAAATAAAAGTAGCCTAAGTTACTCCTTATAACTTCAGCTATCTGCCAGAGAAAGTCCCGTCGAAATCGGTCCAGCCGTTCCGGAGATTAGCCGGAAAAAACAGCCAGACAACAATTTTAAAAATTGTAGTTTTGTTATAAGTACCTTATATACTTTCACATGCATTTAGTAATAAGTTGTTATTTTGACATTACAAACAGACACTTCAATTTTATTTATTTGTATAGATTTTGTACCCGCGAATACTTAAGCTTAGTTTATGGAGACAGGTAAACAGGAGCGCCCCTCTTTGCTTTCTACGACGTATCAGGGAACATTTTGGGAACCACTGCTATATTCGAAGATATCTTGCTTTATAAAATCCATTAGAATCAGCATATTTGGTATCTGCGTCACCGAAATCGCTACCAGTTTATATTTAACTTTCATTCTATGCTAAATAAGAATCAATCTTATTGATCTAAACTCACATCCATTTGCACAACAGTCGACTTACGCTATTTTGTGGAACGTTTAGTGAAGATTAAGTATATTTCCCATTATATCAATATCAAGTATGGAAAGATAGTTATAATGGCTATTGTGGACGGAAATCACATTATTCAGATCACCTCATAAGTTAACCCAGTTTTTATTTTAAACAGCTCGTAATACTTTTATAGAGAATTGAGGACATAAGAGCTAGGCAGAAGTGAATAGGCAATTTTATAAGCCACTTCACGGTAGGGGTTTTGGTCAAACTTAGCTATTATTGTTTAAAGATTGTTAGAATGTTTTGCTATGCTTTTGAACTGAGCATAAACTGAATACAAAAACCTCACAAGTGGACATTTTAATGTAAATAATAAATAAACATTAACATTAATGCTGCATTTGTTTATATTTTTGCATACCTTAAGCGAAAGCGCAAGGTAATGTTCTACTATCGCCTAAAAATTAAAATTCCAACATTTTATCGAATAAAATCGTATCTAGCAATCATATTATACATATAAATGATATAAAAAGCACATTGTTAGAAAGATAAATGATTGTTGAACTCATTAATAATTTTTTTAAATCGATTAATTGCTATTTTTAAATAAAAAAAAGGGTTTTAGTGGCTTATGGTGTGGATTTATCATGTCCCTGTGGCTTGTAAACACTATAACTTTTGAAAATATCAATTGTTTAACTCAATCTATTTTTTAATCTCTTCATCTATCATGTGGGAAGCCACTGAATGTAAATGGCAGTGTAATTTTGTTTTGTTTAGCTATAATTAATTTTTTTCGGCTCCAAAATGGCGAAATTTTCGTTGATTTGGTTACCTCGTATATAAATTGTTTCTGTAAATGGGGATCTACAGCCACAGAGTAGTTTAGTTCACAGAGTACCTTTGTATTAAGTTTAGTTCGGCTTCAGTTGCCGTCGTGAGTGGACATTGTTTCGGTTGTTTTCAGCGGCTCAAAAAGATCGCTGTACAAATACACAATATTCGAATAACCAAATTTCTTAAATACTTGATTATAATAATAATAAGATATTTTTTATTACAATATTTAAAAGCACAGAATAAATAATAGTAGTACGTACTAAAAGTAAGTAGTATAATTTTTTTTGTCATGGGTGACATTTTCATGCTTTTCGAGGGTGTCGAAACCGATAGGGTTGTCGAAATGTAAATCCAAGATGGCGACCGCAATAGGTATCAATTTTTTCATCATGGGTGTCATTTTCATGGTTTTCGAGGGTGCTGAAGCCGATAGTGCTGTCGAAATGTAAATCCAAGGTGGAGGCTGCAATAGGTATAAAATTTTTCATCATAGGTGTCATTTTCATGTTTTTCGAGGGTGTTGAAGCCGATAGTGCTGTCAAAATGTAAATCCAAGATGGCGGCTGCAAAATATATCAATTTTTTCATCTTGGGTGTCATTTTCATGGTTTTCCAGGGTGTTGAAACCGATAGTGCTGTCGAAATGTAAATCCAAGATGGCGGCTGCAATGGGTATCAATTTTTTCATCATGGGTGTCATTTTGATGGTTTTCGAGAGAGTTGAAGCCGATAGGGTTGTCGAAATGTAAATCCAAGGTGGCGGCTGCAATGGGTATCAATTTTTTCATCATGGGTGTCATTATCATGGGTTTCGAGGGTGTTGAAGCCGATAGTGCTGTCGAAATGTAAATCCAAGATGGCGGCTGATGTAGGTACCAATTTTTTCATCATGGGTGTCATTTTCATGGTTTTCGAGGGTGTTGAAGCCGATAGTGCTATCGAAATGTAAATCCAAGATGGCGGCTGCAATAGATATAAATTTTTTCATCATTGGTGTCATTTTCATGGTTTTCGGGGGTGTTGAAGCCGATAGTGCTGTCAAAATGTAAATCCAAGATGGCGGCTGCAAAATATATCAATTTTTTCATCTTGGGTGTCATTTTCATGGTTTTCCAGGGTGTTGAAACCGATAGTGCTGTCGAAATGTAAATCCAAGATGGCGGCTGCAATGGGTATCAATTTTTTCATCATGGGTGTCATTTTCATGGTTTTCAAGAGTGTTGAAGCCGATAGTGCTGTCGAAATGTAAATCCAAGATGGCGGCTGCAATAGGTATCAATTTTTTCATCATGGGTGTCATTTTCATGGGTTTCGAGGGTGCTGAAGCCGATAGTGCTGTCGAAATGTAAATCCAAGATGGCGGCTGATGTAAGTACCAATTTTTTCATCATGGGTGTAATTTTCATGGTTTTCGAGGGTGTTGAAGCCGATAGTGCTATCGAAATGTAAATCCAAGATGGCGGCTGCAATAGATATAATTTTTTTCGTCATTGGTGTCATTTTCATGGTTTTCAGGGGTTCTGATGCCGATAGTGCTGTCGAAATGTAAATCCAAGGTGGCGGCTGCAATAGATATCAAGTTTTTTATCTTGGGTGTCATTTTTATGGTTTTCGAGGGTGTTGAATCCGATAGTGCTGTCGAAATGTAAATCCAAGATGGCGGCTGAAGTAAGTACCAATTTTTTCATCTGGGGTGTCATTTTCATGGTTTTCAAGAGTGTTGAAGCCGATAGTGCTGTCGAAATGTAAATCCAAGATGGCGGCTGCAATAGGTATCAATTTTTTCATCATGGGTGTCATTTTCATGGTTTTCGAGAGTGTTCAAGCCGATAGTGCTGTCGAAATGTATTTAAACTACTTTAATAATTCCGTATAATCATGTTATACGTAATTTTTTTAATGCGCTTAAGGTATGCCCAATTGGATTTACCAATATATTTTCTGTTTAACTCCAAGCTGTTTGATAGAGATTGCCATGAAGCAGTATGTTAATGGGTGCAAAAAATATGTTGTTAATGTAGCTATTCATTTATAACTCTAAAGAATATGTTTTTATTATGGTTATGGCTTTTTAATTTTTTAAAAAAAAAAACGATTCCCCACGCTAGGATTTTCTCCTGTGTCGTGGAGGCAGTTTACAAACATAAATTGCACGAGGACAAACATCCAGACCCGGAACAATTATTTGTAAGCCATACAAATACTTGTTCTGTCCGGGATTCGAACCCGCGGCCCCCAGCGTAACAACTGATTGCTAAGCCACTGCGCCACGGAGCCGTCAAAAGTTTGTTAAATTTATGTATATAAAGAGGCATTTTACATACATAAATTACACAAAAAACATTCATCATTTGTAGGTCACACAAACACTTATTCCGTCTGGGATTCTAACCCGTAGCCTTGCTATGCCGCAACCAAAAGCTCGGCTACTACACTACCAAGCCATCAGTTCTAATTCTATTTTTATTCATTATGAGTGTAGTTTGTTTTAAAACACAATTTATTACTAAGCCCTGGTCCACAGTGCAAGCCTAGCACGGTTGCGACGACGAGCGCGAAGTATCAAACATATAAAACCGCCGTTTGCGTCCTTAGTGTAGTGACTATGGCGGGCGCCTAGCGCGACGGGCATGGGCGAAATAGCGCGCGTAGTTTTCAAACGTTCCTATCCGCGCGTTTTGGCCACACTAAGGGCCTAGTCAGCAAGCGATCTAATGCGCGGGTGCGGGGGTATCAAACGAGTTCGGTCTTATCACTCGGCGTTAGCGTGTCTTCAATTTTTTTAATCATTTAGGTGATATTTTACTCATGATATAGTCAAATATTGACACGGACATTCGAGTGTACTCAAAGAATTTTCTAGGATGCAATCTAAATTATTCATACATAGTGAAAAATTCACCATTTATTTCTCTGTTTTTATTTACATCGTGCACACCCTCCGTTCAACTCCCATCTCAGGGCAGAAATCTCTAGTGGTCTAAAAACACCAACAGCTCGCTCGTCACTGTGGCCACGGCATGCGCCTGCCGTCGCGCCCGCAACAGGCTCAAGTCGCCGCGCATTCACTGTAGACGCACACTAAGGTTTTCCTTATACCTTCGGATGATCAGACGATCTTTTATAATATAGACGACTTACCACACACTTGAATCAAACGGTTCGCTTCGTCTTTCATTAAGCATATAACAAAGTAGTGGAATTATAATATGTCAGTGTCTGATTTATTTCGATTACAGACATGCTTTTGTTAAATTGGCCCGCTAGTTTGGCAAAACTTAGTTGCTCTATAACATGAGATATTTAAAACGTTAAATCTACTTCATCTTCTTCTTTTAATTATGAAAAAAAACTGTAGTATAATTTTTGTAAAAACTAAATAAATCATTGTTCAATGAACAATTATCGTGTATTAACATATTCATGTCCTGTTATACGCGTACTTTCTCGGTAATAAATGTTGTGTACGCCTCAATAATCGTAATTTCCAATTCAGTACACGAAATACGTGTCACCGCTAGCTCGACGTGAATGTCTAATATTTTATCGATATTTCTGTCACGCTTGCTCATCACTATCGCTTGCTGTAGGGTTACCATAATTCAGTAAACTTTTAATACCCGTAATTTCCATCCTCTGAAACCATAATGGTTCAATCGTATTATTTTTAAATCTAACTTAACTTAAACCTCTTAAAACATAAGACGGTTTATTTAAAAGTGATTTATTGATAATCTCTGGCTTAAACTATGGTTTAAGGGGAGTTCTTCTTACTAAAGAAAAATTCCCTTAGCCGCGGCGCCACAGTCTTCGAGTAATTTGACATTTGATCAAACTCAATAATATACATTTCACTTCTCATATTCCCGCGGGATTTCTTTCATAAAAGCAAATTCTACACAGATAGGTCTCATTGCAACACTTTCGTAATTAGGCCTTCAAAGTTAAAATAGATAATATCAGTAATTATGTCATCAGGCATGTAAGAGAAGTTATTGTTGTATGTTGCAAAAATCTTCATATTATATAACCATTTCGGTGTCCAATAAAATTAATCGCTAAAAGAAACAAAATTCAAATTACCAAAAATTTATTCGTGGTAGAGTCATGCTGCAACTATATTAATGGTATAGTAGTAGCACGAATGAGTCGGCTCGACCGAGGAAAGACCAAGCTCTCACAGAATACCAGCGTAAAATAGCATCTAGCTAGCTGCTGTCTTTCGTGTGGTGAGTGTAGAGAACCGGAGACCCTTTTTACTGGAAACGGGACATTCCATCTTCGTCCTCACGAGTGACAACACATCTGCATTTTAAATCTAGGATTCGTAATCTAGGATAGAAGTAGATTGTATATGGGCCACAGCAATCACTTGCCATCAGGTGGATTGTGTGTTGAATTAAATTTAATTAATATTATCAGTATAGTTGTTAATATCGGTAATATTTATTAAAAGTAAAACAATTTTTATTTTGAAAATTCAAAAACGTATCTGTATTTGGGTAGTTTATAACTTTGACATGTCTCGATGAAACATCTAAAATAAAAAAATAAAAATTTCTTCTAATTCTCCTTCTAAAGATAGACAGTGAGATACTGTCAACTGAAAAATAATACCTTACCTTTAAATAATATTTCCAATTAAAAAGTGACCAGATGGTGATCCTACTTTTATATTACATTGCGTCTCCCTTTGCGTCGGATTAGGGCGTGCCAATCTATTTTAAGCTTTACGGCATCATGATAGGAGATATGTGCTTGAAAAATGAATCCAATTTACTTTCTACCGCCTACTGCTACAAGTAAGCACTTGTATAGGATACTTGACTTTTTGAATTAGCTTTTCAGGTTACAGAGTAATAAGAGTTCTAAAAAAGAGGAACAATATAAAATTTTTACTACAACTTATGGTTACAAAAATTGGAAGTTTTAAATGTTTGAAGCCTATTTTAATCTTTTGACTTGTAGCCATATACAGTGTGTACTACCAGCAAAAGATGTATAGATTTTTTTGTATAGGATAAGGGTGACACACGAGCGCACAGTCCATCTGATGTTAAGCGGTTGCTGTGGCCCACAGACATCTACATCTATCCTCGTTTGCGAATCAAAATGCAGATTCGTTGTCACCCGTGAGGATTAAGATGAAATGCCTCTTTTCCAGTAAAAAGGGTCTCCGGTTCTCTACACTCACCATACGAAACACAGCAGTGTTAAGCTGCGATTTTACGCTGGTATTCTGTGAGAGTGTGGTAAGGACCACGATCGGGGAAGGCCCCGATCGAGCCGACCCATTTGTCTATCATCATTTGTCATCTATACTACTAATTTAGCTGCAGCGTGACTCTACCACGTAAACTTGCACCGTGCGGTCGCCTTTCTGGCTACTTTTACATCTGGTATGATGTAAACTGTGTAGTGGCGTTGTAATAATAGCCATAAACCCCATATCGTCCCGTCGGTGTCGTAAGCGGCGACAGAGTGAAACTGAAGTAGGGAGTAGACAGCAGCATCTTTTTGATAACAACTCAAAATTGTTAAAAAACTTCTGTTGGCAACCCGCCTGCCAAGCGTGGCAAATATGGCAAAACCCCCTTATGGGGCAACGTATGGGGGAGGCTTATGGTCATCAGTGGACTTTTACAGGCTCTAATGGCAATGGTATTATGTAAAAGGTAATTGATTGTTGATAGTAGTTGAAGTACGAACTTCTTTTTTTACTATACTCGTACAAGTAAGTGTGAAAACGAGCACACAGTATATTTGATTGTAGGTGGTTGCGAGTATGTCTTATCTAGCTCCAAATAATACGGTATTTTATGTATGGAAAGAAAATGTATATTGGAATTCGTAATCAAGTCCTAAAAAGGTGTAGAATTGCAGCCGAATGAGGCTTGTATTGCACAATATGAATACGCATTAATTAAATTCCAAGTTTCTACAATTATATTTAATAAGATTGCAGCAAGACTGCACTTTGTAGAGAAATAGTTTCCATCGATACATTACAGTATGTTCAAATCCACTGCTAAACATAGGCCTGCCCCATAAATTGCCTCATAGCTAAATCCCCTGTGTTTGCCATACTTACCACACTAACTTGGCAAACAAATCTAAAGCTAGATATTAATATTCACGGATCTTAGCTTAATAATTTTCACATCCCTAATACTTAACTTTTATAGTTTTGACTACCCTAATTTGTAAGTTCCATTTATTTCAAGACTAAGAATTCCGACATATAGGTAAGAGTATGTATGTCGGTGCTAATGAAACACAGTAATAGATAAATATATTTGCCCTCAGTGTCCTGTCACGGTCATAACGCTATTTGTATGAAGCGTGATCGCTTGTTTTGATGGATTATTAAATTAATTTGTTACACTGAGATGGAAATAAAGGTGATGTAACATTGCACTCTATTTAATAGTTATTTTTAGTAAGGTGACAGCTTATTAATATTAAACACGTATTGTTGTTAGATACTGGCTATGTTTCCTTGACCGTCGTGGACATAGTAAATGACCCCATGAAATAATCGAAAGACTCGTGGAATTACTTCGGTGTCTGCCTGTTTTTTGTAATAAAGGTTTTTTCAGGGAGTATTTCGCGTAATCGCTTACCCAAATGAAAGCATAAGTTTAAAATTCGAATTTTCCACTTGCAAAATAAGCTTTTTAAGGTGGGTTTTGGGGGAAGGAAAGTTAAAACAGTGTGAGCTTATGATGAAGAAGAACTAATAATAAAGCTAGTAATAAAGTTTGTCGAGTATCTTTGATGGTGCCTCCCGTCGCCGGTCTGGTTATTAACATCTGTCGATACGAGATGCTATACGGCTATATATTGAAGCCGAAGAGGTTTTTTTTTAGAATAAGGGTAACAAAGAAGCACACAGTCCACCTGATCGTAAGTAGGTTATGTGGCCGCAGACGTTTTCGATTTACAATCAAAATACAGATACCCTTCACTTCCCGTAAAAACGGTCTCCGGCTCTCTACTCTCACCATACGAAACACAGCAGCATTAAGCTGTTATTTTAGGAAAGTATTCTTTGAGAGTGTGGTTCTACTCAGGTCGAACCGACTGATTCTTGCTACCACCGTGATATAGCTACAGCGTGACTATACCTTTCTGGTCTTTCCCACAGTCGCCTTTTACAACACTCACGGAACGAAAGGATTAACCACATGGTGACATAAGGGAATAACATGCCCTAATGTGTTCATACCGTAATCCGTGTAGTGGCGATGTAAAAATACCCACTGTCCCATGTCATCCCGTGAATGTCGTAACAGGCGACAGAGGGAAACTAAAATATGACAACATCAGCCTCAGCAACTTTCTGCATCCATAACAACTCAAAATAATTAAAAAAAACCGGCCAAGTGCGAGTCGGACTCGCGCACCGAGGGTTCCGAACAAATCCGTAGGTTAAA
Source organism: Parnassius glacialis (assembly GCA_033319125.1). NCBI lineage: Eukaryota > Metazoa > Arthropoda > Insecta > Lepidoptera > Papilionidae > Parnassius > Parnassius glacialis. The sequence continues at coordinate 28,192,125 of JAVANC010000023.1, read as the reverse complement.
ATTATTAAAAATATTTTTATTATATGATGTAACTAAAAATTTATGCCTTTCGCAATTTTTCCTTTATCTGTGCTATAATACGTTGCTTCGTACCAAATTTTAAGATTCTGAGTTCACGGGAAGTACCCTGTAGGTTTTGATTCCCTTGCGGCATAATATTTGCGGCATAAACGGCTGTATCTTTTGATTGCGTTGGCTTAGAAGTTTGATTTTTTCACAGCTCTAAGGGACAGTAGATTTGATTATTTGATATGAATTTCAGCGTGATACCTCCACGCGTTCCTGAGAAAAAGGGTTGTGACAGATAGACAGACAGACAGACAGACGGACGGACAACAAAGTGATCCTATAAGGGTTCCGTTTTTTCCTTTTGAGGTACGGAACCCTAAAAACGGTAGTAACCAAGCCTGCCAGGCGTGGCAACAATGGCAACCATTTCCCTATGAGGTTATCTACGGTGAGGTCTATATTTAACAGTGGACGTTTATAGACTATAACGGATGGATGGAATATATTCAGGCTGGAACTAAACTGCGTGATTTAATTGTAACGTATCCACGGCACTCAGGCACCGACGTCGTTAAAATTACGTTACGCTCCGTAATGGATGGCGCGTTTTATAATTTCTCGGAAGTGGGATAGAGAGGGCTTATTATTATGTTAAATAGCCTTTTAGAGATTGCCAATTAACCGCCTTCTTCCAAGGAGATGGCTTTTAGTATGGTGTTTTAATTTTTCGTTTTACCTCTTACTAAGGGGATGCCTTTTTTTTAGCAATTTTTTTATCGTGGGGAAATCCTCATGGATACCTTCTGCTGCGGGGGCAACAGAAAGGTTATGCCGGACTCCTACCGGCCAAACCCTACGGTGGTCACCATCATCGTATATGAGGGATCCCGTGATCTCCGTTCAGAACGCAACCGTGGCCCCTCTCTCGCTTTGCTTTATTAAATCACGCCCCGTCCTTACTGCCCCAGCACCCTCGCAATGCTACCACAGTGCTAACACGGTACCACTTTCGTGTCACCGTTCTCCTTAGGTGTTATATCACTAGACTCTCTAGGCCCATTATGTCATCTAGTTCCGTAGGTGTCGTAAATAGCGACTATAGGGAATATGAAAAAGATATTTTTGCTTCCGATAGATGGTGGTTAACCCATCTGGCGTCTATTTAACGTACAACACCCACGGGAACGAAATGGTGTGACAAATTCTCTTACGCCGCCCTCACAAAGTAAATATTACAAACTAGTGGTCGTCCAGTGGTCGAAATTCGACCGTAATCCATTTAATTTTGTGTTTGTATATTAAGCAAGCTGTATGTGACTTATTTGACTGGCATGACATTGAGTCTAGTATAAACAAAACAAAAATGAATGAAATTTTATTTTATTTAATACAGCTCGACACATACGGTCAGTTTTTTTATATAGAAGACGGGCAAACGAGCATGCGGCTCACCTGATGGTGACTACCGCCGCCCATGAACAACCGCAACACCAGGGGATTTGCAGATGCGTTGCCGGTCTTTTAGAAAGGTGTAAGCTCTTTTATTGTTGATCTGAAAAAAACTGATCAGTTGAAGTGACGGCAACTTACGGATTTTTCCAGACGCACGTTCAATTAAACTGATCAGTTGAACCGACGTACATCCAAGTACTGACCGTGAGTATGAAATCTTATGGTGATATTTAAAGCCTGTGAGAAGCGAAATCGTTTTGGCTTACATCAGTTTTTTTTATAGTAGAGGGGGCAAACGAGCATGCGGCTCATCTGATGGTAAGTGACTACCGCCGCCCATAGACTACTGCAACACCAGAGGAATGGCAGATGCCTTGCCGGCCTTTTAGAAATGAGCAGGCTGTAGTTTGAACTGATTAGTCGAACTGATCAGTTTAACTGGACGTATGTGTTGGCCATAACACATAGCGTACAACATAACTTTTTGCACTCTTTCTTAATATAAACTTTAACTATGCCAAATCTCACAGTCTTTTGAGTGCGCAATATGCTTAAAAAGGAGTTCATACATTTCTTTTCAAGTTATCTACATAATTTATAATATAGATAATCGCGCGACTTCATTCAATAGAATTTATATAATAATTGACCAAACATTATGTAAAATGGGCTTTACATTCACGACAATTATAAAGGAAGTCGAAATAGAAGCAGTTAGACCGCACGTTGCGTGTAGAGAGGCCGCGGTCGTAACTCTGTATGCTTCGCTTGCTTAATGTGTCGAATGTAAAAAATATAAGTATTTGATGGCTTAAGCAACACGATAGTATCTGAGAGCACTGTATGATATTTAGTGCGAATAGTACACGTCCATAATTAGAGCATGCTTGAGGCGTAGTATAACTATCGAGTGTGTAACGAACGAAAACTTATGGTTATTTTCTTTTTTCATTTGGTGAGGTATTTCTCTTTTTCTTTTTTTTCTTAACCGTGTAGTGGCGGTGTAAGAATATCTACTACCCCAATATCGTCTCGTGGGTGTCTTAAATGGTGATAGAAGATGAGATAGAGAGATGGTGCCATGTGTGGCAAGTATGGCAAATACCCTCAGTATGAGGTAGTCTATGGAGGAGGCATATGTTTAGCAGTGGATTTTAATAGACTGTAATGGGGATATCCGGGGTAGCTCAAAGGCTAAGTGCTCGCTGTAAATTTCACAGTACGCGAGCAACCCGGGTTCGATTCCCACCGGCACCAATAACATTGTTAGTTGTAATTTTAAGTACTGATTTACCACGTTCTCGGCGGTGATGGGAAACCTGCATGACTGAGAAATAAAAAAAAAATATATTTCGAAGACATGTGAAGTCCGCCAACACACATTGGGACACGGCAGACATTTCCTTACCCTAAAACTCTCTCAGAATTGACAGGAGGTCTGTGCCCAGCAGTGGGATGTATATAGGCTGTAACGGTAATGGATGCATGGAAGATATTTCTCTACAAATTGGATTCTTGCTGCAGTCTTGTTAACTACATAATTTATCGTTGGAACTTTGCATTTCATTAAGTGCGTATTCATATTGTGCAATACTAGCCTCACGCGGTTGCGATTCTGCACCTTTTTACAACTTGATTACGAATTCCTACATACATTTTCTTTCCATACATAAACATGCAAGCGTTGTACACAAAATCCTTCTTCAAGATAATTAATAGAATCAGGCGTTACTTTGCGGAAGTCCATTATATTAAAGTTAGCAAAAAATTACTTCGCGTACATCCGCTCGATAAAATAAAACGATGTGTCTTACCTAGCATGTAGAGCACCTCCCGCCCTCCCTCAATTGCATGCACTATCCCCGTCACCACTAATCCCAGCATCACTACTCCCAACACCACTACACTAGGAAAGGCGCACCACCGACGACAATACGACACGTTGTAGTGTTATGCAACTTACATTTCATTGTACACTAATTCTCCATTCTGCTTTGATATTCTGCATTCATGTTTTGCATCACTTTATACTATTTTTTTCATTCTGTTTTTGATTCTCTGCATTTATATTTTGCATCACCTTTATTTATATAGGATCCTGTAACGTTTTTACACAATAACATATCATTTTACTGCGTATTTTCACACTATTTAGTACTTTTAAACTAGCTGTCAACGAAGTCTTACCTTTTTTTTGGTCTTTTATTGAATTCTCTGTAACTCTACAATTTCAGGCTTAGTGTACGTTGTCGTGCATTAGTTTTTCCTATGTGATTTTTATCTCGTTTCTTATTTAAATGTAATAGTTTCTTAATAACAGTCCTAAAACTAAAAATTCCTCAATTTGACAACCATTGTTTTTGTGGTTGTTATGGTAACTTTTATTTAAATTCGTCTCTGGTATGATGTTCTTTCTACATAAATACTTTTTGGCTGTAGGTCATTTACAATAAATTTCGTTTTAATTTAAATAATTTCTCGTTCTCTCTAAAAAGGTATAAAAGCCAAACAATTGGAGAATACAGGACAGTCTCGCTTCGGTTCTCAAACGAGAAACATCTACTAAAGGCCTTATCCCGGGGCCGCTTTGCCCCGGGATCCTGCAAGCCTCCATCTACATCCGGCGCATCCTGAAGTCGTCGGCTGACGTTGAGACGATCCTCAGCTCTGCGTGTATTGAGGCACTGAATCCGAGATACTGAAGGTCATCTCGGAACTCAATGGCAAGAGTGAAGAACTGATCGCGCAGGGTCGTGAGAAGTTGTCGACCATGCCCGTCGGTGTAGCAGCGCCCGTGGCCGCGGTCGCCGCTGCTGCAGCGCCGGCAGCTGAGAAGAAGAAGAAAGGGAGAGTCCAAGAAGGAAGAATCTGAGTCTGACGATGAAGTTATGGGCTTCGGTCTCTTCGACTAAAGCTTGCTTAATTTAATTTTTAATTCTTCACCTTTACTGCGCCTTGTCCATTCCCTTTTGATTTAATTGCTTTCCCTTTCGTTCTTAACTCATTATTCATCATTCATTTATACATCCTTTTCATATCTTCAAAATTCTAAAACAAAACTTCTTCTAGTTTTTCAACTTATCTGGATTATATTTAGACCTACATATAACACTTCATTTACATTCATCACTCTAAGTTACATTCATCACTCTAATATTTTTTATTCTAGATAACTTAAAGAAGTATAATTTTTAATAAAATCTTTATTTCTTAAACTTAACTTTGCACTTTACAATTAATATAAAATTATTTTTGAAAGCTGAAGCGAAACGAACCATAACTTTTCTAAACATTTATTAACTGTTAATTTGTATATATGTATAAATATAACTTGTAATTTGTATATATGTATAAATATCACCATCATTTTCACCTTATTATTTTTATTTCTTTTAATTTGTTTGTTTGTTTGATGATCCAGTGTTCTTCAACACATCTTGCTTTAAGACCTCGAAGGTTGGTTGGATTAATCTTCACTTTTTATGTTTGTTTCAGACACATCTCGTTGGTGATGTTGCATAAGTCATAGCGACTAATGCTTGCTTAAGATTAAGTTCTTTATCTTTATCTTCACTTGGGAGCAGCTGACTATTCCCTTAATGTTCTTTATCTTTATCTTCACTTAGGAGCGGTTGACAACTCCTTAAATAAGCCTGAATGTCCTTTCGAAAACACACTTCTAAAGTGGTGTCTCTTCGAATTTTTTTATCTTCACTTAGGAGCGGTTGACAACTCCTTAAATAAGCCTGAATGTCCTTTCGAAAACACACTTCTAAGAGTGGTGTTTCTTCGACTAATTTTTTTTTCCACACAGGAGCGGTTGACTACTCCTTAAATAAGCCTTAATGTCGTTTTGAAAACACACTTTTAGAGTGGTAGTCATTGAATGTGACTTGTGAATGTGACTGTGAATGTGTCTACTATGTTGTTTTGTTGTTCACGACAAAACTGTCGTGAAGCGACAATTAAAAGAGAAAGAACCTAACCTAAGAACAGCAAAACAACAAAATAGACCAAGAAAATAATATATTATAATTTTTTAAAAGGTATTTACAATCTTATAAAAAAAATGAAATATGAAGGTGATGGATGAAATGAGATTACAATTATATTAAAAAAAAGGGATAGGAGAATAGGAGAATTAGTATGATAGTGGAGCCCTAGAGCCTCGCTGCTTTTGTAGCAGTAGGGACACGGAGAGCTTGAGGTTTCTCAGCGGCGACGGCACGCAGCGCCTGGACTGGGCACACGCAGCGTCCGGAGCCGGCGCACGTAGCGCCTGGGGTAGGTGCGCTCAGTTCTTGGAGAAGTAGTCGCCGCGCCCAGAGGTAGCGCGGGCAGTAGGGACGCAGCGCCTGGAGCCAGCAGTCGAAGCGCGCCTGAAGGTAGCGCGGGCAGTAGGCTGCACTCAGCGCCTGGATCAAGCAGTCGTAGCGCACGGAGTAGTGTGGCCCCGCACTTGAATTAGAATTCACCGACGACTTCACGTGTAGATGGAGGCTTGCAGGATCCCGGCGCCTGGTTTGCAGGATGCGCCGACGACTTCAGGATGCGCCGGATGTAGATGGAGGCTTGCAGGATCCCGGGGCAAAGCGGCCCCGGGATAAGGCCTTTAGTAGATGTTTCTCGTTTGAGAACCGAAGCGAGACTGTCCTGTATTCTCCAATTGTTTGGCTTTTATACCTTTTGAGAGAGAACGAGAAATTATTTAAATTAAAACGAAATTTATTGTAAATGACCTACAGCCAAAAAGTATTTATGTAGAAAGAACATCATACCAGAGACGAATTTAAATAAAAGTTACCATAACAACTACAAAAACAATGGTTGTCAAATTGAGGAATTTTTAGTTTTAGGACTGTTATTAAGAAACTATTACATTTAAGTAAGAAACGAGATAAAAATCACATAGGAAAAACTAATGTACGACAACGTACACTAAGCCTGAAATTGTAGAGTTACAGAGAATTCAATAAAAGACCAAAAAAAAAGGTAAGACTTCGTTGACAGCTAGTTTAAAAGTACTAAATAGTGTGAAAATACGCAGTAAAATGATATGTTATTGTGTAAAAACGTTACAGGATCCTATATAAATAAAGGTGATGCAAAATATAAATGCAGAGAATCAAAAACAGAATGAAAAAAATAGTATAAAGTGATGCAAAACATGAATGCAGAATATCAAAGCAGAATGGAGAATTAGTGTACAATGAAATGTAAGTTGCATAACACTACAACGTGTGTCGCCTCTACACGAGACATCGTCAGGTAATCTAGACTCTACGGTGACTGACCTCTAACTTAGCGGTCCGCCAACGTAAAGTCTAGATAGTAGTGGTGCTGGAATTAGTGGTGATGGTGATAGTGCACGCAATTGAGGGAGACCGGGAGGTGCTCTTCAAAAAACGTTAAGTAATTTTTTGCCAACTTTAACCTTCAAGAAATTATTAAAGGATTGTCACAAGTGCGTACGTGAAGTGTGAAGTTAGGCCGTAGAAAAATCCATCGCACTATTTCGTCCCGTATGTGTCGTAAAGAGACGATCATGGCAAACGCAAGAAATATCTCAGGGCTTCCGATAGATAATGATTTCTTATGTTTACGTGAACAGTGAACACTACACGTTTAAATCGGACCAAAAATTTATAATTTCAAAGTGAAGGTAGCTGTGATCCCCGGGACCATGAGTGCTGTAAATTACTCGAAACGTCGGGAATATAAAACAAGTTAATATACGCGACAAAACCAGTAAAAGTTAATTGCGATAGATGTCAGTATAACCATTTCGTCTACGCCAGACGTAAATTAAAATACCCAAACTGTCCACTACATGTAGCGTCTAAGTTGTGAGGCGACTGTTACTGAGATCATCTACCCTACAATTGAAGAGTCCCTTCAATTGTAGAAAAATGTCCTTTATAAAACCTACTAAAGGAGTCTACTCCTCTTTGAAAGGCCGGTGTTACCGTTGTTCATAGGCGGCGGTCGACACTTACCATCCGGTGAGTCGCAAGCTCGTTTGCCCCTCTCGTATAAAAAAACTTATACGCGGTGTTAAATATTTGGATTTTTAAAATAGACGGGACCTAAATATCTAAAATTAAGTATTTCGAAAAAAGCTGAAGCTACTCTGGTGACTTTCCAACTCTACAATATTATTATATATTTGTATATTTGTAAAAAGACAATATTTTTAATATTGCATACCTTAAGCGAAAGCGCAAGGTAATGTTCTACTATCGCCTAAAAATTAAAATTCCAACATTTTATCGAATAAAATCATATCTAGCAATCATATTATACATATAAATGAGATAAAAAGCACATTGTTAGAAAGATAAATGATTGTTGAACTTATTAATAATTTTTTTTAAATCGATTAATTGCTATTTTTAAATAAAAAAAAGGGTTTTAGTGGCTTATGGTGTGGATTTATCATGTCCCTGTGGCTTGTAAACACTATAACTTTTGAAAATATCAATTGTTTAACTCTATCTATTTTTTAATCTCTTCATCTATCATGTGGGAAGCCACTGAATGTAAATGGCAGTGTAATTTTGTTTTGTTTAGCTATAATTAATTTTTTTCGGCTCCAAAATGGCGAAATTTTCGTTGATTTCGTTGCCTCGTATATAAATTGTTTCTGTAAATGGGGATCTACAGCCACAGAGTAGTTTAGTTCACAGAGTACCTTTGTATTAAGTTTAGTTCGGCTCGTAGTGTTTCTATATAGTTTGTGGTTCGGTTCGGCTTCAGTCGCCGTCCTGAGTGGACATGGTTTCGGTTGTTTTTAGCGGCTCAAAAAGATCGCTGTACAAATACACAATATTCGAATAACCAAATTTCTTAAATACTTGATTATAATAATAAATAGAGATTTTTTTATTACAATATTTAAAAGGACAGAATAAATAATAGTAGTACGTACTAAAAGTAAGTAGTATAATTTTTTTTGTCATGGGTGACATTTTCATGCTTTTCGAGGGTGTCGAAACCCATAGGGTTGTCGAAATGTAAATCCAAGATGGCGGCCGCAATAGGTATCAATTTTTTCATCATGGGTGTCATTTTCATGGTTTTCGAGGGTGCTGAACCCGATAGTGCTGTCGATATGTAAATCCAAGGTGGCGGCTGAAGTAGGTACCAATTTTTTCATCATGGGTGTCATTTTCATGGTTTTCGAGGGTGTTGAAGCCGATAGTGCTGTCGAAATGTAAATCCAAGATGGCGGCTGAATTAGGTACCAATTTATTCATCATGGGTGTCATTTTCATGGTTTTCGAGGGTGTTGAAGCCGATAGTGCTGTCAAAATGTAAATCCAAGATGGCGGCTGCAAAATATATCAATTTTTTTTCATCTTGGGTGTCATTTTCATGGTTTTCGAGGGTGTTGAAACCGATAGTGCTGTCGAAATGTAAATCCAAGATGGCGGCTGCAATAGGTATCAATTTTTTCATCATGGGTGTCATTTTCATGGTTTTCGAGAGAGTTGAAGCCGATAGGGTTGTCGAAATGTAAATCCAAGGTGGCGGCTGCAATAGGTATCAATTTTTTCATCATGGGTGTCATTTTCATGGTTTTCGAGGGTGTTGAATCCGATAGTGCTGTCGAAATGTAAATCCAAGATGGCGGCTGAAGTAGGTACCAATTTTTTCATCATGGGTGTCATTTTCATGGTTTTCGAGGGTGTTGAAGCCGATAGTGCTATCGAAATGTAAATCCAAGATGGCGGCTGCAATAAATATCAAGTTTTTCATCTTGGGTGTCATTTTCATGGTTTTCGAGGGTGTTGAAGCCGATAGGGTTGTCGAAATGTAAATCCAAGGTGGCGGCTGCAATAGGTATCAATTTTTTCATCATGGGTGTCATTTTCATAGTTTTCGAGGGTGTTGAATCCGATAGTGCTGTCGAAATGTAAATCCAAGATGGCGGCTGAAGTAGTTACCAATTTTTTCATCATGGGTGTCATTTTCATGGTTTTCGAGGGTGTTGAAGCCGATAGTGCTATCGAAATGTAAATCCAAGATGGCGGCTGCAATAGATATCAAGTTTTTCATCTTGGGTGTCATTTTCATGGTTTTCGAGGGTGTTGAATCCGATAGTGCTGTCGAAATGTAAATCCAAGATGGCGGCTGAAGTTGGTACCAATTTTTTCATCTCGGGTGTCATTTTCATGGTTTTCAAGAGTGTTGAAGCCGATAGTGCTGTCGAAATGTAAATCCAAGATGGCGGCTGCAATAGGTATCAATTTTTTCATCATGGGTGTCATTTTCATGGGTTTCGAAGGTGTTGAAGCCGATAGGGTTGTCGAAATGTAAATCCAAGATGGCGGCTGCAATAGGTATCAATTTTTTCATCATGGGTGTCATTTTCATGGTTTTCGAGAGAGTTGAAGCCGATAGGGTTGTCGAAATGTAAATCCAAGGTGGCGGCTGCAATGGGTATCCACTTTTTCATCATGGGTGTCATTTTCATGGGTTTCGAGGGTGTTGAAGCCGATAGTGCTGTCGAAATGTAAATCCAAGATGACGGCTGCAATAGATATCAAGTTTTTCATCTTGGGTGTCATTTTCATGGTTTTCGAGGGTGTTGAATCCGATAGTGCTGTCGAAATGTAAATCCAAGATGGCGGCTGAAGTTGGTACCAATTTTTTCATCTCGGGTGTCATTTTCATGGTTTTCAAGAGTGTTGAAGCTGATAGTGCTGTCGAAATGTAAATCCAAGATGGCGGCTGCAATGGGTATCAATTTTTTCATCATGGGTGTCATTTTCATGGGTTTCGAGGGTGTTGAAGCCGATAGTGCTGTCGAAATGTACTTAAACTACTTTAATAATTCCGTATACTCATGTTATACGTAATTTTTTAATGCGCTTAAGGTATGCCCAATTGGATTTACCAATATATTTGTTTCTATTCTTCTCAATCAGTTAAGTAGCTATTAAGCAAAAATTTTTAAATACTTGGTATGAAAATTTTTAATATACCACGTTTTTCATATTCTTACATTGTCATCCGATTCTGAGCTATGTTAAAAGTTTCAAGTCTTTAGCTCATCGGGAATTTAGTTTAAAATCAGTTATTAAATTCGACCTGATCACCGCTGGGTTAGGTCTTATCCAATGTACGGAGGATTTGACAAGTAGACTGGCGATATCAGTACTAGACATTTGTAACCACGGAGCAAATATAGGTATTTGCTTCGTGTTTGTAACATTTAATACTACCACGCGCCTCAGCAGTCTAGACAATATACGTCTGCTGTAAACGAATTTAACTTTTGAATTGGCAGAACAATTTTGACAAATAGTATGAACTGGTTCATTTTTATGTTTTTTTTTTATAGGATAAGGGTGAAAAACGAGCACACAGTCCACCTTTTGGTAAGTGGTTGCTGCGGCCCACAGACATCTACATTTATCCTCTGTTACAGATCAAAATGCAGATGCGTTTTCACCTGTGAGGACTAGGATGGAATGCCTCATTTCCCGTAAAAAGGGCCTCCGGCCACCTGCACTCACCAAGCGGAACGCAGAGGTAAACCTCTACTTCACGCTGGTATTCTGTGAGGTCGTGGTACCACCCCGGTTCGAGCCGACCCATCCATACCACAGCAAAAGCTGTTAGAAACTGTTATAAACTTGAATATTTCATAAAGTATAGATAGATTTATTCGTCGTAGAGCCATGCTGCAGCTATATTAGTAGTATAGTTGTAGCACGAATGGGTCGGCTCGACCGGGGAAGGACCACGCACTCACACAATACCAACGTAAAATAGCAGCTTAATGCTGCTGTATTTCGTATGGTGAGTGTAGAGAACCGGAGACCCTTTTTACTGGAAAGGAGGCATTCCATCTTAGTCCTCACGGGTGACAACGCATCTGCATTTTGATTCGCAAACGAGGATAGATGTAGGTGCCTATGGGCCACAGCAACCACTTACCATCAGGTGGTCTGTGTGCTCGTTTGTCACCCTATTCTATAAAAAAAAGATTAACAGAACGGTCAAAATCAAATGCAAACTTTTGTATATTAAAAAATGCAATCGGATTTTATGTTTTATTCGCTTTCAATTTCCCTGGGGCTGAATGAAATTGAATGTTATAATTGTATTTTTAAATGTGTGTGAAAATATATAACAAAATCCTACCGAAGGAATTAAAATTATTAAGTTTAAGATTTTATATATCAAACATATGTATAATTGTTTAAAAACTAAAAGCTAAAAGCTTGAAATTTTCTTTTGATAGTTATTTATTTTTAAAAACGTTTTCTGCTGTATCGTGAAGTTTATGAAACCGTCTAGTTTACATATGTATGTAACTTCACAAGAACAAACATCTAGACCCGGGACAATTATTTGTAGACCATAGAAATACTTGAACCGTGCGGGATTCAAATTCAAACTTGTCAAATTCATTTATTTTCAGACAACAAAGATCCATGGGTTATTATTAGTTATTACACTATCGCTTAAAAACTAATTGTTAGTATTTTGAGAAATTTAAATTATATTATATTACATCAGAATTAAATTACATCGAAAGCGCGACCCTTAGCGCTGCAAGTCATTGCTAAGCCACTTTTGATAGTAATTAATTAATATTGATTATATATGAACAATTTAAAATAATAATTTGCATGCTATATGTACCTATTGTTAGCGAAACAAAATTGTACTGTATAAATTGTAACATCTTCTTCAACCGTGATTCTTACAAATAAAGATTTATGAATATGATTTATGATTTAAAAAATGGTGTGTCTGTCAGCTTCGACGCGCGATTGAGGGTAACTCTTAAAAACGTTCATATCAAATTAGTCGCGTTTAGGTCATCTAGCCTCTATTTTACGTAACACTGTCACTTTCAGAGTGTTGAAGTCAAGTCGAGTCAAACAACGTACTCTTTGTAATTACGTCAGTAGATTAAGTAGAATAGAATAGAATAATTTTTTAATCAATATTGATTATTACATAATACTTATTGAAAGTCATTTTTTATTTACCACTGGTTCGGAAAATACCTCAGTTCTGGGAAGGACCAGCAAGAAACCCATCGGGACTTTTTTTAAACATAATTTCACTTAACAATAATTTTGTTTATACAATTTTCAAATGATTTTTCATAGAACCAGCATGGTGGCGATCACCCTATTCCCAGGGGTTATTTTCATTCAGGTATTCCTTGATATTATAATAACCCTTTTTGTACAGTTTTTCTTTAATAAAACTTTTAAACTTGTTTATTGACAAACTTTGAATATGTTCTGGGATTTTGTTGTAAAAGCGTATACATTGCCCCATAAATGAATTACTGATTCCGTGGAGTCTAGTAACTGGCATTACAAACTTATGTTTGTTCCTAGTATTTAAAGTGTGCACATCCTTATTCTTATTAAAGCTATTTATGTTTTTATGCACATACATTACATTCTCATAAATATATTGCGATGCCAAAGTTAATATGTTTATTTCTTTATTTTTTTCTTTGAGGGACTCTTTACAATTTAGGTTATAAATAGCCCGTACTTTTGCAAAACAAATATAGCTTCAATATCAGCCGCATTACCCCATAGCAAAATTCCATAAGACATTACGCTATGAAAGTAACTAAAATACACTAATCTAGCTGTCTCAACATCTGTGAGACTTCTAATCTTTTTTACAGCATATGCTGCAGAACTAACTCTGCTTGCTAATTTAGATATATGGGGGCCCCATTGAAGTTTCGCGTCAATAGTAATACCAAGAAAAACAGTGGTATCCACAAGACTCAACTCCTCCCCATTTAATAGCACATTGGTATTCGAATGTTTTACATTAGGTATTGTAAATTTAATACACTTTGTCTTATTGCCGTTCAAGAGCATATTGTTGGCGTTAAACCAATGTACTAATTTCGATAGCGCATTATTTACATCGTCATAATTAATTAACTGCCGTTTGAGTTTGAAAATTAAAGAGGTATCGTCAGCAAATAATACTATATCGTGATTGTCCCCTACAAGATAAGGCAAGTCATTAATATAGATTAAAAACAGAAATGGGCCAAGAATCGAGCCCTGAGGAACGCCCATTGATACTACCGATCCGGAGGAACCTATACCATTAATCACTACTTTTTGAATTCTGTTACTTAAATATGAAGTAATAAGTCTAAGCGCTAAATTTTTTACACCGTAATGTAGTATCCTGATTAATGTCTCATGATGAACACAATCGAAAGCCTTGGAAAGATCACAGAAAATACCTAAGGCATCTTGTGAATTCTCCCAGGCATTAAAAATATATTTCATAAGCTCAACACCGGCGTCAGACGTCGAGCGACCCCTTGTTAAACCAAATTGGTTTTTATGAAGTAATTTATTTGTATTAAAAAAAGTTAACAATTGATCCAAAATTATTTTTTCAAAAATTTTACTGAGAGTTGGTAGTACAGAAATAGGTCTAAAATTAGCAGGTTCCAATGTACTACGAGATTTAAATAAAGGTATTACTTTACTATACTTCATTAAATCAGGAAACACACCAAAATCGATACAAGTATTAAAAATAATAGCAAGATGAGGTGCAATTAAATCTATTATGGACGCAATAACTGTAACGGAAATCCCCCACAAATCTACGGTCTTCTTTACATCAATGGTTTTGAAGTATTTTACAACATCTTGCGATAATACTTTTTCAAATCTAAATTCTTTTAAACAGGTGTTAACATTCTGTTTGAATAATGACTCGGCGACAGTTGGAGAAGTATTCAATGACTCGGTTGTCAAGATAGGAATATCAGTGAAATATTTCTCAAATACCGATGCGACTTCTTATTTGATTTAAAAGTAAAGTAAAATATACTTTATTATACACCAAGGAACATATTACAGTATTTATATATTTAAAGGGACATTGGTACAACAGGCGGCCTTATCGCTAAAACAGCGATCTCTTCCAGGCATCCTTAGGACAGAGGATACTATTTTTAAAAGATAGCGGAAGGGGTGTACAGAATATAATATAGAAAGATAAAGAAAGAAGAAAGAAAGAGTGAGATAAAGAAAGAGAAAGATAAAGAAAGAAAGATTTAGTCAATTCATTGTTAATTTTTAATTGATAGTTTGAGTTACGAGGTTTGTCTTTACCGGTTTCATTGTTAATTATACTCCACGTTATTTTAATTTTATTCTTAGCCGTCTTAATTTTGTTGCTAATATGTAACGATATGGCTCTAGAGCAAACTCTTTTAAACATTTTAGAATAATTTTTAACAATATAATTTTTAAAGTTAATTTTAAACAGGCCTTTCAATATTTATTTACCCTCTCAACTCTTATGACATTAATAAAATCGTCCAAGTCCCTTATATTACCGAACACAGAGTCAAATCAAACAGTTTGTTAGATAAAATGTGACTTATAGAACGATATAGATGGCGTTATTACTTTTTATAAGAACCGCAAATGTATTTTTAATTTTTTTTTTTTAATTTATTTATTATCATAGTAAATACAATTGGTTCAAAAAACATTAAGTTCGCCAAACTGAGAATACAGTTTATTGGCGAAACTGCACTCATTAAGGTTTACAATTGCATTTTAATATTTCTCTAAAATAAATTTTAAAACAAAACATATTAGTAAACATATAAAGTAATTAAAAAAAACTAAAGACTAAGTAGGTAAAGTACACTTATCACTAAATTAATAACAAAGCTATAAAAGACAGAAAACGAATATCTTAAATTAAATTAATAATGAATAAAGATTAATAAAAAATAATTAAGATTAATAATTAATAATAAATTTAATATTACTACTCTAATACTACAGGTCGCCGATGGCATTCAGTAGCCAATATTTCAATTTGTTTTTAAAAATTTGTTTTGTCTTACAGGCCTCTTGTGGCACGTTTTCATTAAATATTCTTGGCACTAAATACCTACGCGTCCTTTCACCAAAGTAGTTTTGCGCACTTGGTTCCTCAAACAATTTACGAGTATTCTTTCTTAAATTACCATAAATTGATTTCCTAACTAAAAATTTACTTTTGTATCCTTCAATTGCTAATAAATACTTTGTTTTTTCACGTACTGGTAGAATATTGCATTTCTTAAACAATAGATTATAGTTACCCTTACTTTTCTCTTTAGCTTGCTTACTAACTAACAGTTTAATAAATCTTAGCTGAAGATTATGTATCCTATCCATGTACGTTCGGAACGTACGTCCATATGCTGAAAGGCCATAATTAATTACAGAATCCACGAGAGCATAGTACAGAATGCGTAAAGTTGTTTTATCAACTACGCTTTTAAGGTGTACAAACTTACATAATAACGATCTTAATTTATTACATACTCGTTCTATATGGAAGTTCCAACTAAACTTAGTATCTATGGTTAATCCTAGATATTTGTAATTCTCAACAAGCTCAATCGATTTACAACCAATGCATTGTTTATTTCTATGCAAGCAATCATACGAATGGCCTATGATATTTATACTTGTAGGTATACATGGTTTATGCAGGTATGGCGATTGAATGAGCATACATTTCGTTTTCTCTATATTTAAAATTATTCCATTATCGTGGGACCATTTGATTACGTTATCAAAATCCGATTGTATTTTGTTCTCAATCACCTTCATATCCCTGTCAGCATACATCATGCATGCGCGGAGCAGCAACGTAACCACTTGTAAAGTCACTTAATTTCGCTCACCATCTAATTTCTGTACCGCTGGCTTGAATATCGTTACACTCCATAAAGCGTAGGCTACAGAACCCTGCAATCATTTTATTCTGAAATACGTTTGCCGATTTTTTAGTTATCCGTTTCCAGATCCATAAAATATTTCAATTCCTATTTATAGCACTGTAACTTTGATTGCGCCGACGAGATATCCCAAGAACGGTAAATTAATTAACGTTACCCGGCAACAGGAAGCGTACGGTTTTTTCCACCATTTTGGAAGTTATTTGAACGCGAGTTTTATTTTTAATAACTCACAGCCAGTGGCAAGTTATTTGCGTCCATATTTCATTTGTGTATTTATTGTTACATGTACGCGGGGAAGCTTTTTTAATTGTCTTTGTAAGGGGAGCTTTTACATTTGTAATTGTTTGTAAATTAAAATACGAGGGTGGATTGAAAAGTACTCGGCCTAACACAGATCCATTCAATTCTAAAAATCAAATCTACCCACATTTTTTAGTTCAGTTCAGACTAGTTCATTGTGTGAAGTTCGAAACGTGTGCGATAATTAGTTGTGATTTTATAAATTTATTAACAAAGTAATCGGACATAATTTCCGCGAATGGAGCAAATCGAGCAGCGTGCCGTCATTATGTACCTCCATAAGAAGGGGCTATCATCAAAAGCCATCCATGATGACATGGTCAGTACATTAGGCGATTGTGCTCTGTCATATTCATCCGTCAAAAAATGGATAGCAGAATTTAAGCGTGGTAGAGAGAGTGTGAAAGATGAACCCCGCTCTGGAAGGCCTTCGACGTCAACTACTGACGAAAATATTAAAAAAGTACTTGATTTAATAATGGGAGACCGCAGATTAAAAATTAGAGAGATAGCCGAGATTATAGGCATCTCTTATGAACGAACTCAAAACATCATTGTCAACGAGTTGGGTTTCCACAAGGTGTCTGCGAGGTGGGTTCCGCGACTGCTTTCAGTTGAACAAAAAAGGACGCGATTGACTATTTCACGCGACTGTTTGGAGTTATTTGAAGCCGATGCAGATGATTTTTTGAATCGTTTTGTTACTATAGACGAAACATGGGTTCATTACTGTACACCGGAAACAAAACAACAATCAAAACAGTGGAGAAGACCTGGTTCACCACCCCCTAAAAAGGCTAAGTCGATTTTGTCGGCAAATAAGGTGATGGCTTCAGTATTCTGGGACTCGAAAGGTGTGATTATGATTGATTATCTTGAAAGGGATCAGACTATAAACTCTGATTACTACTGCACCTTACTACGTCATTTACGAGAGGAAATAAAAGAAAAACGTCGAGGAATGCTCAGAAGAAAAGTCCTGTTTCATCAAGATAACGCCCGTGTTCACACGTCAGTACAGTCAATGGCTGAAATTCACAACTGTGGCTTTGAACTGTTACCGCATCCGCCGTCTTCACCTGATCTGGCACCATCAGACTTTTTTCTGTTCCCTAACCTAAAAAAGCACTTGGGAGGTCAAAGATTTTCGACAAACGACGAGGTCAAAGCAGCTGTAGACGCATATTTTGACTCTAAGGAAGAATCATTTTTTTTCAACGGTCTAAATGCTTGGAAGGGGAGGTGGCAAAAGTGTATTGAACTTGATAGTGATTATGTAGAAAAATAAAAATATAACTGATTTAGTATGTGTTTATTTTCTTGGTTAGGCCGAGTACTTTTCAATCCACCTTCGTATTAAAGGAAGCTTTTGGTTATATTTTTGGTTAAATCAAAGAAATTGCATTTTTCACGCATTTTTGTTTTTATCATATTTTTAGCGCATGTACAGCATTTAGAAAACAGCATTTAAAACTGACGTTTCAAATTTTTAAATCAGAATACTCCACAAGTCTAATAAAATCGTATACTATCAATTAGATTAATTGTAAAAGCGTTTGTTTTATTCCTTAAATTTCGATTGCTCTATGTCCCTCAAGGGCGTCGGTGCGTCTAAAGCTTCGTTGACCCAAACAAATAATGGACTCATTGTGATCCAATCTCCTGGACCGCTGGTTACTGGCAATTATTACGTCTGATGACTTCTGATAATGTCTAGCAAGGGATTATGTGCCGTAAAGCAAACTGTTAAGAACGGTAACTGCGCTCCGAGTGGGCCACTCTTAACGTTATTTTGATAAAGCTTGATTGTATCCGTAAACGGAACGTGTGTTGTTTGCGTAATTATTTGCTTTTGGTGATTATAATTGTATATATTCATGGTCAGCGTTGGACTTTCACGTGCTAATGATGAAGGATCATATGATACAATGATGATGTGATAAGAAATGTCAAATCACAGACTTTTGTTGGTATATATATTATACATATTAACTTTGTGGTGTTTGTGGTGGACTTATACAAACACCGCATTTCTCCAAATGCCGCATTACTTGCACGCTGCGCACCCTGGTGATTGACGAACAAAGCTAACTAGGTGGTAGGACTTCCTTTCTGCCCATGTGTGCATCAGGGTAGGCACCATTCTCTTACCTTTCTCTTATATTTCTGGGGCCAAGGAGCCGTGATTTCAATTCTGTGTTTCAGCCTGTAGGGTATAGAGAGACGTTACTCATTCCATCTCAGTCCTCAGAGGTGACAACACATCTATAGCTAACTTATTTTAAATTGACTGCTGATGTCCATGGAGTGCTGTAGCCGCTTACCATCAGGTGGACTGCAAGTTCGTTTGTCACTTCTTATATAAAAACTAGCTGTTCACCGCGTCTTCGCCCGCGTGTAATTTAAGGTTTTAATTTTGTTGCGCGGAACCTTAATTTTTTTAAAAATATACGTATCCTAATTTACTCCTTATTACATGAGCTATCTACCAGTGATAGTCAAAATCGGTCCAGCCGTATCGGAGATTAGCCGGAACAAACAGACAGATAGACAGATTTACAGCAGGCAAAAATTTTAAAAATTCTGTTTTTTGTTATAAGTACAGTAAATACTTTCATATATGCAATTAGTAAAAAGCTGTTATTTTGACATTACAGACATACACTTCAATTTTATTTATATTTGTATATCATTATGTCTATTACTCAAAGGCGTATAATCTACTACAGGGCAAAACTAATTTAAACAGTACCCGCCGTGACTTCATGGTAAGTCGATAACGGCGGCTCTTCACGTTGGCCAACACAGTGGCGAATGTGTTGGCAGAGATATTGGCCAAGAAATTGTGATCGCGTCCACACGTTGGAAGGTCGTTCAGTTTGCTTCGGTTCAGGCCAATGTGCGGACGAATTTATTAAAATGATTATTGAAGCGCTAACGGCTGCTGCGGTTTATTTATTCACAGCATACCACTATCTTTTTATTTAATTTTCACTATTTTTAATATTTAATATTTTTAATATAAATTTTTAATATTTCTTTATTATATACTAACGTTATACAGATAAGTAAACTATATAAACATTAACACACCTAGGCATAGGTATAATTAACACTTACAACTAAGGCCTGGAAAATATTCGAAGCCTGTCTATAAAACTGTTGTAAAATTTTATTAAACAAAGCCTTTTTAAAATGGGTTATTCTTATTATATAATTATAGAATAAAACTAAATAATAATAATAATAAATAATTTATTTTGTCAAACATTAAAGTTACATTATACGATCAGTGATCGAGGTCACCTAGTAAGCAAAATAATGTCTGTAACAGGTGGCTTCGCTCTTCCATAGCTAAAAATTAAAGTATTATTAACGAAATAAAGAAACTAATAGGGAATAATAAAGACAGTAAAAACATGATTTTAGTATCCTACTTTTTAATTTGATTTTAGTATGCTACCTATAATATAGCATTAATACATCAATAAATAAATGAATACATCAATCACTACAACGTGAATGTGTATAAGATAAGGGTGATCAAAAAGAAATGGAAAAAAGAAATTTTATTTCTTGACGGCTCCGTGGCGTAGTGGCTTAGCAATGAGTTGCTGCCCTGGGGGCCGCGGGTTCAAATCCCGCACGGAACAAGTATTTGTATAGCCTGCACATAATTTCTCCGGGTCTGAATGTTTGTCCTTATGCAATTTATGTTTCTAAACTGCCTCCACGATACAGGAGAAAATCCTGTGTATAATAACATTTTTTTTTAAAAGACTTGTGTTTTACAAACAATTTTCAGCTTGGTAGGGCTCTATAAAGCGAAAAGTTTATTCATTGGTCATTGTTACTGCCGTTATGTAGACACTAGTTACGATGCGTGCATATAAAATTTAAGCGTGCGTGCGTGCGATCACTCTGAGAGCTCGTAGCAAACTAAACGTGCGCCCAAGCCCAACGTGTGGACGCGGCGGCCAATACTCTGCCACAACCCTTTGATCTTTTGTAAAAAACCGACACCAGACGGATCTCGCGCCAACTTGTGGGCCATCGTCCCAATACGTACCAACGTAGCTTAAACACCCGCTCCACACGATGGCCATCGTTGTTGGCCAACACATTCGCCAGCGTGTTGGCCAACGTGTAGAGGCGGCATAAGAGATGCTCGTTATCATTAACAAGCCTTGACTTTTATACTCATTAGCTTCAGGTTTTATTTGGATTAAGCGTTGAATAAAAACTAATTTTACGGATATTATCTCGTTTAATTTTAACCTTTATATTTCCCAATGTTTTGAGCGCTTCAAAGCTCCCCATGGTCTCGAGTGGGGTACTGGTACTGAGGTATTTAACGTTCAGATGTCATAGTTAACAGAGGCTACCTTCTACTTTCAAATATTGGTAAAATATAAAATACTAGCTGATACCCGCGACTTCGTCCGCGTTGCTTGATATATTAACAAAGTTTTCGATCTTCTCCTCGACAAGAATACACACATCATTGAACACGTAGTGCTTATAAAAACCCTTACCTACCTTAAAGCTTTAATAACGTTGTATTAAATTAAGATATCGCAATATTTTTTTTAGATAAGGGCCAAGTGTCTAAGAAATAAAACTTACAAAACCTAATTGAAATCTCTCCAGTAGTTTTTCCGTGATGCGCGCACAACTGAAAGCCTATATCATTTTATTTATATTTATTGAAGGTAGCCTTCTCTTCATTTCTAAAAGTGCTATGGGGGATATAGTTCGCTGCGCTCATCCAGTGCGTATTTGCACTTCACATTTCCTCGAAATATTAGAAAACTTCTAGCCATGAGACTGTTTCAGTGTATCCTGCCCCGATGTCAATTTGTCTATTAGTCGGATAACTACGTCACTGTTCCATCTGCGTCATACTCAACTGGGAAATATTCCGAAAATATGATATTTCTAGACAAACCATCCATTGCTGGATAGTTTTTATTTAGTATTTGAGATACAAACAGTGACTATATCCCATTAACTTTTCGTTTGACAGACGAAACTATACGAAATAACGGTCGCAGTACCTCGCACCACCGCGGAGACACCGATCCCAACTTCCAATCTCCAGTATTTGTTGTAGTTATCCCCATCCTAGGAATTTCTCGTCATCATTTTTTAACAGTGGTAGAGCCACGCGGCAGCTTTTGCTGTCGCACGGATGGACCGGCTCGAACCGGGGTGGTACCACGACCTCAGAGAATACCAGCGTGAAGTAGAGGTTTACTTACCTCTGCGTTTCGCTTGGTGAGTACAGGTGGCCGGAGGCCCTTTTTACTGAAAATAAGGCATTCCATCTTAGTCCTCACGGGCGACAACGCATCTACATTTTGATTTGTAATAGAGGATAGATGTAGGTTTTTTTTTATAGTATAAGGGTGACAAACGAGCACACATTCCACCTGATGGTAAGTGGTTGCTGCGGCCCATAGACATCTACAGATCTGCGGATCCGTTGTCACTCGTGAGGACTGCGATGGAATGCCTCTTTGCCAGTAAAAAGGGTCTCCGGTTCTCTACACTCACCATACGAAACACAGCAGTGTTAAGCTGCTATTTTACGCTGGTATTCTTTGAGAGCGTGGTCCTTCCCCGGTCAAGCCGACCCATTCGTGTTACAACCATAATATAGTAGCAGCGTGGCTCTACTGCGTTTAATTTTTATTATAAATTAGGTTACAAAATTCAGTGCCACCACTACAGCTAATTCTAAGAAAATTAATACCACGCAAATCATACGTACAGTCTACGGAGCGATTCCGCTACGCTCTACGACACACCGATTAAAGCTTTGTTGGTGGTTACAGTTACACTTTGTTACCTTATTATCAAAATTCTTCTATATATAACTACACACAGACACTGTCCTCCTGGTATCATTTATAAAGTAATATATAAATATACTGACTTTTTTTTAATGTAAGACAACAGTTTTCTTTTGCATTTGCCACGGGGAGTGCTCTGAGGAATTGTTCAGATTAATCCCAGCCGCTAAATTTCACGAACGCACATCGCGGCAGAACTCCCGATATCATCCACACCATCTGGATGATTGGCGGTCAACCACTGTGTGATTTAGAATATGTTTTCTTCCTCGCACAACTTCCTTGTTGAATCGATTACCATCAGCGATTTTTCCGGACCTATACGTTTTAGGGACCTTCAGGAAAAGAGCCTACTCCTTTTTAAAAGGCCAGCAACGCATCTGTAATTCCCCTGGTTGACATTTCATGGGTGGCAGTACTCACGTATTATCAGGTGAGCAGCATGCTCGTTTGCCCCCTCTCCTATAAAAAAAGTTACAAACGAACTTGCAGTCCACCTGATGGTGTCTACTGCAGTTCCTAGACACTTGCCGCCAATTTTAAACAAAGATGTCTACAGATGCGCTGTGGACTAAGATGGATAATATTAAGATATTATGTTATGATTAGTATACTAGCGTATTTATTTTTTATTTTTGGTGATTAGTAACTTGGCGAAGCTATTATTTGATGGAAACTGCCGGAGTGGTAGGTTCACCTTGCGCTTGAGGCTAGTAGTCATTGTGTTACAATATTAGCGAACTTTTAACTAGATCGAGTGGATATTTCCGTGTGATATTCGGATACTACCGTTTGATACATTTTCGTTTTAAGGAGATATCCGGATAAAAGGATATTTGAATATCCGGAATGTAAGCAATAGTATATAGCTCGTTATCACTATAGACGCGTGAATAACCTGCCTGCCTCACATATTGAAAATTATTTGTTTTAAAGGGAAATTGTGGCATCAGACAATTAGCGTCTTTGACGCTACTTCTTATAGTCTGAATATGGTTTATGACATTAAATAGTAGACAGCGTTATTTTACAAATTTGCAGAGAAAGTTCAAATAAGTAATATAGGTGAAAGTTCAAATAAGTAATATAGGGTAATTATAAAAAAATCTTAAATATTCTGTCCTTTTTATATTTAAATTCAAAATGCGTGGTAATGCATTATTTTAACTGACATTAAATGTAGGATATATTAGTAACCTATCGGAGGCCATATTTTCCTATAATTTTCCCCATATAACGCTAACGGAAGCCTCTTACGCCAGCATTACATGATTGTGGAAACTTGTAAAGTATTTCAAAATTAGGCCAAACATAAAATGCCCAATTGTATACACTTTCAACCGGCTGCTATAATCTGAATAAAACCAGATATAAGCTCTGTTGTAATTACACGGAGCGACATGAAAGCGTGTTTACACCCTAATGTAAACAATTTATGTTATGTGATGTTCGAGATATTATATTAGCCGCGAATGAGACGTGATATTTGTTGTAAGGTTTGATTTGTAAACTCTGGTTGTTGCGTATCAAAAGCTGAGGCATAGTGATGTACAACAATATTTAACGTATCGACATTTAATCATAAACGATATTAATTTACTTTACTTCATGAAACAGGGATAAAAATATAATAATGTCTTTCTGAATTGTTTTACCGATGGTATAAAGTACAGTGTTGCAAATGCAAATTTATTTAAAATAATAATTTAATTTACAGCTTCTTATGTTAGGGCACAAAAAAGGGAAAGTGGCAATGTTTGCTACACTAATTTCCCTTCTTAAAATTGCTACTAATGTACCACAAATATTTTGTAGGGAGCTTCAAACTGCATTGTGCACAGTAATAGTGCCACAAGTTATGCCCATAGAATTATTCGTCTATATGTAATCGTTATCAAAGTATAACGCTCTATCAGTAAGCTACGTTCTTATGCTAGACTAGGATTGAAGCATACCACTGACAACGTCTATGCTATGCTTAAGTCCTAGAGACTAAGACTTTGAATCGATATATGTATCGATATTTCTTTTCATAGACTCTTAAACAGAAGACTCTGTTCTTGCTTAAAAAAGTAAAGCGAAGTTAGTGATAGAATATATGCTTTCCACAGCCGGGCATAGGGCTCCTCTTATTTATAAGAGAGTTTTAGGGCAAGGGAGTGTTCGTCGCGCTGCCCCAGTGCCTATTGAAGCACTAAAAATATCTTCGATTTTTATAATATCTCTGACATGCAGGTTTCCTCACGATGTTTTCCTTGATCGCCCGGGAATTAATCTAGGTTACTCGTGTACCATGAAGTTACGCTGCGCACTTCCACAGGAATTTCTTTCTTTTCTATTATTGCTTAGTTTCCTTATTCCTTCTACAGTGCGAAGCTTCTAAGCGTGCCATTTATATTTAGAGTGACAAAAGAGTTAATAGTTCGTGTGATTTTGTGGAGAAACGTGAATGCCACGTTTTTACGTAGTAGAGCCACGCTGCAGCTATTATGGTTGTATCGCAAATGGGTCGGCTCGACCAGGGTAAGATCACGCTCTCACAGAATACCAGCGCAAAATAGCAGCTTAATGCTGCAGTGTTTCGTATGAGAGTGTAGAGAACCCTTTATACTGTAAACAAGGCATTCCTTCTTAGTCTTCAGTGACAACTTAGTGACAATGCATTTGAATTTTCATTCTTGATCGATGATATATTTAGGTGTTCTTAATTGATGATCAGGTGGACTGTGTACTCGTTTGTACCCTGATTCAATAAAAAAAAAACATTGCTACTTAGTAGCAGAAATAGATAAAATGGCATCAATATAGAATCGATCTTTAGTAGAAAAGGGATTCTATCCAGACTATAAGCAATTTTAGGAATGTGCAGATTTTTAAGAGTTGATGGTTACTAAGGATTAATATGAACATATATACAACACATGACATATATTAAAATGAACTATGTCGGCAGATTTATTTTCTGAATAATTGAAACATAATTTTTTTGAAACATCAGCACAGCACTGCCTCTCAGTATTTATAGTTCAATCCATCTCCCGTTTATTTCTAGATAGATTTAAGATTATACAACTAACTGAATGACTGTTTGCTATCCAGTTATGTAGTTTATTAATAAATCTTACTGGGCACATCAACGACCTGCTAAAGCGCGGTATCCTTGTGTTCGCAGGGGACAGCGCAGTTGTGAAGGCTATCAGCCGAGTATTCGAGATAATGAGGCAGTGTTATGATATAAATCTCACATCAGGTCTGTTTGAGGTTATGAGAACTTTTTCAGCCCACTTCGAAAAAAGGAGGACGTTTACAATTCCATGTACAGTATTCTTTTTACGGCGATATCTACGGCAATTGTAATTCGATTTAGAGATTATTGTTTTTCAACAGACTTCAAAAAAAGAAGGAGGTTCTCAATTCATCTATATTTTTTATGTGTTACCTCAAAACTTTTTTCTTGGTAAACCGATTTTGCTGATTCTTTTTTATTTGAAAGCTGGTGCTTCGCATATAAATTTGATCAAGATTTCACCAGTAGTTTTTGCGTTATCCATAATAATTTAGTATTCAAGTGAGTTCGACTACATTGATGATGTTCTTATTTTATTATATTGAAGTAGGTTGTACACACTTGTATTAAATAGGTTGTACTTTACGGATGATCACAAATAATTTTGAGACAAATTCCACCCTTAAGGTTGCAAAATAGTATAGATGAAATTTTTAACATAACTCTTCAGACTACATTGAGGTTATATTCCTAACGCACTCATAACTGTAAAAAATCCCGATGTCATAGTTAGCACGGACTACCTTCCACTTTTGAATATCAAGTATTGGTCCGATCTAAGCAGAACGAGCTCAAAGTATTGCATTTAAACTCGATAAAATTTGTAAATGTAGTTTTTTTCAAAGATAAACTGCCCTGTGACTACGATTTTTTGTCTCTCAAGTTTGTGTCAAATTGATGCAAATAAAAACTAATTTAGTTTGTGTCGCTTCACATTCTGTGAAGAGTAGGACGTTTGTGATTTTAGTAACATAACATATTATTGCTTATGGAGACTGTTTATTTAAAAAAAAACACGCTGAAGCTTAGTTTCGTCGCATATAGGAACCTATTGTGTAGAAAACGTCAGTAATTTAGAAGGGACATTTCCACCCGGACATCATACCGTCAATTCATTGTGGCTCTTCCAATTTGCTCGGGTCAGGGTTTTATGACCCATGTCTAACAAAATGTTAGCTTATGAAAGTATGAAGAATTGGCCCAGGTGCCTATTCTTAGGCCTATTCCTTCATTTAGAACAAACTTGCTTGAAACCCACCTGATATTAAGTGGCTGCTGCAGCCCATGACACCTGCAACTAACTTCATAAAAAGAAACCTACAGATATGAAGACTCAAATGCAATGTCTATTGCATCAATTTGTACTCGTGGAAGGAAATGGGGAGATCTCCCACCGGGCAAGGTGTTCAGTCCAGGGAGCGGCCAACGCTCCGTGAGTTATTTCGGAGCTGTTTTATACATATATACTGCTTTACTTTGGAACTTTGATAGCGCGATTTAGGCTTCGATGTGTTTCGCTTGTAGCGTGACTACAGCGCCGCCACAAATCAATTAATTTATATTACACTTTTTAAGCTATTGAAGGTAATATTACGTAAAAGGATTAGTCCTGGTGAAGTGAAGTCCATAACTGAACATATATAACATAGGCTTCTTGAATTAATTGCCTCATGGGGGGATTTTGCCATTGTTTTTGTCACGTTTGGCAGAGTTGGCAACCGCAGTATTATCATTTACATATTGTTATCAAAATTTTACTGCTGCCCATGTCCTATTACTATTTCTTCTGTCGCCTCTTACGACACCGACGGGATGATATGGTGTCGAAGATATTCTTCACTACACAGGCAAAAATAAAACCTAAGAAAAGAGGAGATCGCTTTCGGGCAAGGTGCTCATCCCGAGGAGCGGCCAACGCTCCATGTAGTAGTATGGAACTGTTCTATATATAGCGCAGTGCTTCGGAACTTTGATAGCGTGATTTAGGCTTCGGTGTAATACACTTGTTGTGCGACGTGAGCGCCACCATATATATTTTGATTTTCTAAAATACATTGTTATTTTCACATAAAATAGGAAATAATTTACAGAATTGTGGACCTACTATATTGAGGTTAAAATACAATAACTTGAAATGTATGTCATGATATTACCTTTTACCTTTATACTCTTTATTCACATAAAAAATGTCATTTAAAAGCAGACTTTCTCCAGAGCCGACAAAAACGACCTGTGAATTCTTAGAACTTGTGGGAAAGGCGTTAAATTGCTCCGCCGCGCCGTAACGTAATAAACGTCATAATAATTACGCACTTTGCTTCCATTTAATACATGAAAAAGATAAGGCATTTGTCCACACCACAGAACACAATTACTCTTTATCAAGAGGTCCACACCCTGTTCTCAGTTCGTAAGCTAGTTTTTTAAAACAAAAGAAATAAAAACGGATGACCATTTGTGTATCATAAATTTGAAGTGACAAACGAACTTACGTCCACCTGATAGTAAGTGACTACTGGCGGCCTTGAACAGATGTGCTATCACCTCTTAGGACTCAGATAATGATGGAGTGCCTCACAGCATGTAATTTTATTACACCTATGGCTAAGTGGATGTTGTGGATCATATGTCTACCTTATATCCTTGATTATAAATAATTTTTTTTTCACACGTAAAGACTAAGATTGTCTTTTTATCAATAAAAGGGGATATTCTCATGAAACATATCAGCATTATGCTGCTATTTACTTTTGTTTTAGTGTAATAGTTTTCTATTTCTCCTTTTGCAATCGAACTAACCCTTTCACAAGGCAGTCATTAAATGCTGCAGCGTCGCTTTACCTTGTCTTTATTTAATGAGATATATAAAAGAAAGGAAAATTAATCGATTTGTAGCAGTGCACAAACATTCACAAATTCACTTATTTCGTATCTTACGTACTCGTATCAAAACGAATAAACTTAGACTACGCGGTCGAAAGGTCAATGTGCCTTGTTGTTAAGACAGTGACAAAACATTTGTACCTAGCCTTGTTTGTTTACGGATGGTAGCAGATGTCCAAGTGTTCCGGGAGCCACTGTTAGAAATAATCGGGTGAAATGGTAGCGCGTTGGTTTATTTGTTTTATAAAACTGAAGGCACAACCGAACTTACAGTCCACCAGATGTTACAATCAGTTGCTACAAATGGTACAGCAGTGCATGGGCACCTGCAGCCAACTTTAAACGAAAGCTACAGAAAAGTTGTCACCTCGGAAGACTAAGATGGAGTACTTTAAAGCGTGAAGTTTTTTTTTATAGGATAAGGGCGACAAACGAGTAAACAGTCCACCTGATGGTAAGTGGTAGCTGCGGCCCATAGACATCTACATCTATCCTCGTTTGCGAATCAAAATGCAGATGCGTTGTCACCCGTGAGGACTAAGATAGAATGCCTCATTTCCAGTAAAAAGGGCCTTCGGCCACCTGCTCTCGTCAAGCGAAACGCAGAGGTAAACCTCTACTTCACGCTGGTATTCTGTGAGGATGTGGTACCACCTCGGTTCGAGCCGGCCCATCCGCACGACAGCAAAAGAGAGTTATACTGGCTCTTCACTTTTGCGAAAGAAATAGGTGAGAGAGTGAGGTGAGACCTACCCAGATGGACACGTAGCCAAAAAAGGAGTCCTACAACTTAATAAAAAAGGTTAAGTTATCACTGTCTGCCATAGACGGCGCCACCAACAAAAATAAATGACGTCGTTCGCTTTCATATTACAACTTTTTGGCTCAATCAATCAATATAATTATTGTACACCAATACAAATTAGAACGAGGGTCATCTATTTATAAAGTAATAGGCCAAAATTGACCAAGCTTACCCGCAACCACCTTGGGACTCTAGTCGGAAATCAATTTGTTAGTAACCTTGCGATTTAATAACTTAATAGACGCCGTGCCGGCTTGTAATAAGCTTCTCACTACGTATCTACTGTATAATTTGGACAGGAAATTATATTTATTACTTATCGAAGTGATCTCTGAGTTGCGAGAAAGTTCTTTGTAATTGATTTGATGTATTTTAATAATATAACGGTAAATCAGGTATTGTACGCCCTTTTTTTTATAGGATAAGGGTGACAAACGAGTCCACCTGATGGTAAGTGGTTGCTGCGGCCCATAGACATCTACATCTATCCTCTATTACAAATCAAAATGTAGATGCGTTGTCACCCGTGAGGACTAAGATGGAATGCCTCATTTCCAGTAAAAAGGGCCTCCGGCCACCTGCACTCACCAAGCGAAACGCAGAGGTAAACCTCTACTTCACGCTGGTATTCTGTGAGGTCGTGGTACCACCCCGGTTCGAGCCGGCCCATCCGTGCGACAGCAAAAGCTGCCGCGTGGCTCTACCACCCTGTGGCGCCCACCATGCGCCTTGTAGTGACAGTATAAGAGAATTCACCACCACATTATACCATCACGTGGGTGTCGTAAGAGGCGATAAGGAAACACTGAAACTACATCATTAGTTTTATAGTTTAGCACCATTTCCTGATAATAACTCAAAATAAAAATAGAGCAACTATGGCAAAGAGCCGTGGTAGCTCAGATGGTTAGCGCTCGCTGTAAGCTTCACAGTACTCGAGCAACCCGGGTTCGATCCCCGCCGGCACTAATGAAATTGTTAATTGCAATTTTAAGTGCCGATTTATTTACACGTATTCAGCGGTGAAGGAAAACATCGTTAGGAAACCCGCATGTCTGAGAAATAAGAAAAAAATATTTCGAAGACGTGAAGTTCGCTAACACGCATTGGGGCAGCGCGGCGGACATTTCCTTGCCCTAAAACCCTCTCAGAAATGAGAGGAGGCCTGTGCCCAGTAGTGGGACGTAAATAGGCTGCAACTTTACTTTTAACTATGGCAAGTATTCCTTCTATGATGGAGGCATATGTCCAGTAATTGACTTTTGAGGGGCGGTAACGATAACGGTAATTTGCATTCATCATCATCATCATCATCATTATAGCCCTTCAAAAGTCCACTGCTCAACATAGGCCTCCCTCAAGGAATGCCAAGAAGCACGGTCCCGAGCCACCTGCATTAATTATTATTATTAATTAACTAGCTGTTCTCCGCGACTTCGCCCGTGTGTTTTTTAGGGTTTTTTATTATGTTGCGCGGAATCCTAATTCTTTTTCTAAAATATAAGTAGCCTAAGTTACTCCTTATAATGTAAGCTACCTGCAAGTGAAAGTCCCGTCGAAATCGGTCCAGCCATTTCGGAGATTAGCCGGTCTTGTTCCGGACAGACAAAAAATTAAAAAATTGTGTTTTTGTTATAAGAACCGTATATACTTTCATATGCATTTAGTAAAAAGCAGTTATTTTGATATTACAAACAGTCACTTTAATTTTTTTTTATTTGTATAGATTAATATTAATGCAGGTTCAAACAATTTTCATATATAGATTTAAAGAACACACTTAACTATTCTGAGAAGGAGCTAATTACAGCACTTTTTAGATCTAGTCAGGCATAGTTATTTTATTTGATATTTTGATCGAAAATTGACCAATGAAGTAAGCTGATTCATCGCGTAAAAAGACAAAGTGTTTTCCGTTCACCGAACAAAACGAACGCGAAATTGGGTAAATTACCGCCGTCCGCCTGGGAATAGTACATCCATCCTGCAATTGTTGTGACGACCGTGACGTTGTCGAGGTCAGATACAAGTTTACTGAGTAGCCCAGGTTTGAATCGCAACCCTGATAAAATATCTTTTCGGAGCTACACGAAAAAAATTTACACAGTGGCGTGGCAGGGGGCATTGCCCCGGCGGCGGATTTCTGTAGACGGTTTGGAAAAGAGTTGCTGACTTCTTAACTTTTTAAATGATGCCAGTAAAAGTTTAAAAAGAATTGAAACGTAGGTGTTATTAAACGTTATGAAAATAGATTCAACGTGGTAGTGCCATTCTGCAGCTATATTAGTAGTATAGTTGTAGCACGAATGGGTCGGCTCGACCGGGGAAGAGGACCACGCTCTCACAGAATACCAGCGTAAAATAGCAGCTTAACACTGCTGTGTTTCGTATGGTGAGTGTAGAGAACCGGATACCCTTTTTACTGGAAAAGAGGCATTCCATCTTAGTTCTCATGGGTGAAAACGCATTTGCATTTTTATTCATAAACGAGGATAGATGTAGATGTCTATGGGCCACAGCAACCACTTACCATCAGGTGGACTGTGTGCTCGTTTGTCACCCTATCTTATAAAAAAAATAGAGATAATCTACACACGTTAAGTTTACAAATACAGGATAGATTTCCTCTGAGGACTAAGATGGAAAGCCTCGTATCCAGTAAAAGGCGTCTCCAGTTCTCTACATTGTTCAAAAGAAACACAGATGCATTAAGCTGCTATTTCACGTTGGTATTCTGCGAGAGCGTGGTCCTTCCCGGTCTAACCGACCCATTCGTGCTACAACCATTATATAGCTGCAGCAAAACATTCCTTTGGGAAGGCCTATGTTCAGCAGTGGACTTGTGAAGGGCTGTGATGAGGATGGTGATAATTGTTTTCATGTAATAAAGACTATAGAAGACTTCCAATGATTTTATATTGTTTAAGATACTTGCGTGCATGAGATGAATGGGACGTATTTCAGCTCTAGTTGCTAAGGGCGGCAGAAACCTAACTGAACCACTAACACAAGCATGTAGAGTGTTTTGAGATTACCCTCGAGTCTTAGATGACGTAAAAAATACAGTATTTCATTAGTCTGGGTTTTATCGTATTGTTGTGAAACTAATAGTGTTGACTGCGTCTGTATATGTCTAGTGGTCGTAAGCGCGACTGCTGTTCATGTGTCGCGTACCGGGACAAGTTCGAATCCCCGGTCAGACGAAAATCAGTTATGGGGTTTTTGTCAAGGAATTCTTAGTAGCTGGCCGGAGTAAGGAAGTTGGCGGTGTTTTACTCCCGTGCCTTTAAAAATACGTAAAGCCGTTGGCTCTGCGGCTGATCTATCAGTCGTTCAGTTAGAACTGTGAGAATGGGATAAAGTTACAAAGGAACATACAGTCCTCGTGCTGGGAAGTTGCTTTATCAGCCCTGAATTATTAGTTTGGAATGATTTAGAGCTCTCTGTATCTTTCAGACCGGAACGTGGCCCAGACTGACTTTGGCTAATAAAGAGTGCACCTGTGCAAACACCCGTGCATTGTAATACTGTTCTGCACAGATGGCTCGTCTTCGCTGAGACTTGACTCGGTTTGGAGGACGTTATTAAGTTAAGTTTTGTTACTTAAATATTCTTTTTCATTGTTACAGAATAGCGCGCCAATGTGGGAGGAGTTCATATCGAAGGCGACCAAACTTCATTCGGCCTTAAAGTAAGTTTATTTTTATAATGGCTAAAGGAGCGCACATTTTTTCAGAACCCAAACACTGCTTAGATCTTCTTAATATCCGTTTGGTTGTTTTAATGTACCTAAAGATGAAATATGTTATCAAAAAGATTATATTTTTCGTAAGTAAACATTATTATGTCATACCTAAAATTCTAACGACTGATGAAAACGTTGTTATAATCCGCAAAACATGTATCTATTTTTTTTTTATATAAGTAAGGTTGACAAACGAGCACTCCATCTGATGCCAACTGAATGCCACCTACTATTGATTTAGAATCAAAATGCAGATGCACTGATACCTCTGGTAACTTACATATTATATGAAATGCAAATGATATCTCTATATAGAAATCTATTGCTGTAAGTGAGTCTCGCTAAAACTCAAAAAAGGCTCGACCGATTTTGATGATTTTTTTTTGTGTGTGTGTTTGAATGGGTCCTTAGATGGTTTAGAATCACATTTGGTGTTTCTTATCAACTCCAATAGTTACAGATACGACCTATAGTAATAAATTTCGCACATCATATATGTATAACTAGTGAAATTTTTAACATGTAGTAACGTTGCTCAAGTAACTGTCATCTCACTGCTTGTCTATTCTCACTCCAAAGTCGTAACAGACAACTGTAAAGTAAACTGTCATAGCTTCCAATAGATAGCCCTATATCATTCTTATTTACGCCATACGTGAAATACATAGACGGTAGATAGCTAGCGATAAGTCGGTACTTGATCAAGAATGGCGATTATGTCATACGGAGTTGGAGGTATGACCAGTATGTATCGTTAGTTTGTCTTTTCACCGTAAATAGTAAAAATCAGCCCTGCCTTGAGGTGGTAACCGGAGTATTCCAAGACACCACGTAAATGTCCCGGTAGCCAGATTACCACCTCAATATGACGCTTTTACAGGTGTTTATGTCATAAGATCGCGCAGTGTAGGAATATCTATTACCCCATATTGTCCCGTGTGTCTCTATGAGAGAATACGTACCTCATACGTACATATTAGTAAGTTGTAGTGGCTATGGGCTGGCCATATAGCTCGAAGAACCGGAAGAACAAGGTTCTCGAGTGGCAGCCTCGTATTGGTAGGCGAAGTGGAGCGCGACCCCTCCCCCCCACTAGATGGAGCGGCGACCTGGTGAGACATGCAGGAAGTCGATGAATGCAGGTGGCTCAGGACTGTGTTTTTGTTATTCCTTGGGGGAGGCCTATGTTCAGCAGTGGACTTTGAAGGGCTGTAATGATGATGATGTCTCTATGAGGCGACATAGGAAAATAAACCAGGAAATCGGCAGCTGCATCTTCCTAACAACAACTAGAAAATAAAAAACTGTGGTTGCCGTCCCGCTTGCAAAGCACGGCTACTATTAAATTAACTTAATGAATAAATGAATAAAAAAGTAAAGATTAGATAAATTGCAACGCCAATAGGCCGACGCCGAATTAAAGGGGAAATAATGAAAAATGAGAATTGAAGAAAACAAAGGGACACTGCGCTATACTTTGGGTACAAAAGACACTGTAACTACAATGGGCTATGGAAGTAATAATTGCCTTTTTGTGTGAAATACTGAGTAAAAACAAGTAGATTGTGATCACGCTCCGGGTCGATTACGGACTATGCCTTTAGGTTTTGTCCACTTGGGATATCTTCTTCTATAGTATGTGCCAAATCGATTGAGAAAAACGGACAATGACCTTTCGGTCGTTTAACCAGGGGTTACAAACCTTCAATATATAGGCACATTTTATATGTAGTACTTTCTTTATTTATAATGATTTTTTTATAATGATTGATATAATATATATTTATTAACTATTATTAAAAAGTTATGTGAAAGATCGCTGTAGAAGAAAAATCATCTATTGTTATAAAGTACTTTATTCATTTAACAACAAAAAACATTAATTTATAACACATATAAAGATTCGAGTGATAACGACACCGAATAAGTACGTACTTATGCAAAAGATAAAACTTTATTTTTAATATTATATAAGAACTTTATTTTTATTCGGTGCAATCATCACTCGTATCTTCACTTGATGAACTATCTGTAACATTAATTATAAAGCGATCTGCAGTTTGGTCAATTCTATCATCCATGCCACGCATTTTTTGTTCAACCTTAAGGACATGCTGAACACAGTTTTTCCATTTATCTGGCGTGATTTGAGTTAAACCATCTTTAAGTAAATTTTTAACATCTTTTAACTTGAAAATTGTATTTTTTCGTGCAACGTACCCTTTCACATCTGCCCACACAAGTTCAATGGGGTTAAGCTCACAGTGATAAGGAGGTAACCTTACCACTGTGATGCTTTTTTCTTTTGCCATCTCGTCGGTGACGTAACTTCGATAGTTATCTTTAACTGCCTTTATTTTTTCCATTAAGTGGGTCTTTGTGTCCGAGGGCACGTATGCGATCTGTTTAGATTCTAGCCATTCCTGCATATTTTGTTTCCGCCAAGACATTGTTGGGGTTTTTTCTAAACGTCTGGAGTGGTAACTAGCGTTATCCATAACTATGACATCGCCGCTTTGCAGTTTTTCTATTACTTTTCTAAACCAGTCCTCGAAATGGAGAGCGTCCATACTCTCATGGTAGTCACCAGTAGATGATGATTCAAATACCCAATCACATCCCTCCAAAAAGCCATTTTCATTGCCAACGTGTACAACTATTAATCGCTTTCCTTTACCCGAAGGGGCTTTCGCGCCAGTAGAGTAGCCTTCTAACCGTGATTGACGAGAAGATTCAATTGTGGTGTCTTCCCATACCTTTCCCATAGTATGACCTGCGTTAATCCATGTTTCGTCAAGGTAAAAAATGTTACGTCCCTCGTTTCTTAATATTTGTATTTCTCTCAAATATCTGGTACGCCACAGAACTATCTCTGGGCGATCTATTAGACCACTTTTTCTGTTTCTCTTTATATATTTGAATTTTAAATGGCGCAACACACGTCGCAGGGAAGTTTTGCTCAAGTTTGGCAACTGGTCATCTTGATTTATACTGAGCAAAATTTTGTCTAAAGTCGGTAATTCTCCTGCAAGAAAGAACTGATGCACTTTCGCTCTTATAGCCGATTTATCAAAATCGTCCAACTTGTCAATTACAGACTTTTTTCTTTTATTAATTATTCCCTTTTCTGGTATTTTATGGGAATCTCTATACACGCTTAATACGCGATATATAGTGCTCTTGCTGACTCCTGAGATCTCCGAAACCTTTTCTACCATATTAACGTTTGAAGGATACACGTCTTCGGGCCAGGTGTTTTTGACATATTTGTATACATTAATGATAATCTCTTGTTCCCCGACCGACAAAGTGGTAGGTTTTCTCTTTTTTACTGGTGACGTTAAAGGTGCTCCAGAAGATGGGCCTGTAAATAAATGACAAAAATATACTACCATAGTACTACATCACATAAATACATATTGTTTTAGAAAATAAATACCACATGGTCACATAAAAAGAGCGCTTTAAGAAATAGAAAGGCTACGTCGTCGCATTTGTACCTATTTGTACGTACCTGCTACGTTTATTATGGGTCGGCGACGTCTCTTTCCACTTGATGTTGAAGGACCGGGTCCTTCACCAAATTCTCCTGAACTCATGTCGATTTAGTAACGACCGTCACAGTAAAACTAATATAACAGATTCAAAAAACAAAAACTTAACGATATAACAAATTTAGCAGTAAAAACTCAACTAAAACAATGCAATGAATGCTATGAATTACCCGAGACGTACACACGCAAGCGCTATCCGAACACGAATGAAAACAAAATGGCGGACCGGCCCAAAAAAGGTGACGCATCTCTGGCTGCCATTGTCACGTTTCTTTTAGAACGAACTGACGTAACGCGCGTTTTGTTTATTTTAAAGGGATGAATTTGCAAAAGCTCAATATGGTGATTATATTGCTTCAAATATTTTTTTAATATGAAACTGTTATTAAATGAATTGCTGCGTTACTTACCATAAATTGAAATATAAAATATAACACATTTTTCGCGATGTACCGTAAGATTTTACTATGTTTATAGGAACCACAGACAATATTATTTAAGAAACAAAAAAACAAAACATATGTGCTGACCTAGAAGTGGGAATAATATCAATATTTAAATATTGTTATCACATCTAAATTGAGATTTTGTAAGTTACGCCTTTTGACACTCGGCTCATATCTGAGGTCATTGTCCGTTTTTCTCAATCGATATGGCACATACTATATGTATTAATACGTAGAGGAAATACTTTGTACCCCTTTAAGTACATTGTGCGCACGGAGGGGAGTGAGATTTGGCATAGTTAAAGTTTATATAGGATAGGAGTGCAGAAAGCTAAAATGTATATATAATATGTGTTACAAATACATCTTAAATTATGACATTCATTGCTAATCTTAAAATCTTCATTTGCGCTCACAGAACAAAAGTCACAATCAATACGTTTTAGCACAGAGTAGAACTTATCGCCAAATAACTTTAAAATGTTCATCATCATCATCATCATCATTACAACCCTTCACAAGTCCACTGCTGAATATAGGCCTCTCCTAAGGAATGCCACAAAGCACGGTCCTGGCCACTTGCATCCATCGACTTCCTGCATATCTTACCAGGTCGTCACTCCATCTAGTCCTACACTTCGTACGCTGGTACGAGGCCGCCACTCTAGAATTTTTTCTCGCTCAGACTCACGGAATATTAACGGAATAGTGTAGGATAAGACGTGCTCATGGATCGCTATTCACACTTGCGTGTGGCTCCAACGATGATGTGTATAGCCGCCCATAGAAGTTAATGCATATTCAAAAGCCGAAGGTAGCCGGGATAACTATGACATCTGAACATCAAACCGTAGTGACCGTGACCGTCACCATGGGTGCTGAAAAGTACCTAAACGTAGTGAATGAATATGAGTAAAAAAAAGTCAAAATAAACGGGATAAAATCTGTAAATATATATTTATAGCGTGTATTCAATGTGTAATATTCGCGTAAATATATAAAATCATTACGAAGATTGTTGATTTTTAGGTCTGGCATGTGTTGTTACTAAAACTGAGCTGATAATTGTATCGCAGCCTACTCTTAGCTTAACACATAAGGGTTACATCGGATACGGGTAGTTTCGTGGCGCTGAAATATATTTGCGCAAGTGATCACATCAAATTATTCTTATGTTGCCTGTCGCTGTGGTCAAGAATAGACCAGTTAGCTAAACATTGAGAGTATCGCTGCCCTTGTCAACTATTGCAAAAACAAGACAAGATCTAACCCTAATGCTGATCACGAGATGCCACCTCGTTAATAGATAAAGGCCTCACAAACGGACGGCGAATACGATAAAGGAGTACAATGTAACGTACAATATGAATGCACCTTAACAGTCAGGTCCCGAATGCGATAATCGCGTTCGTTTAGCGACAATTGAACGATTGAAGCGTTTCATATAGAAGGTCATGTGCTGGTCTTAACTGTTGTGTTTATAATATTAGAGATACACATGATTTACGTGGTTGAGTAATGCTGCAGCTATATTATGGTTGCAGCATGAATGGGTCGGCTCGACTGAGGTAGGACCACGCTCTCATAGAATACCAGCGTAAAATAACAGCTTAATGCTGCTGTGTTTCGTATGGTAAGTGTAGAGAACCGGAGACCCTTTTTACTGAAAATGAGGCATTCCATCTTAGTCCACGAGGATGACAACGCATCTGCATTTTGATTCTTAATCGAGGGTAGATATAGATGTCTATAGATCACAGCATACACTTACCAACAGGTGGGCTATGTGCTTGTTTGTCACCTTTATTCTATAAAAAAATGATGGTAAGTTGCCCCTACAGATGTTTTATCACCACTGTGTCTGTAATTATATTAGTTAATAAAATAATTTATACATACATTATAATTAATAATTTATACATTCATACATACATTTTATACGTGGCAGAGCCATGCTGCAACTATATTATGGTTGTAACATGAATGCGTCGGCTCGACCGAGGAAGGACCACGCTCGTAGAATACCAGCGTGAAATAGCAGCTTATATGTATAGTTCTGATGTGTTTCGTATGGTGCGTCTATAGAACCGGATCCCCTTTTTACTGGAAACGAGTTGCATATTGTAGTGGCATTGCATTGCATGATATACAAAGCCATAAGGTGTAAATTAGATTAATTGTAAAGTAATCTAACATATAAAGATTAATGTTTGTTTGTTCGTATTTTATGCGCTGCCATACCGTTCATGTCATCACTGGCAACACGCACTGGGTGTACAGTCTCGTTTTCAAGTTTTGAGGTATACCTATACGTATGACATACGGAGCTGAGACGTGGTCCTTCACTGCTGGCCGGATGAGGAAGCTCAAGGTCGCTCAGCGAGCTATGGAGAGGGCTATTCTCGGAGTTTCTCTGCGTGATAAACTCAGAAATGAGGATATCCGCAGTAGAACCAGAGTGACCGACATAGCCCAACGGATTAGTAAGCTGAAGTGGCAATGGGCCGGCCATATAGCTCGAAGAACCGACTACCGATGGGGAAGAAAGGTTCTCGAGTGGCAGCCTCGTACCGGCAGGTGAAGTGTAGGGCGTCCCCCCACTAGATGGAGTGACGACCTGGTAAGATATGCAGGAAGTCTATGGATGCAGGTGGCTCAGGACCGTGCTTTGTGGTATTCTTTGGGGGAAGCCTATGTTCAGCAGTGGACTTGTGAAGGGCTGTAATGATGATGATGATGATACCGTTCATCAGATTAGTACGTGGTAGAGCCATGTTGCAGCTATATTTCTGGTATAGCTGTAACACGAATGGTTCGGCTCGACCGGGGAAGGACCACGCTCTTTCAGAATATCAGAATAAAATAGCAGCTTCATGCCGCTGTGTTTCGTATGGTGAGTGTAGAGAACCGGAGACCCTTTTTACTGGAAACGAGGCATTCCATCTTAGTCCTCACGGGTGACAACGCATCTGCATTTTGATTCGTAATCGAGGATAAATGTAGATGTCTATGGGCCACAGCAACCACTAACCATCAAGTGGACTGTGTGCTCGTTTGTCACCCTTATCCTATAAAAAAAAAGATTGCGGTAAAACTTTGTCAAGTTATTGCTTGCACTTGCGCAAATGTTAGAGGCATATACAATTAACTTACACTAGGTGACACGCGCATTGTACCCACAATTTATTTTGTAAGTTTCTAGCTCATTCAGTTTCAATTATTGTATTTTCATTCCTATTAAAACAATATAACTCATCCAAAAAAAAAAATACGATATTTCCTCAATTATTTCTTCTGAGGTAGCAATGCGCCGGGTATCGGCTACTATTAAAATTAAAAAAAAAAAAAACTTTCGGAATTATACGAGTATCACTCAATGTGTGCTAGCCTTGCAAGAAATCGTCATTTGTCTCCATATGGAAAATGCTTATATCTAGCAGTAGATACAAATAAAGTATATCTTATGAAGGGTAACAAAGAAATAGTTCGTAATGTTTGACACATTTAATTTGTCGACAGGTCAGCGTTGGTAGCCATAGCGGCATTCCTGGACGCTTTCCAGAAAATTGCTGACGCTGCTACAAATGCGAGAGGTAAGCCCTTTTTCATAAAGTTATCAGGTAGTAGTTGCAATAAAAACACTTAAATGAATTAATGTTATTGGTCTGCTTAAACTTATTTTGTTATTTGACAGTTTATTTGGCGTTATTTAGATTTAAGATGGACAATGACCATTTATTTTATTAATTTTTCAAGTCATTAACCCTCCTGGCATTACTCTATCTGTTCGTAAAGTTTTATCACAATCGTGTTAGCCATTCCTAAGATTAGCCCGGACACACAGACAGACGAACAATCATTTTAAAAATGGTAATTTATGTCTTAATAGCATAACATTTTTACGTGGTAGGCCTACGCTGCAACTGTATTAGCCGCTCGTAGCACGAATGGGTTCCCCGGCTCGACCGGGGGAGGACCACGGTCTTTACGCCTTCATCGTACACTGCTAGGTATAAGCCTTCATCGTACACTGCTAGATATAAGCCTTCATCGTACACTAGGTGGCGCGCGTATTAGAACTAGTATCGCCCGTTGTCAATCAGATATTCGTCCAAGAGGCAGAGCCGAAAATAGTCTATATCAGTCTATATTTTTACAGTGGTAGAGCCACGCGGCAGCTTTTGCTGTCGCACGGATGGGCGGGGTGATACCACGACCTCACAGAATACCATCGTGAAGTAGAGGTTTACCTCTGTGTTTCGCTTGGTGAGTGCAGGTGGCCGGAGGCCCTTTTTACTGGAAATGAGGCAATCCATCTTAGTCCTCACGGGTGACAACGCATCTGCATTTTAATTTGCAAGCCAGGTTAGATGTAGATGTCTATGGGCCGCAGCAACCACTTACCATCAGGTGGACTGTGTGCCAGTTTGTCAACCTTATCCTATAAAAAAAAATATCATAATCATAATCATCATACTATAAACATAATTTACAATAAAATGCTACGCTCAGTCAAACGGATATTAGAAGTTAGAACAGGTGCCTCAGGTGCGCGGTCAAACATGTCGTGACCACCGACATAATAAAATCAATTTCTTGAGGCTGAAACTTTATGAACTTTTGTTTTTTTATATGTAAATCAAAATTATGATAGTCAGTGAACGTCCTATGGGGACACAGCTGGTCAGTCAGCTGTAATGTACGTAGCGAGGTTTATAGGGGTGCAATTCGTTTATTAAGCATCAATTTCTTTTAGTAACTACTACTGGCTATATTATTAAGTGGCGAAGCTTGCGAAGTCACTTATTGATTTCACGATGTCTGTCCGTCTGTCCTTCCGTCTGTCCCACGATTATCTCGAGAACGGTTTCGAATTTTCAAATTCTGTTTTCAGCAATCGATTACTGATCACCCAGGCATCTGAACCTTCGCCACTTTGCTATGCTGTTAGCTTGCTAGGTTTATTAATAAATAAAATGGTCAGTCAACCAGTGAATAAGAAATGATTTTTTTTTTGCTCTCTATAGATGTTACACACGGCAGCTCGTCTTTTATTTTAATAAACCTAGCAAGCTAACAGCATAGCAAAGTGGCGAAGCAATCAGCTTTGTAGCGGTTTCTAACGGAAAAAAAAAATTCAAAATAGGAGGTTCAGATGCCTGGGTGATCAGTAATCGATTGCTGAAAACAGAATTTGAAAATTCGAAACCGTTCTCGAGATAATCGTGGGACAGACGGACAGACGGACGGATAGACGGATAGACGGACAGACGGACAGACATCGTGAAATCAATAAGTGACTTCGCAAGCTTCGCCACTTAATAAGGCACTTCCGTCGCAGTTGTGGACACAAAGTATAATATTTGCAGGGAATGCAAAGGGTTTTTACCTCATACAGCTAAGAACGTAATCAAATTGTTTTCATTGAATTGAATAAAGCTTTTCGGAAAAATCATGCCGGTATGTTTAGTTTATTTCAATTGCCGTAACGGCAACTGATACACGTGTATTTTCTTTTTATGCACATCTATTGCATAGTAACTTTCGAAATATATAAGTTTCATTTGCCTCCTTTTATTATAAATATAAAAAAAAATTCTCAATTTTCGATGTTCACGTATGAGTATTAATAAAAAAAAAAAACAAGA
The DNA here is from genome assembly GCA_033319125.1 of Parnassius glacialis. NCBI lineage: Eukaryota > Metazoa > Arthropoda > Insecta > Lepidoptera > Papilionidae > Parnassius > Parnassius glacialis. The sequence goes on along the minus strand of JAVANC010000023.1, from coordinate 28,149,585 downwards.
TCTAAGCGTACAGACGCTCCCCGCAGTATGTACGCTTAGATCTTTAAAACTACGTAAAGAATTTTGATACGGTTTTCATCGATAGACAGAATGATTCAAGAGTAAAGTTTATATATGTATAATACATGCATAGTATATATTATGAAATTCTTCCGTTTGTGTATGTGACTGAACTCCTAAACTGCTGGACCGATTTTGATGAAATTTTGTGTGTGTGTGTGTGATTAAGTTGATTACAGAATGATCTGGATTCACAATTGGACCCGGTACGTGGCGTTGTTGTCGAGATCCAGAACCGTGCGAATTCGGGGCAGAACGCTAGTTTATTATAAATATTTAAAAAAAAGGTTACTTCAATTTTCGATGTTCACGTATTAATAATAAAATGATTCTTGAGTGTTAAAATTAAATACAAAATAGCAGTTATGTTGGCATAGCCTATTAAAAAATGCACATGTTTTAATTACATTCTACCTCATAGTAATTACTAGCGTAATTTAATTACTCTAAGTATTTTACTATGCTTAGTGTTAAGCCCTGTATTTAAAAAAAAGAATAAAAAAAGAAATAAAACACGCAGGTTACATACTATGTTTATACGGTAAAGTGATTAACGACTAATGCGTTTTTTTCTTTTTATCTTTTAAAAAGAATATCGCTCAAGCGCCTGGAAAATTTGTTATAGCAAATCTTACTAATCAACGTTGCTATGAAATGTTGTTGTTATTCCATAATATGTATTATGATGAAGCGAGCGGCAAATAATGCGTAATGATCACGTACACGGATTTTAAAATTTTATTGTATATATTTAAATCGAATATCGATTTCAGCCACTAGCTCCAAGTCTTAGTACATTATTACGCTTTATTGGTCGGCTTAACCTACGTTTTTACGATTTATTGCTATGTTTAACGCTAATAATAAATTTTAATGTTAAGAATTGTTAATATTTCTATATATAAAAATTAATTGCTGTCCGTTAGCTAAAACTCGAAACCGGGTCGACCGATTCTGATGAAATGTTTTTGTGTTTGTTGGAGTGGATCCGTGGATGATTTAGATCCACAATTGGGACCGGTAGGTGGAGCTGATCCAGAAATCACCGGTGCGAAGTCAGGGTGGACCGTTAGTTATTGTATAAAAAGCCCAAAATCAGTCATTTTTATCATCAATCTAAGTCTTCAAGTCTACTGCTTAACATAGACCATATAGAGCCGCCCTGAGACACCTGTATCTACTTGTCGACTCGCTATAATGTTTTAATATTTAACTGAAAAATTATATACAAGTCAAGTCAATATAAAATAGAAATAATAATTAAATTAACGTATATTATGATTAACTTATTTTTATACACTCCTAAAATATTTTTTGAATAATCTTGTGTCATATTATACTCTGAGAGCGACTAGTTAATCTCTTTAAAAATCAAAAGATTTTAAAACATCAAATTGCTGTTTTATGTAGAATTCACTTTTACTTTTTTTTTAAGTTTTCGTCATTATTGGGATGTCGCTGCTGCCCATCTTCTAATTTGTTTCCCTCTGTCTCCGCTTACGACACCCACGGGATTACATAGCGTAGTGGATATTCTTACACCACCACTACACGGTATTGCATATTATAATGATTTATTTGCACAGACATCATTTAGATTGTTATTATTTAGTACCATTACAATCTGCCAAACTTGGTGTTCATTTAAAATTTATTATAATTTATACTTGCGATCGTTGTCACTTGTTGGAACTCCAGGTTCATATTTGCGACTTAGATAAACACTTGTAGGTACTATAATAATATAGGTTATGTCCTACTGTACTGTAACAGACACCGATAATACGTTCAAGACCGTGTTTACAAAATTTTGTTGACTTCGAAGATTCAAAATCAAAAAGGATCACCCTTCGTTTGTGTGGAGAGCACTCGGTTCATCATCATCATCATCATTACACCCCATCACAAGCCCACTGTTGAACATAGGCCTCCCCCAAGGAGTGCCACAAAGCACGGTCCTGAGCCACCTGCATCCATCGACTTCCTGCATGTCTTACCAGCACTCGGTTACTTTCTTTTAATTTCATAACACTTAGCGAGCAATCAGACTTTAACCCCTATTAATGTCGTTGATGTTATTAATCATTTCTTTACTCTAGGTCGTAGAAATAATACACAGCGTGGTTTTCTTAACTTTACTTTTTTACTTTATGTAAAAAAACCGTCTTACTATAAAGTTTTCTCTCGTATCGTGACGGCGTTTCGTTACCGTTACCATTACAGCCTACTAAAACCCACTACTGAGCACAGGCCTCCCCCATTGATTGCCCCACAATGGGGGTATGCAATAGTAACCGCGCTTGGTAAGCGGGTTTGCAACCGCAGTTTTTTTTATTTTTAGACGTTATTAGGAAGACGCCGATGCCTATCTCCTGATTTGATTCCCTCTGTGGCCTCTTACGACACCCTCGGGATGATATGGGGGTAGCGGATATTCTTACACCGCCGCCACACGGCAAAAGTAAACGAGTTTTATATTTGAGAAGGATTAAAGAAGGAAAAATTATTTGCAGGCCATACCACATAATAAATAATAGTACTACGTAGCCATACAAACACTTCCCGTGCAGTATTTGAACCCGTGGCCGCAGTGCCACGAACGAACGCTTAGACACTGTGCTGTTTTACTTTATTTTATATACCTACGCAAATATATGTTATATTATACATAAGCACGTAGGCGACAAAGCTTTGCTTTGGATGAAACCTATCTAGATAAACTTGGAAAGTGAAATATTATCTAAATACAAATCCATTTCCTCCAAAATCTTTAGAGCCGTTTCTGAGAAATATACATATCTACATGTATACACAATACACGTATATTATATATACAAGAATTGCTCATTAAAAGCATAATATGATAAATGTCAATGTCGTAAATTTGATTCGTCAAGACTACAGTGTCCCGACGCAATGGTCTACATTTTTTATAAGACAGTTCGAGCTTCCTAGTTCAATCCAGTTTATTATGATTGTATTCATTAGAATAGGATCTCTCTTTATTGCATCATACTGTCGATCCAGTCCAAATACTCGTACACGTTGGTGTATACACCAGGCAAATTCTCTACACCACATCCTCCTAAGCGGTAACTGAGAACACCAACGGCTATATAGTAATCATCAGTTTGAAACATTAGTGGTCCTCCGTAATCACCAACACATGTTTGTTGATTCTGTTCACCTCCGGCACATATCTGTTTGTTGGTGAGCGTCATTGTGGATAGAGAACGCCTACATATCTTCATCGGTACATAAGGCAATACGGCGTCTTTCTTCACGTCACTGTAGTTGACATCATTGCTGCCCCAGCCCGCTGTCAAGAGGTGTGCTCCGGCGTTGATTTTTTCTAAGTAGTCAGTCCTTGGAAGGCATATTGGTTGGACGTAATCTGTAAAAGTAATTCGTTATTAGATATTAATTAAATTTTTAGAGATGATTAGTAGCTTTGACGCTACCAGTCTCTGCCTTGGTTATATTACCTACTAGAGACAGGTGCAATGTAATTGAGAAAAAAAGAAGTTTGCTTCGCAAAAAAATTTTGAATATTTTTTTTTTATCAAAGTCTAGCTGTGGCTGCGAGTAACCTTTTCGGTTGCGCGTAATATTTAATCTTTGATAACTTCTAAAGTATTCATTAAAATGATATAGTGTAAAAGACAATTATAATTTACATTTAATACCCATAGTCACTAACATATTTATCTGAATAAGGAATAGTACTAAATAAAAGCAAAGAACGTCGAAAATAACGTAATATTTTTATAATAAAATAAAAATTAGTACTGTGACTCAACCGTAGGAAATAGACATATTCGATCGCGAAGTGTTCTCTAGGATTTTTGAAGAACTACAATTTTCTAGTACATTATTTTGATGTGCCTTAAGGTGAAGCTGAGGTATTTATTACACATATAACCTAGGTAAGACATGAAAATTGATTTTTTGGAGACCGCGTTATAAAATATACTTTTTTTTTTATAATTACACAAAAGCTTAATTAAGTAGGATATGATTTATACTGGGTATTCCAGTAATGGTGGATAATCTGGTACGTACGTATTCGGGCGAAGGGAGGTGGCCTCGGTTCCCTAAAAAAATTTTTCCCGAACGGTTCGCGCTCTACGTCATGTTTTATAAAATTCCGAAAATTCATACTTCTGCTCACATTTGTGGTCATCACGTCCGCAGTTTAATGTCTAGATCGGATTTTTTTCTTTTAATGTGTTCCCTAATAATGATGTTTCTAAATTACCTTTAAAAATTTTCAACTACTATGGGATTTTTTTTTAACTTTATTTAACTGTTTAGTTTGAGCACCTGTGGTGAAAAAGAAACGTGGGATCTGTGTGGCCAACCATTTAAAAAGTTTTCCTGCGATTCTAAAACAGTAACATACCATCTAGGTACTTAATGTCATTACTCACTGAGCTATAGCCGTTAATGTGTAGAAGTAGGCATCTCATTACAAAATTATTTGCAGATAGTTTTTTTAACATTTCATGTATTTATTAGGTAAGTACATCTGTCGCCCTTGAAAATTTTACTTTACTACCTGCTCGCCTTGTTTGGACGAACTCTGAGCTGTGTGAGCGAGACAAACAGTGAAACTTGACATGTTCTATTATGTACAGTTGTGAAAATATGGTTTGTACTGTTTTCCATTTGTTAAGGATGCGTAACTTAGTGAGAAGAAAATAAAACAAGTTATATCCAATTTTTTTTATTTAAAATAATTTACAGAAAATGCTCGAACTGGCCGCCTCCTGCCCTTATGCAGGCTCTACATCTTTTTACAAACAATCTTTCTAAAAGTGTTTGATAATTTTTGGTTGAAATAACCCCTGCTGCCGTCTGTGACGCGAAGTCTAAGTTCGTCGATTGTTTCAATTGTTTTTTTTATAAACTTGCTCCTTCAGGCAGCCCCAATAAAAAAAATCTAAAAAGCGTGGTCCTACCCCGGTCGACCCATTTGTGCTACAACTATACTAATAATATAGCTGCAGCATGGCTCTACCACGTAAATGAAAGTGAAATAGCAACAAAGATTGACAGAATAGGAGTGGAATAATTTGCCGACGTTTGTCTTTCCGTCCGTTTACAACCTGGGTGTCGTCAAGGCAAAGAGTGAATAGAATATAGTGAATAGATTTATATTTGTGTTTTTTCGTCCGATGCGATAGGATTTCAGTTCTAATTTGGGTAGTTATAATGCGTAGGTACCTGAGTATTGCGCCTTATTTGCCAGCTTCACCAATCCTATGTCGTTCTGATAGGTGTTCCAGTAGAATTCCGGATGCCTCTTACTCCACTCGATGGGTATTATGATGTTTTTGATGTATTCGTATCCGCTCTCCTTCGGTGCGATGTCCACCGGGTTGGTCGTGTTGTATTCCGATAGACGGGTGAAGGTCCTGTAATTTGTCGCAGGATTTAAAATTTTATTTTATTATTTTTGGAAAACTTACAGCTAACATTAAAATTAACAGTAAATAATAAATGAATAACAACTAGAAGGCCATTTAAAAGTTTTTACTTATAGACAATATGAACTTAAAAACAATAATTCTAGTCGGTAAAAGATAAACATCGATGAAAACAATTACACCAAATTAACAAAATTAAACAGAAAAACAGTCAACAAAAAAAAATTTTCGCTAAAAATATTTTTGATTTGAGAAATACTGGTATTGAACAGATCCAAGTCAACGCTATTGGAAATGTCATTAAAAGTTCTGCATGCACGTATCATAAAAGAATTTTCCATGTATTTAGTCCAGGTATGCGGCACATGGAGTAAGCGAGGCTTTATTAATAGGGTAGCTCTTGTTGTAAAGCCTAACTCGGTACTCGTAGGTCCGGACAGTCAACATTACCATTTGCCAATTTAAAAAGATAAAACATATCTGCTATGCGCCTACGTTAGTACAGAAGTAAAAGATGAAAGTTTTTACTCCGCAATATGTAGTTATCAGTGTAAAATTGCGTCTCAAATTGCAGAAAACTTAGAAAATTCAATTTATCTACGAGGGGGCGTTTTTAAGTTCGCGAAATGGGTAAGTAGGTAATAAGTGGGGACGTCGCTGAATTACGTGCTAATTGAGCAACGCGTTATTAGTATAAATACCGGGTTTTATTGTAATTAGATCATTAGTCTTTGAGTTATCGTCAGCCAAACAAGTCAATAGGGAAGAAATTGTGAAATATGGAGAAAATCGAGTTCCGTACCGTTATAAAATTCCTTACCAAGCGCGGAAAATCAGTTCCGACTATACTGGAAGATATGTCATCCGTTTATGGTGACTCTTGTCTAAGTAAAACTATGGTTTACAAGTGGCATACCCTTTTTAAACAAGGCAGAGAGTCACTTGAAGACGACCCACGGCCAGGAAGGCCGATCGAGGTGACCACTTAGGAATTATTCAAAAAGTCGAAAAATTTATATTAGAAGATGCCCGCCTAAGGAAAAAAGAGCTCGCAAAAATGATTGGAGTATCAGATACAACCATTTTCAAAGTTGCTCTTGACATCTTGGCATGACTAAAGGCAGCGCAAGATGGGTGCCTAGAATGCTCACAACGCCTCAAAAGCAATAGCGCGTGGAGTGTTCTCGTGCATTTTTGGACCTCTGTATGGCAAACAAAGACGGAGTGTTTGCTCGAATTGTTACTGGTGACGAAACTTGGATTCACCATTATGAACCTGAGTCCAAACAAGACTCTATGCAGTGCCACAAAAAAGGCACACTACCACCCAAGAAATTTAAGGTGGCACAATCGGTTTTGAAAATCATGGCGAAAGTTTTTTGAGACTCAGAAGGAATACTATTGATTAATTATAAAGATAAAGGTGTCTCCATGACCGGAAATTACTACGCTTCAATCCTAGAACAATTGAAGGAACCCATAAAGGAGAAAAGAAGGGGGAAAATTGACCAAAGGAATCCTTCATCTGCACGACAACGCACCTGTTCACAAGTGCCATGTTGCGATGGCTGCCCTGTAGAAGGTGGGCTTCGAAATTTTGCCACACCCACCCTATAGTCCAGACCTGGCCCCCTGTGATTATCATCTATTTCCAAACTTAGAAAAAGAACTTCGTGGGAAATGTTTTTAAGTGATGAAGAAATGAAGAAAGCAGTTTCGGCGTATTTTTTTTTGAGGGTATACATAAGTAAAGTTCTTAGTTTAGTTCTACGAAAAATGTATTAGGGTAGCGGTGAATATATTGAAAAGGATAAATGAATTGGGATTTTTATTTCCACTTCATACCCCCACATTCCGCGAACTTAAAAACACACCCTCGTATATAAATGTTATAATTTGGGTTCCACACTTGAGAGGCGTACTCTCTAAATGGCTGCGAACAAGAGCGCAATAAAGTTCAAATAATGTTTTATGTTTGTGTAAACTACTGTAAAACTCTTAGAAATTAAATATATTTTTTTATGTGACACAATTTGTGACTTCATACTATACAATTTAGACATGGTAGAGTCACGGTGCAGCTCTATATTTGGTTGTAGCACAAATGGGTCGGCACTACCGGGGTAGAACCACGCTCTCACAGATACCAGCGTAAGATAACAGCTTAATGTTACTGTGTTTCGTATGCTCAGTGTAGAGAACCGAAGACCATTTTTATTGGAAACGAGGTATTGCATCTCAGTCCTCAGGCGTGACAACGCATCTGCATTTTGATGATAGATGATGATTAAGGATAGATGTGGATGTCTATGGATCACAGCATCCACTTACCATATGGTGGCCTGTGTGCTCGTTTGAAACCCTAATTTTATTTAAAAAAAATGCTGCTGCCTTGGGCTCCGCCCGCGTAAAAACAAAAACGTCTTTAAAGTGCATGGTGAAAGTGGTGATTCAGGATATGGTCTATTTTGCGACATGGACTATGGTGTTTGCCTCGTTGAAATTTAAGAATATGTAATTAAATAACACTTCTGAGAGCACTGTCTCAGATTATTAAGAGAACTTACGGTGGTCCGTTCAAAGTTTCTACGCAGTGTCCGGCCGTCAAGACGTATCTGCGCGAGATGAGGCTGCCACCGCAGAGGATGGAACCATTTTCATACTCAAGGAGCACCAACCAGGGGTACTGTGTAGCTGTTGTCTGCTTACCTGGAACTATTTTTTTAATATCTAATTACATTTTTATTTTAAAAAGAACCGAAGGGTCCATTTGTAAAAGGAACATCTTGTGAGGTAGCGTTATACAGAGAGATACAGGAATACTACACCAGCATTAGATACAGTAACGACTCGACATAGCTTATAGGAAGATGGTAGATTGAAAATAAAAACAGATGCAATCACAGGATAGCGTAAAGTACGAATTGATATAGAAACCACTTAAATAAAGAAGGCAAAGTTGCCAAAAACATTTACAATGGACGCTTTTTTAATGGAGAACCGCAAAGTAGATGATATAGTAAAATCGAATTTTAATACGGGGATTAAGTTCAAAATTGAAAGCAAAGATATATCTAAGCATAATTCATTATCACAAATCCTGGAACTTTTCAAATATATTAAGGGATAATATTTTCTCACAAAAATATAAACATACCTCCTCCTGCATGTAATTGGCTTTAAAATTATTGAATATAATTTCCGAAGAAACGGACACTTACCACTGCAGTCAAGCACAGTTCACAGAAGCGGTGAGAGGGTTTGTGACATTTTTTTATAATTGCATATTATAATAATTTCGGTGCATACGCATCCGTAAGCGCTAAAGCGCGTCAGTATGTTCTACTAGGGCCTAAAAATTAAGATTCCAACGTTTTTTTTTATTTACAATTTTTTCTATTTGTAATATTTTTTTTTAATAATAATAATATAAGTATATATTTTATGTCAGTATGTAGTTATATTTATCAGCTCTTGTTTGGTTTTTGTACAGCATCGTCTTGTTTTTGTACTGTTATGATGCTTTTACTGTTTTTGTAATAAATAAATAAATATAGCTTGCTTATGAGTTCTGTTCTCAATAGGTTGCGGGGCTTAGGAACAAAAATAAGATTTAATTTACAGTCACTAACAACAGATTTACAGTGGTAGAGCCACGCGGCAGCTTTTGCTGTCGCATTGATGGGCAGGCTCGAACCGAGGTGGTACCACGACCTCACAGAAAACCAGCGTGAAGTAGAGGTTTATCGGATAGATGTAGATGTCTATGGGCCGCAGCAACCACTTACCATCAGGTGGACTGTGTGCTCGTTTGTCACCCTTATCCTATAAAAAAAAAATTCGGTGCATACATCATTTTTATTTCGCGAAAAGCACTGTCGTTCAACTCAATCGGACAAAAACTGCATGTGATTGGGCAATCTGTCACAATCGCTCCGTTGAGTCGGTGGCTTTGTAGGTACTCTCCTTTTAAATAGAATATATTAGAACGAGACTATTATTACAACGGAACGTATCTGGGCATTCATATTTAATGGAAAGGAGCAATGTTGATGATGACGGCTCCGCGGCGCAGGGGCTTAGCAATGAGTTGTTGCGCTGGGGGCCGCGGGTTCGAATCCCGCACGGAACAAGTATTTGTATGGCATATAAATAATTGTTCCGGGTCTGGTTGTTTCTCCTCGTGCAATTTATGTTTGTAAACTGCCTCCACGACACAGGAGAAAATCCTATTGTGGGGGTAAAGTTTTAAAAAAAAAAACAAAACAAACAAAATGTTTAGAATAAACTTTAAAAATATAAAAACCGACTTTAAAAAAATTACAAGGAATGTAATCATCAAAATCGTTTGACTTGGTAGAGTATTATTCGTCCATATTTCGTGCAGATGCCTTTGCAAATGGAAGAGTCTAATGATTTTCTCATGGATCCCATCATCGGATCTTGACCAAATTTAAATAGGACTACCTCTGACCTCTGTGGGGTACCCTTTCCTACAAAAAAAAATCGGAATAATTTAGATTGGACTATGTGATAAATATTTATCGCTGCATCGTATTGCCTAGAGTTTTCGGTCGAATTTAAAGTAGTAAATGAATTTTTAATTTTTTTTAATATTATTCTTCTGATATTTATGACAATTTTTCTAAAAACCATATAAACAAAATTGTGCACAAAATTTACTAATTAAACTTTCATTAAAGTTTGGCTATATTTTAAAACGGCATAAACGTATTCTTCTATTAACCATTGCAACTAGCGCACGTAAATCTAGCGCTGAACGAAACGTGGAGGAGATAGCTGCACATGGGTAATGTTGCGCACGAATTGAATTGTACGAATGCGACTGGAGAGCCAATCAGCGCATGTGAACGATACGCACGCCCGCCCAGCGATGCGCTTACTATCCCATGATACCTTATTTTTGACTTATTCGCAATAACGGTCGCCGCTAGACTTTCGTGCCGCTACTTATAGCAGTAGTGATTACACGATGAGATCTCGGAGATCTAAGATTTTTTTTATTTATAGGAGAGGAGGCAAACGAGCATGCGGTTCACCTGATGGTAAGTGACTACCGCTGCCCATGAACAACTGCAACACCAGGGAAACCAGGGGAGTTGCAATTGCGTTGCCGGCCTTTTAAAAAGGAGTAGGCTCTTTTCTTAAGATATTCACATCGGTACTAGGAATGAATGTCTATGTTGCGCAGAGTTCCTCAATCAAGTAATCGTTGTGATAATGACCAAACTGTACAATTATTCCAGTATAAGGGATATTTAACTTACCGAGAATCATGTTAGGAGTTGACGAATGAACGCCACATTTGTCCGATTCCAAATTTAAATTAGAGGCGAGATGCAAATTATTATCAGATCGATTGTCTCCTGGCTCGGACATATACTTGATTATTTCTGGAAATAGAACCGGCTTGAGGTCAAGCGCTTTTGACCATTCCGACTGCAGCGGACAGCAGATCTGAAATTAAAAACAATATTGGCATGTGAATGTCATAATCTGGCAAAAGTCTAATGAGCCGTGGTAGCCAAGGGGCTTAGCGGTCGCTGTAAATTTCACAGTACGCGAGCAACTCGAGTTCGATCCGTGCCAGCACCAATGAAATTGTTGATTGCAATGTTAAGTGCTGATTTACCACGTGCTCGTGAGTAAATCGGCATGTCTGAAAAATAAAAAAAATATTTCGAAGGCTTGTGAAGTTCGCCAACACGCATTATGGCAGCGCGGCGGACACTTCCTTGCCCTAAAACCCTCTCAGAAATGAGAGATTTGTGCCCAGCAGTGGGACGTATATAGACGACATGACAGTAGTTTTGATCTTAGTATGGATGGTATAGTCTCGTGTGGTTGGTAAAAAATATAGGTCAGATGACAGATAAAAACATACATTCATTAATTCATTCACTTACCGTTATTAAATTTTAAAAAGTAAAAGCCGACTTTAAAGAACTAGAAAGAAGGTAATCGTCAGAATTGGTTGACGTGGTACAGAATTATTCGCTCATATGCCGTGCAGATGCCTTTGCAAATTGAAGATATTCTTACCAGTTGAGAACCTCCTCTTTTTTGAAGTCGGTAGAAAACTCCAAAAAACACCTTATTATTCCATAACTGCTTCCAGTATAAAATCACCTATATTTTTTATACAATAAGGGTAACTAAAGATCACACAGTCCACCTGATGGTAAGTTCATGCTGTGACCCATAGACTCTACATTTATTCTCTGATTAGGAATCAAAATGTAAATGCTTTGTCACCCTTGAGAACTAAGATGGAATGCCTCGTTTCCAATTAAACGTGTCTGCGGCTCTCTATATTCACCATACGAAACACAGCAGTATTAAGCTGCTATTTCACGCTGGTATTCTGTGAGGGCGTGGTCCTTCCCCCCTCGAGCCGACCCATTCGTGCTATAACCATAATATAGATGCAGCGTTGTTTGACCACGTATAAAACCACCACGTATTTTTAACCGACGAAAAAACGGAGGTTTTACGACTCGAAATGACTTAGGTATACTTTCATTAGTTTTAGAACTTAGTTATTAAGGTAAATTAAAAACTCAAAATAATTACAAAAATATATACTTGGGTATACTTAAATTAGTTTAAGAACTTAGTTATTAAGGTTAAATAAAAAGGTTTATTATTTTTTGCTTTTTAGTATTTTCGACGGTTTAATTTTTTTGTTAAAAAGTTTTTATATTGTATAAAAAGTTTCATAACATAAAATGTTATGTTTAATACAAAGAAGGAAAACACGTTTATTCCAGTTATAATAAACAGCGTAATATAAAAAATATTAATAGGAAAAAGACAAATAAAATGAAGTTTGAACCACGTCTTAAATATAAGAACTGTGCGGCTGTTCAAAATTGTGAAATGGACCGCTCTCAATGATAACACTGATTTTCAGTGCGGCCCATAATATATTATAGTCTTTTTCATATGGGCTTTATGTTGATTACATGTTGACTTGGGGAATTTCGCATTGCTCGCTTATATTGTTTTATTTCGACATCGAGTTTGTGATTCATAAAGCCAGATATTTTTCCTGTGAGGATTTGCCTGTTAATATTATTTACTTCTAATTAACTATAACTGATTCGAGCTATATGCAATTCATTACTTTGTTCATGGAAGTCATGATTACCGAAAAAACTTTTTTGTGTAAATTATAATTTGTATGATTTTGTAAGTTTACGCAGGTACAAAAAATATTTTAACCGATTACCGAAACGAGGAGGTTGTATTTTGCGACGCGTATGTTTTTTTATGTTCGCCGATTTCTCGGCTGAACCAATTTAATTTTTTTTTACTTAAGTTTTCTTAATGTAACTATTTAGACTACACTCTAGTAGATACAATCAACTTGGTATATTCGTTAGAAAAATAATTAAAAATAGTTACACATTTTTTTTTAGTTTTTGAAGTCAGTTATTACTTTTTATTAAAAATTTATTTTTTTAACTAATTTAATGCTGTTTGTTTTTTATTTATATTCTTGTGTAATGAAAAATTCCGGTGCAACATTTAATAGTACTTAAAAACAGCCTAAATACCTCTCAATGTTAAGTACAGGCTTCCCTGGATCACATCTGAAGGTGTACTTTGAAGGAGTCCGCCTGTCCTAACGCAAGTTAGCGGACTTAACATGTCTTTGTCTTCATCGCTGCGCACGTGGTAAAACAAAACTTACAATTATAATTAACAGTTTAATTTCTGTTGGTCAGTATCGATTCGACTCGGTTTGCTCGCGTATTATGAAATTTTAAGGCGTGTTTTTGCGTTTCCAGCGACAGTTGAAATTTCAAGTTCGTAATAATTTAATCAAAAGTATTCAATAACAGTTAATTTCAGATATTTTGAGACTTATACTGCATCTTTGAGTAATAAACGCGGAGTATTGACTTTCGTTTAAAGACATGCATTACAAAATGTCGCCCTATAAAATCTGCCGTCCGGAGCCATGGCCTCCCCGGCCCACACAAATACATTTTGATTCATAACCTAAGAATCTTTCCTTAAAGTTGATTGTGCCTTTGTGTTGCATATGCGACTTACCATCAGATGGACTGTTAGTTCGTTTGTCACTCAAAATATTATTAAAAAAAATCGGCAATGAGGCAAGGAAGCACTAAGTTGTTAATATAATTAATAGAATCGGGCATTACTTTGCGGAAATCCATTATATTGTATATGTCAAAAATTCACTAGCTAATGGCAAAATACTCAAAGGGTACTTCAATTTTAAGATGTCGTTAAGCCTCGTGTTGTCACAGTCACTTTGACTATTACTTACTTCTTAGAGTATTTACTTCTAAAATATTCTCTTTTAAGAGTCACAAATCATTTAATGAATGGGCGACAGTACGAATTTATAAAAGTATGCGAAGGTTATACAATTATATATAATATATAATAATATTTATTTAGAGATTATGTAACAAAATATTTAAAAAAAGTCTCCACAGCTAAGGTATTACATTTAAGCAAAAAAATTAAAACTGCATCCGATAAAATTAAAATGACATGGAGTATAATTAATAGTGAAACGGGCAAGGTCAAACCACGGAACTCGAATTTTCATTTGAATATTAACAATAATTTAACTCAATCTGATCAAGAAGTTGCTATGGCTTTTGAGAAACATTTTACTGATGTGCCTTTTTTTGACAACAAAGTCATTAAATTATTTTCTTACTGTCGCTGAATCATTGCTTGAACAAAATGTAAAGGCTTGTTCAAATACTTTTAAATTCCATAGAGTGTTGCCAAAAGATATCGTTAAATATTTTAAAAGTGTTGATGTTAAGAAAACGGCAGACTTATGGGGGATTTCCGTTAAAGTTATTTTATCTATAATAGATACAATAGCACCTTATCTAGCCACTATATTTAATACAAGCGTCGAATCTGGTGTATTTCCTGATTTAATGAAACATAGTAAAGTCATACCTTTATTTAAATCTGGTAGTACATTAGACCCGCCAATTTTGGGACAAACATTTAATAAAATTTTTGAAAAAATAATTTTAGATCAGATACTAAGTTTCTTAAATATTAGTAAACTGCTACATAAAAATCAATTCGGTTTTACAAGGGGTCGCTCGACAACTGACGCTGGAGTTGAGCTTATTAAACATATTTTTTGTGCATGGAAGAATTCAGAGAATGCTTTGGGTATATTTTGTGACCTTTCCAAGTCCTTCTACTGCGTTCACCATGATACATTAATCAGGAAGCTACACAGCATACAGCTACAGTACTATGGTGTCAAGAACACAGCGCTTAAACTTATTATTTCATATTTAAGTAACAGAATGCAGAAAGTTATTATCAACGGTAAAAGTTCTTCCGGGTCACCTGTAATAATGAGTGTCCCTCAGGGCTCGATTCTGGATCCATTCCTATTTCTAGTGTATATTAATGACTTATCTTCCCTTGTACGGGATAATCATGATATAGTATTATTTGCTGTTGATACTTTTTTTCTTATTTTTAAACTTTAACGTCTATTATTTAAATGTGACGAAATGAATAATGCTATATCAAAATTAGAGCATTAGTTTAACATTAATAATCTACATTTAAACGGAAATAAAACTAAATGTATTAAATTTACAACATCGAATGTTAAAAATCTGAATACCACTGTGTTTTTAAATGGAGAAGAACTGAGCTCTGTTGAATCCACTGTTTTTCTTGCCATCACTATTGACGCAAAGCTTCAGTGGGGCTCCATATATCCAAACTAGCAAGCAAACTAAGTTCTGCAGCCTATGCTTTAAAAAAGATTAGAGGTCTCACTAGTGTCGAGACAGCTAGATTAATTTATTTCAGTTATTTCCATAGCATAATGTCTTATGGGATTTTGCTATGGGGAAATAAGGCTGATCCAGAAAATATTTTTGTTTTTACACAAAAGGGCCATTAGAGCTATTTACAATCTAAAACCGAGAGAGTCTTTTAGATATAAATTTAAAGAAATAAATATATTAACTTTGACCTCTCAGTATATTTACGAAAATTTAATGTATGTTCACAAAAACAAAGGTAGTTTTAGTAAAAAAAGTTATATACACTCCGTGAACACTAGGAACAAACACAAGCTAGTGATACCAATTTCTCGACACCACAGAGTCAGTAATTTATTCTTGGGGCAATGTGTAAGCTATTACAAGAAGATCCCGGAAAGTGTACAGCCTCTCTATGTTTAAATGTTTTGTTAAGCTGAAACTGTAAAAAAAGACTTTCACTAAGAATTACACATTTCATCTATATTGAATTTAATTAATTAAAAATTTTGTACAGCCGACTTCAATATAAGTTATTAAAAATAACTCAAAAACTATTGGTCTGACCTTGATCAAATTCATATGGGACCACACGAAGAGAAGTACCAGCTTTCAAATAAAAAAACAATCATCGAAATCGGTTCACCCAGTAAAAAGTTATGAGGTAACACACATTATTATGTAATGAAAAAGAAAATATATCGATTGCTGACCTTATACTTAAAATTGCTGGAGGTCCCGCAAGAAGACTCCCGAAGGTACAGGAGCTCCTCTTCTGTTTTAATTTTCTTATCGTTTACATCCAGCAGGGGCTTGCAATTGTCTAAATACCTACACTCTCCAGTGTAGCCATTCGGCATCCGACATTTTGGATCTGCAATAAGATACGATCGTACTTTATTGATCTAAGCTCTGTCTGAAATTGGTGGTAGGACTTTTTTTCTAAGATAAGTCTGAGTTAGTTCTACCTTTTTACTTATAGCAATATAAAGAGCACCACTGTCCTGGTGACATCCGATGGTGGTCCGAATGACATCTAACTCTTTGCATCTGTTCTTTGTTTAAAGTAAGTAGCAGGTGTCGAATAACTGCAGTAGCCGCTTAACATAACATCAGGTGAACTGTAAGTTCGTTTGTCACTTTACTTCTAAAAAAAGTCTTTGAATTTAATTAAGCTGTCGAACTTTACAGTCAAGTGACCAAAAATTATTCACGTCCTTTGACTTTGATTTTATATGTGAACAAGAAACGCCGCTTCAGGTTTATATGTTATATTATTTAATTTTAGATTTTATTCATTTTTTTTTCACAACAATTTATGTCATTCTTTATTTTCATAGCGAAAAGTCAACTTATCAGATCAATACAAACTAGGCCAGTAGTATTAGTAAGTAGTAGCAGTAAGATTAATAATTGTAATATACAATTACAATTATTAATCTTGGCCTGTTTTTTTAGGTTACTTTGACAATTAATATTTCTTTCTGCATATTGAAGCGGTTGACGTACATACGTTAATATCAAAGACATTTAAGTAGTTAGTATATATATATATATATATATTTTAAATCTCTTTGGTTAATATATTTCAGATTCCGAACAATATTTGTAAGCCATACAAACTTGGTCAGTACGGGTTTCGAAACCCGCTTAGCCAGTACGTTACAGAACCGTCAATTTCTTTGTATGGATTTTGTTACAGTAGTCACCATCAGATGTCGCGCTTGGGACTTTTTTATTTTAATAGAATAAGGGTGACAAACAAACACCGTCCACCTGTTGGTAAGTAGGTGCCGTGGAATTCGTCTTTGATTAAAAATCAAAATGCATATTATGCGTTGTCACTCCAGATGACTAAGACGGAATGACTCATTTCTCCTTTAATCCTCCATTTATCCTTTTTACTAGAAAAGGATCTCCGAGATTTCTATATTGACCATACGAAATGCAGAAGCATTAAGCTGCTATTTCACACTGGTATTCCGCGGTCGAATCGAATCGACTAGTTCGTGCTACAACCATAATATAACTGCAGCATGTCTCTACGACATTAAAAATATATAGAAAAACTTTTGAAATACTCACGGCCATATGACGAATCGATTGATATTATCACAACTACCAAAGTAACTTTAAGACGCAAATTCAGTACTGTCATGTTATAATTTATGCTTTTATTCTCTTCAACAAAAACGGATTATTAAAAAAAAAACGAACAGGTCCAGTCAAGATGCCGGGCGGAGGTACACTAATGATCTTGTTTTCGTTGCGTTGAAGGAAAAATTAAAGTAAATAATGCTTATCTTAATGACAACTAGTAAGAAATTTTGTTACGATTATGATAATGATGAAGTAAAGATTTATGTCGAATGTTATTATTAGAGGCTACCAGTGTAAGGGACATGCATACAGTGTCCGATAGTGTGATTATTGTTTTCCTGTTTTCGATATTAATAACGCATACAAATTATGTTTTAGAAGTAATGTGCCCTTACGTTTACAGTTGTTATTGTAAGTAACGAGTAATCGATTTTAATTCTAGCCAATCTGGATAATCCAGCAATGAGTTGCAGCGCTGGAGGTTGCAGGCTCGAATCCCGCACGGAACAAGTATTTGTATGACCTACAAATAATTATTACGGGTCTGGATATTTGTCTTGTAAAATGTATGTATACTTTACATACCCCCACGATACTCTAGACTAGAACATCCTAGTGTCGAGGTAATGCATTATTTTAAAAAGCAGAAAGAACACATTTATTTTTTTAAGGTGCATACGCCATACGCATATATCTTCATTTAAACTATGTTTTATTTATATTCTATTTATTTTACTATTTTTATTATAATAGAGATTTCTATATCACTTCACTCGGACTCTTCACTAATCACTACATTCGGAGCTTCGACTTGTAGAGGCGACAGAGGGAATTAAAGCCGTACATGAATATTTACATATTTTTGTTCCTAACACAATTCGGTTGTTGTATTTAAACTATTTAAGAAATCGGTTCTTTTAAATAAACTGGTTCCAGTTTACTTCGTTGAATTGTTGCAATTGATGTATGTCCTTTACAAGTCCAAGCCGCAAAGGCGGATTTTTGCTGACAGTCCTAGTTGTGACAAGTGAGGATATGGTACCTACTTCGATTATTTTATATAATACGTTTATAAATAATAATATACTACGAAATGAACTTCGTTCCAACAGTTCCACGACACTCAAGCATGTTTTTTTGTATTTTTCTTGAAATATCAATGTACGCTGATCTTCCTTTACGTGCATACATTGACTTCCTGCATGTCTTACCAGGTCGTCGTCTTGCTTTACATTCACAAAATTATTGCAATTTGAACATGGCTTAAAATGTTTAATGATATACAATGTTTATTTACGTGGTAGAGCTATGCTGCAGCTATATTAGTGGTATAGCTTGATTGGGGAAGAACCACGCTCTCAAAGAATACAAACTTAGCAAATTAACACTGCTATGTTTCGTATGGTGAGTGTAGAGAACCGGAGACCCTTTTTTTGCTGGAAACGAGGCATTCTATCTTAGTCCACACCGATGACAACGCATTCGGTATTTTGATTCGTAATCGAGGATAGATAGATACATAGGGCCACAGCAACCATTTTCCATCAGGTGGACTATGTGCTCGTTTGTCACCTTTATCCTATTAAAAAAAAACAGGAGATTTTTCTGCCATTTAGTCTATTTAGTCGTCTTTATATGACTGTATAGTCGAGTGACTGCTAAATAAATACACATAGTTACATGTTTATATTTTATTTCTTTATACACTTTGAATTCAGTTTCTGCTACTAATATTACACTTTTTAATAAATAGAACTATGGTTAAAAACGAAAAAATTATTAAATATTATAATGTTATTAGTGGTTGATGCGGTGTAAGAATAGCCATACCCCATATCATCCCATGGGTGTCGAAACAAATCAAGGGATGAGTAACAGCGTCTTCCTAATAACGCCAAAAAAAACCCGCTTGCGAAACGAGCAGACTATGGCAAATATCCTCCCTATGAGGCAATCTACGGGGAGGCCTATGTTCAGCAGTGGACTTTAATATGCTATAACGGTGCCGGTAAGCGTAACAGTATTTTTAATATTATTATAACAGTGAGATAATTAAATTTAATAAACAATTTAATAAAACATTAAATGGATTGTATTGTACAACTTCAAAAATCGTCAGTTTTAACCTCTATCTCGCAAATTGTACTCTCTGCCCCACCGTCTTAACTTCTCCTTGCCTTAATATTTGTATGTGATCAATAATAATTTTCTATTGAGTACAAATATGGGCCAGTCAAGTTTTACTTTATTATTTAGAACAATCACCCATATCAATAGTTTTCTCAGACCATGTTATCTTTTAGCCAATCTAAATACGAGTGGACATACGTATATATAGCGGGAGTGTTATCTGTGCCGCATCGTCCCAAGCCGTAACTGACGATTCCTATCGCTATATACGTATCGCCGTGCTCGTACATCAAGGGTCCTCCGGAGTCACCTGAACAGGAGTCTTCGTTCTCTCGTCCACCGGCGCAGATTTGAGGCTCTATTATGCTGTTAAATGTAAAAGACGCGCGGCATTCCTTTGCTGGAACATATGGCACTATAACGTACTTCTTCACATCGCTAAACTTTTTGCCATCGCTCCCCCAACCCGCGACAGTAAAGTTTACCCCGCCTTTGAAATCTTTTCTGAAGTCCTGTGCAGGTAGACATATGAGTCTGATGAAATCTGTACAAGAAAATCATTAATTAACTTTCACTACTTGTGTGTTAATATTTTATCAAATGCGACATTTCTCTTACCTCGGATTTTATTTTGCTTTAGACAAGTTTTATAGTTAAAATTTGAAATAATGTTGGGTATTTGGAGTCTAGTGCCATATTCTGGACTAGCGTACAAACGTAATACAGTGAATAATAATAACTAAGTAATTTTAACAGTGGTAGAACCACGCTTTTGCTGTTGCACGGATGGGCCGGCTCGAACCGCGGTGGTACCACGACCTCACAAAATACCAGCGTGAAGTAGAGGTTTACGTCTGCGTTTCGCTTGGTGAGTGCAGGTGGCCGGAGGCCCTTTTTACTGAAAATGAGGCATTTCATTTTAGTCCTCACGAGGGACAACGCATCTGCATTTTGATTTGTAATAGAGGATAGATGTAGATGTCTATGGGCCGCAGCAACCACTTACCATCAGGTGGACTGTGTGCTCGTTTGTCACCCTTATCCTATAAAAAAAGAGAATAACACGACTGCACTCCCTGTCTGCACGTTGATCATTGCAATTTTAAATACTGATTTACTACAAGCTTGACGGTGGAGAAAAACATTGTAAAATATATACGCAGGTCGCGTGTCGATGGAATTAATGTGTCGATGGAATAAATGGTTAGAATACACGTGAAATCCGTCACCATTTATGTATATACACAACGCAGCGAACTCTTCCCTGCTCCAGCGCTTTTAGAAATTAGAGAAGCCCAATTATTCTCACCCGCCGGACATGAAAGGTAGGTTCTGTTGCGTGTTCGTGTGACAAAAAGAACATTGTATAATATATATAACTTACCACCCAAAACTGCATCCCTTTTTAATTTCGACAGACCAATATCATGGTGTACATATAGTCTTGTGTAGTTTGGGTGGGCCAAGTTTTTCTCTATGGGAATAATTTCCACCGTGATCTCATCTATACCACCTCCATCTGTTTCAACGTAATCTGTTGGGTACGATGATGTGTTGTATTCTGCCAGACGTGCAAATTTTCTGAAAAAATAAATATTAATTCTTATTATTTTTAATTACTTTTTTAAAAAGTTTGTGTTCACTACTTAATTTATATATTAATAACTCGGACTTAGTGTCTTACAATACAATTATTGAAACTTTAAAAACAAAAAAAGAAATGTGCGTTTTAGCTCCGACGCGTGACTGGAATTTACTCCTGAAAAAAGAAATAAATAAAAAAATCGAACTTCAAATCTTTAAAACTCCATAAATTGAGGTTTATATTATACATATATCATATATACTAAATATTATAGTAAAATTATAGAAATTATACTATAGTATGTTATGTAGTATAATATGTGTAGTATGTTATGTTATGTTGTATGTTAGTATGTATTTTACTATAGAAATACAGTTATGCTAGCACGCTTTTCACATATTTAGAAAGAGAGAGAGAGAGAGAGTTAATGTGTTTTTGGCGCCCAGTAGCGGGGAGCGCTACGAGAGGCGCAAGTATGTTGCGCAGAGGAAAACCTTAACGGCTTCGACTAACGACTTTTTGTTAACACTTGATTTATTAACACTTTCTATATATGAAAAGAATCTTAAGGAGTAAACTCCAATAACCTCCAAAAATTGTAACTTACGGTTCGGAAGCGCGCTTGATGCAGTGCGCAGCGGTTAGTATAAATTTCTTAGTGATGAGACTGCCCCCGCATAGGGTCGCCCCATTCTCATATTCAAGCAAAACGAGCCACGGGTATTCATCAATAGCTGCAGCGCCTCCTCCTGTTTGATAAATTTTGTATTATTTTTATTTGTATTAATTTTAGGTCACATTTGTAGTAGACTTAGTGCGCAACGCCTGCTATGGTACGGCTGGTAATGTATGTCAAATGTAGGGTTTGTGATTGTTATTACGAAAAACCAATAATAAACAACATGTTGTCATAACCCAAAGGATTCGTTTCTTCCTCTTACTTATTAGCTTTTTAAATCATCCTTAACCAGATTTTACAAGAATGCGACAAATAAACAATTCTTGAAAGGTCTAACCTTGTTGACCACTCAACCAATTCCCATTACTAGAAACACTGCTTCCCATCACCAATCTGTCCAATTTAGGTTGGGCATATTTATATAAAGGAGTGGTCTGTCTGTGATCGAAATTCGATCGTAGTTCATAATATTTTTAGAGTTTGTTTACTAAACAAGCTGTATTTCAATTTCAATTGCACATTAATATATATATATAAAACACCAATATCTAATATACAAATTATAGAATTACCGCTTTTGTTCCTTAACATACCTTTGACAGACTATTAAACAGGAACAATAGGAATCACACATAATTCACAGCTCATGCTGTCAAGCTGTTAGTAATTATTATGTTGGCAAAATTTTTAAATTCTTTAACAACAATCTCTCTATTCCATGCGATTATTTGACCATTAGGCTATAACTTTTTTTTGAATAAGTTTGACAAACGAGCACACAGTTTATCTGATGGTAAGTGGATACTGTGGCCCATAGACATCTATATTTATCCTCGATTAAGAATCAAAATGCAGATGCGTTGTCACTCCCGAGGACTAAGATGGAATGTCTCGTTTCCAGTAAAAAGGGTATCCAGTTCTAAACACTCACCATACGAAACACAGCAGCATTAAGCTGCTATTTTACGCTGGTATTCTGTGAGGGCGTGGTCTTACACCGGTCAAGCCGACACATTCGTGCTACAACCATAATATACCACTTTGTAAAATGTATCATTTTAACATAGTGATTTTATCTGAAGATTTTATACTTTAACTTTTTGACTATTATGTATTTAACAATTGGCATAAACAATTATCCTTTAATTAAACTACATTTGATTTATTTGTAACACAATATTAAATAATTTTTAACTTTCTACACTCTCTGTCGACATAAACTAGCTATGCCAAATCTCACACACCACCGCGTGTGCAGTAACCTTTAAAAGGGGTACAAATAATAAAGATTTCTCTTCACGTATATTTTAACAGATTTCCGTTATCAATAGGTCGCTTAGTAACTAAGCAAACAGGAATGCCAATCGCGATGTTAGATTATGATTATCATTACTTGCTTACCTATTATTCTATTATTATTTGAAAAGTCTTTCCCACATGCTGATTCATCATTTTGTATGAGATTAACTGGTGGATATTTTGTTTCCTCGATATGTTTCTCATCTTTATCATCTTTTCTATCTTTATTAGATCGTAAACCAACTTCAGTGCCAACATTTGGTTTTTCTTTAAAATCGCTTTCATATTCAGCGATTTCTTTTAACATGACTGGCTTGACATCCTTGAAGTTCGTCCATTGTACTTCAGGTGGACAACAAATCTGTAAAGCAGTGTTAATTGTTAAAATTACTGTTCTTTATTTCCGAGTGACAAACATTTTTACAGGCCACTTGATGGCAAGTTGCTGCAGCAACCTATGTACACATACAACCGATCCAACAAACAAGGGCTACAGATACGTTGTTACCCCTCTAGACTAAGATAGAATACTAGTAATTATACTGGATCTCTTAACATTCAAACCGTAGGACATTCTTATAAAATCTTGATATAAACATATAATAAACAATAAGCATATAATTTTATATAGTATTCTTTTTATTTTTGAAATTGACACCTGCAATAGACTTTAAACAAAGAAGACGTTGTCACCTCTGAGGACTAAGATGGAATTCCTCACAGCCTGTAATTATGCTGGTTTTCTAAACACTTCAGATCGGACCTCAACAGTACACACTTGTTTGGCTGTAGATATATGTAAGACCTTTCTAGACAGGTTGAAGAACCTCAGGCTGAAAAGGAAGTCTTTCCAATAAGTTTATTAAATTTCTATTAAAAGGTCTATTACTATACGGTTTATTATCTATTTAATTTTGTGTGTGTAATATATATATACACAGTCAGGTAATAAGTATTGTCACACAGTAAAAACTTTTCTTTTAGAATGCTGGCCACAAAAAAGTTTATTGAATTCGAATTTCGAATTGTTCATGAAAATAAAACTGTATACTTTTTAGAATTTTACTCATTTTTAAATATGGAGTGGACGCTTAAAGAAGACCGTGTTGCAGTTATTGCGTTGCATCGTTGCGGTTACGCGCCAATTCTAATTTTTGACATACTGAAAAATTTGAATATAATCAAAAGATTCGTTTATCGTACCATCAAACAATACAATGAAGACTCTAGTGTAGATGACAGGTCAAGAAGTGGTCGCCCTCGGTCTGTTAGGACTCCAGCAGTGATAAAAGCTGTGAAGGCGCGAAATCAAAGAAATCCCAAACGTAAGCAGAAACTGTTGGCCCTTCAGATGGGGTTAAGCAGAACCACGGTGAAAAGGGTGTTAAATGAAGACTTAGGGCTTCGGGCATATCGAAGAAAAACAGGACATCGATTGAATGCTCGTCTAATGGACCTGAGACTGAAGAGATGCCGCGCTTTGTTGAAGCGGTACGCGGGAAAAAAATATCGAGAAATTCTTTTTTCGGATGAAAAAAATTTTACCGTAGAAGAGAGCTACAACAAACGAAATGATAAGGTGTACGCACACAGTAGTGAAGAAGTGAGCAACCGTATTCCGCGTGTCCAACGAGGTCATTTTCCATCCTCGCTCATGGTATAGTTGGGAGTTTCTTTTTGGGGCTTAACAGAGGTACATTTTTGTGAGAAAGGTGTAAAAACGAATGTGTATCAAAATACAGTCCTGACGAACCATGTGGAACCTGTTTCTCATACCATGTTCACTGGGTATTCCAACAAAATTCGGCGCCAGCTCATAGAGCGAAGAGCACACAAGACTGGCTCGCGGCACGTGACATCGACTTCATCCGGCACGAAGACTGGTCCTCCTCCAGTCCAGATTTGAATCCGTTAGATTACAAGATATGGCAACACTTGGAGGAAAAGGCGTGCTCAAAGCCTCATCCCAATTTGGAGTCACTCAAGACATCCTTGATTAAGGCAGCCGCCGATATTGACATGGACCTCATTCGTGCTGCGATAGACGACTGGCCGCGCAGATTGAAGGCCTGTATTCAAAATCACGGAGATCATTTTGAATAAACTTTAGTGTCATAAGAATCTATGTTTTGTTAAGTTCATTTTGGTAAATAAACTTGTTTCAATTATTTTATATTAAACATGTGACAAAATTTATGACCTGACTAGGTATATATATATATAAATAGAAAAAAATACCTATCATCTACATACGCCATTGTTTACTTGTAGCAAATCTGAACGTGCAAAACGTGCAATGTGGATTTTCTTTACATTCATACATAATGTTGCATAATATAACATACATAAGTGAATTCCTTTACAATGGTATTATATTGTGCTTACAATTTAATTTACTTGTAACATGCTATTTATTTTAGAAAAGAATAAATAAACTCATTTGAACAAGGTTGGTCTCTTATATGGCAACGCTACCCCGACATCTCTGCTTTAAACAAATGTTTAAGTCAAAACTTCTTGATCGACATAGCGGAGAAATTTGCGGTTTCAAACGGTATGGTTTCGAAAATCAAAAATATCACGTTTTCTTGTAACGTTGCTTGTAACGACAGAATGATTAGTCGTAAAGAAGTATGACTTCGTACGTGTGTACACAATTACACGCGCAGTTATTTTTTTTTACTATTCTTATCCAGCGCTTGACAACTATCCTACCAGTATTGTAGCAGTTTCCGTTTTGTGGCGGTGTAAGAACATATTACCACGTTTCGTCTCGTTGGTAACCTAAGAGGCGGCTTTGGAATACGCCAAAAGAATTTTATAGCTTTCGATAGATGGCGGTGTAACCATTTTGTTAACACCAGCCGTAAAATACCCCGACTGGCGGCAGGAAGGTGTCTTAAAGATACGAAACGTCTGATATTGCGATTCATAGATCGTGTTAAAGTTAATGTACTGAGGTCTATCGAATTAAATAAGTTTTAATAATTTGAATAAGAATTTTGTAGCTGTTAAAACGCACGTAGAATACATTAAGAATTGAACTATTAATAAGCTTAAACGAATAAAACACCTATTTTTAGGACATGACACGGTATATACATATATACTATATATATAAACCACTAGGTTCTAATCACTGGAAATCTTGATAATGATGATGCCTGTAGTGTTTGCACAAATACACAAACATACATTTATATAAAAGTCACAGTCTCGAGCGCACCGCGTCAGTTACACGAGAGCCTCGGGCGAGAGTGGACGTGTTTAGTTAAGTGCGTGCCGAGCCTGTGTTACACTACAGTGATTAGAGAAGATAGCAGACAATACAAATGGCGACGAGGAAAAGATAAGTACCTATTTAACATAAAGATATAATCAAAAATAGGTTAGCAGTGTGCAACTATTAGCATTGCAATTGTAAATTAATTCCTAGAGTACCTGCGAAAAAAAAAAAACTGTGGATTATGAATTATGATTTATTGTTTTAACTCTGTTATGATCATTTTAATAATTTATATAAATTATATGTTCGCATATGACCACGCTTATGGTGTCCAAACATTTATTTTCTTTATGTCTTTAAGTTATTTATTATTATAATATTAAAGAATTTATGGATGATAGTGGCCCCTGGAAGTGAGGTGGTCGCTCCCAGGCTGTTTCTAATTTGTTGTGTTGTTAATTTGTGTAACATACATGATTGTAAGCTGTTCTTTAAAAAAAAAAGAATCCTGCTGGGTTTCCTGCTGGTTCTTCCCGGGACGGAGGTTTTTTCGAACCAGTGGTAATTATACAAAGGAGTGACTTTCAATTGGTGTTATTTATAATCTATATTGAATAAAAAAAAGTTTCTGTTTCTGTAGCAATGATAAAATAATGATTTATTTTAACATATGTCTATTAGCACAACTTTTATTTAAAAATATTTTTGATGGAAAAATAGTAGATGTAACTAATCATTCCTCTCGATTCAAACCGAAATACAATGTCGTTAGCTAAATTTTAGTGGCATTTTACATGTAGGTGTGATATTTATCGCCTTTAATGAAAATACTATTTTACCGCTTTCAGGGCATATATGTCTTACAAAAAATCGTGGACACTTCACGACTTCTGTAAATTGCATAGTAGGTAACTAGTAATACTGTAAATGCACATTATAGGTATTGAATTCACCAACCACCACCAATAGCACAGCAATGGAAGTAGTCGGTATTACAAATAAACCGAAAGAGAAGGGCGAGTGTTTTGGAACATATTACTATCATGGAATTGAGTTTGGGTACCAAGATACCAACCATTAAATTGGTGTTGGGTACTAAGATACCATCATTAAATTGAGTTTGGGTACTAAGATACCATCATTAAATTGAGTTGGGTACTAAGATACCATCATTAAATTGAATTGGGTACTAAGATACCATCATTAAATTGAGTTGGGTACTAAGATACCATCATTAAATTGAGTTGGGTACTAAGATACCATCATTAAATTGAGTTGAGTACTAAGATACCATCTTTAAATTGAGTTGGGTATTAAGATACCACCATTAAATTGGAAGTTGGGTATTAAGGTACCACCATTAAATTGGAAGTTGGGTATTAAAATACCACCATTAAATTGGAAGTTGGGTATTAAGATACCACCATTAAATTGAACTTTGGGTACTAAGATACTACCATTAAATTGGACTTTGGGTACTAAGTTACTACCATTAAATTGGACTTTGGGTATTAAAATACCAGCATTAAATTGGAAATAAAAATATAAGAAACTGTTTCAGTTTGCCCCTAAAATAATAATAATAATAATACCGCTATCAGTTTTAATGTGATAGCACATCTCTGGTTATAAGGTGTGAAAAATGGAAAAGGTCTAATCTATCTGGACGCAGCTGAAGTTATATCAGCACTCAATAAACGAGCTATGCTATTGCATTTTGGTGGCTCTGGGTTACAAAAAATATTCTACAATTTACCGGGTGCCAGTGTCGAGTCATCAGAAACCGTTGATGTATTTAAAGTAGCCATAAAAAAACTCTACGAGTATTTTCAACCTAAACGGAGCAAAGTTTATGAGCGGCATGTTTTTCGATTGCTAAAACAGGAAAAAGGAGAAAAATTTGAGAAGTTTTTGATAAGATTGCGTCAACAGGCCGAAAAGTGTGCATTCGAAAAGCAAGATGATCATCTCATAGATCAAATTGCGGAAAAGTGTAATTCTTACAAAACGTGGGAAGAGTTAAAAAGCAAAAAGGTATGTTTTTAATCAAATGTCTTAGACCATACAAGACAGTATTAGCATATAGTAATAACTCTCCTTTGGCAATAGAGGGTTCATTTGAAACTATACTCGAAGTCGGTGGACGAAAGGAACATACAACCATTTACGTGATTTCGGAGGGTACTAGAGACCTGTTGGGTAAGAACACAGCAGTCCGTCTAGGTGTCTTAAAACTTGGTATCGGGATAAATCAAGTGGAGAGTACGGATCCCCATTAAAGAGAAGGTTGCAATCAAAATTAAGGAATCACTAAACAGTGATATAATTGAAGAAGTGCAAGGCCCGTCTAAATGGGTTTCACCAATGTTCCAATCATAAAAGAAAATGTGAATTACGTTTGTGCGTAGATATGAGATGTACGAACGCCGCTATATTGCGAGAAAACCACCCCCTGCCTACTATGGACGATATTTGCCTAAAATGAAGAAAGCTAAATATTTTAACAAATTAGACATAAAACAATGCCTTCCATCAAGCGGAAATTCACTCTGAATCGAGACACATAACGACTTTTATAACCCCCAAAAGATTATATAGATATAAAAGAATAATGCTTGGAATTACCTGTGCTTCCGAGATTTTTCAGAAGATCATTGAAAGGATGCTGATAAACTGTGAAGGGGTCGTCAATTTTATTGGTGATATCCTGGTATTCGGAAACAGTGAAGAAGAACATGGCGCATGACTAAAGAAAGTTCTACAGGTACTTAGTAAAAACAACGCCGTGCTGAATAGCAATAAATGCATATATAAAACGCAGGATGTGAATTTTCTGGGACACAGGCTTACACATGAAGGAGTAAACCCTTCAACAAGTAGGTTGAGAGCATTATGAAATTTAGGGTCCCAAAGACCATAGAGGAACTCCCAAAGTTTTTTAGGACTCTTAAACTACATAAACAAATGGATACCTAACTTGGCCGCCATGACAGAACTTCTGAAGCACCTGCTAAGACAGAAGATGAGCAAAAGGAAGAGCTTGGAAAAACAATGGTCTGGGGAACAAGATAAAGCATTCCAAAAAACTCAAACGGATGCTCACGGAAATACAGATTTTAGGGTATTATGACGTCAGAGATGCAAGACAGGTGATAGCAGATGCTAGCCCTGTCGGACTTGGTGCTGTCCTTGTACAAAATGATACAAATGTCCTTAGAATTATTGCCTATGGTAATCGAACTTTGACAGACTACAAGCGCAGGTATAGCCAAACGGAAAAAGAGGCACTAGCATTAGTTTGGGGGGTCGAACATTAATATTTTTTTTAATTGGAAAGCCTTTTGATTTAGTCACTGACCACAAGCCGCTAGAGATATTGTTCGGGTCTAAGTCAAAACCATGTGCGAGGATTGAATGATGGCTACTGAGGCTACAGTCTTATTCATTCAAGGTTGTATACAAGCCAGGAAAACAAATATAGCTGATCCCTTGTCACGATCATGTAACTATCCTGATAACCCACCAAAAGGATAAGACCAGCATATGTACCAAATAGTGGAAAATTCTAGACCAGTTGCTATACCAATGAGTACCATTGTAGCATATTCAGAAAAAGACCAAGAGATTTACAAAGTGAAAAAGGTGTCTATCAGAACGACTGGGACGATTCAATTAAGAGTTACAAATTTTTTGAAAACGAGTTGTTTCCACGATAGCATTCTACTTCGTGGAAATAAAATTGTAATACCACAGCAACTCTTCAAGAGTATATTAGATGCTGCATAGGAGGGTCATCCAGGTATCGTAGCGATGAAGGGACGCTTGAGATCAAAGGTATGGTGGCCCCGTATCGATAAAGACGTAGAACAATTAGTAAAGGCCTGTAAAGTTTGTACATTAGTGGTTTTTTTTTTATAGGAGAGGGGGCAAACGAGCATGCGGCTCACCTGATGGTAAGTGACTACCGCCGCCCATGAACAACTGCAACACCAGGGAGGGAATTGCAGATGCGTTGCCGGCCTTTTAAAAAGGAGTACGCTCTTTTCTTGAAGGTCCCTAAGTCGTATCGGTCCGGAAAAATCGCTGATGGTAATCGATTCCACAAGGAAGTCGTGCGAGGAAGAAAACATCTTCTAAATCGCACAGTGGTGGACCGCCAATCATCCAGATGGTGTGAATGGTATCGGGAGTTCTGCCGCGATGTGCGTTCGTGAAATTTGGCGGCTGGGATTAATCCGAACAATTCCTCAGAGCACTCCCCATGGTAGATGCGAAAGAAAATGCAAAGAGATGCAACATCTCTTCGCAGTGCCAATGAATCGAGCCGATCGGAAAGGGCTCGGTCGTTGACGATTCGAGCCGCTCTGCGCTGGATGCGGTCAAGTGGAAGGAGCTGGCACTGGGGAGCCCCTGCCCAGAGATGGGAACAGTATTCCATGTGAGGCCTAACCTGCGCCTTGTAAAGTTGCAGGCGGTGTGCCGGCATGAAATACTGTCCCGCTCTGCTGAGCACGCCAAGCTTTTTAGAGGCCAATTTGGCCTTCTTCTTCCAAGTGACCACGAAACTGCACGTCACTCGATATGTCGACGCCAAGGATTCCGATACTGGCTGAGGCAACTAGGGGAGTGCCTTGAAACTGAGGAGATACGACAAAGGGGTTCTTTTTAGCGGTAAACGCGCAAACTTGTGTCTTCTGAGGATTAAACTGGACTAGATTTAGTCGCCCCCAGTCCGAGACTTTGTCCAGCAAAGACTCGACTTCAGACACAAGTTTATTCCGGTACTCGGAGACGTTTTCCCGAGAAATATTAGCACGGCCGGTGTATAGAGCATCACCAGTGCTGTCATCCGCATAGCAATGAATGTTACCAGTTAGCAACATATCATTGATATGCAGAAGAAACAACGTTGGTGATAGCACACAGCCTTGTGGAACACCAGCGTTAATAGGCTTGCAGTCAGAACATGCACCGTCTACAACGACCTTGATGCTCCGATCTGCAAGGAAGCTGGTGATCCAATTGCACAATTTCTCGGGAAGCTCATAGGAAGGGAGCTTCGAAAGAAGCGCTTTGTGCCAAACCCGATCGAAGGCCTTCGCAATGTCCAAACTAACGGCCAACGCCTCCCCCTTGGACTCAACTGCCTCCGCCCATCTATGGGTCAGGTAGACCAGAAGATCACCAGCTGATCGACCCCGACGAAAACCGTACTGGCGGTCACTAATCAGCTGGTGATCCTCAAGGTACCAGATGAGCTGGCAGTTAACAATGGATTCCATTAATTTTGAGAACAAGGAGGTGATCGCGATAGGCCTATAGTTGGATGGGTATGAGCGGTCGCCTTTTTTAGGGATCGGGTGGACAAAAGCTGTCTTCCATGAATTCGGGACTACGCCTTGGGAGTAGGAGTACCGGAAAAGACGCGTTAGGACCGGTGCCAACTCCGGAGCACACGTCCTCAGCACAATTGGGGGGATTCCGTCAGGCCCACTCGACTTCTGGATGTCCAGGGAGAGAAGTGCTTTGCGAACCGAGCGCTGTGAGAACAGCACAACCGGCATGGAGCACTCACACCGCGGGATGGTCGGCGGTGTTTTTCCCCCGTCATCAAGAGTCGAGTTGGACGCAAAAAGGGAGCCTAAAAGGTCGGCTTTGTCTTTTGCGTCATGGGCCAGTGAGTCGTCCTCCCTGTGCAAAGATGGTAGTGATGGCTTACAGAAATTCCCTTGGACAACCTTGGCGAGAGACCAGAATGCACGGGTTCCCGAAGGAAGGCGAACTAGTTTCTCGCCAATTCTGCCTATGTGCTCTGACTTTGCCTTGGTAATAACTCTTTTGAAGGACCTGGAGGCGAAGTTATACTTCTTTTTAAGTATGCTGGTGTTTACATCCCGAGTCGCCGAAGCCGCAGCCCAGGCTTGATAACACTCCTGCTTACTGCGTAATGCAGTTTTACAGGAGCGACCAAACCAAGGCTGAGATCTGCCTCCGATGGGTACCACAGATGATGGAATAAATAGTTCCATTCCCTGTAGCACCACATCAGTGATAGAGTCAGCAACAGCGCTGGGATCATCCGGCGAGAAGCAAACCCGCCCCCATGGGTAGGATGCAAAGAAAGACCGCATTCCGTCCCAATCCGCCGACCTGTAATGCCAAACACGGCGGCAACCTGCAGAACGCAACCGCGAAGGGAACGTGAGTGGCACCACACTCCGGATCAGACAGTGGTCCGAAGAGCCGAGAGGGGCATCGACGGAAACCTGATATCCGTCCGGATGAGAGGTCAGCAGAAGGTCCAACAGGGAAGGTGTATGATCCTCCACATCTGGAATCCGCGTAGGCGAAGTAACCAGTTGTGTCAGACCATATGCCAAGGCAAAGTCATAAACAGCTCTCTCCGCATGATCGGTTAAACGTGAACTCAGCCATTCGGCATGGTGGGCGTTAAAATCGCCAAAGATCACGATCTCTGCGGATGGGACCTGTTGTAGCAAGGAATCTGTAGCCATTTGGACGTGGTCGATGAGTCGGTCTGTTTCGGTATTACCGCTATGGGACCTATAGAGGCACCCGTAGACGCGCGGATGGTCGTCGCCGTCTACGCGTAGCCAAAGGATGGACAGGTCCGAACCTTCAAGACTGCCGAGGCGTCGAGAACAGATGTCCTCTCTGACATACACGCAAACTCCAGCCCGAGGCACAAAGGAGTGCTCCAATTTGTACCCCGGGTAGGAGAGATACGAAATATCAGCCGGAGAGGAAACCTGCGTCTCGGTCAGGAAGAGCAAGGCCGGCTTTGCCGTCTCGAGATGGTAGTGGATGGCGTTCAGATTAGAGTGAAGTCCCCTGATGTTGCAGAAATTCACGGATAGCGTGGCAGGGGTCGCCTTGGTATTATTGCTCAGTTTGCCCCGAGCAGTTATGTTTTTGAGCGGAATTTTGCCCCCCCCAGAATACGCGGGGCCGCCTGAGCACCCACGCTCAGGATTAGAATAACATGGTCGTGGATGCTCAGCGAGGGATTCTCCAGGGGTACTGGTACCCTCCTGGGGTAGTCTTTTGTGTAATTCCGCTACCATGTTGATGGGTGGGGGGGAGGGGGAATTGGGCCACCGGCCACCTGCACTCACCAGACGAAACGCAGAAGCAAAGCTTCTACTTCACGCCGGTTTTCTGTGAGGTCGTGGTACCAACCCGGCTCGAGCCGGCCCATACGTGCAACAGCGTAAACTGTTGCGTGGCTCTACCACCGTTGAACCAAAACGCGAAACCCAAACCCACCTGCACCAATGAAGAGACGAGAGTTGCCTGCAGCTCCATGGATAAATGTCACAATGATCTAATGGGACCATTGCCAAGTAATGAGTATCTGTTAGTAGTGGTCGACTACTATAGTCGATACAAAGAAGTAAAAAATTACAAAAACATCACAAGCTTACAGATTATTAAAATGGTAAAAGAAATGTTCAGTAGACTTTGTTATCCTATTTCTATCACCGCAGACAATGGCAAGCAGTTCGTTAGTGAAGAGTTTCGATCTTTCTTTAAAGAATGTAACATTAAGTTATTTAGTACTGTACCATATTGGCCTCAAATGATCGGCGAAGTTGAAAGACAAAACAGAGATATTTTGAAACGTCTTCGTATCAGTCAGATCGAGACGAAGGATTTAAAAGAATGTTTGTGGGAGTATCTTCTAATGTATAACAGCACCCCTCCTTACAGTTACCGGGAGGTTACCGTCTGAACTGTTTTTCAACGAAAAAGTAGAGATAAAATTCCATCAATAGGTGAAATAAATTACAGACAATCATTTAGATTCAGATATCAGGGATAGAGATAAAATACAAAAAAAAAATCTTGATAAAAAAGAGATGTAGTGTTTGCACAAATACACAAACATACATTTATATAAAAGTCACAGTCTCGAGCGCACCGCGTCAGTTACACGAGAGCCTCGGGCGAGAGTGGACGTGTTTAGTTAAGTGCGTGCCGAGCCTGTGTTACACTACAGTGAGTAGAGAAGATAGCAGACAATACAATGCCGTTAGATATGATAAATTAATGACAGCAGTAAAAATTAAATAGAATAGTAATGCCCAGGATGACTTTGATCACAGAAATAGAGCAATCTCTGACTAACTCTCCTTTAAAATTAAATGACAATCTCCTTTAAAATAAAGACATCAATCCGTCTGGCAAGAGTGACGTTTAAGACAAATCCTCCCTACAATTATAGAGCTCCATGTCTAATTGTGATTACAGGCTGTTGAAGAAGATACCAATTGTTGGAAGCTTGATGTAACTCCGCATGACGACTGCCTCAGATACAAAAGCTCGTGTTCAGTCTTTATTCTCTTTTTATTCAGATCGAACAGAGGTTTGCATTTCTTCAACATCTTGCATTCTCCGGCGTAGCCGTTTGGCATTCGGCATTGTTTATCTGAAAATAAGGAATGTTTAGGGTTATTATTGTTTCGTTTAGCCTACCTTTAAAAAAGGAGAATTGGGTTGTCTGGTTTTTATATGTTTGTTACGCGATTCCATCGTTAATTTTTTTTTATAGGATAAGGGTGACAAACGAGGACACAGTCCACCTGATGGTAAGTGGTTGCTGCGGCCCATAGACATCTATATCTATCCTCTATTACAAATCAAAATGTATATGCGTTGTCGCCCGTGAGGACTAAGATGGAATGCCTCATTTCCAGTAAAAAGGGCCTCCGGCCACCTGCACTCACCAATCGAAACGCAAAGGTGAACCTCTACTTCACGCTGGTATTCTGTGAGGTCGTGGTACCACCCCGGTCCGAGCCGGCCCATCCGTGCGACAGCAATTCTGCCGCGTGGGTCTACCACTGTTAAAATATAATTCTATGCTTTTATATCATATATATTGTATAATGAGGTTATACGTTGATATTAAAAGTTTAAAAGAAAAAGTTTATTTTATTCTTTTAGCGCATTTAAATAAAAGCTTGTTTTTAAATAAATTGTTTTTACTTTTAATTTATTTTTTACTTTTTTGTTATCGCTGGACAGGTTTCCCAGTCTGTTAATTTCGAACAATCTAGCTCTTCAATAAGGAGACCTTCTAATGATGATACCCTACTTAAGGCCACGTATGCTTGACCAGCAGTTAAGAGCTTCGAGCCTAAGTATACAACGGCATGGTCGACAGTACTACCCTGCATTTTGTGTACTGTGCAACCCCAACATAATATAATTGGCAGCATTCTTCGTTCTGAAGTGCCGCGACTATATTTTGCTGGAAATTGTATAGTCTTGGGTTTAATGAGATGAACACCGTCTTTACCGAAGTCTATACGTACGGATGGTATGTCAGTATCATACATTTGTGCTCTCTGGAAGCAGGGTCATATGATTTCTGTAATATGTCCTATGGCTCCATTCACCAGACCTTGGGGAGACAAAGTTTACCAACCGATGCTCAATATCATAATCGAGGCCTCCAAAAACCCCAGTACACCAAAATTTCAGACGGATTGGCATCATGTTATACCTTGATGCCACTCAGTCCTCGGTACGGTCTCACCTAGACTTGGATGTTTGAAGGAATGCGCCACTTATTTCAGCTTAAAGCTTACTTGTGCCTTATGAAACACAGTTTTATGGTTTGATTTTGGAGTTATTCATCCCTTAGACAGGTTGCAAACCAATGCTGTTGACGCCTATCTCGCCAAATTACACAAGTCAAAGTTAATAACTAACCGATGCTACAGACTCATCATGGGTGTTCCGCCATGTTGGATTTAGAATAATGTAACATAGCTAACCATGCATCGTCATCCAAACTTAACGTGCATACAAATTTTCAGCTCAATCGGTTGAGGCTATCTGCTTCAAAATTGAGTTGCAAGATTCCACCCAAACAAACATTATCATATCATTACATTGCAAGTTAAATAAAAGCTTGTATGTAATACGAGGGTGACACTGAAAGTTAGAAAATCAAAAACTGAACAAACTAGCAAGTTATTAGTTTTATTATATCTTATCAAAATAGTGTCCATTTACACAATACATCGCTGCATCCGATGTAACCACTGCGAAAAGCACTTGGCCCACTCGTCCTTATGGGTCTCTTCGACGGCATTTTGAAACGCAGCCACTGCTTCCTCGGCGTCCATAAAACGTTTTCCTCGAAGTTTTTCTTTTATTTTAGGAAATAAATAAAATCGCAAGGTGCGATTCGTGCGACATCGGGGCTATAGGGCGGGTTACCCAGTAGTTCCACGTCTGACGTCGCCAAGTAGTCGATGGTTTGCTTAGCGGTGTGCGACGAGGCGTTGTCGTGGTTAAGGAGGATCCTACTGCGAGGTCGTTTCTCCTGAACTTTTCCAAGGCAAGTGGCAAACAATTGTTAGTGTACCATTCTGCAGTAACTGTTTTTCGATCCTCTAAAACAATTGTTGCGTAATGACCTGTCCTTCCGAAGAACGAGCTGTAACCCATTTTCCTCACTTAAGGGTTTACTTGCGGCTCGTCGTTTCTGATACACTGTAGAGCCAAACAGCTGTTCTTTAGAGTTTTTTAAAGTAACGTGTCAAATTTCTCATAATGCTGGCGCATTACAAAGCCGCGGTTTTAAGACGACCCACAAGCTCGTTGGAGCTTTATCGGCGAGTCACCAAGACCGCGGTAAAGCTCACCCATCGATGAGGTATTTAACAATGAATAAGAAGACATATTAAAGATGCTCAAAATTGTTTAGCTAAGATCCGCGTAATAAAATAAAATCATGTGTCTTACCCACGGAGCAAATACAAAGAGGAGGTATTATAATTAGATTTCACTATGTAACAACGCGTGATAATTTGCGGGGTGAGGGGGTGTTAAGCTTCGCCAACTCACCTATTTTTCATCTACAGATAAATACCTAGTAACACTACTTGCATCGTACCATATCGATGTTGCAATGTAGTTTAGCTACCTTGACGATAGATGGCGGCCTGTTCACAAAATTATTATAAAAACTATAAAAATCATATTCTGGCGATTAAATATTCTTTAGGACTGAATGCAAAACAAATTTCATCACCTTCTTATGATATTTTTAGTTCTCATGATACAAAGTGTCGCCATCTATTGTCGAATATATTTAATTATATTTGAAAGCCGACGTAGAGATTTTTCTAGAACTATTTTAATAAATTAGGTATTAAATTACTTACTAATGAAATGTGATGCCATCCATAGCATAAAAGCGTATATCTGAGTAGTTTTTACACGATAAAACACAACACTTCATCGTGTTCTTCTTAATACTACGAGAAAACACCGATTTGCTATTTTCGACACATAAGTTGTGCACAGGACGAACGCTGACAGTATACTAATTAAAGCCACGGCCACTGTTCTGTTGTGTGTCGTCAGGACCTAGTTAGAATCACAGTGCACAGTTGCTTAGGCCGTCTCTTCTTTGTATTTACTCCGTGGTCTTACCTTTGTTAAATTATAAACCTCTTCAACAAGGAACTAAATTTTTTTCATTGTTACAATTGCAAATTTTAACAACAGTACCTTAATGCCCTTCGCAACTATGCATGCGCGTACAACCTAGTTTGAAGAGAACCCTTCCGCCCTTCTTAATTGCGTGCACTCTCCCCGTCACCAGTAATCCCCGCACCACTAAACACACCAAACCGGGTAAGACATTTTATTTAAGTACATGTATCTTAAGCTAATTAATTTTCAATGTATTTAATATTTATGAATGACCGCAAACTAACGCCTGATTATATTAAGAAAACATATCGTCAACTGACATCCGTCGATATTCTGCACTCTTTACAATTTGCTATCGTAATTCATTGTTAACACTGCAAAGGGGCGAACCTCAATTTTTCAAAAAATTACATTAGAGCAAGTAATAGTAATAATAATAGTAAATTTATTCATAAGAAATATGGTACAAAGAAGTTCGTATGAAATAATAAAGTATCGCATATTTCACCAATTTTGGTATATGAAAACTTATGATTAGGAACTACAATATATTTAAGTAAACATTTATTATTGCCCTTTTACTACCTTTTTTTCACCAGTAAATTAATCTTATTATCTTGATTTCACTGAAATGCAACTTGATAAACTTGAGCGACTTCAAAAATTTTGTATAAGATTCATATTTATTATCTTCACGCACAATACCTGACGGGGTAGCCAGAGAGAACAGATCGCCAAGTGTCACGATCCTTACATACCTCTTTCGCTTCCAAGATTCATATTTGGTTTGCTCATGTGTCAGATTTTCGTAAAAGGCTCAAGTGGTTGCTAATTCGCCTTCGCCGGAATGCTCATAGTCTCTCACTTCTTTATAATATTCTTATTAATCCTTCCTATCCTTCTTACCTAAAAATCGGTTTGAATTCCTTCATGACTCACATTTGAGACATTTGAGATCATTAAAAATGCCAGCTCACACTACCAAAATTTTTGAACAGATCATTCACAATACAAGCTGTCCGATTATGGAATGACTTGCCGTTATCACCAAAATGCGCTCAATCCCTACCGGTTTTTAAGAAACATGTACGAGGATGCGTTTTTAAGTTCACGGAATGTGGGGGGGGGGGGGGGGGGGTTACGTAGTGGAAATAAAAATTCTTTTCAATGTAATCACCTGCGACCCTAATACATTTTTTGGACCTTTCAACTTACGTATACCCTCAAAAAAATGATTTGTTTTTGTCTAAAAATACGCCGAAACTGCTTCCTTCACTTCTTCATCACTTAAAAACTTTTACCCACGAACTTCTTTTTTTAAGTTTGGAATTAGACAATAATCACTAGGGGCCAGGTCAGGACTATAGAGTATAGTATAGTATAGTAGAGTATGGCAAAACTTCGAAGCCCACCTTCTGCAGGGCAGCCATCGCAACATGGCACTTGTGAACAGGTGCGTTGTCGTGCAGAAGAAGGATTCAGGTCAATTTTCCCCCTTCTTTTCTCCTTTATGGGTTCCTTCAATTGTTCTAGGATTGAAGCGTAGTAATTTCCGGTTATGGAGACACCTTTATCTTCCGACTTCGACTTTTTGAATAATATTCGAAGTGGTCACCTCGATCGGCCTTCCTGGCCGTGGGTCGTCTTCAAGTGACTCTCTGCCTTGTTTAAAAAGGGTATGTCACTTGCAAACCATTGTTTTACTTGGCCAAGAGTCTCCATAAACGGATGACATACATCTCTTTCAGTATAATCTGAACTGATTTTCCGCGCTTGATAAGGAACTTTATAACGATACGGAACTCGATTTTCTCCATATTTAACAATTTCTTCCCGATTGACTTGTTTGGTTGACGATAACTCAAAGACTAATGATCTAATTACAATAAAACCCGTTACAATAAAAAGTAATTCAGCGACGTCCCCACTTATTACCTACCTACCCATTCCGCTAACTTAAAAACGCCCCCTCGTACATGATTATTTTTTTCAACTTTAACTCTATCAAGTTCATTTGTGTATAATTATTCTACCTTTATATAGTTACAATATTTGGTTATATGTATGGCACATTTATGTTATATGTAGTTTTAAAGTATATATTTGTACTTTTATATATTTGTCGGAGCGTCTATAAAATATCACTTGGATCAAGGTGGATATGAGGGTATATCGAGAAACTCCCACTTGTTTGTGCAGTATAAAGTTCACTGTAGGTGCCGTGCGCGAGAGATTCCGTTTAAGTCATTCAACGAGTGTGATCATTCTACTAGTGCTAAGATAGTGTCGTGGTTCTGTTCGTTGTTGTAATTCTTCTAGTGCAGGCAAGGAGAATTTGTGTTGCTGAGAGGCTGCCCTGTGTTACATTGAGATAAGTAGTGTTGCTGGTGGTTTACATATTTTGGTGTTATCATGTAATTACGTACCTCACGTTACACTGGTGTGTGATTGTGGCGGAGACGTGTTACGGTGTGGTCGAACTGTAATTTCACTATACTGAATGTATATTGCGTTACGTTGTCTTATCACTGATAATGATTAAACTGCGTAAGCAAGAGAGCAAGTTGAACATCCGCTCTCACACTTTTACTATTTTTGACAATTAACGCTATCCTGATGTATTTCCGAGAACACAAATTGGAATCCTCTGTTGTAATTCTCCGACATATTTATAAAAATATATATTTATATGTATATCTATACATATATATTAATAAGTATGTATGTATTTATCTTATCTATGTGCTTATATACCATTCTATATTTCTATTTTATGGCTTTAAAATAATGTTATTTTTGTCGCCAAACCACACACGTTTTTATTGTTTCCTTGCAATCCTGTTCATCCAAAGGTTGTCTGGAAGAGATCGCTCTTAGCGATAAGACCGCCATTGTACCACATTTCTTTCTCTCATTTTTTGTTAATATTCATGTTATTTTTTGGCGTATAATAAAGTGTTACCTATCTATCTATCTATCTTATTTATAGTTTTCCATTAAGTCTAATATATTTAATTTTCTGATGAATAAAAGCTAGTAATTGGAGAATATGGGCAGCAGCATCATCCTCAAAAAAAATCTCAAAATAAAAAATAAAAAAAAAATACTGAGGTTATGAACCCGCCTGCCAAGCGATCTATCTATGGCAAAATTTCTCGTGTAAGGCAATTTATGGGAATACCTATATTTCATCAGTGGACATTTATACGCTGTACTCGTATGCAATTGAAAACTGGAACTTAAGTAACTCGGAGTGAATCGAATTCACCGTGTTGTAGCGGCGTAAGGAAATCATGGGGCAGTGAATTATCTCCCGTAAGATGTGAGAGAGTGAAATTAAACAGAAGACAGAGAGCAGCACATTCCTTAAAACAACTAAATATATATAGCGGCTTCCAAGCCGCCTGAAAAGGGTTAAAACTAGCGCAAATATGTTCTGCAGTTGTATGTAATGATGATCAAAAGTTACCGTTAGAATGTTCATTTAGATTAAATTTAGTAGCTCACACTTCAACTAAAAGCATTTTAACATAATATCTAGTCTCATTTACCGCCACGTTCGGAACAATATCCGAATATAATAGGATTTATCCTCTTGCTATTTATATCCTATAGTGTCACTTATAACGACTATTTATATCATTCTTGTTTGCTTGTTTGTCTATTTATTATTCTTTAACATAAGAGCTGTGATTTCACAGTACGCGAGCAACCCGGTTTCGAACTCGGTGGCCAAGTTGTTAATTGCAATTTTAAATGCTGATTTACCACGAGCTCTGCGGTGAAGGAAAATATCGTAAGGAATCCTGCAGGTCTGAGAAATAAGAAAACAAATCGAAGACATGTGAAGTTCGCCAATACGCATTGGGGCACCGCGGCGGACATTTCCTTTTCCTAAAACCCTCTCAGAAATGAGAGGAGGCCTGTGCCCAGCACTGGAAGGTATATAGGCTGTAACTTTAACATATTTTTAGCCGACCTCAAAAAAAGGAGACTCGACTGTATGTTCTTTTATTGTATCTATTTTAGGCGATATATAGTTAATTGTGAACCCATTTTAA
Source organism: Parnassius glacialis (assembly GCA_033319125.1). Taxonomy (NCBI): domain Eukaryota; kingdom Metazoa; phylum Arthropoda; class Insecta; order Lepidoptera; family Papilionidae; genus Parnassius; species Parnassius glacialis. The sequence goes on along the minus strand of JAVANC010000023.1, from coordinate 28,107,726 downwards.
TGATTATATTTTTATTAAATTGGTTTACTTGTGGTGAAATTCTTATATAACTAGCGGCATGAAAGTGTAGCGGTGACCGTTATTGCGCATAAGTCGCGCTGATTGGCTTATTGTGTATAAGACGCGCTGGTTGGCTCGTGCGTATCGTTCGCAAACGCTGATTGGCTCTCCAGTTACATTCGTACAATTCAATTCGTGCGCGCTCCCTCCACGTTTCGTTCAGCGCTAGACTTACGTGCTGTGACTTGTATCCGAAGCTTTAAAATCTATAATATGGCAATTATATTTTAATTATTTCTTTTTAGTTCTTTGAAGTCTTCTTTTGCTTTTTTTATGTAATTTTTGACACATATGATAAACTAAGTATGGGTATTACAAGCTTGAAGATCAAGGTACGTTGTTACATTAAAAATAATTTCAGTTTCAGCATTAAGTTTTCTTTCTCGGTATAGTTCTATAATAGACATAGACGTGGTAGAACAGCAGCTGTGTTATTTTAGCTGAAACATGAAGTGTAATCCATTACATACAGTACATTTAGCGTTTAGGTCTTCATCACCACTTAGGTACCACCAGATAGGATTGTAGTCGAACACTGACTTATCTAATATATATAAACTTTCTTTTTTTTTGGAATTTTGAATCTCAGAAAGTTCTTCGTCGATTGCTTAGAAATTTTGACACAACGTTGTACTTTTCGAAAAACTTTTTGAGCCAAAGCAGTGCGTGGCCGGGTACAGTTAGTTACATATAAAAAATGCATGAGTTGGTACGACCATGCTCTTGCGGAATACGAGCGTAAATAATCAGCATAATGTTTCTGTGTATAATATCGTTTGTGGCGGGAACAGAACACCTCCTGGTAGGTAAGTACGGGTAGCAAGACATTTATGTTAGTCTTCAGAAGTAACAACGCATCTGCATTTTCTATTTCACTGATTCTGCATTTTCTTAATCGGGGATAAATCAAGGAGTGTTCGGGTCGCAGCATCCACTTACCTTGAGGTGAACTGTGTGTTCGTTTATCATCCTTGTATCGTCATTTCAGCATGTCTAAGTCCACTGTTGGACATGGGTTATCCCTTTGAAGAGAGGGTTTACCTTAACCACGACGCTTGGCAAGTGGATTGACGATCGCAGTGCCAAACCAAATTATTTTTGGTTATCATAAAGAGTCTGTTGCCCACCTCCTATATGATTTCCATATGTCGCCTCTTATGACATGGACGAGATTTAGGTAGATATTAAGTATTAAATATTCTTACGCCAACCACGATGACCTCGAAACACTCGGGTACTTTACTTCTGGTATGGTTTTGCACGAAGGGATCAGCTCGACCGGGGAAGTACCACGCTCTCAGAATACCGGCGTGAAATGCCAACTTAATGCTGCTGTGTTTTGTATTGTGCGTGTAGAGTAGGCACTGTGTAAGTAGTAAGAATACCCACTACGCCACATCATCCCGACGGGGGTCGTAAGAGGCGACAGAGGGAAACAAATCAGCAGATGGGCAGCAGCGTCTTCCTGATAACGACTAAAGATAAAAACAACTGTAGTTGCCAACCCGCTTGCCAAGCGTGACAACTAAGGCAAATATCCCCCCTGTAAGGCAATCTATGTGCAGCTGTGAACTTTAATAGGCTGTAACGGCAACGGTGTAGACAATCGGGAGACCTTTTTTACTGGTAATGAGGCATTCCATCATAGTCATCAGGAGTGATAACGCATCTGCATATCTGTTTCTTAATCGAGGATAGGTGTAGATGTCTATGGGCCACTGAATGTGTGCTCGTTTGTCAGGCTTATTATATAAAAAAATATCACCTATCTATTGGAAGTCGAATTTCCCATAGTCATCACTTCTTACCACATATTGAGCCAATTGGGTTGATGGGTTCACACACCACCACCACCACACAGCATTTTCAAACTTTAAATTACATAGAATCTTAATTTATTGTTATATTCCAGTATATTAATTATGAACTTATTTTTCATTTCGAAACTTTGATATAACTATGACTTTTCTCCAAGGGTTAAATGAAAAATGTTCACGATTCTTTTTTTTCTTTTTTTTTTTATAGGATAAGGGTGACAAACGAGCACACAGTCCACCTGATGGTAAGTGGTTGCTGCGGCCCATAGACATCTACATCTATCCTCGTTTGCGAATCAAAATGCAGATGCGTTGTCACCCGTGAGGACTAAGATAGAATGCCTCATTTCCAGTAAAAAGGGCCTCCGGCCACCTGCACTCACCAAGCGAAACGCAGAGGTAAACCTCTACTTCACGCTGGTATTCTGTGAGGTCGTGGTACCACCCCGGTTCGAGCCGGCCCATCCGTGCGACAGCAAAAGCTGCCGCGTGGCTCTACCACTGTTAAATGATTCGTTATTTATAACTAAAAATGTATCGTCAGATGTGTCAGATGGTCATATTATAACAACAAGTAATTGTAACTGACCTGCGCTCACAAAACCCGTTGCCAAAAACAGAAGTAAACACGCAAAACGAAACTGCATTCCGGATGTTTTGAAACTGTCACTTGTATTTTGCAAACTTGATAGACAAAATATTATTTACAGAGGTTATTGCAGGTGCGGCTAAGCGGCCGGTCCGCGCCACACTGGGATCTTGTCAGACCGCTTACAAACGCACATGTAGGGTTCCTTGTGCTGATCGGCCTTTAGTATTTTCTAAAATTGCACCGCTCTTACGAAATCACGATGTAGTCTGTACTCGTATACTTGTATCGATGTAGTGTTTGCGCATTAAATGCAATGCAATGAAAAATAACAGATTTGGATCTCAGTTTCATTAATTTTAAATTTTCATTACAATAAAGAGACTTAAACTATTCTTCTTTCCTTTGTAATGAGGTGGAACCAGAGTAACCGATATAGCCCAACGGATCAGTAAGCCGGCCGTATAATTCGAAGAACCGTCAACCGATGGAGTAGAAAGGTACGGTACGGGTAAGCGAAGTTTTAGACTGTCCCTCACTAGATGGACGACCTGTTAAGAGATGCAGGAAGTCAATGCAGGTGGCTCAGGACGGTGCTATGAGGCTCTCTTTTGGGGCGGCCGATGTTTAGCAGTGGGCTCTAATAGGCTGTAACAGTAACGCTATATTACATCAATAGCGTGATAAAAATAGGTATGGTGTAATTATACCAGGTATCTTCATACGTAGAATATTAAATATACGACGCAATTAAACACATACTAGTTTACGATCAGGGCGTTTGCAATATCGTAGCCACTAATCTCAAGTTTGATCGACAATGCGAGAAGCAATATGATTGTTTATGTAATTTTTTATGTAGACGTTGGTATACAAACGAGCTCACATTCCAACTGTGGGTAAATTAATGGTCAATAGAACACTACATATATCCTTGATTAAGTAAAAAAGAATAAAAATGGAGAAACGTTGTCCCCTTATGACTTGATGACTAAGATAGAATGCCTCGTTATCAATAAAAAAACACATACATACATACATACATACATACATATATATATATATATATATATATAAATATATATATATGTATGTATGTATGTATATGTGTGTGTGTGTGTGTGTGTGTGTGTGTGAGTGCGTGTGTGTACACATATATATGTAAAAATATATTATCTTTATTTATTTATACATTTATATCTTAATTGTTAACTGTAACTTATAGCCAATTTCTATTAAGTAGTGTTATGTTAATTACAGTGGCGTAGCGTGCCTTAGACGGGCCCTGTATCAAAATTTGTTAGAGGCCCCAAATGAAGAATAATGATTTTTCACGAAAACAACAAAACCGCTTGCATTGAAATAAATAATTAATCAATTTATTGGGGGCCCCAAATGAAAAGTGCAGATTTTTCACAAAAAGAGCAAAACGCTCGCATTGAATAAAATAATTATTTATATTGAATTCCGGTCCCATAAAAGTCCTTAGAATTTTTGGTTATACACGTTGGGGGCCCCTGTAGCCCGGGGGCCCCGTATCATTGATACGGCTGATACGGCGGTAGCTACGCGCCTGGTTAATTATTAAGTACGCACACTGCTTCCAATTTGCTTTATGTATAAAACTATTTCTCTTTCCTAATAGGTTTGCTGGAAGAGAAATCTTATTAGGGTTAAGCTCGCCTTCGTACATCCTATTTGAATATTTAACCAACTTACAGTGTGTACAATAAAGAATGAATAAAAATAATAAATAAAAACTTAATTCAATTTCAGTCCTCAGAAGTGACAAATTATCTATAGCTTTCTTTATTTGAAGTTGGTTGCAGATGTCCATGGGCTCCAGTAGCCAAGAAGTGGACTGTAAGTTGGTTGGCTTTGCACTCTTAAGTTCGCATTAGTTTTATGTTATCTTCATTCATCATTCGAAGTACAACAGCATTTACGCTGGTATTCTGTGAGAGCGTGTTCCTCCACCGGTGAAACCGACGTACAAGCTGCAAAAATAATTTAGCTGCAGCGTGGCTCTACATAAAAATGCTGATTTGTTACGTTCTTTGTTGAAAAGAACTCTCTGTGGAATTCTGTGTATAATATATATAGAGGTAAATTTATATCATCTGTTCAAATTGCTAGATTTTTAAGAATACTGTTATACACTGCCTTTCTACAAATGTACCGGCTGATAATAAAATTTGTTTCGTCTGCATAATAGCCGACAACCTATATCTAGTATTTCTGTGTGCGCTTAAATATACATCTTTATATATTACAAATTCTAAATTGATGAATTAAATTTGTCAAAACTATGTTGCTTGAGTGCTAAAAAAAAAATCAAAAAATCTGGACCCAATAAGTGGTACTATGGTTTAGACATAATTGTTTTAAGTATTTACTCTAAAAAGTCCGCAGTGAAAATCTACCAGAAAGGGCCAAACAACCTCTAACGTTGGCGTTAACCTATGATATTATAGCTGTATAAAAAGGGTCATTATAATATAAATGAATACATGGTTGATAATAACCCCTGGGAATGAGGTGATCGCTTCCAAGCTGTTTCAATCATTTGTATTTTTAAATTTATTTAAAAAAAGTCCCGCTGGGTTTCTTGCTGGTTCTTCCCAGGACTGAGGACTTTCTTCGAACCAGTGGTAAAATAAAAAAAAAATGACTTTCAATAAGAATTACATGTTAATATTGATTATATTGAATAAAAAATTATTCTATTCTATTCTATTCCATAATTAAAATCAGCACTAATATTTAACGCCGGATGACATGAACATTATTTTGAAATTATTAAAGACTGCGAAGACTTTAGTATATTAATATGTTTATGCTAATTGAGTGTGAGTAATAAATATAAGAATGCGGCGGACTTACTTCGCCGATACGCAGTATTATTTCGTGTTATATTTGCTGATTTAGGTAACTGCATCTGCTTTGTATAACGCTATTTTTGTTGTGTAGATAATGTGTGCATTCTTTTTATTTAGATAAAAATAAAAAAAAACACGCAATTTAAATAATATAATAATTATTTAAAAAGGAATAAATAGTGAATATACTGAAGATGAGATACCGTTACCGTCACAGCCTATCAAAGTCCACTGCAGAACATAGACCTCATAGATTGTCTCATAGGGGAGATATTTGCCGTAGTTGTCACGCTTGGCAAGCGTGTTGGCAACAGCAGTTTTTTCATTTTAGTTATTATCAGGACAACGTTGCTGCCCGTATCCTGGTTTGTTTCCCTCTGTCGCCTCTTACGACACCCACGGGATGATATGGGGTAATGTATATTAATCGCCACTGACGGCATAGAATGGACGATGAGATAGAAAGTTCACAAGATAATATTATAACATACATACTACAAAACGTAGCAAAATATGTTTAAATAAAAAAAAAACTTATTAAAAACCTAAATAACCAATACCATTACGTCTCCTGTCGTATCGTCAACTCGACTCTTCAAAAAAAAGGCCTACAACCTGTGCCAACGGCACCAGCGTAGGTACAATTGGTTGTATCTTCTTTTACACGTTAGTATCATATCCCGATTATTCTAGACTAGCTTATACCCGCGGTTTCGCCCGCGTAAAGGTCGGAAAAAACATAATTTTGAAAATTCACAGCCGATGTGTTATTCCAAGACCTAAAACAGCATAAAGATGTAATTACAAAATTTTCACTTTAGATGAAGTAAGGATATTTATATTTAGTTCCTGACATACCGGATTCCTATTTGAAAAGCTAGGGCTCAATCGGAACAAATGAAACATTTATTTGAGTTCTAATAAAGTATTATTATAATTTAAATTTGTATTTTGTAATATAAGGGTGAGAAACGAGCGCCCAGTCCACCTGATTGTTAGTGCTGTGCAAAGAGAACATAATCACTACGTTTAGTGCTGTGGGCCAAAGACGACTTAATATCTTCTCAGTTTAGAATGTAAGAGTATGCGCTTTCATTCCCGAAGGATGGGTTAAGATGGAATGATTCGCTACCAGTAAAAAGGGTTTAAAAAGGGGGGAAAGAGTTTGCCATCTATACTAAATAAGGTATATTATGATATACCTTATATTATGACACATATTTCTAATTATAATTTTTATTCTATGGTGTACAATAAAGTTATATTTATTATTATTACAAAAATATAAATATAAATTATAGGTTTCGTAGTAATTTGGTAAGTAAATTAAATCGTAAGTTATACTAAACACTTCATGTGTCGTGTTTATTCCTACGTGTAAAGCTTACACGTGGTACGTGTTAAGCCAAAGCTATTCTTGGACTCGAAGAGTAAATAGCTACTGAAACCGATGTTTTATGTTACTATTAGTGAAAACACAAATAATTTGACGCCTGAACAGATTTGTTAGACATTATTTAACAATCAAAATGAACACGGAACCGTGCTAGTGTATGTTGGTCTGTCTTTCAAACTAGCAGCTAAACAAGACTAATTTGAGCTTGTACTGTTATGAATGGCTTATAAATATAAATAATTTAATGTCAGGGTAAGAAAATCCATCACCTCATATCGTCCCGTGGGTGTCATTAGCGGCGACTATGTGAAAGTCCAGAAAGACCTCATGTCTTTTTTTTTATAAAACTGAAGTGAGAATCGAATTTACAGTCCACCTCATAGTAGGTAAGTGTAATTAACCGAGGAAGGACCATGCTTTCACAGAACACCAGCGTAAAATAGCAGCGTAATTTTGCTGTGTTCCGTATGGTGAGTGTGAACCAGAGGCCCTTTATGCTGGAAACGAGGCATTCCATCTTAATGACAACGCGTTTGCGATTCTTAATCAAGGATAAATGTAGATGTCTATGGGTCACAGCATCTACTTACCATCAGGTGGACTACGTGCTCGTTCGTTACCCTTATACTTACTATAAAAAAAGTTTTTTTTAAAACGTTACCCCCATAATAGGATTTTCTCCTGTATCGTGGAGGTAGTTTACAAACACAAATTGCATAAGGACAAACATCCAGACCCGGAACAATTATTTGTAGGCCATACAAATACTTGTTCCGTGCGGGATTCGAACCCGCGCCCCCCAGCGCAGCAACTCATTACTAAGCCACTACGCCACGGAGCCGTCTTTTTCTTTTCGGAGTTAGTAATAATAAAGTAAAACCTGACGTCACTGTACTTACGTCAGACAGATGATTCGCGTCAATAGCGCAAATCTTTTGCGTCACAAACTGCGTTCAGAATAATTTACTACACGTGTAATAAAATATTATAATAGGTCTTTGCCTATGAAATTGCCGGTCTGCAGTACTGGCCATTTCAAATGAAAATAAATCTAGCAAGCTAACAGCATAGCAAAGTGGCGAAGCAATCAGCTTTGTGGCGGTTTCTAACGGTTGCCGTTGAGCAATCAGTTTCAAAATAGGAGGTTCAGATGCCTGGGTGATCAGTAATCGATTGCTGAAAACAGAATTCGAAAATTCGAAACCGTTCTCGAGATAATCGTGGGACAGACGGACCGACATCGTGAAATCAATAAGTGTCTTCGCAAGCTTCGCCACTTAATAATTTTCGCTAAGAAATCTAATTTCAAATTTATCTTATTTTAAAAACTTGGAATTCTTTTCTCAAAATTAGTGATTTGTTTATTAATTAGCGTTATGTTTTCATCGCATTTGAATCTTATTCGTCATTATGGATACGAGGCAGTAACGCGGCACAAGCGGCACGCAACATGAACGACGTTTACGGAGCGAATACCACAAACGAACGCACCAGCTTTTATTGGTTTACCCGCTTCTGTTCCGTTCTGGAAATTGCGACCTGAAAAATTAACCCCGTGGTTGTCAGAAAACTTTACTTGACAATGACGAATTAAAGGTGATTGTGGAAGCTGATGATACTCAATCTACGACTGAATTAGCAGCAGCTTTGACTTTAGCGTCAAAACAAATCAAGTCAAAACGTCCATTTGCGTCATATTGGCAAGGTAAAAAGCTTGACAAATGACTAACCCATGAACTCAATGATCGCCAGTGCGAAGTAGGTACGCACGAACATGTGCCTTGCAATTAGGGCACCCACCTTTTTTTGAAAAAATATATTATTTTTCCCAAAAAAGATGCATAAATATAGTACTTTTGGGAAATTCAGGAAAAAAGTACACATTTATTTTTCATCTTTATGCATTTTCCCATATATATTTGTTATTGCTCTTCGATTTGGCAATCAATCAAATTTGAAAATAATCATAGGAATAATATGAGCAATTTAGTTTAGATTCATATTAAAATAAATTAACAACTTATTTTTAAATTATCTACTTCCTTCTTCTTTCCATTTAACGTTCATGACGGAAAAAATATTTCCATAAAACTTACTTGTTTTAGACTTCCAGTCACAGTTAATATAAAAAATCGCGACAGTTGAATTAGGAGAGAAATATAGTATTTTTCGTACTGTATTATTTTTCTATAATATATAGTACAATGGACTGAAATATGGTACGATATTATATATTATAGTACAGGTGGAAACCCTACTTGCACTGGTCGGCACACAAACGAAGGAATTATGAACAGTTTTGTTATCCGCAATGAAGATTGGATTCTGTTTGACAATCGCAAGCGCTCAGCAAGTTGGTTAGATCCTTGTTCAGCACCTAAATGCCCCAAACGAAAACTTAGCCCTAGAAAAGTAATGATCACTGTTTGGTGGTTGAGCTCCAGTGCGATTCGTCACAGCTTCTTACTAAATAGGATGAGCATTACTGCAGATGTGTACTGTGAAGAACTGAACACAATGATGGAGAACTTTAATTAATAGAAATAAAAAAATGTAGAAAAAAATACTTGAACTTATTGTGGAAATATCATAATATTAAATTTGGAAATTACCTATATTGTTTAATTAGGAATGATAATACATTCAATGTTATTGAATGCTATATGACTCAAATGAATATGTTGGTACGATATGCGGGCCGGCTAGTTCATTGTACTATTTATTATTTATTCATTATTCAGGTAACTACACCCACTTTGTTAGTACACTTAAAAATAGGGGTTAGTAAATTTACATAATACAAATTATTCTACAATACCAAAATTATCATTTATTATTAAACATGTTGTCACATCAAACACTATTCCAGTGCCTCATCACAGGGCAATCTTGCCTTCCATATATGGAAACTAGGAGGCTGTTAGTGCTGTCTCACACGCGACGCATCAGGGAGGCTATTCTTTTGCGTAATATTGCTGCAAAGCTGTTCACGCGTGCCTCGTATGCCTCACTAAGCCTCTCTATAACCTTCGCGCAAGTGCCAGCAATAACTTGACAAAGTTTTTCCGCAATCTGGTGAACGTTATGGCAGCGTATAAAGAACGAACAAACATAAATCATTTTTTATATATTAGATAATCGTACCGTACCGACCAATCAGCGTGCAGCTGATTTTGCACACGGCACTAAAAACGCCTTTATATTTATATGGGGAAATAAAATCTACTATTTTTCCGTGATTAAACACTTCTTACAATGTTTTCTTAATTTACTAGCTTTGGGATATTTTTGAAGTGAAAACTTCTTTAGCGGCGTTGTGCACTTTTTTGTAATGGGTAAAAAATGTTAAACTCGCGTCAGGTCACGTGTCCTGATCGAAAATTCGTAAGATGGACGGAGAGTAGACAGCCGGCGCGGCGTAGGAGAGGAAGTAAGTTAGGTTTAATTAATTTTCATTTAATAATTAATATAATTTCATTATTAAGATTAGGTTTCGATCGAGTCTACTGTACTGCTTGACGAAATTATTAATATAGATACATAATATGTACTTACACATTATAGATGTAATATTTGTAATATGTTTATACTTTATAGCATTAACCTATATTTTCATAACAGCACAATAAGCACATGTGCGGTGTAGGTTTACCAATCAAATAATTTCGAATGAAAATAAATAAAATAAGATAATAATAAATAATCTCCGCCATTCCAAAATATCAAAAATGCACAATGTTAATATTCAAGTTTTTACTTCTGCCGGCACTCCCGGAGTGCAACCCGTCGTTTTTTTTATTTTACTTATTTAGATAAACATTATTCGAAAACTTTAATCAACACCTTAAAATTACACACATTAGTAATTATTAAGCTTACGTTCTACTAATACAGGAGGCAGGAATGCACAACGACTTATTTATTTATAATTAATCATTAACTAATTAAATTTATCGCTAAAACAATGAAGGCAACATGGGTTTATCGTATTTAAAGAATTTAGTTACATATTGTTGAAAACATAGAAAGTTACATATCGTCGATAACACAGGCTTATAAAGAATTAATCACATATCGTCGACAGCGTAGGCTTAATTGTACATAAGGAGTTAGTTACATATCGTCGCTAACATTGTATATAAGGAGTTAGTTATACATATATCGTCGCTAACATAGTCATTGTGTTTGATGTTGTCGGAAAAGCCGTTATTAACAATAAACAAAGTCCGAATCTAGTCCAGTTTAATCCTCAGAAAACACAAGTCTGCGCGTTTACCGCTAAAAAGAACCCCTTTGTCGTATCTCCTCCCCTTGTTGCCTCAGCCAGTATCGGAATCCTCGGCATTGACATATCGAGTGACATGCAATTTCGTGGTCACTTGGAAGAGAAGGCCAAACTGGCTTCTAAAAAGCTTGGCGTGCTCAGCAGGGCGGGACAGTATTTCATGCCGGCACACCCCCTGCAGAGCTGTTCGAATCGTTGGCGACTGAACTCTTTCCGATCAGCTTGATTCACTGGCTCTGCGAAGAGATGTTGCATCTCTTTGCGTATTTTATCGCATTTACCACGGGGAGTGCTCTGAGGAATTTTGCCAAATTTCACGAACGCACATCGCGGCAGAAGTCCCGATACCATCCACACCATCTGGATGATTGGCGGTCCACCTCTGTGCGACTTAGAAGATGTTTTCTTCCTTGCACTACCTCCCTGTGGAATCGATTACAACCAGCGATTTTTCTGGATCGATACGACTTAGAGATTTTAAGAAAAGAGCCTACTCCTTTTTAAAACGCCGGCAACGCATCTGCAATTCCCCTGGTTCCCCTGGTGTTGCGGTTGTTCATGGGCGGCGGTAGTCACTTACCATCAGGTGAGCCGTATGCTCGTTTGCCCCCCTCTCCTATAAAAAAAATTGCTAAGGTTGTCAGAAAGGGAAGTAATAAAAAAATAAAAAACTGATTTTTTTTTATAGGATATGGGTGACAAACGAGCACACAGTCCACCTGATGGTAAGTGGTTGCTGCGGCCCATAGACATCTACATCTATCTTCTATTACAAATCAAAACGTAGATGCGTTGTCACCCGTGAGGACTAAGATGGAATGCCTCATTTCCAGTAAAAAGGGCCTCCGGCCACCTGCACTCACCAAGCGAAACGCAGAGGTAAACCTCTACTTCACGCTGGTTTTCTGTGAGGTCGTGGTACCACCCCGGTTCGAGCCGGCCCATCCGTGCGACAGCAAAAGCCGCCGCGTGGCTCTACCACTGTTGAAAATTTTATTTCACGTTTAAACAAATTCCTGTGTATATGGAAACCGATGAAACTTTAATTTCTTATCTTTAAGTGAGGACGACCCACAGTATAATAGCGCACATATAGTGTGAACCATTTTAATGTATTGGCGTGACAGGACAACTCTAACGGACAACTCCCGAACGACTAAAGGCTGCTCGGGAGCGCTCGTCCCGCATCTCTCCCCGCACCGCACCACACGATTGCCCCGTTTAGACGTCTTCGATGACCGACTGTTAGTAGTAGTTACAATATGGCTTTACAAAGATCAGATATGTGGCGCTGTAGTGAAGATTCTACGAGTACATAAAATGACCGAAAATGACTCATATTCACAATTTATGTTGGTTTTGTGTTAAAAAATATAATTACAATATCTGGACCCGATTTATGGGGCCGTGTTCGAGTAATTAATAAATTTTATATTTACCTACACTTTAGAAAGTTTGAAGTGGGCAGCTGCAAGTTATAATAATTATTTTACCGCAATATTTGAGGAAAATGTGACATGACGGAACAAGTGTTTAGGTATATATAATGAATATTTTAGCATAAAGAACCTAGCTTATAATTGCTTGCTTTAAATTGTAAATTACCTTTTTTGATGACCAGTGTGGAATGTCGTCTCAATAGTGACGCCGAATAGAGTCTGCCGAAACTTGGTTGGCGGCTGAGCCAAAGACCAGTTAGGCCGCTGGAGTCGCTGGTGCTTTTTTGTCGTATAAGCCTCGTTTAACACGTGTTAACAATGTTATCGCGGTCCCCTCACACCTCTTTTACTATGATTTATATAAAAATAATTTGATTGTCTGTATTTGCTTTGAGCTGACAACTAATAAGATATTTTTGTCTTTTTCAGGTACGTTGACTTAACACGACTTTAATAGCAGTTTTCAAAGTAAGATTAAACTTCATTCATTTACATCTTTAACATTATTATGAAACCGTTATTAGATAACACGGGGGTTGTTAGGCGCTCGATCATGTTTTAGCCGACTTCAAAAAAGGAGGAGGTTCTCAATTCAACTGTATTCTTTTATGTGTTACTTCAGAACTTTTGTGAACCGATTTTGATGATTCTTTTTTTTTATTTGAAAACTGGTGCTTTTCATGTGATCGTATATAAATTTGATCTAGATCTGACCAGTAGTTTTTGAGTTATCCTTAATAATGCGTATTTAATTGACTTTGACGACATTGGTGATGTTCTCATTTTATTTATATTGAAGTCGGTTGTATAAAATATTTTAATTTCAATTTATTTTCAATTTCATTCGATTTTATTTTTCAATTTCAAGCCTCTGTGATAGATAGACAGACAGACAAAGAGGTGTTTATCAAGTGTTCCGTCTTACTGTTTTCATTTTCTTTTTATTGGAAATAAAAAAATCTACGGGACTTTATTTTTAGGGTTCCGTACCTCAAAAGGAAAAAACGGAACCCTTATAGGATCACTTTGTTGTCCATCTGTCTGTCTGTCAAGACCCTTTTTCTCAGGAACGCGTGAAGGTATCAAGCTGAAATTCATATCAAATACTCAAGTCTACTGTCCCTTGGAGCTGTGAAAAAATCAAACTTCTAAGCCAACGCAATCAAAAGATACAGCCGTTTATGCCGCAAATTTTCGACATTCGCAAGGGAATCAAAACCTACAGGGTACTTCCCGTGAACTCAGAATCTTAAAATTTGGTACGAAGCAAAGTATTATAGCACAGATAAAGGAAAAATTGCGAAAAGCATAAATTTTTAGTTACATCATATAATAAAAATATTTTTAATAATTTTAAACTTATATACCTACGGATGTGTTTGGAACCCTCGGTGCGCGAGTCCGACTCGCACTTGGCCGTTTTTTTAAATTAAGTAAGGGCGACAAACGAGCGGGAAACACCTACATAAAACTTCCACAAAAAGTCAAAATGACAACACATCTGTGTCTTCCCGCCCGTGCGCTAACATGAAATGCCTCGTTGCCAAAAAACCGTATCTGGTTCTGTAATCTCACCAGAAACGGCAGTGTTATACTTTTTTATAGAATAAGGGTAACAAACTAAAACTGACCATCTGATAGTAAGTGTATGTTGTGGCTCATTGACATTTTTTTTTATACGATAAGTGTGACAAACGAGCACACAGTCCACCTGATGGTAAGTGGTTGCTGCGGCCCATAGACATCTACATCTATCCTCTATTACAAATCAAAATGTAGATGCGTTGTCACCCGTGAGGACTAAGATGGAGTGCCTCATTTCCAGTAAAAAGGGCCTCCGGCCACCTGCACTCACCAAGCGAAACGCAGAGGTAAACCTCTACTTCACGCTGATTTTCTGTGAGGTCGTGGTACCATTCCGGTTCGAGCCGGCCCATCCGTGCGACAGCAAAAGCTGCCGCGTGGCTCTACCACTGTTTAAAAACATTTACATCTATAATCGATTAAAAATCATATCACAGAATCTATGTCAGTCTGAGGACTGAGATAGACGGCGTCGTTACCATTGAACAAGGTCTTGGGTTCTTATCACCCACCATATGAAACATATAAAAAAACCGGCCAAGTGCGAGTCGGACTCGCGCACCGAGGGTTCCGAACAAATCCGTAGGTATATGAGCTTAAAATAATTAAAAATATTTTTATTATATGATGTAACTAAAAATTTATGCTTTTCGCAATTTTTCCTTTATCTGTGCTATAATACGTTGCTTCGTGCCAAATTTTAAGATTCTCAGTTCATGGGAAGTACCCTGTAGGTTTTGAATTTTGATTCCCTTGCGAATATCGAAAATTTGCGGCATAAACGGCTGTATCTTTTGATTGCGTTGGCTTAGAACGTTGATTTTTTCACAGCCCCAAGGGACAGTAGACTTGAGTATTTGATATAAATTTCAGCTTGATACCTTTACGCGTTCCTGAGAAAAAGGGTCTTGACAGACAGACAGACAGACAGACGGACAACAAAGTGATCCTATAAGGGTTCCGTTTTTTCCTTTTGAGGTACGGAACCCTAAAAATAATCTACTTCACCTGAGGATGCCTCGTGTAGAGGCGAAACACGTGTCGTATTTTCGAGAGTGGTGTGTCCTGCCTAGTGTGGTGGTGCTGAGGATGGTAGTGCTGGGATTGACGGCGACGGGTATAGTGCGCGCGATTAAGGGAGGGTGGCAGGTCCCCCTTAAAGCTGGGCAGGACACATCATTTTCTTTCTTTACGCGGAATTAAGCAAATTAATTTATAACAACCCCAAAAAATAATCTGTTGTTTCACACTGGTATTCTATGAGAACGCGATTTTTCCCTGGTCGAGCCGACCCATTCGTGTTTAAGCTATATTATATAGTTGTAGCGTGGCTCTATCACGTAGAAAAATGCTATTTTTTACCCGATCCCATCCGTGCTGCAGCTATTATACGTCTGCGGGGTGGCCCGTAAAAATAACACGTTCGTAAGAATTCATCTCAAGCAAGTGTCTATTGAAATAAACGCTATTTTATATGCGTACATGCAGAAGGAAAATTGACTATTTTATACCACATTAAATAGTGTTTTGAGATTTGTGTTCAAATTGTATACATTTAGCAGATAATAGTTAGAACGAAACACATGGTTTTTTTTGCATATTGTATTTTTTTGAGCAAGAGAATCCACTACCTCAGCCATCTCGGGGATATCAGAAATGGTGACAGTGGGAAAGTGAAACAGAGGATGGGCAGCAGCATCTTCCTGATAATATCTTAATTAAAAACTGCGGTCGCTAACTCTTCTGTGTATGGGGGGTTACCTTTGCTCACAGCAACTTTTGCTAGGCTGTAATGAGAATGAGAACATGCTTCGCTTTTTTTTTAAATTTATTATATTAAAAAAAAACATCCACGGCTACAAGTTTTATATGTGAATAATATTAAATGAAACTTAATTAGACAGTCATTTTTTTATTGTTATTAACAAGTTATAAGTTGTTTAATGTTTACAATATTAAATAACATATTATTGTACAATTAATCTTTGTTAGATTTTTACATTAGAAATACAGGAATTATTCGTTAGTTTCATAAAAAAATCAAAATTAAATAATGCTAATTATACGGATTTTATCGCGTTTAATTAGCATTTATCTTCAAATGTGGAAAATGGATTGCTGTGCCCTTTGTCACGAGGATTTAAAAAAAAAGTAAATTAATAACGGTACAATCCAGTAATTAGTTTTATTTATTATGCAAAATTGTTCATAGTGTTATATGAACGTGGGCTATGTTTCACAATATAAAAATGTTAAAAGTTTAAAAAAAATACCCTTTTGAGCAGACTTAGGAATATCACAAGTTGAAGGTAAGAATTTGACTGTCCTCTAAATAGTTACACTAAAACCTTAATTCCCTAATTTTCCACCTTCAGGGGTGAAATTTTATCTTAAAAATAACATGGGGACATCCCTCATAATTAACGTATTTAATAAAATAATTATTACAAACGGTTTAACCGTTACCTAGAAATCATATAAAAACATACGCGTCAAATATATATCCATCTCGTTTTTTAAACTCGGTCTTAATCTAGCAATAAATGAGTATCGTTGATCTCTATCGAAAGCCAGTGCCGGATTTAGTAGATGCAAGTTTATACATAAGTTATTTTCAATGGTGTTTATTACCTGTTTCGGGAGGGAGGATAGTCTTAAAGCAAAATAATTAAAATATAGTAGGGTTACCGTGACATATTAGACGCGGTACGTAAGTTTAGCCCTGAACGAAACTTCTACTAGCCAATCAGCGCGTGCGAACGATACGCACGAGCCAATAAGTGCGACTTATGCTCAATAAGCCAATTAGCGCGATTTATGCGCAATAACAGTCACCGCTAGACTTTCGTGTCGCTACTTATACGTTCCACTGCTCTCATTACTGATAGGGTTTTGGGACAGGGAAAAGTACGCCCTACTACTCCTATTTTTACATGTCTTGTTTTTTCTTAACTTCCGCCACGTCCGTTCGTCAGCATTAAAATATTGCAATTAACTGTTTCATTGGTTCCATCGGGGATTCAACTGGGGTTGCTCGCGTTGAGGTGAGCACTTATCCTTGGTTACGGCTACCATGGCACTTCTTACCTTTATATTTTCTTTATGCATGCAGATTTAAGCAAATTAACTTTATTATCTCATCATTTACATAGTTTTAATACATCATCATTAATATAGCCCATCACGTCACAAGTTCACTGTTAAACATAGGTCACCCTCTAGGCATTCCAAAAAGCATGGTCCTAAACCACTTGGATCCATCGAATTCCTAGATCTCACACCAGAAATAGTTACATTCAAGAACCTGTCTTTCTCATCATTTGTCGTTTCTTCGAGCTCCGTGCTGACTTCGTGGGTAGTGGCTAACACTATAGTTGCGTTGCTGAGGGCAGCGATTTCGAAATTATTTTTTTATGTTTTAATCATGTTATGAGTTTAATATGTTCATTGCAATTTGTAACAATATATATAGTTGTATCTGTCATTTCTATGTATGTATGAATGTATTGAATTTTACAATTAAGTTTTCATCTACTAACGAACGTCTAAATGATCGGAAATTTTTTGATGTAATAAGGAGCAACCGATGAATCATCACAGCTTTATCAATGCGTGTTGTTTTAGTTTTTTTTTTCTTTTAATATTATTGTTTCAATCTTCATCGGACTTACTTATAAAAATCGAATTTAAGAAATGTTTTTTACATAGCTCTCTCTCTCTCTCTCTCTCTCTCTCTTCACTAAATGACAATAGAAAGAGACATGTTGTATAATTAAAAGTATGGCCGCTAACTCTTAGATTGTAACTTATTTGTTTTAACAAATTTAATTTCATTCAATAATCTCTAACAAAATCATTGTGTCATTCAGGAAGAATACATTTTTATGTGAATTTTTCAGTCTTTTTATTTTACTTTATGGTCATTTTCTGAATAAACCGGCATTGGGAGGTACGTCCTTTAGGAACACTTAAGGCGTGATATTAGTGCGTATCCACGGCAAGTACTCGTACACTTTGGTGTACACTCCAGGTATGTTCTCGAGACCGCAGGGCGTTGGTCCGAAGCTAACGATGCCGACGACCTCAAACAGTTTTCCGTTCTCGTACATGAGAGGACCGCCTGAGTCCCCCTTGCACGAGTCCTTGCCTACTTCACCGCCGGCGCAAACTTGCCCTGCCCATAAAGCCACTTTCCGTCTGGGATTTTCGTATTGTACTTGGCATTCCTGTAATATACATTATATACAGTTAATTTCATCTCTTAATTATTGTAAAATTACAAAATTGTTATAACATTTTATGTCTTAAAAATAAACCCCGTTGGGTTTCTTTACGGTTGTTTCCAGGACAGAGGTATTTTGCGAACCAGTGGTTAATAAAAATAAAAATAATGAATATAACCAATTTCATGAGAGTCAAGTCGACAGTAAAGCCCAACCTCTCTCGCTTCGAAGTGTGTGCAATGATATGTAATAAATAAACCTAGCAAGTTAACA
This sequence comes from Parnassius glacialis, assembly GCA_033319125.1. Classification (NCBI taxonomy): domain Eukaryota; kingdom Metazoa; phylum Arthropoda; class Insecta; order Lepidoptera; family Papilionidae; genus Parnassius; species Parnassius glacialis. The sequence goes on along the minus strand of JAVANC010000023.1, from coordinate 28,089,181 downwards.
GCATAGCAATGTGGCGAAGCAATCAGCTTTGTAGCGGTTTCTAACGGAAAAAAAATTCAAAATAGGAGGTTCAGATGCCTGGGTGATCAGTAATCGATTGCTGAAAACAGAATTTGAAAATTCGAAACCGTTCTCGAGATAATCGCGGGACAGACGGACAGACGGACAGACATCGTGAAATCAATAAGTGACTTCTCAAGCTTCGCCACTTAATAATGATAGGTATGTAAAAAATATCTATCGTTATTTTAATGTAATGCATAAAATCTCGCACCTGTTTTGTGTATCGGCAGATATTTCGGAGTTAACAAAGTTGATTTTCCATAATCGTTAAGGTTATTAGAAAACTATTAAAATAAATGGGAATTTCAATATTAGAATTACGATCACGAGTTAGTCACGTGACTTATTGCTGACGTTATTAATTTTTATCGTATTTCATTAGCTTTAACCACCGTATAAAGTCAAATTGGCTTACCCGGCTCGCCTTGTTGGAAATTATACTTAAGAGTCAATTATTCCTTAATTTAAATAAGTCCCTCTAGCTCTATATCAACGTACATCATAATCGTCATAATCTTAATAGCCATTTGACACGTGACCCTTCGAAAATACCATAAAACAAGGTCCCAAGGATACCTATGGACACTCCATCTACTAGGGGTCGTACTACATTTAGTTTACCGGTACGAGGCTGCACAATTCGAGAACCTTTCTTACCCATCGGTTGTCGGTTCTTCGAGCGGCCGAATGCCACTTCACTTTACTGATCTGTCATCTATTTTCTTCACATATAGTTGTTCTTCATGGATAAGATATGAAATCTTTTTAAAGTCGAGTAAGATGCATAGTTAGGTTTTGAGACTATGATTAATTTTTATTGCATAAATTGTTTCATTTAATTTGATCTACTTACGTCTTGTGTCTTATACGGCAGGTTGACGTGCTGTTTTACATTACTGCTGCTCTGGCTAGCACTGACTGCGCCCCAGCCAGCTGCAAAAAGTCTTGTGTCCGGTGGAGCAGTCTTCGCCAGATCGGACGAAGGGAGGCAGATTGGTCGAATGAAATCTGAAATATCATAAACCAATCTTTAGGTTAAGCCAGATATGATCGACGGTTCCGTGGCGCAGTGGCTTAGCAATGAATTACAACGCTGGGGGCCGCGGGTTCGAATCCCGCACAGAACAAGTATTTCTATGGCCTACAAATAATTGTTCCTGGTCTGGATGTTTGTCCTTGTGCAATTTATGTTTGTAAACTGCCTCAGTGATACAGGAGAAAATCCTAGTGTGGAGGTAACGTTTTTTAAAAAGAAAGAAAGAAAGAAAAAAAGATAACAACATAATTATGGACTGCACGTGGGTCTGAAATAAATTTTTGTTATTAATATTATACAGTTATATTAGCTTAAGTTGTTCACGAATTATGAGATAAATAAAAGTCCCTCTAAAAACCTCGAAGTCAAGAATTCTACATACACATAGACAACTTTCGCGCCTGTCATCCAGAGGTGTAGGCATAGACTACGGACTTCCATTTGGAAATATCCTGACATCTCTTTCGCTTTTCCCTAATCCTTATAATAACGCATACATGCTCGTTGTGGATTTTAAACTTAAAACAATATCTTTAAAATACACATATATTTTGAGTTGATTTGAATCATTATTTCGCTCAAGAATTACGTTACTTATGTGAAATTTCGGGCAGAAATCTAGAAACATTGTTGAATATTTTCTAGTGTTATAATTAATCTGCTGGCGCACATAGCATCCGTTCATACGCATACATCGGTTTTGTTGTAAAGATTTTCCTTCACGCGGTTAATACGTTAGTATTTTTCTCTTTGTTGATGTTTTCCGCATTCAAACAATATGACGATGTTTTATAGCTTCATAATTATTCCCATTTGGTCGCCATGGTGGCGTCAATAAAAATGGACAACAATAGGATTGATTATTATGTTTTAAAATGTTGTTGTAATTCTATGGATTTGCTAAGACAAATTAATTATAATTTCGTGATGGCTTGCAGAATCTAAACGTGTTCCTTCACTGACGACCGTACGCAGAAGCTCAAATTCACACAGTGAGTTATAGAGAAGTCAATGCTCGGAGTTTCTCTAATATAAGTGTTATAAACGAGCATTCAATCCACCTGATGGTGAATGAATGCTGCGGCCCGCAGACACGTACACCTATTCTCGATTTAGAATTAAAATGCAGATGCGTTGGCACACCTAAGGAATAAGATGGAATGCTTCGTTACAAGTAAGTATGGTCAATGATTCACTCCACTATACGAAATAGAACAGTATACCCGAATATGGGATCACCAGTCAAGTTTGGATTGGTAATTCAGATCATATGATTAGGATATGAGATATGTTGTATAACGGATCCGTGCCAACCAAAGCGCAACTTGTGTTTTCCAAATGTTAATTTCGATTTAGACTTGATCTGGACTATCGGCGTTGCAAACAGCACTCTGATCACTAGGCCGAGCGGTCGTTTCAAATTGTAACTATCTTACCTGTGTACGGTGCCATCTGACTGAGTCTCAGTAGCGCGATGTCGTGCCTCCTTAACGCATTGCTAGGATTGTATTCTGGGTGCGCAGTTATCTTCTCGATGGGCAATATGACGGCGCCTGTCGTGCAGTCTTCACCACCGCCTTCCGCTTCGACACAGTCGGGTCCCGAGTTGCTCGTGTCGTATTCACCGAGGCGGACGTTCGCTCTGAGTGTTAGAAATATATAAATAATCAGCTTTACCCGGTTTCGTTGGGGACGAAATGGAAACGCTTTCATGAAAATTCTACCGCGAAGACAAGTATTTCTATATTATAGACTGATTTATATATTCTCATACAACTGTAATTTTTATTTCGTTTATCTTTTATTTTATCCTGTGAATAAATATATTTTATCCTTGATTCTAAGATCGGCCCTTAGTCATGAAATCTATAATAAAAAAAAACTTTAATATTGTAAATTAAATTTAAAAATGGAAATCTTAAGCACCATAACACTAATTAAAATTCTATAACTATCGACCTGATAAAGGTTACAGGTGCACATTAAAAGGAAGACGAAAATAGACAATATTTTATTTATTTCAATAAATTCACCAGATTTATTTCGGTGTTGAAAATACAAAAGACTGTTAAAGCGTGGCAAGTACGGTAAATATATGAGGCAATCTATGGTGGTGTATGTGGCCTGTGTTCAGTAGTTTACTTAGGTTATAACGAATGAAAAAGAAACCTACTTTCTGAGTCTGAGGCTTGCCTAGATGAAACAGAAACTTTTAAATTCGTTTTACTAAAAGAAAACATTACAACTGAAAACGTATTGCAATATTCAGTGTATCCCTTAAAACAGGCGTTTTAATTTTTTTTAAATGTTCTGATTTAGGCGAGCTAAAAGTTTAGAAAAGTAGAGTAGCCAATTTGCATTTTTGTAAAATGAAATCAAATATTTGGAAGTCATGTAAAATTGAAATAAAATCCTTCAATTTTAATAAGTGGATGTGAACTTACGCGAGAACGTAACGATTCAATGACCTCACGAGTTTCTTGCCTTCACGAAAGGATACAAAGGTATTTTTTTATTTTTTAAGAAGTTCCAAATATTCATTTTATTTCGTTACAGCAAAAGTTCAGTGGCCTCTCCCATAGTGGGCAACACTTTGTGAGCTGGCTGGTAAACGAAGTTTTTATTTTTATTTTGTGTCGTTATCAGCAAGACACTGTTTGCTACCCGGCTCCTCTTCCATATTCCTTTGTCGTCTTTAACTTTAACATCCACGGGAAGATATTAGGTACATAAAATTTTCTTACGCCGCCACTACACGGCTGTTGCTAGTGGTTACTCTCTAAAAATGTAGTTTTAGGCGTTTAGAACTACGCACATTTGTCGTGTGTGCTAGTTAGTGGTGATGGAAAACTATGCATCTCTCCATATCATCTCGTAAGGAACAATTGAAGAAAGTGCAATCTTGGTGTATCTGATAAATGTGAGCTATAAGTATCTCGCGTTTTGTTGCACGAGGTGCGAGATATCTAGTCATGGGATCGTAAATCCCCTTGAAATAATAAAAACCTTCTCGCCGGTTTGATGATGAAGAAGGAGAAATTACGTTAATGGCATGTCTCAATTTTAGTTACTTTGGTCGCTTATACACATATACTATACAAAAAACTAATTTTACGGATTTCCTCGCGTTAAATTTAACTTATTTAACTTCTTATCAACTCTCGACGTTTCGGGTACCTACTTACGTGAATAGCACCCATGGTCACGGGGCGGACTGAGGTGTTTGACGTCCCGATGTCATAGCCTGGCTATCTTCAGCTTTTGAATTTAAAGTTTTGGTCCGATCCACGTAGAATGAACTTACAGTATCTTCAAGTCTTGCATGGGTATGCTTGGGTTTGGATTTAATTTTATTAATTTTAGGATACCAAGCAGATGACAGCACATATACCTACTATCCGATAAACTTGGATATTTTTAATTTCAAAAGCTTAGCGAATCATCCGTGACCATGAATGCCGTAAAGCACCCGAAACGTCGTATTCGCGTAAATACGACGTTCAAGAAATCATTATATGTATATTAATTTTCTTTTACTTACGGTCTACCAACGGCCAGCACGGGTCCCACCACGCAGTGGCCGGCTGTCAAAACGTATTTGCCGCTGATGAGCACTCCACCGCATAACAGTTTGATCTTATCTTCCTTTTTGTACTCTATGATTGCCAGCCAGGGGTACTGGTCGATCGAAGTCGCGTTACCGCCTGTAATAGAATTGATATTCACGATTATTTTACTCCACGGTCACGTGTAATCAACTTCAAGCCAAGTAGGGTGCGGATGCGGTGTCTTATGATAAAATGTCTTAAAGCCTGTGATTATACTGGCTCTCTATACCCTTTAGACACTGCTATTTGTCGGTAGAAATAGATAAGTAGGTGGGATCTACCCAGACGGACTATACTATAAGAGGAGTGCTACCACCTAAACTTATACAATAACTTGAGCGTGATTTCGGCATTATTTAAATGTAAATAGGGTTCTGTCTACTTTTATTTGTCGTTACGAGCTACAAACAAATAACTGTTATTATATCGGTTCCTTTACTCTTCACACCGGGACACAAAAGTGTTAAAAGTATTAGGTCTAATTTTTTTCCAGATCGATACCGCTTATGTCCGATATCCACGAGTATATCTATAGCCACGAAAGTGAAGTAACGCATTATTCTCAGTTACCGTTTCATTATTTCCTACTTACGTGTAAACACAGCTTTTAACCGATTTAAAAAAGGAGGAGGTTTTCAATTCCAGTTGTTTTTTTTGTATGTATGTTACGCGGTATCTTCGCAGATTGTGAACCGATTTTAATGATTATTTTTATGAATAGGTTTTACTTCAAGGGAGATCCTATTAAATTTTGAAGAAAAATTCCACCCGAAAGGGTGGAAAATAAGTGAAAAACTTTCATATTGGACTATTGTTTAAGTTTTAATGATATCTTCGCAGATTAAGGACCGATTTTAATGATTCTTTTCTTATTAAATAGGTTATACTTCAAGGGTGGTTCCATATAGATTTGAAGAAAAATTCTACCTTTTTGCAACCCGTAGGTTGCAAATAAAATAAAATAAAATCGTTAAAAAACTATTTGTTTTGAAAAGACAAATGAAAATGAAACTGTAAGGCCGCGCTCCGACAACACGCGCCCGCTACGCGCACCCCACGCGCTTCAGCACCCGCGTCTAACTCGCTTTGAAATTTTTTGATTAATTTGTGCCTTATGACAAATCAATAAATCTGAAATTGTATAAAAACCGCGGGTGTAGGGCGTAACGGGGCCGGCGCGGAGCGGGAACGAGGCGGGTGCGTGGTGTGTGCGAGGCGTGTGCGGTTGAACGTCGATAAATGCAATTTCAAATTTATTGATTTGCCATAAGACTCAAATTATATGCAACAAATTTCAAAGCGAGTTAGACGCGGGTGCTGACGCGCGTGGCGTGCGCGTAGCGGGTGCATGTCGTCGGAACGCGGCCTAAGCCGTTCTTAAATTAATGGAATTATTATTCTTATTAAGTTTTTTTTTAAATTGATGAAACGATTGTTGGCATGGTAGACATTGCAGTCATCTTTGGGTGGAAAACGCCGTAAGTGTGCTGTAAAAGTTGGGTTGCGCTGTGGTTTGTAATGTAATTTTATAGTTTAGTTTTGAACCATTCACGGTCGTCTGAATAATCACAAATTTTGCAGGATTATTGGCTCTGCTTCTTAGTGACGGAATTTAAAAAAAGTAGTAGAAAAATTAATGTGCTAAATGTTTACCTTCTGGAAGCTAAACGTGTAAACGTGGTAGTGCCGTGCTGCCGTATAGTTGTAGCACGAATGGGTCGGCTCGACCGGGAAAGGACGACGCTCTCACACAATACTAGCGTAAAATAGCAGCTTAATGCTGCTGTTTCATATGGTAAGTGCAGACGACCGAATACCCTTTTTACTGGAAAAAAGGCATTCCATCTTAGTCCTCACGGCTGACAACGCATCTGCATTTTTATTCGCAAACAAGCATAGATGCAGATGTCTATGGGTCACAGCAACCACTTACAATCAGGTGGATTATGTGCTCGCTCGAAAAAAAATTTATCGCTAACTTATATATTTAGGATTTTGGTCAAACTTTTAAAAAATTTACGATTCCGTATACTATGTAATAAAAGTCGCGGCACGTACGTCTAGCGCTGAACGAAACGTGGAGCGGAAGTGCACGAATTGTATTGTACGAATGCGACTGGAAAGCCAATCAGCGCTTGCGAATGATACGCACGAGCCAATTAGCGCGACTTATGCACAGTAAGCCCGTCAGCGCGACATTAGCGCAATAATGGTCACCGCTACACTTTCGTGCCGCTACTTATAATTGAGTTATGCTAAGAGTATGTTCGCAAATTTTAAGACACCGGCAGTGAAAGATTATTTAAATTATAAAAGCTTTTAGAAAAATTTACTTCGCAAATATCCGCGTTATAAAATAAAATGATGTGTCTTACCTAGTATGAAGAGCACCTCCCGCCCTCCCTATCCCCACTATCCCCGTTAGTGGTGACGGGGATAGTGCACGCAATTGAGGGAGAGCGGGAGGTGCTCTTCATATTAGGTAAGACACATCATTTAATTTTATTACGCGGACCTTATGCCCAAATACTCAAACGCTACTCAAATTTAAGATGTCGTTAAGTCTGTGCCGTCTCTATCATTTTATTTTATAACGCGGATATTTGCGAAGTAAATTTTTCTAAAAGCTTTTATAAAATGGATTTCCGCAAAGTAACGCCTTATTCTATTAATTATTCAAGTTAGTTAATTTAGTAATGAGATCGCTCGCGCCGTATGTACACAAAAACGAAACATTCAATATTTAGGAATTTCAATCACTAAAATAAAATATTATAACAAACTGAACAAACAAATTATTAATTTATTTAAAGTTAAAGCCTATATAAGTTTCACTTTTGAGAGGGTTTTAAGGTAAGAAAGTGTCCGCTGCGCTACCTTAATAGCCGGGCTGCGCATGTCTTATATGAAATATTTTTGTTTTTTTATTTCCCAGACCTGCAGACATTCTGACGATATTTTCCTTTGCCGACTCTCATGTGGTTGATCAATACTTAAAAGTGGACATATCTGTGGCGGTCTGGTCGTCGCGTCACAAACGAAACACACCAATGCCTAAATCTCGCTATCAAAAGTTCTGAAGTACTGAGATAATATATATATATACTAGCTGACCAGGCAGACGTTGTTCTGCCCTTTCCGAACGACTATTTGCTTTCCCAAAAAAAAAACTCCTGAAATTAGCAATAAAAAAAATTGAGGGTTACTAATCGGAATAAAAACTATCCTATCTCTCAAGTTAGACCAAACTGCACACAGTGTGCAAAATTTCATTGAATTCAGTTCAGTAGGAGTTCATCGGGGACAAACAACGTGACACGTAATTTTTATTTATAAAGATATATAGAATAGATCCAAACTATCAGACGGACCATTGGTCGCTCCCTGGGCCGAACACCTTGCCCGATGGGAGATCTCCCCTTTTCATTCTACGGCTTAATATCAATTTTATTGGTGCCGGTAGGAATCGTACGCGGATTGCTAACGTATATATACATATATTGTTTAGAACTTAGTGGCATTAATTAGGGGGAGACCTATTTTTAGCAGTGACCTTGTGAAGGGGCCTGTAATGAGGTTGATGATGATGGTGTTATTAAAAAATTTGGGCCCTGCAGAATACCGAAAAGTGGGATACTCTGCATGTACTTTTGTTATAACAATATAAGTCAATATCGTCATTACAGTTTCTCCCAAGCTCACCGCTGGACTTATACGGAAAGATATAATATTATAATTGATAAGAAGCAGATAGCACGGCTAATGATCAAATACCTTCGTCGTCCTATACCTAATTTAGTGCATAACAAATAAATTATGAGCTAAGTGTTAGTCAACTTAATTTATCATTGGATCTGATTGAAATAAATAACTACTGTGATGTATAAGATAATTTATATACATTAAAAGGGGGGAGTTATGATCGAATTGATCCTCTACCATTTTAGAAGTGTTTTATGCGTGAAAAACATGTACAGATACGTATAATAAATAATAATTGTATTGTATTTCCCGACCACTTAATGATAGTTCAACGCACGAGCACCTGTTGCTTAAGAGTCAGTCGCAAATTACGTCACTGACCTTGTTCGTATATGAATCAACAGCGCAATTTTGATTTTCCCGCTGGCATTTACACTCAAAACCACATTATAGGTATCTTTGACGCCTGCTCCACTTTATTTTAATTTTATTGTACGTGGTAACAACTATATTATGGGTCGGCTCGCCCGGGGTAGAGGACCACGCTCTCACAGAATACCAGCTTAAAATAGCAGCTCAATACTGCTTTGTTTCGTATGGTGAGTGTGGAAAACTTGATATCCTTTTCACTGCAAATAAGGCTTTCCATCTTAGGGGTGACAACGCATCTGCATTTTAATGTTTAATTGAGGATTAATATAGATATCCTAGTGACACACCATCTACTAATCATCAGGCGAACTTTATGCTCGTTTGACACCCTTGTTTTATTAATAAAAATTTGTCCAAATACCTCTTGGATCACGAGTCCAACATCCAATCCAAAATCAAGTGTTTTTTCACTACAATATTATTATCATTATCAACACAACCCTTCACAAAGCACGGTTCTGATCCACCTGCAATCGTCGATTTCCTGTAGATATTATCGGGTCGTTACTTCATCTAGTGCCCCCCCCCCCCCCCCTATACTACGCTTGCCGACACGAAGCTGCCACTTTAGAATATTTCTTTCCAATCTGTTGCCGGCAACACCGTATAAGCAATAATATCAGATAGACCGTATGCTCATTTACCATTGTTATAAATGAGCATACAATCTATTTGATGTTATATGTAAAAGGATAGGAAGGATATATAGATATAGTTTAGAAATTTACATCTGTCCTCAATAAAAATCTAAATGCAGATGCGTTGTCACTCCAAGGACTAAGGTGCATTATCCTCATTTGCCATACGAAATGCAGCATTATTACTTTTCTTTATTACGGTACTTTTTGTTAGCATGGTTCTTTTTCGGTCGGAAGCAATTATATGCTGTATTTATTTTTCTCTTTTTACGATGGCTTTTTACTTACTATCTACCATACTTACTACTTATTGTTTTACAGTATAAATATAAAATTTGTTGAAAACTGTATAAGTTCTATTATAATTATTAACTGTATAAGATATTATACTTGAAAGCCGTGCTTTAAACCATAGGTGCTCCAACAATAATCGCACTTTCATTGTAAATTCCATCACCCACTTTAGGGAAGATTTTCGTGATCAAAGCTATCCAAATTTCATCTAAATCGGTTCAGCGGTTTAAGCGTGAAGAGGCACATTTGCTCACGCGGCGATGAGCGATGTTTTCCCCCACCTCGCCCGCAGTACGCCCGACTGCCCTGCACGCGCCGGACTGCACAATTTTATATCATCGTGACTTTTAAAATATTGGACCAAATTAAGTAGTTTAAAAGACAACGTTTATCTATTTTTAATATCAGAAGCGATTAAAGTATTTATTTTGATAAAATCAATTTGTTACTGCAAAATGTGCATTGGATATAAAGTATCAAATTTTATTGTATTTGTGGTTCACTATTTTGGTAATAATGGCTTACACATAAATGCTGTTACGGATTTTTTTGTACAACTAATTAGGAGAAACAAATCCACCATACATTATATTTGTGTAACTCTTACAATTTTTGCACCGCACGCCAATATAAAAGTAGCTCGCAGATGACAGATTTATTCCGACTTACTTAACACTTATCGTTATATTTTGACCAATTTACACAATATATTTATTAAGTATATGTGTTGTTCTGATGTATAAGCTATGTTATTGTAGTTTCATTTAAACATAATCAGTAGTTTTTGCGTGGAAGAGTAACAAACATTCATACATCCATACATCCTCACAAACTTTCACGTTTATAATATTAGTAGGACTAGTAGGATAGTAGGATAGTGGGATAAATATATTTACTAATTCCATTCGTATTTATGTATTGTTTTGCTCATGATTATATGCATCTGCATCGACAGATAATCTTCTATGCTTTATATACGTCACATTCCTGGGCACAGGTCTTTTCATTTCTGAGAGGGTTTTAGCGCAAGGAGGCTGTCCTAATACGTGCTGGTGGACTTGACATGACTTCGAAATTATTATTTTTTAATTTCTCTCATCAAAGATACCAGGTGCTTCAGGTGCAGAGCTTCAATAAAGGTGACCACAAGCATACAGTCCACCTGATGTTAAGTGGATGCTGTGTGTCCACCTATCCTCTATTAAGAATCAAAATGCAGATGAGTTGTCATCCATGAGGACTAAGATAGAATGCCTCTTTTCCAGTAAAAAGGGTCTTCGCTTATCTACACCCACCATACGAAACACAGCAGCACTAAGCTGCTATTTTACGCTGGTATTTTGTGAGAGCGTGGCTCTTCCCTGATCGAGCCGACCCATTCATTCTGCAAGCATAATATAGCCGTGTAAATTTATAATAAAATGTTTTTAATTTTATTTACAAATAACTTTAACATACCGAATATCCTGTTGCCTCCATAGCTCTCAACGCCGCAGCATTCTGTCCTGGGGTCCGGTGGCGCGGCAGATGGTGTACAGACTGTCGGTTTCAATTGAGGACCCAGCACAGGAGCTCTGGGACCGCAGCACACACTGTACTGATCCGGGCCCTGGCACCTAAACGAGCGGAGACTTAAACATTTAAAAATGTATTCACTGCACTCAAATAATGTATTGCACCGTTCGTTTGCTGAGGCTTAGGAGAGTTCGCTACGTCAGTTCGTTGGAAAGGGCTTTTTATCAGACACCGAAAAAGAAGGGGGTTCTGAATTCCTATGTGCATGTATTTTTATGATTGTTCGGGCATAACTTCTTTGTTTATACTTTGTAAACGGATTTCATTTTTTTTTTCAAACCTTTTATTAAGTGGCGAAGCTTGCGAAGTCACTTATTGATTTCACGATGTCTGTCCGTCTGTCCGTCTGTCCGTCCGTCTGTCCGTCTGTCCGTCTGTCCCACGATTATCTCGAGAACGGTTTCGAATTTTCAAATTCTGTTTTCAGCAATCGATTACTGATCACCCAGGCATCTGAACCTTTTATTATGAAATTATTTTCCGTTAGAAACCGCTACAAAGCTGATTGCTTCGCCACTTTGCTATGCTGTTAGCTTGCTAGGTTTATTAAAACGTAAAAGCTAACAAGAAATGTGCTATGTCTCGTCGGTTTCTTCTAATTAAAATATTTGGCCACGTCAAGTCAAAATAAAATTGCTAATGGTGTTAAATTTCAAGCATATTAAATCGTGTGCGATTCAAGAGGTCCACCACACTAACTTCACAGTAGAAGTGAGAAATTCGGAGAATGAAATAGGGATATAGGAATACTACCATTATTCATAAAAAAATACTACTTGTTGAAAGTTAATGGCCAGACAAAAATTAACTACGAAATTACACATTTATGTACATATGGACATAGACACCTAAAACCATATCATTCGCCTCTAGAGACTTTGAAACATGCATTTATATTAAATATTGTTTTTTTTTTAAATGGAACCCATTATTGCTAAGTTTGTCTTAAGTGTTGAGAAGAAACCTTTTTGTTAAAACAGTAATTTAAATAATTAAAGTTTTAACAAAAAGTAAAAATCGAGTTCAAATTGGTTATAAAGAAGTTATTTATTTGCTAAAAAAAATCATTATAACTGGTTCACAATCTCCGAAGATATCGCGTAACATACATATAAAAAACACACGAGTTGAGAACCTCCTCCTTTTTGAAGTCGGTTAAAAATCCCGACTGATTAAAAATTTTTATCAGAAGAGAAAATTTTGTAGCCTACGTCACTCCCACAATTAAGATGATTTAACGACAGCGACAACTAATAAGTTAAAATCCATCAAGCCGTTTTAGGTCAAAGACTGTGCCAAAAAAGACAACATACTGTCGAATGACATTGAGATAATATGTTACTACGTAACGTAACATATTACCTCAATGTCGAATGAAACTAATTTTACGGATTTTGTCGCGTTTAATTTTAACTTTTTTTATTAATTTCCGACGTTTCCGGCACTTCCAGCACCCATGCTCACACGGGGGGGAAGAAGCAATCAATCAATTACTAAATAAATTCTCTCCGAGAACATTACCCTCCTTTTAGGGCAGTCGGGTAAAAACTTATGCACCGAATAAAAAACCTCGTTTTTTGAACTAAATAAAAATAATGTTCTGCTTGACTTATTTACCGTTCTGTCTGACTCCACTGTCCGTGTCGGTGTTTATTAGCGACGACTGTTGATAAGCACAAATTCGTCCTTGAATTATCATTTAAATAATTTTTGCAAATTGAATATGAATTAATTAATTAATTTAAAATTCTAAACGTATATTTTCAAATATAAACCTTCCGACTGAATTCCTCCTTAATAGCTGGACCGATTTTGATGATATTTTGTGTGGATTAAGTTGATTCGAGAATGGTTTAGATTCACAATTGGAGCCGGTAGGTGGCGCTGTTGCCGATATCCAGGTATCTTCCGTGCAAAGCCGGGACGGATCCATAGATTATATAAACGTTATGAACTTTTCTCGTAATTTCAAAACAAACACATAACATAAACTCTCACGCCTGCCAACGAAAGGGGTAGGCTGGGACAACGAACATCTGACATGATTCTGACACACCTCTTTCGATTCCTTCACATCCGTATTATATCTACGCATACATGCTCGTCGGTTAAGGGTACTCTGAATTTGGCCCATCTTTAATATATTTTCTCTCTAGGACGTACCTGTCCGACTCTGCCACACTCACTTCTGCAACATAAATTTGCTTTTTCACTCTATTCGCATTTCTTCTTTCTACGTGTTCAAACCATTGAAACATTCTTAATCCTATTTTATACAAAGTTAATGGATTAGATCTAAAATATATGAGTAAAAATACTGCAGCCTCGCAGTGTGAACGAAACCTCCACTAGATGGAATGACTACCTGCATGCAAGTCGTCAATGAATGCAGGTGCCTCTTTTTTGACAATTACGAAGGCGACATATGTTAAGTTGTGATCTTTGTCATTGTTGTAATGATGATGCTTATGAAGGTGATAATACGAGAAAAATATAATAAATGTTTATAATATTAATTTAGTGTCATTATCTGTTGGGACCATAAGATTTTGCACTTCTCTTTTACATCACGTGACAATTAGGTAATAGATTGGACTTAAATTGGATCTACATAGGTGACATACCGTAGAACCGGGACCTGGTGTCCAGAGAATGAAGCGTGTACTGTTATTGTTTGTTACACGCACTAATAACACGGTCCTAATGTCCGACGCAAGCGCAACGGGACTACGTTCGTCGATTTTTTTTATACGTGCTAGAGCCATGCTGCAGCTATATTTATAGTATAGTTGTAGCACGAATGGGTCGGCTGGACCGGGGAAGGACCACGCTCTCACAGAATGCCAGCGTAAAATAGCAGCTTAATTCTGCCGTGTTTCGTATGGTGAGTGTAGAGAACCGGAGTCCCTATTTACTGAAAAAGAGGCATTCCATCTTAGTCCTCAAGGCTGACAACACATCTGCATTTTGATTCGCAAACGAGGATTGATGTAGATGTATATGGGCCACAGCAACCACTTACCACCATCAGGTGGACTGTGTGCTCGTTTGTCACCCTATCCTATAAAAAAAAAGAATTCGTGGGCCCTTGAAAGACGTTAAAATTATTTTCTCATTTCGTAGATTTATTTAAAAACCTATGTTGACTGTTGACGGTGTGGTTATTCCATCATAATGTCGACCGCGACGGTGTGTCGTTAACTTGACAAGATAGAAGTGTGAACAGTGATACGGCTGACGTCACACCGTGATGAATTCAGAGCTTAGAGGCGTCGTGAGTCACCACTGTTGTGTCACTTACTCGTAACAATGATGCTATAGCCCATAGACACCTACATTTATCGTTTATTCATCATCATCATAATTAGCCTACAACAGTTTATTGTTGGACACGGGACTCTCCCAAGGCACGCCACTTTGCCCAGTCTTCAGCACCCAGTTCCTGTCAGCCGCCTTGCGCAGATAGTCCTTCCATCTAGTCAGTGGAGTCCACACTACGTTTTACTAGATGATGTCTCCACTCCATAACACTTCTACTCAACCGGTTAAGAATCAGAAGTCGTCACCTCTGAGGACTAAGAAATGATGCCTCGTAAACATTAAGATCACTAAATATAGTCATTGACCATTACAGTAGCATCGCGTTAAATAGCAGCTTAATGCTGCTGTTTCTTATGGTGAGTGTAGAGACCCGAAAACCCTTTTACTAGAAACGAGGCATTCCGTCTTAGTCACAACGTATTTGAATTTTGATTCTTAATCAAGGATAAATGTAGATATCTACAGGCCGCAGCATCCACTTACCATCAGGTGGACTGTGTTCTGGTTTGTCACCTTTATCCTTAAATAAAATTATCATTCTGTTATTTTACGTCAACTTAATTTCCATATCTCATATTCGTCTTGCACTTACGATAAAGCAAAATATAATACTTTTGATTCTCTTTCAAAAGCTCCCACTCCGGACACCTCTGCTTTTAATTTAATCAATTTAACAGTTGCGATGTTAAGAGCGCCATAATGTCCATCCATTCGAATTCGATTGGTAGTGACTGCATTAGTCGGAAAATGGTCATTCCTCTCATTGATCTCGTTGCACCTGTAATGACTTCCATCCTGAATAATTCACTGAATTCTGCTTTTTTCCCTTCAGCTTGGAAATATGCATTAGTAGTTCCTCCTCCGAAAAAGTCGAATCCCTCTGGTTTTTCTGATTATAGACCTACGAGTTCCCCTATTTTGTTTTTCCTTTTCAAATTCCTTCTATGTGTGCTGCAGCTATATTATGATGCGATTGGCTCTTCCACATATGTTTTGTATTTATTCATACGTCGATTTCACATATTATATTATATCACGTGTCGATCCGCCGGGAATCGATTGCTTCAAAGGATTTCTGTACTTGCTCTGGTGAAACCAACCGTCCACACTAAGGTCTTTTGATACACGTTACTAACACGCCACTAATTTTGATTGCCTTCTTTGTCAGATTGAAATATCACAAGTCTAAAAACCTTACATAATCATTATGCGATATATGGATTGGATAAAGCTTAAGTGCAATTAGTAAATCTCTTCACGTGAGTGTCGTTAACTATTATAAACGGTGAACTAGGTAAGTAGCACAGTATCCTTCTTTGCAAAACTGTCTACTGTTTTTGCCAAGTACTTAATAGTAATTGACCATAATATGATAGTCGTTGGTTTTTCCACGTTTAGAAACAGACATCAAAGTGGAATTTATTTCTGATGAAATAATCTTTGTGTTTTATAGGAATAAGGATGACAAACGAGCAAACTGACTACATGAATTCAGTGTAATTTGCACTCCCGAGAAGTGATTAAAAAGTAGTATAGTAAGAACGAATGTAAAATTTAATACAATTTAAATCAAATTGAAATTGTGCACACATATATATATATATATATATATATATATATATATATATATATATATATATATATATATATATATGACTCCATGATTTTTCTTGCAGGTAAAAAAATATCGCTGAGATGACTGATGATCATGATGAGATGATTATATTTTTTTTCCGAAAAACCTTCATGGTAACTTATTAATCGGTTTTTGAATTGTTTGCAAGCGAAGGAACCGGTTTACCAAAATGAAACGTATAACGATCTAATACCGGAATTGTGGCGACTCTACTCATGCTCGGGTTTTGCCTTTCCTTATACTAATAAACGAAAACAAAATTGATTTTTGACATTCGTTAAGAACTTACTTACTTACACTTATTACAAAGAGAACAGAGTTGGCACGAGTAATTTTTACTTATCTACCATTCATTTGAAATTAACTCCTTATCTTGGTTTATCAATAGGTCTAATAGGCAATTTTGTTTAAATCATTAAACAATATTGCCTATTCAACTCAATACAATTAAATTTATTTCACACATATTTCACTTGTACGTGGTAGAGCCATGCTGCAGCTATATTAGTAGTATAGTTGTAGCACGAATGGGTCGGCTCGACCTGGAAAGGACCACGCTCTCACAGAATACCAGCGTAAAATAGCAGCTTAACACTGCTACGTTTCGTATGGTGAGTGTAGAGAACCGGAGACCCTTTTTACTGGAAAAGAGGCATTCCATCTTAGTCCTCACGGGTAACAACGCATCTGCATTTTGATTCGCAACCGCGGGTAGATGTAGGTGTCTATGGGCTACAGCAATCGCTTACCATCAGGTGGACTGTGTGCTCGTTTGTCACCCTATCCTATATAAAAAATTAAAAAATAAAAACATCGAATACGAAACGGAGTAGTGTAGTGCTTTATTTTCACCAAGTCAGAAAATTGCTATTCACTCAACTTAAATCACTTCCACCAGCTTTATATTGCACTTATATAATAAAAAAGTACACCAATAGCTTGAGGAGATTTTAATTAATTCTTCTGACGTAGTTATAAGATTATTTATTTCGATTATTATTAAAAAAGAGTTAATTGAAAATAATTTCATTCGGAAGTCAGTTGGTCGGTAAGGATGTGAAAAAGGGAAACCCATTACTGATGCTATTCTGCCACCAGGGTTTTAGTCATCATAAAATAAATAATATATACTAAAATATTTTAAAAAATGTTCACTAATTTGAGGGGATATCTGAGCCACACAGAGCCAGGGACTGTTGTTGACTCAGTCACTATTTGATGCTGGTATCCTGTGAAAAGAGCGTGGTCGTTCCTCGAGTTGACCCATTAGTGCTACAACTATAATGTAGCTGCAGCTTGGCTCTAACACGTATATATATTCGAAATTTGCGTTATATTGTAATACTAACTTGGAATTCTGCACGAAAGCTATGATATCCTTGGACGAAGGCTGTTGGAGTAACGCCGTGAGATGTGGGCATGAGTAGAGGCTGATGCAACTTCCTTCCTGACCGTCGGGAGTGAAGCACCTAATACTGCTAGGAGTCGGTACAGGCTGAGCGCTCGGACAACACACCTGTTTGGACGGCAGAATGGCTTTTATTTTCGATGTCCTTTTCAATATTTGTAAAATTTATAGCTATTTTATAATTAACTAGTCATTCCCCGCGACTTCGTCCGCATGGAATTATTTTGCGCGGAACCCTAAAATGAAAGTAGCCTAAGTTACTCTTTTTAACATCTGCTATCTGCCAGGGAATGTCTTATCTAAATCGGTTCACAGGTTTTTGTGTGATGCGTGTTCAGACAGACGTCGTGTTTTTTTTCCGAGTTACTTAACATTTATCGTTATATTTTGGCCAATTTACACAATATTATGTTGTATATAATGTTATTCTGATATATGAGCTTTATAATTGTAAAGTTTCACTAAAATCCATTTAGTAGTTTTTGCGTGTAAGAGTAACAAACATCCATACATCCTCACAAACTTTCACGTTAATAATTGGACGTAGTTATGCAAAAAGGATCCAACCCGAGTTTGTGTCAAAAAATGTTGACTTGAAAAATAATGTTTGTGATCTTTACTATTATGTGATGTAACAATTTTACCAAACGTAACACAAATAAGAAGAAAAATTACAAACAGACAGAAACCATACCGATAATTTGAGTTTATGATATTTGAAGTATCCATACTTCAAATATCATAAACTCAAATTAACTTAATGCGGGTTGGATACTTTTTGCATAACTACGTCCAATTTTAATAGGTAGTAGGATACTAGCTGGCTCGGCTGACTTCTTTTTGTCCTTTACGGTGGCGCTATAGGTTTCAATCCGACTTCACTCATTACTAAGTAAATTTGAATAGGCTTACTTTGTTACTTTGCATAACATATTGTCAATTGTTTTATGACTGTCTCGTCGGTCTAGTGGTTATAAACGCGACAGCTGGTCACGAGGTCCCGGGATCGAATTACGGTGAGTAATTAATAAAATAATAACGGATGTTATTCTCAGTAGCAACCCGGCGCCAGGAATTGTTGGTGATGTTTCACACCCGTGCCTCGGAAAGCACGTATAGCCGTTGCTCCTGCACCATATCTCTCATCGGTCGTGACGGAATGCCGTCCCATCGGACTACTATTAGAGTGTGGAAATAGAAGATGCACCTATGCTTGCGTGTACTTTTATATATAGAGGTCGGTGTTGCGCATACATTGGTGCACTATAATCATGTCTTGCGCAGATGGATAGTCAGTCCCCTTTGAGACGGGTCGCCGTTACCGAAATTCGGTTTGAAGGACATTAATATTTTTTTAATAATTAGCAGCTGTTAGCTTCCCACCTTCCCAGTTAGAATAAATAAATAAAATTTATTAATAATTCGACCTATTGGGTACATATTAAGTGATTTTCTTTTTGAGCACTAAAATAACATCTATTGTGGAAATTAATGAATTTCGTTCATACATATAAAAATTGTGGATTACTTGACCGCAGCGCTACCCACCGGATCTTGGCTTCGTAATGAACCATCGTCTCACAAAATATATTGTGTTAACGTGACCTCAATCGGTCAATTCGTTCAGAAGTTACTCGATCACTAACAGACGCACCAAGTATTATATATTGTTAAGATAATATACGTACATATATTATAGATATGACATTGGAATAGTATTAATGATCGTATTCCGTGATATGTTTTTATAACATAATTTACTGTTTTAGATGATACTTGTAATATTAAAAAAAAAATTAACATTCTTTTTTATTTTCTGATAATAAAATGAAACTTATTTTAAGGATTTTATCGCATTTAATTTTTACTTTTTAATTTTTAACGTTTCATTTAAAAATTAATTTGTTAAATTAAACGCGATAAAATTCGTAAAATTAGTTTCATTTAATGTGTAGTATTCGCGTAAAAAATAATTAAACCTTATTTGGTTGATCTCTACATAGTAAGTATAAAAAGTCGCTTCCCGCCATCTGTACACTTAGATATTTTAAACTACGCAACAGATTTTGATATGGTTTTCATCAATAGATAGAATGATTTATATGTATAATACATGCATACGAGACATACATATATTACATATTATATAATTCTTCTGTGTACGTGACTAAACTCCTAAACGGCTGGACCGGTTTGGATGAAATTTTATGTGTGTGATTAAGTTGATTCGAGAATGGTTTAGATTCACAATTGGACCTGGTAGGTGGCGTTGTTGTCGAAATACGGAAGTCAACCGTCAGAAGCCGGGGCGGATGGCTAGTCTTATTTATGTAGGCCGACTAAGCATATTTTAAAAATATCTGTTCTTTATTATTTTTTGTAAAGTGGTACATACGCATACCCTCATATGATAGTCCCGTGGCTTTCGTAAGAGGCAACTGAGTTATTGATGAAAAGCTTGATGAGTAATCTTGTAAATTTTTAAGAGAATTTCTTCATTACCAATGATTACAGCTATGGAGTGGAATATTTGCTAGCATCTTTTTTCCTATCTGATTACAATATGAGTGTATTCAAGCGAATAGACTACCGTTTACTATCATTTGTGATAGTTCAAACACTGACAAATAATTAAAAATGTAATATAAATACAGTCGAGTTACCAAAGGCGTTTGATTCTGAAATCCACAGTGCGACTTCCTCAGCGTTTCGTAGTCCTGTTGCGATCTGTTAGGCTTATTTATGAGTGTCAGAAGCACCGGGCACTTGTAGAGGTCCACACATCGGCCCTCGTTGCCATTCGGCGCTGTGCACGATGCCTCTGTAACAAGTTTACACATTGAGAAACTTCGTGACCTAGAAGTTGTGCCTGAGAATTTGTTCGCGTGCAAACTTGTTCGCAAAATGAATTCAATCTCAGCCAGTAGTAATAAAATTATATAACAATGTGCAAGGTGGTGAATGAAATACCGTAAGGAATCTTTCGTGTTCGAAAAGTTAAAGAGGAACTCGAATTCATGTGAATACGATCAGCACGCATTCGGGCAGCACATTTATCTATTTCCTGTTCCAAGAACCCACTCAGAAAAGACGTAAGGCGTTTAGGCACTTTGACGTAAATATCCTGTTACTTTTTTTCATGTTTCATGATAGTATTAAATATGTTATATGTTCCACATATGTTTTACTAGGTGAATCTCCTTAGTTGATCGTTGCTACAACACGTTTTCGTAAACGTCATCGTTAACACATAAACAAAAACGTTTATAATTAAAAGCCTCCTAGTTTTTTACTGCCTAAAAAGGAGGGCACCAACCACTCACTTACCTATTTCTGCCGCCAAATAACAGTGCGATAGCTGTGTTCGGGTCTAAAGTTTATTGAGAGTCAATATAATGAATGTCAGTTAGCCATTTCATTTAGTGCTAGTCCATTTTAGCGACAATGCAGCTGTATCCTCTTTTGTTTGGAATTGGTTGGTCAGGTGCACTGTAAGCTCGTTTGCCACTTTGATTTTATAAAAAAAAAATGGATGCTACGCAATGAAGCTAGCAGTACACTTGACTCGTAGTGGTTATTGTGGACCGTAGACATCTGCAACCAACTTCAAATAAAACCTCGTAACCTACGATTATTTTAGATATTTCCTTCAAATTGGAAAGCAGCAACAGACTAGATAACGGTAATGGTTAACTGGGGTCAGCAGGCTCCTAAATAGAAAACGATGATCTGGTGATGACTTTTTTAATTTTAATTTTGTATTTCGTATGGTAAGTTAAGAGAACCTTATCCTTTTATTAGTATCGAGGTATTCCATCATTTTGTGATTTCCACTGAAGGGCACCGCCGATTGTGACCGTATATATAGGGAATTTTAAACAATTTTTTTTGCTCTCTCTCCTCTTTTTTCTGCCGACTTTCAAAAAGGAGACGGTACTCAATTCGACACGTATGTTTTCTTTTTTTTATGTGTTACCTCATAACTTTTTACTGGGTTTTTTTTTATATACAATAAGGGTGACAAACGAGCACACAGTCCACCTGATGGTAAGTGGTTACTGCGGCCCATAGACATCTACATCTATCCTCTATTACAAATCAAAATGTAGATGCGTCCGGCCACCTGCACTCACCAAGCGAAACGCAGAGGTAAATCTCTACTTCACGCTGGTTTTCTGTGAGGTCGTGGTACCACCCCGGTTCGAGCCGGCCCATCCGTGCGACAGCAAAAGCTGCCGCGTGGCTCTACCACTAATTTCGATGATTCTTTTTTTTATATGAAAGCTGATACTTCTCGTGTGGTCCCATATGAATTTGATCAAGGTCAGACCAATAGTTTTTGAGTTATTTGAGTTCTTCTTAATAACTTATATTGAAGTCAGCTGTACAACATTTTTAATTTTAAATTATTTTATTCTTTGTTAGGTTGTCTAGATTGCATAAGGTGATCGCTACCAAGCTATTTCTAATTTGTTTGTGTTATTAATTGTATAACATATATATTTTTATGATTGTAAGCTGTTATTTTTTTTAAAGGCCCGCTGGGTTTCTTGCTGGTTCTTCCCAGGTCAGAGGTTTTTTCCAAACCAGTTGGTAATTAAACAAAAGAGTGACTCAATAAGTATAACAAATCTTATTATCATACCCCACTATCATCTTACCTCCACGTATTCGATATAACGACGTTGTGATAAGAGGGATCCAAGTGGAATGTTCGGATGCAAGGTAAGAAATAAGATCACATCGTTAATATGCATAAGTATTAACTATTATAAAATTGTAAGAATCTGGGCCCTATCTAATGTATAATGAATGTTTTAATCCTACATATTTGTAAATAAGAGGGACATAATCGAATCGCACGGTAAATACCGTTTCTAAAAGCTACAAAATTGTAAAAGTAACACTAAATGTTAAATTAAACCTCTGTAATCGTAAAGAAACGCATGTTGTTTTATAACAATAATTAATAGGTAATCGTCAACCCAAATGTTCGGTCTGCCTGTACCATTTTAAATTTACGTCTAATCTGAAATAAAATATTATTACTATTTAAACATCGATCATTAATAAAAACTAGATATGTGTATCTAGTTCTCTAAAAACTGTCGCCAATTGTTTTGACGTAATTCTAGTTGAAATAAATATACACTAATGTAAATTCAACCTTAAATGCATTGCCTAAAGTTGTTATTCACAAAGCTACGTACAAATAAAAAGCGCACCCAAATGTCAGTAATCGATGTATTTAAATATCATAAAATTGTAGCTACAATTGTACAATTTTGTAAATTTTGGACAATGACAATTTTGTAAATTTTGCACAATGACAATTTTGTAAATTTTGCACAATGACAATTTTGTAAATTAAAATTTTTATTGAACAGAAATATTAAGGAATGTCAAATGTAAATAGTAATATCAAATTATATACCTAGTCAGGTCATAAATTCTGTCACATGTTTAATATAAAATAATTGAAACAAGTTTATTCATTATGTAACCATTTATATACCAAAATGAACTAAACAAAACATAGATTCTTACGACACTAAAGTTTATTCAAAATGACTTCCGTGATTTTGAATACAGGCCTTCAATCTGCGCGGCCAGTCGTCTATCGCAGCACGAACGAGGTCCATGTCAATATCGGCGGCTGCCATAATCAAGGATGTCTTGAGTGACTCCAAATTGGGATGAGGCTATGAGCACGCCTTTTCCTCCAAGTGTTGCCATATCTTGTAATCTAACGGATTGAAATCTGGACTGGAGGAGGGCCAGTCTTCGTGCCGGATGAAGTCGATTTCACGCGCCGCGAGCCAGTCTTGTGTGCTCTTCGCTCTATGAGCTGGCGCCGAATCTTGTTGGAATACCCAGTGCCTGTTATTGAACATGGTATGAGAAACAGGTTCCACAAGGTTCGTCAGGACTGTTTTTTGATACACAACTGCATTCGTTTTTACACCTTTCTCACAAAAATGTACTTCTGTTAACAATGCCCCAATAAGAAACTCCCAACCATACAATGAGCGAGGATGGAAAATGACCTCGTTGGACACGCGGAATACGGTTGCTCGCTTCTTCACTACTGTGTGCGTACACCTTATCATTTTGTTTGTTGTAGCTCTCTTCTACGGTAAAAATTTTATCATCCGAAAAAAGAATTTCCCGATATTTTTTTCCCGCGTACCGCTTCAACAAAGCGCGGCATTTCTTCAGTCTCAGGTCCATTAGACGAGCATTCAAACGATGTCCTGTTTTTCTTCGATATGCCCGAAGCCCTAAGTCTTTATTTAATACCCTTTTCACCGTGATTCTGCTTAACCCCATCTGAAGGGCCTACAGTTTCTGCTTACGTTTGGGATTTCTTTGAATTCGCGCCTTCACAGCTTATATTACTGCTGGAGTCCTAACAGACCGAGGGCGACCACTTCTTGACCTGTCATCTACACTAGAGTCTTCATTGTATCGTTTGATGGTACGATAAACGAATCTTTTGGTTATATTCAAATTTTTCAGTATGTCAAAAATTTGAATTGGCGCGTAACCTTAACGATGCAACGCAATAACTGCAACACGGTCTTCTTTAAGCGTCCACTCCATATTTAAAAATAAGTAAAATTCTAAAAAGTATACAGTTTTATTTTCATGAACAATTCGAAATTCGAATTCAATAAACTTTTTTGTGGCCAGCATTCATAAAGAAAAGTTTTTACTGTGTGACAATACTTATGACCTGACTGTGTATATATTTATATTAATTCACTAGCTGGTGGGGTTCCTTTCTGTCTAGAAGTCCGACTGGTTAGGTAAAGTGGCAGCAGATATAGGTAGGTACCTATATCTGCTGCCAAATTGCTGTGCTTGCACTGCTGTGTGTCCCGCTCTGAAGGGTATATAGAGAGTGATTACAGGCTGTGAATATTCCACCCTAGTCCTCACAAGTGAACAAATACAGGCTTTGCGGCGCTCCACCTAAGTACACAGAGGTGACAGCGCACCTGTATTGTAGCCTTCTTTGCTTGAAGTGTGCCGCAGGTGTACATGAACTGCAGTAATCACTTACCAGGTGGACTGTAAGTTCATTTATCACTGGAGTTTTATAAAAACAAGTGATAAAATTAAAACAATTGTACAACCGACTTCAATATAAACCGTTAAGTATAACTCAAAAACTGTTGGTCAGACCTTGATCAAATTTATATATATGGAACCATAGGAGAAGCACCAGCTTTTAAATAAAAAAGAATGATCGAAATCGGTTTATCTAGAAGAAAGTTATGAGATAACACACATAAAAAACATGCAGTCGAATTGAATACCTTCTCCTTTTTGAAGTCGGTTAAAAATATTGTAAATTGTAGCTTTTAGTAAATGAGGCTCTAGTATAAAATAATAACCAATTGTGTCTTGGTTACTAATTTTATACATACCCGTGTATGTATCTAATTACCATATCTATCTATCTATTTTCACCAATTCTAGACGGCTTGAAAATTTTAACTCGTATCAAGGACAAATGACAATGTCAACACAGTAATAAAATAATTATCAGGATCATCACAGTTCATGATCAATCCGTCTTGTTTAAGTTTTTTTTTAAACTTATATTATTTAGAGACTAAACATGAGGTAGGTAATTCATAAAAACAGTTCGTCAAATCAGTATTCAAACCGTATTTTTTGCATATATTATAATGGATGCGTCTCTTGAACTAAACATGTAATAAAAAAGAATACAAACGTGATTGAGCAGTTTCTGTAAACACTAAAACACTTAAAACTACTAAACATATTTTATGTAAATAACTTTTATGTTCCGCCATATTATTAGCGATAGACACGATAACCGTTCACATTCGATCGCGGATGGATCATCACTGATCGGACGCGAGTTGCGAACGAATGACCTTAGCGAGATGTGGCAGTATCGCGAACTTAATGTCAAGCTCTGAGTGATTGAGGAGTAGTTCAGTTCAGTTATTCAAGTTGAATAAAACTATTTTTACGGATTTTATCGCGTATATTAACTTACTTTATATTCTCGACGTTTCAAGCACTTTACAGCACCCATAGTCACGGTGGGGACTGAGGTGTTTGACGTCCCAATTTCATAGTAAACCATGGCTACCTCCAGATTAAAATTATTAAACACATTATAATTGTCATAAAATCCGTAACTATTATTTAAATGTGTAGTGTTCGCGTAAAAATCATTATTCAAGTTGAGTGTGTGAAAATTTACGAAAATTTCGTACCATATTTTTTCCAAATGTATGACATACTACTTTTAAATAAAAATACTGTGCGATAGCGGCATAAAAGAATTAATCAGCCCATTTCCTTCGTAAAAAAATTTAGTAACATAGAACTTTTTGCAGGATAATACTGATAAACAATTATTATTAATGTGTTTACCAAAATTAAAATAATATTCAGTACTGCAGTATAAAGATTCATGTGATGTACTCTCGTTCCATTTATTAAATCTCCACACGTTATCGAATTTCTAAATCCAAAAATATATATAATAATACTAATATTTCCGCAATCTGTCGTTTGAGGGTCATAATTATGTTGGTATTTCCTCTTACGAGGCTTTCCAGTAAGTTGAGGTATTTATACTTTTGCGCTACCATACATACGACAAATTACTTGTAATTGACGGTTTACGTAACATTAAATAAGAAAACATTTTACTTATTGGTCAGATGTACCATATCAATAGATCTAGTTTAGAAACATTTGCCTTTATGTAATTCGAAGATTTGACAGATAGCGTCAGATGGTAGGACTGTTCGTTACCTACTTACTCTCTTCGGTGTACGCGTTCGATGCTTTAGAAGAATTTCTTTCGCTTCATCTTTCGGTTGTATTAATTGCAGTACTTTTTAAAAACAATGTGAGTTAGTTAGAATACTTTAGCTAAGCTACTTTGCACCTATCATAATGGTTGTACCAGGAACATAATACCAACGTAAAATAGCTGGTAACGACGTATTCAGGGGTACACAATGCGTTCCATCTTGGTTTTAGGTGTGACAACGCATCTGCGTTTTGACTGTTAATCGAGGGTAGATGAAGATGTCTGTGAGCAACAGCCTCCACTTACATGAGGTGGACTGTTGACTCGTTAGTCATTCTTATTCTATAAAAAGGTATTTGATCCCTTTTGAACAGACTTTCATAATAAAAAAACCGTTAGCGATAGCGAGGAGTCAACGTTTTTACTTAATAAATATACTTAAAGTCGTTTTCTCATCGAACTACTCACGAACTAAGCCACCCGAGTATATCATTAAGATCTCGTTTAACCGCTTCACCATTCATACTAGCGTCACTGTCGGTACAGGTTTCGCATCTTTATAGTATCAATTAAAAAAAAACTAGTTTTATGTAATCTTATAATTGGTATCTAAATACTTTGTTATGTTAGAATAGTTAGCAACGTTGATATTCACTAAGTGTACGGTTTTAACGTGGGGTTTTTTACAAGCTAAGGCCCGCCACATACATACGGAATTCCGTTTCGGGATTCCGTATGTATGTATATCCGTATGTATATTCCGATTCGAGATTCCGAACGCAGCAAGTTCATATAAAATCTATACCCGTCACACACGCACGGTAGTTTTTCGTTCGAAATATTGCGAGCAAAACGGGATTCCGAATGTGTGTGGTTGACCAATTCGGAATTCCGAAACGGAATCCCGAAACGGAATTCCGTATGTATGTGGCGGGCCTATGTGTTATTTCTAGCTAGTTTTAATGTTACCGTTACAATGCGAAATGCGTTAATGTGCGCATTAGTTAGATAATGCTGCAAATTATCGTAAAGTTAGAAGTAGCAAATATATGCACTTTACCTAGTTAATATGCATATTAACGGATGCTACACCGTTAAATCGCGAAAGGCGATTTTTAAAACGTGGTGGAGCCATGCTGCAGCTATATGAATTATATAGTTGTACCACGAATGGGTCGGCTCGACCAGGGTAGGACCACGCTCTCACAGAATACCAGCGTAAAATCGCAGAATAGAATAGAATTGAATAGAATAGAATAATTTTTTATCCAATATCGATTGTTACATAATTCTTATTGAAAGTCATTTTTTATTTACCACTGGTTCGGAAAATACCTTTGTCCTGGGAGGAACCAGCAAGAAACCCAGCGGGACTTTTTTTTTCAAACATCACTCAACAATAATTTCGTTTATACAATTTTAAATGATTTTTCATAGAACCAGCATGGTGGCGATCACCTTATTCCCAGGGGTTATTTTCATTCATGTATTCCTTGATATTATAATAACCCTTTTTGTACAGTTTTTCTTTAATAAAACTTTTAAACTTGTTTATTGATAAACTTTGAATATGTTCTGGGATTTTGTTGTAAAAGCGTATACATTGCCCCATAAATGAATTACTGATTCTGTGGAGTCTAGTAACTGGTATTACAAGCTTATGTTTGTTCCTAGTGTTTAAAGAATGCACATCCTTATTCTTATTAAAGCTATTTATGTTTTTATGTACATACATTAGATTTTCATAAATATATTGCGATGCCAAAGTTAATATGTTTATTTCTTTAAATTTTTGTCTGAGGGACTCTTTACAATTTAGGTTATAAATCGCCCGAACGGCTCTCTTTTGCAAAACAAATATAGCTTCAATATCAGTCGCATTACCCCATAGCAAAATTCCATAAGACATTACGCTATGAAAGTAACTAAAATACACTAATCTAGCTGTCTCAACATCTGTGAGACTTCTAATCTTTCTTACAGCATATGCTGCAGAACTAAGTCTGCTTGCTAATTTAGATATATGGGGGCCCCATTGAAGTTTCGCGTCAATAGTAATACCGAGAAAAACAGTGGTATCCACAAGACTCAACTCCTCCCCATTTAATAGCACATTGGTACTCGAATGTTTTACATTAGGTATTGTAAATTTAATACACTTAGTCTTATTGCCGTTTAAGAGCATATTGTTGGCGTTAAACCAATGTACTAATTTCGATAGAGCATTATTTACATCGTCATAATTAATTAACTGCCGTTTGAGTTTGAAAATTAAAGAGGTATCGTCAGCAAATAATACTATATCGTGATTGTCCCCTACAAGATAAGGTAAGTCATTAATATAGATTAAAAACAGGAATGGGCCAAGAATCGAGCCCTGAGGAACGCCCATTGATACTACCGATCCGGAGGAACCTTTACCATTTATTACGACTTTTTGAGTTCTGTTACTTAAATATGAAGTAAGAAGTCTAAGCGCCAAATTTTTTACACCGTAATGTTGTAGTTTCCTGATTAATGTTTCATGATGAACACAGTCGAAAGCCTTGGAAAGATCACAGAAAACACCTAAGGCATCCTGTGAATTCTCCCAGGCATTAAAATATATTTCATAAGCTCAACACCGGCGTCAGACGTCGAGCGACCCCTTGTAAATCCAAATTGGTTTTTATGAAGTAATTTAATTGTATTAAAAAAAAATTAACAATTGATCCAAAATTATTTTTTCAAAAATTTTACTAAGAGTTGGTAGTACAGAAATAGGTCTAAAATTAGCGGGGTCCAATGTACTACCAGATTTAAATAAAGGTATTACTTTACTATACTTCATTAAATCAGGAAACACACCAGAATCGATACAAGTATTAAAAATAATAGCAAGATGAGGTGCAATTAAATCTATTATGGACGCAATAACTGTCAGCTTAACACTGCTGTGTTTCGTATGGTGAGTGTAGAGAACCGGAGACCCTTTTTACTGGAAAAGAGGCATTCCATCTTAGTCCTCACTGGTGACAACGCATCTGCATTTTGTGATGATGATTCAAACGAGAGATGAGCCCATAGAGATGTCTATGGGCCACAGCAACCACTTACCATCAGGTGGACCGTGTGCTCGCTTGTCACCCTTATCCTATAAAAAAGGCAGTGAGCTGATTGTATTGCCAATTTATAACTTTAATTAGGTACTATATTTTATGAATGATTGTTGTCTTTTACCGTCGGAATCTTTTTAGATTTTTTTTAATTTAAAAGTGGTTAAAAGTTGTTTTGACCAAGTATGTTAGACAAAACTACTTTTTTAATTTTTTTAAATAAGAAGTTAAATTCTTTCAATGTTGTATTTTATATCATTACTAATGATCCGCCTAGACATCGCACAGGTGATTTCTGGATCTCGATAAAAGTATTACCTACCGGGTCCAATTGTGAACCATCTAAACCATTTAGGGACAAACTCAAATCACAAAAAAAATTATCAAAATCGGTCGAGCCGTTTTCGAGCTTTAGCGAGAGTAACGGATACCAATTGTGTTTTATATATAGTATTAAAAGTTATTCTGGAGCTTAATTGTTAAAAATAATAAAAGTGTGAGAGCGGATGTTTAACTTGCTCTCCTGTTTACACAATTAATCAATATCAGTAATAAAACAACGTACTGCACTATACAATCAGTACGGAGCAAATATATTTCGACAATACCGTGATATGTCCCTGTATCACACAGTAGTGTATCGTGAGGGACGTATTTACGTGGTAACACCAAGTTGGCAGAAAAAACAACAACAAAACACAGGGCAGCCTCTCAGCAACACGATCTTCCTTTCCTACACTAGAAGAATTATTGCAACGAACAGAACCACGATACTGCCATTCTACGAGTCTTAGTACTCGTAGAATGGCAGTATTGTGGCACCTACAGTGAACTTTATACTGCACAAACGAGTGGGGGTTTCTTTATCTAGCCTCAATTCTACCCTCATTTGGTTGTATTTTCTTTTATTTCTTTAACCTCATTCTTATCAATACAGATTATAGCCAGCCGCACCTTAATCTACTGTTAAGTGTTAACCCTGTAATATATAATGTACTCTGTGTGTTAACCTACTGTTATTCCGCAGATTACCTGGGAAGTAGTCGTTATTCTGCAGATTACCTAGGAAGTAGTCGTTATTCTGCAGATTACCTAGGAAGTAGTCGTTATTCTGCAGATTACCTAGGAAGTAGTCGTTATTCTGCAGATAACCGAGGAAATAGTCGTTATTCTGCAGATTACCTAGGAAGTAGTCGTTATTCTGCAGATTACCTAGGAAGTATTCGTTATTCTGCAGATAACCGAGGAAGTAGTCGTTATTCTGCAGATTACCTAGGAAGTAGTTGTTATTCTGCAGATTACCTAGGAAGTAGTTGTTATTCTGCAGATTACCTAGGAAGTAGTCGTTATTCTGCAGATTACCTAGGAAGTATTCGTTATTCTGCAGATAACCGAGGAAGTAGTCGTTATTCTGCAGATTACCTAGGAAGTAGTTGTTATTCTGCAGATTACCTAGGAAGTAGTTGTTATTCTGCAGATTACCTAGGAAGTAGTCGTTATTCTGCAGATTACCTTGGAAGTAGCAGTTATTCTGCAGATTACTTAGGAAGTAGTCGTTATTCTGCAGATTACCTAGGAAGTAGTCGTTATTCCGCAGATTACCTAGGAATTAGTCGTTATTCTGCATATTACATCATATAAAGTAGTCGTTATTCTACAGATTACCTAGGATGTAGTCTTTATTCTGCAGATTACCTAGGAAGTAGTCGTTATTCTGCAGATTACCTAGGAAGTAGTCGTTATTCTGCAGATTACCTAGGAAGTAGTCGTTATTCTGCAGATTACCTAGGAAGTAATAGTTATTCTGCAGATTACCTAGGATGTAGTCTTTATTCTGCATATTACCTAGTAAGTAGTCGTTATTCTGCAGATTACCTAGGAAGTAGTCGTTATTCTGCAGATTACCTAGTTAGTGTAGAACATGAACTCCCGATACTATCCACACCATCTGGATGATTGGCGGTCCACCACTGTGCGATTTAGAAGATGTTTTCTTCCTCGCACGACTTCCTTGTGGAATCGATTACCATCAGCGATTTTTCCGGACCGATACGACTTAGTCCCCTGGTGTTGCGGTTATTCATGGGAGGCGGTAATCACTTAGCATCAGGTGAGCCGCACGCTCGTTTGCCCCTCTCCTGTAAAAAAAAAGTAGTCGTTATTCTGCAGATTACCTAGGAGGTAGTCGTTATTCTGCAGATTACCTAGGAAGTAGTCGTTATTCTGCAGATTACCTAGGAAATAGTCGTTATTCTGCAGATTACCTAGGAAGTAGTCGTTATTCTGCAGATTACCTAGAAATTCTGCAGATTAAATAGTTAAAGTAAGAAGTTAATCTGCACTATAACTGATTTACACACTATAGCGTTAAGATTAACATTAATAAAGTCATCACATGACATAAGCCTCCTTTAGCGCACGGTTTATGTATCAATGTTTGTACTCTGCGGTGCCAATGCATCTAAAGTACTTTTTGTTTGAAGTTGGTTGTACATAAGCTGCAGTGGCTATTTACCATTAGGTAAGTTCGTTTGCCACTTAAGTTTTATAAAATTACCCCTGAGAACGTAGATGCAATGCCTCCTATATATGTATATATATAATCGTTACTCGTATAATTTATTGAGTACCTACTTGATAATTATTCGACGAAATAGCGATAATAACTCTGACAGTGATCATGCAATTTTGAAACGAACAAAAGTTCTAAAATTCTAAAAAGACTAGAATAAAGCAGTGCCGGAACTGGTAAAAGAGGGTGGTACCTACCCTACTGACGCCAGGGCAAAAAAGGAATCCTGCCACCTAGGAGATTTAATTTAATAATTTCGTATAGTGGACATGTACTACTAGAATAAGAACTTTTTTCTTTTTTTATATTCTACTAAGCCAGCGCTTATCTACGATCCCACCTGATGGTAAGTGGTGGTGGTAACTTTTTTCTTTAGAAGTCTAGCATCTTTAAACTAATAATACAAATAAGCTACTAACCGTCACCGGTCTGTGTATTTTACATCTGGCATATAATATGATATACATAAATTAGTAAGAGGGTGATACCTAACCATATAGGCTCCTAGGCAAACATGGTGTCCTGCCATCTAGGAGATTTGATTTAATATTTTCTTATAGCGGACATGTACTATTAGAATGAGAATCTACTTACTTAAATGTCTTACACCTATAACGCTACTACTACTGAGTATTTTACATCTGGCGTATAGATGTAGCTCAAGGGCTGAGCGCTCGCTGTAGTTTCCATAGTACGCGGTCAACCCGTGATCGATCATCGCCGGCACCAATTAAATTGTTAATTGCAATTTTAAGTGCTGATTTACCACACGCTCGGCGATGAAAGAAAACATCGTGAGAAAGTCTCAAAAAAAAAGAAATAAGAAAAAACATTTCGAAGACATGTGAAGTACGTATTGGGACAACGCGGCGGACACTTCCTTGCCCTAAAACCCTCTCAGAAGTGAGAGAAAGCCTGTGCCCAGAAGTGCGACATAATATATAGACTGTAACTTTAACCTTCAACTTTATATAATATGGTTGATATAGTAGCGCCATCTGTCGGAGGTAATCATCCGGGCATTTTCAAAGTCGCCTCCTACAATAGCCATGGAATAAGATGGGTTGATGAATTCACTTTTACTGCCGCCGAATGTTAAAATGACAAATCATAAACCTTTGCCATAGTATAAAATCCTTATCTTTAAAATTTACCACTAATATTTAAAATAAAATAATTAAAACATTAATTACTAAATATATTTATTGTTTTGTTGGTCATTCATTAAAATTTAAATTACTTCAACTTTCAAACGTCTACGGCCTGATCTGGCTTCGAATCCATGGTAAGTATTCATAAACTTTGGTATAAACACCGGGTATATTAAGTTGTCCACAGGGACTCGGGCCGAAGCTCACTATGCCGACCACCTCGTAGAGTCGTCCGTTCTCGTACATCAGCGGACCGCCTGAGTCTCCTTTGCACGAGTCCTTCCCAATCTCGCCCCCAGCGCATATCTGTCCCTTCCATAAAGCCATGTTTAACTGCGGCTGACTGTATATTGCTTCACATTCCTGTAATCACAAAATAGCATAGAATATAATAATTTTTATTCAGTATAGATTATAGTGCATAATACTTAATGAAAGTTATATTTTACTTTTAGCACTAGTTCGCAAAAAAAAAACCTCTGTCCTGGGAAGAACCAGCAAGAAACCCAGCGGGTTATTTTTTAAAAAGCACAATTTACAATATACGAGGGTGGATTGAAAAGTACTCGGCCTAACACAGATCCATTCAATTCTAAAAATCAAATCTACCCACATTATTTAGTTCAGTTCAGACTAGTTCATTGTGTGAAGTTCGAAACGTGTGCGATAAATAGTTGTGATTTTATAAATTTATTAACAAAGTAAACGGACATAATTTCCTTCCTAATTTCCTGGAAGGCCTTCGACGTCAACTACTGACGAAAATATTAAAAAAGTACTTGATTTAATAATGGGAGACCGCAGATTAAAAATTAGAGAGATAGCCGAGATTATAGGCATCTCTTATGAACGAACTCAAAACATCATTGTCAACGAGTTGGGTTTCCACAAGGTGTCTGCGAGTTGGGTTCCGCGACTGCTTTCAGTTGAACAAAAAATGACGCGATTGACTATTTCACGCGAGTGTTTGGAGTTATTTGAAGCCGATGCAGATGATTTTTTGAATCGTTTTGTTACTATAGACGAAACATGGGTTCATTACTGTACACCGGAAACAAAACAACAATCAAAACAGTGGAGAAGACCTGGTTCACCACCCCCTAAAAAGGCTAAGTCGATTTTGTCGGCAAATAAGGTGATGGCTTCAGTATTCTGGGACTCGAAAGGTGTGATTATGATCGATTATCTTGAAAGGGGTCAGACTATAAACTCTGATTACTACTGCACCTTACTACGTCGTTTACGAGAGGAAATAAAAGAAAAACGTCGAGGAATGCTCAGAAGAAAAGTCCTGTTTCATCAAGATAACGCCCGTGTTCACACGTCAGTACAGTCAATGGCTGAAATTCACAACTGTGGCTTTGAACTGTTACCGCATCCGCCGTATTTACTTGATCTGGCACCATCAGACTTCTTTCTGTTCTCTAACCTAAAAAAGTACTTGGGAGGTCAAAGATTTTCGACAAACGACGAGGTCAAAGCAGCTGTAGACGCATATTTTGACTCTAAGGAAGAATCATTTTTTTTCAACGGTCTAAATACTTGGAAGGGGAGGTGGCAAAAGTGTATTGAACTTGATGGTGATTATGTAGAAAAATAAAATATAACTGATTTAGTATGTGTTTATTTTCTTGGTTAGGCCGAGTACTTTTCAATCCACCCTCGTAATATTTTATTTAATTGTTATGAAAACGTTTAGAAACACAAGGTAGCGATCACCTCATTTCCAGGGGTTATTATCAGTCATGTACTCTTTAGTAGTATAATAACCCTTACTAGACAATTATTGCTTAATAAATAATTTAAACCTTATGAAAACGTTTGTATATTTTCTGGGACTTTGTTGTAAAATCGTATATATTGCTGCATGAAGGAAATACTGACCCTTTGGAGTCAAGTAACTGGTATAACTAACTTGTGCTTGTTCCTCCAAGGGTAAGTGTTTATCGTTACAGCCTATTAAAATCCACTCCTGAACATAGGCCTCTCCCATAGATCCCCCTAATAGAGCCTCCTCATGGGAGGGGGGGGGGGGGGGGTATTTGCCATAGTGACCACGCTTGGTAAGTGGGGTTAGCAACCGCAGTTTTTTATTTTTAGTCGTTATTAGGAAGACGCTGCTGCCCATATCCTGATTTGTTTCCCTCTGTCACCTGTTACGACACCCACGGGATGATATGGGGTGGTGAATATTTCTTTTTATAGAAGGGGGGGGGGCGAACGAGCATGCGGCTCACCTGATGGTGACTACCGCCGCCCATGAACAACCGCAACACCAGGAGAATTGCAGATGCGTTGCCGGCATTTTAGAAAAGTGTAAGCTCTTTTAGAAGGTCTCTAAGTCGTATCGGTCCAGAAAAATCGCCGGTGGTAAACAATTCCACAGAGAAGTTGTGCGAGGAAGAAAACTCCTAGTAAAACGCACAGTCATGGACTGCCAAACATCCAGATGGTGAGGATGGTATCGTGAATTTTGACGCGATGTGCGTTTGTGAAATTTGGCGGCTGGAATTAATCCCAACAATTCCTCTTATTATTACTTATATCATTATTATATCCGGTATTATACACCGTAAAGTAAGTGTTTAATAAACGACAAATGAAACCTTTGTAGCTGCACAGGGATCTTAAGGTATTTAATATTTACGTTTAAAATGTATTTTTTGTGGGTTGGCGGTGTTTCATTCGCGTGCCTCGGAAAGCAAGTTAAGGCGTTAGTACTGTACTTAATCTCCATCCGGTCTTGTCGGATTACCGTTCCATCGCACCATTAGTATGAAACATTAGAGAGTGCACCTGTAATTGCGTTTGTAGGCGAAACGCCGTGTTGAATAATTAAAAAAAAAAAGTTGTATTTACATTCCGCGAAATGTAGGGTACATCGACGTGCATTTTTTTGTCGCTACTGCTCCTGGCCGTGTCGACTGCGCCCCAACCAGCCACGTATAGCCTCGTATCAGAACGTGGTGATAACGTTACATCCGTGCTCGGTAGGCAAATGGGACGAATGAAATCTGAAAGCCATAAAACATTGAAGCAATATAATTTAAAACAAAACATAATACATACATATACATAAACACTCACGCCTGTCACCCAGAGGGGTAGGCAGAGACTACGGACTTTCATTTGGCACGATCCTGACACACCACTCTCGCTTCCTCCACATCCATATACCTACGCATACACGCTAGTCGGTTAAGGGTACTCCTAATCTGGCCTATTTTTAATGTATCACCGATTTGGTCGACAAACTTTCGTCTAGGGCGTCCCTTCCCGACCCTGCCGTTCACTTCTGCAACATAAATTTGCTTTGTCACTCTTTCCTCTTTCATTCTTTCTACATGACCAAACCACAAAACAAAACATTGTTAATAATTTTTCAGACGTCGCTAGTTGGGACTGAGGTGATATTATTTGTTGCACAATATCTTTAAAATTTAGAAGTTTATCGATTTCTAGAGTATGTAATTATACAAAAAAGATTCAGTTTTTCAGCTAGCATTTTCTCCTGTATCATGGAGGTAGTACAAACACAAATTGCACAAGGACAAACGTCCAGACCCGGAACAATTATTTGTAGGCCATACAAATACTTGTACCGTGCGGGATTCGAACCCGCAGCCCCCAGCTCAACAACTCATTGCTAAGTCTCTGCGCCACGGAGCCGTCAACTCAGTGGTTCGTTCTTTAATTTTTTTGCACATATTTTTACTATCTTTTTAAATTTTTTTACCATTAGGAATATTAGTAGTTTTGTTTATCCATTTTTAATGTAATTAATATAAAATAAATTAATATTTCAGAAAACAACGTTTTCCTAACAAATCACTTCCCCCGCCATAAAATGTGTCAAATGTTTCATCTCATTCCGACGTGGCGCAGCTCTGGTGGTAGAAAAGGGAAGCCCGCCCTCATTGACGGATTAATGAATTAACCATGTGGTAGCGGTGTAGGAATATCTACTATCCCATATCTTCCTGTGGGTGACCTAAGAGGCGCCAGAGGGAAACTGAAACGGTAGATGAACAGCAGCATCTTTCTAATAACAACTCGAAACTATAAAAAACTGCGGTCGCTAACCCGCCTGCCAGGGCAACTATTGCAAAATCCCCCTATGAGGCAATCTGTGTGAAGGTCTATGTTCAGCTGTGGACTTTTATATGCTGTATTTAAAATGAAATTTTAACAGTGGTAGAGCCAGGCGGCAGCTTTTGCTGTCGCATGGATGGGCCGGCTCGAACCGTGGTGGTACCACGGCCTCACAGAATACCAGCGTGAAGTAGAGGTTTACCTCTGCGTTTCGCTTGGTGAGTGCAGGCGGCCGGAGGCCCTTTTTACTGGAAATGAGGCATTCCATCCTAGTCCTCACGGGTGAAAACGCATCTGCATTTTGATCTGTAACACAGGATAGATGTAGATGTCTATGAGCCGCAGCAACCACTTACCATCAGGTGGACTGTGTGCTCGTTTTTCACCCTTATCCTATAAAAAAAAACAATGGAATGGTAATGGATTGATGAATTGGGAGGGAAGAAACTACAGCCCACTCGACGACCGTTGTATATGAACCAGATATACTCGTAGGTGTGTTATTGTTTAAGTATATCACGCTGATAGTAATTGATTCTCCAAAATAGCCTAGGATTTATTTCCTGGTTTTTTCTAGGGCTGCAGCATTTTTTCTTAACAGTGGATAAGTTTTTATTAAATAATTAATAAACTATTTGAATAAAAATATTCTAGCTTATTCTCGACACGCACTATAAAATAAGGCAGCATTATTGAATGAAACTAGTTTTTTTACGGACTTTATCGCGTTCAATCAATTTATTCTTTATTCTCACTTTGCAGCGTCCATATCAAGTTACGTTTAATCATCCCATGTCCCCCGGGGTGCAGTAAAGTACTCGAAACGTCGAAATATCAAAAAAAAAGTTGATTAAACATGATAAAATCCGAAACGGACTAGTTTTATTCAATGTGTCGTGTTTGCGTTAATATAAAAAATCCAGGACCGTCATCAAGTTCTGGAACAATTATTTTAGGCCATACAAATATGTGTTCCTCGCAGGGTTCAATCTGTGGTTTAGTTAAACGCTCTGTGTAATCGACATTTAGTAAACATTTTTACGAGTGTCCCACCAACACTATACCTTCTAGTTAGGATTATAAGTGTAAAAAAAGCATGAGCAATTATGTTAGGGACATATTCACACGGTCAGTATTCTGAGAAAGCATTAGTTTTACTCAAGGTTGGGAAAATATTTATCCATTCGAGTACTTAATGTAAGTTACGTGGACAAATCTCAATTAGGTTGGGTGCTTGACGTCACATCACTAGGTTTTTGAGTCCACTACGCGACATTAAGCCTTTTAATAAATTTTCTGGATGATATGGACTTACTCATTTCATTGGGCAGGCGGATAGTTGCGCGCAAAGCCGATTACATCGCATTGGTAAATCAGTTGTCCATCATATTTATTTGATAATTTTATTCCTGCCGCCACATTCCATATTATCGGTTTTGAGAGCCAGTAAAATAACAGGCTTGAGGCACTCCATCTTAGTCCTCAGTGGTGACAACGCATCTGCAGCTTTCTTTATTTGAAGTTGGCTGCGGGTGGCCACTTGCCATCAGATGGATTCCAAGTTAGTTTGTCAGTTCAGTTTTTTTAAAACAAAATCACCGATTTCTGAACCCCAAGTTTAGTGTGTTTTGGATGCCTGATCAAATAAGCAACAATTATATATTATAATCACAAATTAGTATTTGTATTTGATAAAAAGGATTTTAATGGCCGGCAACGCATCTGCAATTCCCCCGGTGTTGCAGTTGTTCATGGGCGGCGGTAGTCATTTACAATCAGGTGAGCCGCATGCTCGTTTGCCCCCTCTCCTATAAAAATAAATAAATAAAAAGGATGACGTACATATTATTAATTACAAAACAATAAATCATTACCATGACACACGCTTTTAATATTAGTTATTCGACTCTAAAAATCATAATTATATACATAATAACTCATTTATGATTCATGATTCATAAGATTCGCTTTTATAACAAATCCCAGCAAGTTTGTCTATCGCCAATTTAAAATAACTATAATTTAAAATTAAAAATTTTGTACAACCGACTTCAATAAAAATTATTAAGAATAACTCAAAAACTATTGGTCAGACCTTAATCAAATTTATATTGGTCCTATATATGAATGTGAAGTACCAGCTTTCAAATAAAAAATAATCATCGAAATCGGTTCACTCAGTAAACAGTTGTGAGGTAACACACATAAAAAAAACATACAGTCGAATTGAGTATTTTTGAAATCGGTAGAAAATGTCAAAGATTGTATTAAAATAAATATGAAAATACTAATATAATTTGCAATGAGATGATATGATGATAATAGTCGGTACCAAGCTGTTTTATAATGATTTGTAAAATTAATTGTACAACATAGTTTATTATTATAAACTGTTTAAAAAGTTTAGTTTATTATTATAAATGGAGGAGAGAGGTATTTTCTAAACCAGTTTTATTAATAAAAATATTTGGTAAGTATTATTTATAATTTTGAGGAATTCAATGGATGCATTTGGTTCGGGACCGTGCTTTTTGACATTCCTTGGGGGATGCCTATGTGCAGTGGACTTGTGATGGGCTGTAATGATGATTAAAGCTTTTATATTTCTTATTCTAAATGTTCTAAGTAATGCTTGTCAGTCAGCACGTTCTTGGAAAGGCCTTGTCCAGCGATGAACTTAAAAGATTGATTGATGAGATGTAACGTGTCTTAGTAAATATTTTTTTCTTATCTATATTGCTTTCTTTCACCTCCATTAATCCAATTCCATTTTCAAATTTAATGCTTATAATGTTACTAACCAGAGTAAACTTATTAAATACGTCACCTGTATACGGAGCCGTCTGACTTATTCTGATCAAAGCAATATCGTTCCTTCGTAGTCTGCTACCCGGACTATAGTTTGGATGAGAAATGAGGTGTTCGATCGGCAGTATTACAGCACCGGCCGTGCAGTCGTTACCGCCTCCTTCGACTTCCACGCAGTCAGGCCCAGGATTCGTTATATCATATTCGCCAAGTCGTACATTGATTCTGAGAAAATTTGACATCGTTTCAAATAAAAGTACATAATATGTATTTTTTTATAAGATAGGGTGACAAATGAGCACACAGTCCACCTGATGGTAAGTGGTTGCTGTGACCCATATACATCCACATCTATCCTCAATAAAGAATCAAAATGCAGATGCGTTGTCACCCGTAAGGAGTAAGATGGAATGCCTCTTTTCCACTAAAAAGGGTCTCCGGTTCACTACACTCATCATACGAAACACAGCAGTGTTAAGCTGCTATTTTACGCTGGTATTCTGTGAGAGCGTGGTCCTTCCCCGGTCAAGCCGACCCATTCGTGCTACAACTATACTACTAATATATATAGCTGCAGCACATCTATATAACGGGATCTTATAATGTAATTTTCACTAAATTGTAGACGGCCGATTGACTTGAAAATTTGCAATCAAAAATGCAATTTGCGTATCAAGTACAATACAATAATTTAATAACTTTAACCTAGCATCCTAATCAGGATAACCAGGATAAAATAAAATAATTTTATTTTGTGCTTGTTTCTTTAGTTTTTTAAACGATTATTCATTTTTATTTTATATATTTTATCGTGTTTAGTTTTTTGAGGTGTTTGACATCCCAATGTCATACTTAACGAAAGTTACTTTCAACTTTTGCGTATCACATATGTTTCAGAGGTTTCTGATCATGACGTTCCAGGTTCCACTCCCGGCCATCATCAGTTATTAAGTCAGGCCAAAATTAGTTGTTGAGTTTTCTGTCACGAAATTCTCAGTAGCATAGCCCGTAGTCAGAAAGATGGCGGTGTTTCACCCTCGTCGGTTTACCGTCCAATATGAGAGTGCGGGAATAGAGAGTGCACTTGTACTAGCGCATACACTCGGGCACTATAATCCTGTCCTGACTAGTGTCCGTTGAGACTGGCGGCCGTGACCGAAATACGTTCTGAAGGTGATTACGAACAATAAACATTTTGCAAAAATGACTCCGGATTGATTAAATAAAGCAATGTTTTTCAGATTTACGTACATATTATATTCCGATGTATTTTCAATTCCCGACCTTTCGTGTACTTTTCAGCACCTATTCAACATTTAGTTCTTGTATGTAAAGAGCGAAACTTCATGTTTAATGGTACGCATGGTACGAGGAATATACACGAATGACTCGGCTCCACCGGGGAAGGACCACGCTCTCACAGAATACCAGCATAAAATAGCAGCTTAATGCTGCTGTGTTTTGTACGGTGACTTTAGAGAACTGGAGATCCTTTTTACTGGAAACGAGGCATTCCATCTTAGTTCGATGGTAAATGTAGATGTTTATGTGCCACATCATCCACTTACCAGGTGAAAAAAATAAAATAAAAATATTTATCGGAAACTATGAGATCTTTTTTGACATTTTCTATAATCGTTCTGTTGCGGGCTTACGTGACGAAGCGTACTCTAGTATTGCAATCCATTACAAATTTATATTTACGAGGTCGTGATTTATTTTTCTTAGTATTGAATTATATGCGTATTATAAATAAGGAAGGTTTACCTTAATCTCAAAGTAACCACTTTAACCTCGAGTAGACGAACTGACACAAAGGTAATTTTTTACCATCAAATCCGTCATTGAAGGTGCGATTCTCAAGAGTTCAATAAATAATAATCTAATCCGGCTATCGCTTTGACACAGTGTAACCACAATTTGAACTGTTTGTTTTTGTTGTGACCGAATCTTTGGTATGGCTCTTACCTAATTAGTGTTAACTTACGGCTTTACTTATGTTACAGTTTTTACGTTCGACAGATTCGTTGATAAATGTCGTTAATGTTTGTTTATTTAACAATTTGTTTATTTTTGCAACTTAATCCATCTTTATTTTTTACAAACAATTTACAATAAATGGTGTACAACCATTTATTGTTAGAAAGTTAAAAATTCCAAAAAGTCAAGAAGGTATAAAAAAGTGATTCTGTCCTTGTCTTCACCTTAACTATATTATTAGTTACAATTTTTGGATACGGATATTCAAGTGATTTGAAGTATTTTTATAGCTTTTCTGTTAATTTTATATGACAAGGATAATGAGTAATTGACGTTATAATTTCTTGTAATAAATAATATCTATTTTATTAATGACGTTAACCCCAAAATTGAAATTACTTCTGTGGCGTGGAGGAGTTTGACATGCATAAATAGCACATGGGCAAACATGCAGATAAGGAACCAAAACAATTATTTATTGGCTATAGGGATCATCATGATGATAATGATGATGATGATAAGGACACTAGTTATGTGTAGCATAAAAGCAATAGACGGTAGGAATTTGCGTGACTATAAATTAAGAAAGTTACGGTGATTCACAAAATAACCAAATAGATTACGGTGTCCCAGAAATTAACCGAGTAACTTATGGTATCTCTCAAATTAACCAAGTAACTTGCGGTGTCTCACAAATTAACCAAGTACTTACGGTGTCTCATAATTTAACCAAGTAACTTAAGGTGTTCCACAAATCAACCAAGTAACTTACAGTGTCTCACAAATTAACCAAGTACTTACGGTGTCTCATAATTTAACCAAGTAACTTAAGGTGTTCCACAAATCAACCAAGTAACTTACGGTGTCCCACAAATTAAACAAGTAACTTACGGTGTCCCACGAATTAACCAAGTAACACAAGGTGTCCCACGAATTAATTAAGTAACTTATGGTGTCCCACAAACCAACCAAGTATCTGATCATATTCCACAAATTAACCAAGTAACTTACGGTGTCCCTACATCAAGTACAGCCCCAGTAACACAGTGGCCTGCGGTAAGTACGTATCTCCCACTGATTAAAACTCCACCGCAGAGCAGTTTGATCCGTGAGCCGTCTGTGTACTCGATGAGCGCCAACCACGGATACTGGTCTATCGCCGTTTCATTTCCTCCTGTAATACACAATACAATTATTGTACAATTTTCAAATTTCTTTATTGTTTGTAATGTTATAAATTGTTTTCTTTTTTACTCGAACAACCTGGGTTTGATCCTCGCTGGCATTAATTTTAAATGCTATCTTTAGTGCTGATGGCACGTGCTCGACGACGTGAGAAAACTTGTATGTCTGAGAATTTAGAAAATATTTTTTTTTTAA
The DNA here is from genome assembly GCA_033319125.1 of Parnassius glacialis. Lineage (NCBI taxonomy): Eukaryota > Metazoa > Arthropoda > Insecta > Lepidoptera > Papilionidae > Parnassius > Parnassius glacialis. The sequence goes on along the minus strand of JAVANC010000023.1, from coordinate 28,045,584 downwards.
TTTTCGACGCCAATACTTTCGGGTCAACGCGGTGGACATTGGCTCGCCCTAAACCCTCTCAGAAATTAGAGAAGGCCTATGCCCAGCCGTGAGACGTATATGATTGTAACTTTACTTTTATTTTCACAGTTTTATCATAATACTAGCTGAGTTCACATGCGTCGCGATGTCTAACTTTTGACAGAACTATAGTGGCGCACAATAGGCACAACAACTTGCCAAATTATCATCGTGTGAAGTTTCATCGGATGTATGGCATAAAAATGCATAGCATAAACAAACACACGGTTACACTGCAGTACGGAATCCTTACACTATGAAAGAATGTGGCATAATAATCAATATATAATTTTCCTCGAGTTTTCATAACTTTTTAGTCACGAAAACTAGTAGTTTTGTTAATAAATAAATAAATAAATTTCTATTAGTATTTTTCGTGAGGGTAAAGGTATTACTGGTTCTGAGTACCCATAACTCAAGAATGAATGCAAAACTGGGCTTACCGACAATCCTATTGTTGTCCCCGCCATCGAGCCCACAGCATTCGGTGCGCGGGTCGGGAGGAGCTGCTGATGGAGTACATTCTCCGGGCCGTGTTACCGTTCTTCCGGTTGTAGTGGTTGTTCCAGTTGCAGTGGGTGGTGGGTCACAGCACACGCTTATTTCAGCTTGACCGTTACATCTGTAATGTAATGTAAGGGAATATATATTATCATTTTTCGTATATGCTAAACTTATCTACAAAGTACATTCGAGTGATAGACGATTTGTTTTAAACTGAACTGTCAGATGAACTTACAGTCCACCTTCAAACAAAGAAGGTTGCTGACGTGTTGTCACCGCTGAGGACTAAGATAGAATGCTTGACATCATGTACTTATACTGGTTCTCTATACCATTCAGACTGGAACACTGCAGTGCACTGCTGATATTTAGCGGCAGGAATAGTTAATTGGGAGGTACGAACGAGGATGAGGCGGCCGACTGATGGCACATAGTCAAGTTTCACAGACTATTGATGGTGGATAAATATAAATCGCAAATGTGCAATCGCTAAATCTTAAGTAAGTCGGAATTAGGATTGTCAACTTTTTCGTAGAAGATAGGGTAATTGTAATTGTTTCATTAGGATTACAGATTTTTAAGTGTTATTTATTTTAATTTTTAAAACTATTTTTTATACTTTTTAACAAATAACTGCTTTTTAGATTTCCGTACCCAAAGGGTAACAAACGGGACCCTATTACTAAGCCTCCACTGTCCGTCCGTCCGTGCGACCGTCCGTCTGTCTGTCAGCGGGCTGTATCTCATGATCCGTAATAGGTAGACAGTTGAAATTTTCACAAAATATATATTTCTGTTGTCGCTATAACAACAAATAATAAAATTTAAAATAAATTAAAAATTAAAAGGACTAAAAACGTGTTTTACGATGGTTTACGGAACCCTTTATGCGCTAGCCCGACTCGCACTTGGTCGGTTATTTGTGTTTTGGCTGGCTCTGGTGAAATGTGTGGCAAAAAGTGAGAGTTCATGTAAATAGAGCATTTAGTGTACTCTATTAAATATAATAAAATAATTTTTATCCTATACTAGCTGGTACCCGGCGCACTGCAGCCGCAGAAAAAATAATTGTGGAAATATAGTTTTAAATTTGGAAGAGTTACATTGTTTAATTAGGAATGATGATACGTTTATTGAAATTGAACTTGACATGGAACTTTCAAATAAATTCACTGTCAGTAAAACCTTCGCGCAAGTGCAAGTAATAAGTTGACAAAATTTTGCCGCAATCTGATCAACGCTAAGGCAGCGCATAAAATACGAATAAAACAAATAATATTAATATTTATATGTTAGATAAATAACAAGTAAATTTTATTGAAAGTCGTTTTTAGGGTTCCGTACCTCAAAAGAAGAAAACGGAACCCTTATAGGATCACTTTGTTGTCCGTCTGTCTGTCTGTCAAGACCATTTTTCTCAGGAACGCGTAGAGGTATCAAGCTGAAATTTATATCTAATACTCAAGTCTACTAAGTGAAAAAAATCAAACTTCTAAGCCAACGCAATCAAAAGATACAGCCGTTTATGCCGCAAATTTTCACATTTGCAAAGGAATCAAAACCTACAGGGTACTTCCCGTGAACTCAGAATCTTGAATTTTGGTACGAAGCAACGTTTTATAGCACAGGTAAAGGAAAAATTGCGAAATGCATAAATTTTTAGTTACCTCATATAATAAAAATATTTTTAATAATTTTAAACTTATATACCTACAGATTTGTTCGGAACCCTCGGTGCTCTGGTCCGACTCGCACTTTGTCGTTTTTTTTTTCTTTTAGCACTGGTTCGGAAAAAAACTCTGTCTTGGTATAAACCAACGAGAAACCAATCGGGACTTTTTTTTTTGTAAAATTATACAATTAAACACAGGTTGTATAAACTTACTAATGAAACAGCTTGGAAATGAATACCTCATTTCCAGGGGTTCTTGTCAACCATGTATTTATTTATATTGTAATTGCTCTGCTTACAGTTATCGTTTAATAAAATATTTACACTTGGTAACAGAGAGACCTTGTGTATTGCCTGGGATTTAGTTGTAATATATTATATTTAGTATCAGTGTTATAGATTATAAAACATTCCTCAGGTCTGCCAACTTTACCAATGTATGTTAACTTTGCCATCACGGGTGTACTGGTACAAAATTACAATTAACACGGAAAACGTAACGTTTTTCGAAATAAGCTATGTTTTGTGTGAAAATAGAATAACTAATTCACAGCATTGCTTTCGATATGGCAACATGAGAGTTTATTTTGGCATTTTATTTTAACCCGTAATTGTGCCGGCGAAATAAGCTCTTTGTTTATTGCTTCAGAACTTTAATTTTTTTTTCTTTGAAATACGAATGTCTTTGTAGTAACGTAATATGAATGGTTATCAAATGTAATATATCGTTTTAAACATGGTGGTCTTAACATTTATCTATAAAAATAACTTGGGCAAAGTTACCATACTAGGGATGCCATGATGTGACGGTTTTTTGCTATGTTTTGTTACAACCAAGGGTTGTCACTTTCAACCTATATTTTTAATCAATTACAACTATTTAAACAAAGTGTTCTTTACTTAACATTCTATGTTTGTATGTATGTTTGTTTCACCGTAGTTGCCCATTAGACCGATTTTACCAAATGAGTCGTCAATCAATTCTTCTTTATTAAAAGTGAAGGAAAAGAATTGAGAAATCTATTTTATTTTACTGTGTTGTCGGGCATCAATAATATTATTACTACTCATTATTTTTCATAATTTCAACATAGTGTATTGATATTAAGTAAAACATTAATTGTCATTTTTAATGATTATTAATGTTTTGCTATTGTGGGTAAACGATATTTAGATTGATTACAATAATTATGACCTATGTGATAATGACTAATAATAAAACGAATGCCTACTTGTTAAAAATGATCGTAACAAGCTTTTTTTATTCTATACTACAATTGACTTTAGCTTATTATTGCACCAATTTTAATTTTAGATGAGAGTATTTCTGTTTGATATATTTTAGATTTTTAGTTAAGAAATTATTGTGACATGATTTAAATAAAAAAAATAAGTATGTAATCAAGGATTTTTTACAACCCTGACACATATTTTCAAGTTTGTATGAAATATTGAAAAAATGGGAAGGCAACTTTGCCACAAGTGTAAACTTTGCTATTTGCAATACAATTAAAGAAGCAAGTGATAACTCTGGGTATTGTGTATTATATTATGAGGTAAACTTACCTTCAACCTTGAATTAAAATCCTATTATTTTCATTATAAACCCCAAAGGCAAAGTTGCCACAAAGTGAGGTTAACTTTGCCATTTTCTATTTTTGAGCATTTTGTCTATTTAATGTTAGTATTTCTTTAAATCATTAATAAATACCAAATCTATGAAGAATATGATGTCACATTTCACGTTGACGCCTAGACTCACAGTACATTCTTTGTTGGAAAAATGGTGTTAAACTTTTAGTTTTTCCAAAACTGGCAAAGTTGCCAGGTTCTACGGTACGTTAAATGAGTATGGTCTCCACCGACAACCCTAGTTAGAATAGATGAGTAGATTAAATAAAGTTTAAAATAACATACCTTGAGTTTTTAAGAAACATCTTGGCTGCATTGGATATCGGAAGTTGCGACATACTGTTGAGATGAGAACAATCATTCAAGCTGATGCATTTTCCTTCGTGACCATCGAGTGTTAGGCATTTTCTTTCTGAAGTCGGCACTGGCCACGAAACCGGACAGCAAACCTGTAATTTTATATATATCTTTTGTAAGCAGGACTACAAAATCACTTTATGGAAATTTGCAAATATTTAACTGTTTAAATTTCGATTGCAGATCTCACCGTAAATTTAATTTTTTTAAACTTAGCACACGTCTCATGAACCGTTTGCGATTAAAAAAACTCATTATTTTCTCTTTACCATTGATTAGTAATCTTCTAACTTTTAAACGACTTGACTGATTGAAATTATATCCACACAACATATTTCGAACATATTTTGACAGTGGTAGAGCCACGCGGCAGCTTTTGCTGTCGCACGGATGGGCCGGCTCGAACCGGGGCACGACCTCACAGAATACCAGCGTGAAGTAGAGGTTTACTTCTGCGTTTTGCTTGGTGAGTGCAGGTGGCCGGAGGCCCTTTTTACTGGAAATGAGGCATTCCATCTTAGTCCTCACGGGTGACAACGCATCTGCATTTTGATTCGCAAACGAGGATAGATGTAGATATCTATGGGATGCAGCAACCACTTACCATCAGGTGGACTGTGTGCTCGTTTGTCACCCTTATCCTATAAAAAAAATTGTTTTATAGAGATGATGGGTTCATGACTATGTTAGAATCCGATAGGTGGCTCCGTAGTCTGTAGCTCTGTAAATTATATATTTATGGACTCAATATTCGCAATATGTTATAATATAGTTTAATGCCAAATGCCATGTCGTAAGAAAGAAATTTACGAAATTTCTTTCTTACTACATTTAAACGGTCTCCTTTTTGGCGGCCCTTAAATGAAGAAGAAGAAATAATGAAAAAGACAGAGACTATTCTGATACAGACCAATTTACATACACAACTAGAATATACAAATACACACAAATACATATAACTTAAACATAAGTAAATTTAATAAATTTGACTTTATATGACAAAGACATACCCAAGAAGGACATCACTCAACATGGTGTCTTGTGGTAACCGCTGATTTTCAGTGATTACCGAAAATCTTGGGGAATTGTTCATCTGCCGACTTCCAAAAGGAGACGGTACTCAATTCGACTGTATGTTTTTTATGTGTGGTTACCTCATAACTTTTTACTGGGTGAACCGATTTCGATATTTCTTTTTTTTTATTTGAAAACTGTTACTTCTCGTGTGGTCCCATATGAATTTGATCAAGGTCAGACCAATAGTTTTTGAGTTATTCTTAACAACTTATTGATGTTGAAGTCGACTGTTCAAAATTTTAAATTATTTTACCCTATTGTGAAACAATATAATATTTAAGTATAAGCACGGTTTTCTTGCCGTCCCGTCTCGTTCGGTCTCCATTCTTACCTTTGGAATTCTTTGTCTATATCCACAGTGTGATTTCCTTACGATGTCGAAGTCCTGTGATGTTTTGTATGGTTTGTTCAATGCAGCTAACAGAGGTCGACACTCAAAAATTTCCACGCACTGACCCGCATCGCCACTTGGAGTTTTGCACGATATATCTGTGAAATTGTATAAAATGCTAAAATGTACGAAATTAAACGTTTAAACTATAGTAAAAGCCGATTTTAACGAACTATCTTGTAATATATAAAAATTAATTTTTCTTTGTTCGTATTTTATGCGCTGCCATACCGTTCATCGAATTGTGCTAAAATTTTGTCAACTTATTGCTTGCACTTGCGCCACCAATAGGCGTCTACGTAGACAATACGCGTCTCGTAACGACATAATATTTATTTGAAAGTCAAAGAAAATAATATGTCATTCAATTTCAATGAATGTATGATATTATTCTATAATTAACAATAGAAACCCTTCCAAATTTAAAACGAGATTTCCACAAATATTTTTCTGTGACAACGACGCGCCGGGTACCAGCTAGTGAATAATTAAATAACTTCCACATAATACGAGGGCTGCACAAAAAGTGTCGGGAATGGAATATTTCCACTGTTCCTGTCATATTAAAATCTTTTTAATTGAAAAGTCCTTGGTTTTAAAAATCGAATACCATTTATTTATTTAAAAAAAGATTCTCGGTATTGTCACAAGGTTTTGTCAAACTTGTATTGTCGTTGAGAAAATGGAATTGACTCGAGAAAATTCAAGAGCGATGATTTATTATGACTTTCGAAGTGGTTTAACACAAAACCAGTGTGTTGACCGGATGATTTCCGCATTTGGTGATGAAGCCCCATCCAAAGCCACAATTTATCGCTGGTTTGCTGAGTTTCAACGTGGACGTGTCAAGCTCAGTGATGATCCCCGTCAAAGTCGTCCAAAAACTGCAGTCACCCAAGAAAACGTTGATGCTGTGCGTAAGCTGATTGAGGAAGATCGACATGTGACATACCGCGAAATTCAGGTAATTTTAGACATTGGCATGAGTCAAATACAAATAATCTTGCATGAACAATTAGGTGTAAAAAAGTTGTTTTCCCGATGGATACCGCATTCGCTCTGTGAAGAGCAAAAAGCGGCTCGTGTTACTTGGTGCGTCAGAACTCTCGAAAGATTCCACGCAGGATCCTCAAATGCTGTATACAACATCGTATCAGGTGACGAATCCTGGATGTATGCGTTTTTTTTATTCTACTAAGCCAGTGCTTATCTACGATCCCACCTGATGGTAAGTGGTGATGTAGCCTAAGATGGTGAAGCGCACTGACTTAACAAAAGCCTATTCACTCTTGCCTTGAAGACACCCACACTGTAATCGGATGGAAAGACAGATGCTGGCAACTTATTCCACTCCTTTGCTGTACGCATGATGAACGACGTGGCGAACCGTTTGGTTCGAATGCGTGGTAAGTCAACAACGAAAGTGTGGAGACTGGCCGAACGTCTGGTTGTCCGATGGTGGAAGGGAGAGGGTGGAATTAAGTTATGTAATTCCTGCGCACACTCTCCGAAATGCATCCTGTAGAAAACCGAAAGGCTGGCTACTTTACCTCTGTGTTCGAGGCTGGTAAGATTGGTTTTAACCAAATTCGGGTCACCAATAAGCCTCATAGCACGTCTTTCCATTGAGTCCAAAGCTCCTAGGTGGCATTTTGCAGTACCAGCCCATATATGGCAGCAATACTCCATGCACGACCGGACTTGCGCTTTATATAAAGTAAGCAGCTGTCCCGGCGTGAAGTATCGCCGCACCTTTGCAAGGACTCCCAGCTTCCTTGCAGCTGCTTTGGCGTTGGACTCAATGAACCGCCCGAAGTTCAAATTTGAGGATATTTCAAACCCTAATAAATGAAGGCGGTCGGTATACTTCAGTGATACATTTCGGAAAGAAAGAGCCAAAGTGAGCTGGCTCCTTTTTGCAGTGAAGAGACACGCTTGTGTTTTGGAGGCGTTGAACTTCACAAGATTGGCATCGCCCCAATCGGAGACTGCCTGTAATGTGAGATTCACACGCTCTACCATAGCTTCTCTTTCGGACTGGATTTGATCCCGACTGGCCCGAGGACTTGGTTGGTATCTCTCAACCACTGTGCTATCGTCTGCATACCCATAGATACCGGGCATAAGCAGATCATTTATATGCAGCAGGAAGAGAGTTGCGGAGAGAACGGACCCCTGAGGAACACCGGCGTTAGTCGCCATAGGATCGGATGACCAGCCATCGACGACGACTCGGAGAGACCGTTCACTCAGAAAGTCCTTTACCCATTCAATCAGACCAGGGGATAAGCCGTATGCTGGAAGCTTACCCAAAAGGCTATTGTGCCAAACTCTGTCAAAGGCCTTCGAGACATCAAGGGAAACAGCAAGTGCTTCCCCACTGTTCTCGAGTGCCTCGCCCCATACGTGTGTGGCATATGCTAGAAGGTCCCCAGCTGGCCGATTTCGGCGAAACCCATATTGCCGGTCACTAAGGAGGTCATTCTGTTCTAGGTATGCCATTAAGCGGGCATTCAATATACGCTCCATAATCTTGCAGAGCATGGAGGTAATTGAGATTGGACGAAAATTGGCAGGGTCGGCGCGGCTGCCTTTATTTGGAACAGGCTGCACGTTGGCCAGCTTCCAGGATTTTGGCACTATTCCAGTACTAAATGAGAGGCGGAACAAGCGTGTCAACACAGGAGACAACTCAGGTGCACAAGCCTTTAGGACTATGGCTGGTATACCATCTGGTCCACTAGCTTTATTCACGTCTAGACACCGCAAGGTTTTAAGAACCTCCTTATTCGTTATACGAATCTCCGACATAGAGGTCCCACAGTGAGGTAATTTTGGTGGAACGTTGTTGCCACTATCCAGACGTGAATTGTAGGCAAAGAGAGACGCGAACAAGTCCGCTTTCTCCTTAGCTGTATGAGCCAGTGTGCCATCCGGTTTTACCAATGGAGGCAGTGGCAGTGTAGGCCGACAGAAGTTTGTCTCGATCGCTTTGGCGAGAGACCAAAAAGCTCTAGTGCCGGATGGTCTGGCAGAGAGTTTTGCGCCAATATGTTTAATGCGATCGAGACTAGCTTTCCGTAATGCTTTTTTGTAGGACTTGGCAGTCTGATTGAAGGTTCTCTTCTTGGAGCTAATATCCGGAGCTTTGCGGTTTCGAGCGTCAACCCAGGATAGGTAAGCTAAATGCTTGCGCTTTTCAGCTTGGGCGCATTCAGCGTTAAACCATGGGCGAGCTTTGCTACCGGTGGGAGCGTCGAAGAAGGGGATAAAGTACTCCATAGCTTGACGCAACACATCCGTTATCGCAACCGCGCTGCTCGACGGATCCGCAGAAGAGAAACAAACCTCCCGCCAAGGATAAGATGCAAAAAAGTGTCGCATCTCATCCCAATCAGCTGACTTGTACCGCCATATTCGTCGAACACCTTGGGACTCGTAATCAGGTGGAGAATATGACGATACAGATTTCACCAGACAGTGGTCAGATGTACCCAAAGGAGAAGTAACCTGTACTTCATATCTGTCTGGTTCGGTAGTCAGCAGAAGGTCCAAGCAATTTGCTGTGTGACCGTCTAAATCGGGTACCCTAGTCGCCACCTTTACCATCTGAGAAAGACCTAGCATCAAAGCAAAATTCCACGCTTCTCTTCCAGCATGGTCGGTCTTTTGGTATGAGAACAGCCAGTCTTGGTGACAAGCGTTAAAGTCCCCCAGAAAGACCAACTGTGCAGTAGGATACCGATTAATGGCCACGTCAGCAGCCTCACTAAGGTGATTAAATAACCGAGTCGTCTCCTGGTCACCGCTGTGCGATCGATAGACACAGGCATAAAGGATTTTATCAATACCTGTATCTACTATCACCCAGATTGTCGAAAAAGTGGGGTCTTCAAGGTGACAGAGACGCTGGAAGCAGATGTCATTGCGGAAGTACACACATACTCCGGCACGTGGATGGAATTTGTGCTCCAGGGAGAATCCAGGATAGTCAAGGTACGCCGCACTCAATGGACATCCAATTTGCGTCTCTGTCAAGAAAAGTAGGTGCGGCTTTTCAGTCTCAAGATGGTGATGGACTGCGCTGAGATTAGAGTGCAATCCTCGAATATTAGTGAGGTGCACTTTTAGTGAGAGGACGTGCAACCGCTGTTTAACACTACTTTTCTTTTTTGTTTTCATATTATGTGTTGAGAGTGAATAAGGATGGAGAATGGCAGTTGAGCGAGGCGTTGCATTAGCAACCAAACGATACTATCAGAGTTACTGTGCCCATGGGAGCTTGATCTGGAGACTGCGGGGACGCCCGAACCCCCCCAGAGATCGCCATCGGGTCCTCTCGCCCGGTCGCTAACCGGCACGATGGGGCCACCCTGGGATTTTTCGCCAGTTTTCGCCAGCGTACGAACCCGAAACAAAAAACCAGTCACGAGGTTAGGTGTTCGAAAATGAGTTAAAGCCAACAAAAATTGTTCGTTCACGGAGTGTTGCAAAAAAAATGGTGGCCACGTTTGTCTCTAAAACCGGCCAGGTTACGACTATTCCTCTTCAGGGACAAAGAACGGTTAATGCAGAATGGTATGCTAGCATTTGTTTGCCACAGGTCGTTTCTGAACTCCGTAAAAAAGAACTGCAACCGCCGCATCATCCTCCATCACGACAATGCGAGTTCTCACACCGCACACAGAACAAAAGAGTTTTTAGAGCAAGAAAACATCGAATTATTAGAACATCCGCCGTACAGCCCCGACCTAAGCCCTAATGATTTCTATACTTTCCCTAAAACATAGAATAAATTGCGTGGACAGAGATTTTCATCACCTGAAGAAGCTGTGGACGCCTACAAAATGACCATTTTGGAGACCCCAACTTCCGAATGGAATAGTTGCTTCAATGATTGGTTCCATCGTATGGAAAAATGTGTCAAATTTCGCGGAGAATGCTTCGAAAAGCAATAAATACATTTTTAAATAGTAATGTTGTGTCACTTCCTTGATTCCCGAAATTTTCAGTGCCGCTCTCGTAGCTTCTATCTCTAAGAAGCATTAAAGCCCCGATTACAGAAGCTTCCTTCTTTTAATTTTTTTAAATACGTTACACCCACACTAGGATTTTCTCCTGTATCGTGGAGACAATTTACAAATATAAATTACACGAGGACAAACATCCAAACCCGGAACAATTATTTGTAGGCTATACAAATACTTGTTCCGTGCCGGATTCGAACCCGCGGCCCCTGCGCAACAAGTCACTGCACCACGGAACCGTGTATGTGTAATTATTTTATTCTTTTTAGTTTTAAAAGTCGGCTTTTACTTTTGAAATATTTTTTTAAAATTTTTTGACCATTTTGAGAGGAATAAAGAATATCACAAACTTAATAAATGTATTGACTAGAATGTCGTCTAATCAGTTACATTAAGACCTTCATCTCCTATTTTGACGAAGTTTTTAAAGTTCACCGCTGACATAAGCTATGTCTACACTATTGCGCTTTCCTGTTCATCTTGCGTCTTCCTCCAACGCATGCCTTAGCAACCATATCCAAATACCTTATACGCATGCGCTAAAAGTAAAACTAGTTCGACAACAGCACATGCCTCTAGCGAACGCTGACCCGTCACCGGTGGGTTCGCATGCAACATTTCGTGCGTTTTAATAAACAATATGGCGAAAGACATAGTTAAAACATTGGAAGCTATGTCAACACCAGTGCGTTTTCATGTTTATCGCTTTCATGTACATTTGGCGTTTCAACTTTCAGTTCGTCTTGCGTCAAGCGCTGTGCCATAACAAGCATCGTCTATACCTCATTCGCCTCGGTTAGGCAAAATACGAAGATTCCTAATTATCTTCTATTCCGGACCCACTCCTTTTCATCGTAACTTTTTGATGTTCCTTTGAGAAGTATGACCTCAAGCTCTTGTTTTCAAACGTTTTTACATAATAATTATATTTTTGGCTCAGAAAAATCAACGCGTCGTTTTTTTCTAATTTTATTTGTGTTATCTTTGTACTTGTGGTGCCACAATACTTGATATACTTATTCGATAATCATCGATAAATTCTAATGTTTTATTTTTGTCTTCCATCATTTTGTTTACTAAAATACACGAAATTTTGCATGCGAACCCACCGGTGACGGATCAGCTTTCGCTAGAGGCATGCGCTGTTGTCGAACTAGATTTAGCGCATGCGCTATTTTATGCGCTATGGTTGCTCAGGCATGCGCTAGAGGAAGACGCAAGATGAACAGGAAAGCGCACTAGTGTAGGCATACCTAGATAATTAGTTATGTTTCATAATTTTTGGCTTCACTATTTTCAAACGCTTGTAGAAAGTGGCTTTAGCCATTCGTATCAAATTTTTAAAAAGAATGTCATTGTTTAGCACTAAATCTTTCAATATTGTGTTTTTTCGTTTCTTCAAATAATCTTTCATCCAGATTCTCCTTTTTTTGCGGTTTTCCCTGCATTTAACACAAAATATGCCGCGCTGATAGCTACTAGTGCCGCGTCTATCTCTATCCAAACTTAACCGCGGCGCGTGAGGTATAGACGATATGACGAGTTGCATGCGACAAGCGCACGGGTATAGACGATAAGCTGCATGACGATAGTTGAAACGCAAAATGAAGATGAAAGCGAAATTGAAAGCGCACTGGTGTAGACATAGCTATTGGCCTCCCCCATGGATTGCCTCATAGGATAGATATTTGCCACGTTAATACGTTATAACTATTTTTTTTAGAATAGAATAATTTTTATTCAATATACATTACATGTGTAATTCTTATTGAAAGTCATTTTTTACTTTACCACTGGTTCGAAAAAAAAGAAAAGCAGTGGTTATTTTTCACGTTGACCAGACTAATAGGTTATATAATAAACATTATGTTATAATAATAAGTCAATTCACTATTTCTTACTCTTATAATTGTTTGTATGAAATATAAACCTTTTTTATTTTACTTTATTTTTATTTTTTTATTTTTTTAATACTAGTAATGTTATTAAACATTACTACTATTCCCTTTAACCACTTCTGGTAAGCTTAAAATGCTTGTGTTAGAAGTGGTTCACGACAGTAGTCGAGTGGTGGCTTCGAACCCACGACCTTTCCAGTTCGCGGTCCAAGCCCTGCCATTAGGCTACTGACGCTTTTATTTATATCATTAACTTTCAAAAAAAGGGTTGAACTTTAATGAAGTTTAATCAAAGAACGTTCAGTGTCGCTTAAGATAATAATCTGGGACGAGGAAGACATTTTTGTAAAAAAAAAAACATGCAAATAATGTACAGCACTGAGTAAACGTCGGTTTTAAACATTCGCACTTTCGTAATGATCAATTCTAAGTAGCCGCGGTAGTTAAGCGATCACCGCAAATTTTAGTGCGTGAGCAATTCGGGTTCGAACTTTATGAAATCATAAATTACAAATTTTAAGTGCTTACTTACTACATTTACCGTGTAGTGGCGGTGTAAGAATATCCGCTACCCCATAACATCACGTGGGTGTCGTAAGAGGCGACAGAGAGAAACAAATCACGCGATAGGCAGAGGCGTCTTCCTAATAACGACTAAAAATAAAAAAAAACTGCGGTTGCCAACGCGTTTACTAGCGTGACAACTATGGCAAATATCCCCCTATGAGGCAAACTATGGGGACTTTAATACGTTGTAACGGTAACTTACTACATGCTCGGCGGTGAACGTAAACGTTTGAGGAACCTGCATGTCTGAGGGAATAGATACACGGGCCCTAGTTCTTTAGGAAATAAAAGACGGCTTATGCCGATCGGTAGGACGACTAAAGACTGCAATTTTACTTTTACTTTATAAGCAAAGGTGTATGAATCTAATCGTAGACTAGTTTGATACCTCTTGTTATAGCTTTCTGTTTGATAAATTAACACGGAATGCTATATCGGTAAGCCAAAGAGGCTCTTAATAAGACTTTATTAAGACGTAGGCGGTGGACACGAGGTGAACGCTCGATCTGATCGATCGATATGCTTTTCTTCGCTTCAACATAAATAACAATCAAAACAAATCAATGAGACAGCATATAAAAGGCTACCGCCGTCGGGACCACGGTATTGAACGGAAGAGTTCCTTCAGTCCTGACAATGTAGGGTTTTGGCTGCTGTAAGTCAGGTGTAACCTCTCTGCCGCCCTTGTGGTCGAAAGGTTTACCACCGGTGATTTTTCCAAACCGACACGACTTAGGGACCAACATGAAACGAGCTTACTCCTTTTTTAAAATAACGGGCGGCAGTCGACTCTTACCATCACGTAAGCCGCAAACGTTTTTGCCACAAAAAACGGAGATAATAGAGAATGAAGTGATGAATTACGTCTTGGCAAATTTTCCAAATTTATACTGCACATTATACTTTAAATAGACCTAGCCATAGACAACAATATATTATGAATTAAAGCAGTGGCAACAAAATATTCATATTAACATGCAATCAAACTTGTGTTTTTGCGTGCGTGCAAAAAGCGGTAATAATTTTAGGGATATCTTCCATCTTCGTGCAATATTTTCTCGTGTGTGAGTAATTCGGTTGTACCAGGTATTGCACAATGCATTCCACATTACCTTCATCATCATGTACTCCTATATTGTAAAGTAGTTTTTCTAAGCCATACCGCTTTGCGCCTTCCTTCAACCAGTCTTTGTGCCTGCAAGCTGAACATTGTTCAATTTAGTTGGTCTGTCTATTATAATATATTTTTTTACAGCATAAGAGTCACAAACGAGCACTCAGTCCACCTGATGGTAAGTGGATGCTGTGGCCCAAACACATCAACATTTATCCTCGAAGAAGAATCAAATTTTAACAATCAAAATGCAGATACGTTGTCACCCGTGAGGACTAAGATGGAATGCCTCGTTTCCAGTAAAAAGGGTCTCCGCTTCTTTACACTCAACATATGAAACACAGCAGTATTAATCTGCTATTTTACGCTGGTATTCTGTGAGAGCGTGGTCTTACAATGGTCGAGTCGACCATAATAATATACTTGCAGAGTGGCTTTACCAAGTATTTGAAACAGAAACAGAAACTTTTTTATTCAATATGGATTGTAAATGATACTTATTGAAAGTCACTCTTTTGTATAATTACCAATAGTTCAAAAAAAACCTCTGTCCTGGGAAAAACAATCAAGAAACCCAGCGAGACTTTTTTTAAAGAACAGCTTACAATCATGTAATCACAATTAACCACACAAAACAAATTAAAAATATCTTGGTAGTGATCACCTCTTTCGCAGGGGTTATTACCATCCATAAATTCCGTAATATTATAATAACCCTTTTTTACTTATTATTATAATTAGTTATGATGTTTATCTGTCTGTCATAAACGAGATGGTTGAATAGGATTGGTTAAAGTCATCAGGGATCTTTCTGGCATTCCCCATAGTTGCTACTTGCTACAACTGTGGGACTAAATCATCATCTTCTTCTTCATCATCATCATCATCATTATCATACTTGTCATCATAATCCTTAAAATAAATTAGGCACTGGCCTCTTCTGCACGGCTAGCATGGGCTGGGGACAAAAATTTTATCCCCCGATTATATCCACTGACAAGAGATAAACTATCTTGTCCCTATGCCAAAGCACGGCAACGGGGAGAAGTATATCCCCGTTTGACATAACGAGTAGACGACATATATCCCCCGTCCGTAGCATGGAGCCAAATGAAAGATAAAAAATTATGCTTTTTGACATTTGAAGGGGACAATTCTATCCTAGTTCATTGGACATGTGTTTAAATTTATATTCATACAAAAAAATCTATCTATGTCTAAGTCTATCTCCCATTTTATCTACTGTGGATATTATATCAACCGGTGTGCCCATGCTCTGAGGGTGGATAAAACTGAGCGAGGGGATAAACATTTTCTCCTTACCCCGGAGATAAAATTGTCTCCTGTCCATGCTAGCCCTGCTGTTGTAGGGAGGTTTAAACTTGTCACGCTTGGCAGATGGATGAACGATCGCGATATGAGACGTCTCGAAATGGTATAATGGCCTTCTTACACTACCACCAGATGGATTTGTTGGTATTTATCTCTTACTTTTTTACAGTGGTAGAGCCACGCGGCAGCTTTTGCTGTCACACGGATGGGCCGGCTCGAACCGGGGTGGTACCACGACCTCACAGAATACCAGCGTGAAGTAGAGGTTTACCTCTGCGTTTCGCTTGGTGAGTGCAGGTGGCCGGAGGCCCTTTTTACTGGAAATGAGGCATTCCATCTTAGTCCTCACAGGTGACAACGCATCTACATTTTGACTTGTAATTGAGGATAGATGTAGATGTCTATGGGCCGCAGCAACCACTTACCATCAGGTGGACTGTGTGCTCGTTTGTCACCCTTATCGTATAAAAAAAAAACTTAACTGGATAATTTGATAGACCACACCTCCTCGTAAAAGTACACATGTCTATCAAGAATAAATTATTTATTTCAGGCAGAGCTCATATTAGTTTTTAAAAAATTAAAATTATAGCTATGGTTATTAAAAATACATTAAAAGAACTATAAAAACGACAAAAATTCAAATAATACGTGAGAATATTGAAAAAATAATCCTAAATTCGATTAATTAGATATCTAAATACTCCTATATATGTGTAATTAAATCGAAGTGGTGTCTGTAATGTACAAATACCTACCTTATATTGAAATGAGGGGTTTGTTAGCATGCACCAAATATAAAAACAAAATTCTGTCTGTCTGTCAATCCGGGCTTATTATCTGAATGGCTGA
The DNA here is from genome assembly GCA_033319125.1 of Parnassius glacialis. Taxonomy (NCBI): domain Eukaryota; kingdom Metazoa; phylum Arthropoda; class Insecta; order Lepidoptera; family Papilionidae; genus Parnassius; species Parnassius glacialis. The sequence goes on along the minus strand of JAVANC010000023.1, from coordinate 28,029,101 downwards.
ACCGATTATAATGAAACGTCATGAACAGATACAGAGCAACGCCAGGGGTGACCTAGGCTATATTTCATCCGTAAAACGACTTTTTTTTTTCAAAAAAATTGATGTTACAAATGGTGTTTGATTATCTTAAATCGAAATAATGCTATGTTATTAGGTCTTACCTAGGCGAGACCAAAACGGCTATTGTATATTTGCTACAGTTGCCACGCTTGGCAATTGGGTTGCCAACCGCAGTGTTTTAATTTTTAGTCGTTATTAGCAAGCCGCTGCTGCCCATTGCCTCTTGATTTGTTTCCCTTTGTCGCCTCATACGACGCCCACGGGATGATATAGGGTAGTGGATATTCCTATTACACACTAATATTTCTTTGTTAAGGCTGTTTATAGATGATTCGAGAATTGAAGAAAAACTCCGATAGATTGCAATATAACTATCATATTTAGGTCAGATATTAAATATCGACAGGCGGCAACAATCCAAGGTGCGAGACGTATGCGGGTTCTTCAATCGGTCTGCCAAGTTTGACGATTAAGGCAAATTATCTCTACAACGGGAAAGGTCTGATAAAGAAGAAGAATAAGAAAGATAGAACGGAACCCAACCTCACCTGCATATGAGCCGTGCACCCTGTTAACCGACTGACAAGTCTCTGACTACCAACTGATGATGGAAATCACTATTACACTAATACTACAGCCCAACACTAGTTCACTGTAGAACATAAACCTACCCACAGATTGCCACATAAGGAGGATATTTGCCATAGTTTCCACGCTAAGCAAGCGTGTTAACAAGCGCATTTTATTGACTGAGTTATTGTACTCGTAGTTACGACTTTTACTTTCTTTCCACTTTTGTACTTTAAAATTTTACAAGCTGATAAAAAAAATTACCTCGGTTCCCGCCTATTCACTGTGGTCTTTAGATTGTGAAGGCTTATTGAGAAATATTTGCATATTATAATGTAATTATGTTTACTAGGACAGCAACATATATTCGCTATGACACGCAAATAGCGTGAGTCGATCGGGGAATAACCTCTCTCGTGAAATATGAACGGAAAGGATCAGTGAAAGGCGTCTGCATTTTGTATGTGAAAATTAAGTAACGAAGGTTAATGAATAGGATGAATAAGTATTTGCTTCATAGAGTCCTTGAAAGTGTGGAGTGTTCTTTGTAACTTTGTTTAAGAAAAAAAAACAAGTAATTACGGTTTTCTACAGAGACGCTATTCTTAATAAATTTACCAACATGATAAGTTACTGCATTGGATATTATTCCCGTGAGGCGGGCCGGTTATGGCAGAGATTTAGCCATACAGCTAATATAAAATATAAATAATTTGTTATTTTGTTTCTTCTTTAAGGCGCCTTTTATACAACACACTGGACTCTATTTTTCTGCAATAGACATGTTAGTCCAGACAAACAATTTTTGATATGACTAAGTTTAAGACATCCAAAAACTATTTGTTCATAAATCAAATTTCTTGACCCTGAAAAAGGTTGAAAAACATTAACTGTTTTTTTTAAATGACAGAAAGTGCAAAATAAAATTTTACATAAAAGGCTACTGTTATATCGAAAACTATCGTTAGGATGAAGCCTGTAAGTTAAAAATGATACAAAAGCATTAAAAATCGTAATTAGTTAGTTTAAAAGTGTACTGTTTTAGAGACATAAACTTATTTTTAATTGATCAAATATAATATTTATTACGTGGTAGAGCCATGCTGCAGCTATATTAATTGTATAGTAGTAGCACGAATGGGTCGACTCGATCGGGGAATTACCAGGCTCTCACAGAATAGCAGCGTTAAATAGCGGCTTAATTAATGCTTCTGTGTTTCGTATGGTGAGTGTAGAGAACCGGAGACCTATTTACTGGAAAAGAGGCATTCCATCTTAGTCCTCACGGCTTACAACGCATCTGCATTTTGATACGAGGATAGATGTAGATGTCTATGAGCCGCAGCAACCACTTACGATCAGCTGGATTATGTGCTCGCTTGTCACCTATAAAAAAGGAGATATAGTTTTTAAAGTTTTTAGTCTATTTAGGCGATATTTTGTTACTTTAGTCTTACTATATCTCTTACTTCTGAATTCGGGGCTCTAAATCTTCGGTAGGAAGCTAATATGTGATCTACTTATTTTTTTTGTATTAGAAGTATAGACATAATTTAACTTTTAAAAAGTTTTGCTTTTTCTAAAGTCTAATTATATCTATAATCTTCGAATCATTATTTCAATATCAGAATAACATAATAGTTAATAATTAATTTATTTACCTGTCAAATTTTATTAAGTTTTACGCAACTGAGTCACATTCAATGGCGGTCGTTCATAATAACAGTCCATAATAAAAGGATTTTTTTTTAAATTTTTAACACTTCGGGGTGTGAACATTTTTGATTATGGATGCCTGAAGCTAAGTTACATCCGGCTCGCTAAAAATTCTATTTAAAATATTTTTTTGTCTAGATTGACAGTAAATATACTACGTAAAGTTACAGCCTATATACGTCCCACTGCTGGGTCCCGTCTTATTTCTGAGAGTTTTATGGAACAATAAGTACGCGCTGCTTCAGTTTGAGTTTGACTAGACTATTATAATTATAAATTATTAAGTAACTTAATTTTTGATTTTTACTGGATATCTAAAATGTATTACTTCAATTTTTAATTCTATAGCATTATATATGCATAGGACAATTACTCTTTGTAATCTTTGTACAACCAGTGGTATTATCATCTCTAAACACGATTACATACATTTTATAAAAACTGCTTTTTAATGACCCTGTGACAATTCGACCACATTGAGTGACGTCATTAATCGCTTCTGAATAGCTTGTGAAACCTGAGTCATTAAATTTAGCGAATGGTTGATGCCTTTATAATTTTTATACACCTACTCAAAAATTTATTGCGGTTTTGTGTCTTAGGTCGTTATTCTTTAATCTCGAACTAAAATCCCGCAGTGTGAACATTTCTTTAACGTGTTTTTTTTTGTGTGGTGGACGAGCACACAGTCCACCTGATGGTAAGTGGTTACTGTGGCCCATAAACATCTACATCTATCCTCGATTACAAATCAAAATGTAGATGCGTTGTCACCCGTGAGGACTAAGATGGAATGCCTCATTTCCAGTAAAAAGGGCCTCCGGCCACCTGCACTCACCAAGCGAAATGCAGAGGTAAACCTCTATTTCACGCTGGTCTTCTGTGAGGTCGTGGTACCACCCCGGTTCGAGCCGGCCCATCCGTGCGACAGCAAAAGCTGCCGCGTGGCTCTACCACTGTTAAAAACTACACTGTGGTAGTGTAGTACGGTCAATACCCACCTAATTTTGATATTGTGGAGTTTATTTGTTTTTTTTAAAGAGTGACAAACTAGCACACAGTGCACCTGATGGTAAGTGGATGCTGTGACGCAAAGATAAGCTTTATCCTCAATTAAGAATCAAAATTCTGAGGCGTTGTCACCTCGGACCACTGTCAGCCGGAATGCCTCGTTTCCATTGAAAAGATGTTCGGTTCCCTAAACTAAGTATATGAAACACAGCATTAAGCTGCTATTTTACGCTGGTATTCTGTGAGAGTTGTCTATTCCCGGTCGAGCCGAATAATTTGAAAATAATAATAATTTGAATTTGAACTCGAGATTGTCTATCAATACCGGTTTTAATGTTATTCTTTTGGATCTAAATCGCAACGAAATTTGTGTAACACGTCACAAACAGTGCATTACACCTTACGTATCATTTTGATTTTTGCTCGGACACTGGGTATTAGAGTACGAAACTATCTTTTTCATTTATTCATTCATTGATTGCAATATCCACTATGTTATTAGGAATACGCTGCTGCCCATCTACTTTTTTTTTATAGAATAAGGATGACAAACGAGCACACAATCCACCTGATGGTAAGTGGTGTCTGTGGCCCACAGACATATACATCTGTCTTCGTTTGCGAATTAAAATCCAGATGCGTTGTCAGCCGAAGAAATACAGCAGCATTGAGCTGCTATTTTACGCTGGTATTCTGTAAAAGCGTGGTCCTTCCCCGGTCGAGCCGACCTATTCGTGCTACACCTATAGGTACTATTAATATAGCTGCAGCATGGCTCTAACACGTCTTTTTCTCTGTTGTCTCTTAAGCCGACAGAATGAAATGGGGGGTCTTACACATCCACTACACGGAAATAATCTTTTAAAGGATTGGTACCTTTTAGTAGGGTTATGAATATTTCGCTTTGTAGAAGTTAATCAACATATATATAGCAAGTCACTGCTGAACATTGGCGCCCTTTAAGCCATATTACAAAAGGCTGTCCTGAGCCTCCTGCATTCCGCGTGACTTAAAACGTCCTAACTCCGTTTATCGGTACGAGGCTGCCACTAGAAAACCTTTCTTCCATATCGCGTCTCGGTTCTTATAGCTACATGGCCGCCCAATTGCCACTGCTGGTAACTGATCCTTTGAGTTTTGTGGGTTACTCACGAGCTTACAGCCCACATATTAGGTGGATGCTGTGCCTCATAGAAAAACACATTTATGTTCCATAAATAATCAAAAATTTAAATCCATCTTAGTCTTCAGGGGTGACAACGCACATTACGACTAAGATAGAATGCCTCGTCTCGACTCACCATACATTTTATGCTGTTAATCTGTGAGAGCTTGGAGCTGCAATAATATAATTGCCGCTGCCACCATATACCTATTCGTGCTGCAACCGTAATACAACTGCAGCGTGGGTCTACCACTTTAAATTCCTACTTCCTATTTTGACAAATACGTTATGATAAGATGCGCGTGAACAAAGGCCTAGTCAGGCATTAGGGCATACGAGGGTGGATTGAAAAGTACTCGGCCTAACACAGATCCATTCAATTCTAAAAATCAAATCTACCCACATTATTTAGTTCAGTTCAGACTAGTTCATTGTGTGAAGTTCGAAACGTGTGCGATAATTAGTTGTGATTTTATAAATTTATTAACAAAGTAATCGGACATAATTTTCGCGAATGGAGCAAATCGAGCAGCGTGCCGTCATTAAGTACCTCCATAAGAAGGGGCTATCATCAAAAGCCATCAATGATGACATGGTCAGTACATTAGGCGATTGTGCTCTGTCATATTCATCCGTCAAAATATGGATAGCAGAATTTAAGCGTGGTAGAGAGAGTGTGAAAGATGAACCCCGCTCTGGAAGGCCTTCGACGTCAACTACTGACGAAAATATTAAAAAAGTACTTGATTTAATAATGGGAGACCGCAGATTAAAAATTAGAGAGATAGCCGAGATTATAGGCATCTCTTATGAACGAACTCAAAACATCATTGTCAACGAGTTGGGTTTCCACAAGGTGTCTGCGAGGTGGGTTCCGCGACTGCTTTCAGTTGAACAAAAAAGGACGCGATTGACTATTTCACGCGACTGTTTGGAGTTATTTGAAGCCGATGCAGATGATTTTTTGAATCGTTTTGTTACTATAGACGAAACATGGGTTCATTACTGTACACCGGAAACAAAACAACAATCAAAACAGTGGAGAAGACCTGGTTCACCACCCCCTAAAAAGGCTAAGTCGATTTTGTCGGCAAATAAGGTGATGGCTTCAGTATTCTGGGACTCGAAAGGTGTGATTATGATTGATTATCTTGAAAGGGGTCAGACTATAAACTCTGATTACTACTGCACCTTACTACGTCGTTTACGAGAGGAAATAAAAGAAAAACGTCGACGAATGCTCAGAAGAAAAGTCCTGTTTCATCAAGATAACACCCGTGTTCACACGTCAGTACAGTCAATGGCTGAAATTCACAACTGTGGCTTTGAACTGTTACCGCATCCGCCGTATTCACCTGATCTGGCACCATCAGACTTCTTTCTGTTCCCTAACCTAAAAAAGCACTTGGGAGGTCAAAAATTTTCGACAAACGACGAGGTCAAAGCAGCTGTAGACGCATATTTTGACTCTAAGGAAGAATCATTTTTTTTCAACGGTCTAAATGCTTGGAAGGGGAGGTGGCAAAAGTGTATTGAACTTGATGGTGATTATGTAGAAAAATAAAAATATAACTGATTTAGTATGTGTTTATTTTCTTGGTTAGGCCGAGTACTTTTCAATCCACCCTCGTATTATTTTAAAAAAGGAATTATTATTTAATAAACTTATGCTATCATGCAACATAATCAAAAAAAAATTATATGTATTTTTGTAAAATGGAAGTGACAAATTAACTGACAGTCCACCTGATGGTATGTGGCTACTGCAGCCCATGGACACCTACAAGCAACTTCGATCAAAGAAGGCTACAGGTGCGCTGTCTCTGAGGACTAAGATGGAATGTTTGTTGCTTGGCACCAGAAGTATTTATAAGATGGTTCCTAAACAGGACCTACCTTGTATTTATGGATTATTTTTCTATATTATTATTTTATTTAAACATATTTAAAATGTCTAAATTGTTTAAACAAAAGATGTGAATTTTCTATACATAATTTTATTATATTATTAATTAATATTATTAATAAATTGTTGACGGCATCGTGGCGCAGTGGCTTAGCAATAAATTACGGCGCTGAGAGCCACGAGTTCGAATCCCGCATGCAATAAGTATTTGAATTGTCTAGAAGTAATTGTTACGGGGACAGTCCTCCATGATATAGGAAAAAATCCTAGTGTTGGGGAATAAAAAATAAATAAAAAAATGCTAACAACGTATTCAAATTGGTCACTTACATCCAGAAACACGACATATATACGTGGTCACCACAAGGGATACCAGCAACAGTGTTGTCATTTTTCAGTGCAATCACTCATAAACCACATTAATACACATCCGCACCGGTGAACGATCGGTTTACTACTGAAAAATTTAAATTTAAATGTTGCTTAATATAACAGCTTAAAACGGCGGCGCGGCGTTTCTAAGCGGATATTTCAATTTTGTTAGGGTTGCCCATATTCTGTAGTTAAACACGTTATGATAAATTTATATAACAGTATATATGTATGTATGTTATTGTTTTTCATATGGTTGAATATTACGACAATTTATTACTGCTATTATATTGTTACTGTTGTCTTTTAGTAGGTTCATGGCTGCTTAATTACAGCTGCTTAATTTAAGGAGTCGTAAAATATAATTAGTAATTAATTAAATATTTGTCAAATAAGTATTGTGCTTTTTTATAGGATAAGGGTTACAAACGAGCACACAGTTCACCTGATGGTAAGTGGTTACTGTGGCCCATAGACATCTACATCTATCCTCGATTACGAATCAAAATGCAGATGCGTTGTCACCCGTGAGGACTAAGATGGAATGCCTCGTTTCCAGTAAAATGGGTCTCCGGTTCTCTACACTCACCATACGAATCACAGCAGCGGTAAGCTGCTATTTTACGCTGGTATTCTGTGAGAGCGTGGTCCTTCCCCGGTTGAGCCGACCCATTCGTGCTACAACTATACCAGAATTATATTTGCAGCATGGCTCTACCACGTAAAAAACTGTGCTAACCCTACGAATTAATATACGCTTTAAAATTGAAGATGATACATTCGTATTTCAAATGCATAAACATCGATTTACCATAATACTAAATATCGTTATTTTATTAAGTGGCGAAGCTTGCGAAGATACTTATTGATTTCACGATGTCTGTCCGTCTGTCCGTCTGTCCGTCTGTCCGTCCGTCCGTCCGTCCGTCCGTCTGTCCGTCTGTCCCACGATTATCTCGAGAACGGTTTCGAATTTTCAAATTCTGTTTTCAGCAATCGATTACTGATCACCCAGGCATCTGAACCTCCTATTTTGAAACTGATTGCTCAACGGCAACCGTTAGAAACCGCTACAAAGCTGATTGCTTCGCCACTTTGCTATTGCTAGGTTTATTTATAATGTAATGTAAATTGCAAAATCTCTTTTTTTCTTCTTAAGAGCTTATTAAGAAGCTGCAGTCTTCAGAAGATTTGATAGCATACAGGCAACTAAACAGACAGATCTCGAGGCGGGAAACTTAATACTGCTCGTATTGAAGAAGCGATCGAGCGGAACCAGGGCTCCAAAGTCTTTTCCAGAGATCTGTCTGCCAGAAAGAGCAAACTGTCGAAACTGAAGACCGAATGTGGCAGTATTGTTTCCGAGGCACCTGAGATTTTGAGTGAGATTGAGAGGTTCTATGGGCAGCAGTATACGTCATCGTTGGAACCACATGTAAGTGTGAGTAGCGATCCAAAAGCAAGTCTTATCCGACACTATTCCGATGATATCCCGAACGTCAAGCAACAAGCCGCTTTCCGAAAAGGCTTTAGTACCATAGACCACATATATACCCTTCGGCAAATTATACAGAAGATCCAAGAGTACAATCTGCCACTTTGTCTTGAGAATGTGGACTATGAGAAAGCCTTTGATTCCGTCGACATTTTGACGGTGCTGCAGTCCCTTCAGCGATGCCAAGTGGACTGTCGGTATATCGAAGTGCTGAAGTGTTTGTACAGTAGGGCTGCGATGGCTATCCGATTCCAGAACCAGAGTACGAAACCTATCCAACTGCAGAGCAGTGTAAGATAAGGTGAGGTAATATCCCCGAAACTCTTCATCGCTGCATTGGAAGACGTTTTCAAGCTTCTGGACTGGAAAAAATACGGTATTAACGTCAATGGCGAGTACATCACTCACCTTCGATTTGCCGACGATATAGTCCTTATGGTAGGATCGCTAGAGGTCCTAAGCACTATGCTCAATGATCTCAATAGTGTCTCCTAACAGATAGGTTTTAAGATGAACATGGACAAAACCAAAATCATGTTTAACGTCCATGCCACACGTATGCCGGTAGTTGTTGGGAGCACTAAGCTCAAAGTTGTTGACGAATATGTTTACCTGGGACAAACAGTCCGACTAGGTAAGTCCAACTTTGACTGAGAGGTCAATCGACGGACTGATCTCGGCTGGGCAGCGTTCGAGAGATTATGATACATCTTCTCGTGAGACATACCTCAGCACCTCTAAACTAGATTGTACAACCAGTGCGTGTTGCCAGTAATGACCTATGCATCTGAGACGTGGTCCTTCACTGCTGGCCGTATGAGGAAGCTCAGTCGCTCAGCGAGCTATGAAGAGGGCTATGCTCGGCGTTTCTCTGCGTGATAGACTTAAAAACGATGATATCCGCAGTAGAACCAGAGTAACTGACATAGCCCAAAGAATTAGTACGCAGAAGTGGCAGTGGGCCGGCATATAGCTCGAAGAACCGACAACCGATGGGAAAGAAAGGTTCTCGAGTGGCAGCCTCGTACCGGTAGGCGAAGTGTAAGGCGTCGCCTCACTAGATGGAGTGACGATCTGGTAAGACATGCAGAAAATCAACGGATGCAGGTGGCTCGAAACCGTGCTTTGTGGCATTCCTTGAGGGAGGCCTATGTTCAGCAGTGGACTTATGAAGGGCTGTAATAATGATGATGAATGTAGAATGTGTGTCATATTCTATGATTATAATTGAACTACATATTTCAGTTTCTACATTTAACATTCAAAAGTCGTGTGGACTACACTACAAATTGTCACGGGGTGTTAACTTTTGTTTTTTTTTATAGGATAGGGTGACAAACGAGCACACAGTCCACCTGATGATAAGTAGTTGCTGTGGCCCATAGACATCTACATCTATCTTCGATAAAGAATCAAAATGCAGATGCGTTATCACCCGTGAGGACTAAGATGGAATGTCTCTTTTCCAGTAAAAAGGGTCTCCGGTTCTCTGCACTCACCATACGAAACACAGCAGTGTTAAACTGCTATTTTACGCTGGTATTCTGTGATAGCGTGGTCCTTCCCCGGTCGAGCCGACCCATTCATGCTATAACTACACTACTAATATAGCTGCAGCATGGCTCTACCACGCTGAAACTTTAAATTTAACTTTAAATTAATTCTTTTAGAATAGTTATTTCGTTGTTATTATAGAGCCAGGAAGTATCTTGCGTTTGTGGTGTAATATGTCACACACAATATGCAATAAGGTTGATGTTCGGTGTAAGAATATCCACTATCACATATCGCCCCGTGGGTGACGTAAGAGGCGATAGAGGAAAACAAGCCAGGAAACCAGGAGAGCATTAGCGTCTTCCTAATAACTGTTTAATTTACCTTTGCACTTTATGTTTTACACGTGGTAGACTCAAGCTGCAGCTATAATTTGGTTGTATCACGAACGGGTCGGCTCAACCGCGGAAAGGCCACGCTCTCATAGAATACCAGTGTAAAATATTAGCTCAATACTGCTGTGTTTTGTATGGTGAGTTTAAAGAACCGGCGACCCGTTTTACTGGAAAAGAGGCATTCCATCTTAGTCCTCACGGGTGAAAACGCATCTGCATTTTGATTCGCAAACGAGGATAGATGTATATGTTTATGGGCCGCAGCAACCACTTACCATCAGGTGAGCTCTGTGTTCGTTTGTCACCCTTATCCTATAAAAAAAGTTAAAAATATAAGTATTGTTTCACAATCGTGTATGTCTTGTTGTTATTATTCAGTTTTAAACGTTTATAAGATATAGTATTTTATAAATGTTATCACATCACTGAGTTCCAAATAACGGCATTGCTAGGTCTCGATTTCATAATAACAGTTAACCAATTATACAACACTTAATACTGAGAAAACAATCTTACAATTTTTTAAATTTCAATTAAACTGAAAAAACTTTGCAATGAAAGCAAATAACTTAAAATTAACTCCCACTGTAATTCCCCGGTAAAGTCCGTAATACTATTGGGCTTATTTTACCTTTGGCATTTACAAATAAATGACTGATGTCAATAAATTGCATACATATGTATGCAATTACTCTAAGCAATAAATAATATAGTTTTATTCTTTTTTGACATATATCTACTGATTGGTCTATTCCTTTAATTTTCGCACAGAGGAACTTCATTTTAAAACATAAGTAAATTAAGGGGGGGGGGATTAGAGGAATATTGGAATTATGGATATTAATTGAAAATTTGGTTTATTCGTTACTTAACCCCCCCCCCCCCCCCCCCCACGACCGTCCAACAAGGCGTTTAACGGGCCTTTTTATTGAAATTTCACTTATTCAAACATTTGGGCTTCGTCTTTCTTTATGCGTATTTCGACGAAGTGGAATAATTTACCGGCGTGTCTTTCGTCTGATTATAAAATGGGCGCCTACAAGGCAAGAGGAATAGGCTTTTGTCACGCTAAGACAGTGCGATTTACTACCAAGGGCTTCATCGCCACTTACCACCAATTGGGATTGTAGTCAAGCATTGGTTCATAATGAAGTAAAAATAAATTATAAGATACTAGCGATTCGCCCCCGCTTTGCACGTTATTTCTGGATCTCGACAACTGCTGGGTCAAATTGTGAATCTAAATCTTTCTCCAATCAAAATAATCACGCACAAAATTTCATCAAAATCGGTCTAGCGGTTTAGGTGGAGTTCAGTCACATACACGAAGAAATACGATTATAATATTAAAGATAGGTACACACTCAATTATATTTCCCAGAATAGAGTCGATGTCGAAAGTTGCCATTTGTCAATGCATGGAACAAATAAGAGTGTCTCAGAGTTGTGCGCAAACTCAAAGGCACACTATTGCTAATCTACCAAAATCCGTTGCAAAGTCGTTACCTATAGAACGCTTTTTTGTACATGGGAAAATCCTAATGTATGTCGAACCCCTACCGACTAAAATTTCACGGTATTTTTGTCCTCTTTTTAGTCAGAGCTATGGGACCGCTACATTGCCGTAGACCCGCCGGCGGTGGCCCTAATTGGAACCCTCACGGTGTAAGGTTGTTGAGATTTTTGAGATGTTGTATGAACACTGCGCGCGCCTTCTCTGGGCCGCCGCCTGCTCAGTTATAGGGAGGAAGGAACACTCAAGGGGTGTTCTCTATATGACCAACGTGTCATCTCCATAATTTAAATAGACCCTTTTTAATGATAACCAAGTATCCCTTCTTAGCCCTCAGGGGTGACTACGCATCTACATTTTGATCCTAAATCAAAGATAAATGTAGACTGTGTGCTCGTTTTTCGCCCTTACTTCGTAAGAAAAAGTGTTCAGTGCATTTTAATACTTTACATTGAACATCTTGCATTTCTATGTAATCTATATTACCTGATTTTTTATAATAGGTTAAGGATGACAAACGAGTACACCACCTGATCCTGACCCGGTCAAACCGACCCATTCGTGCCAGCATGGCTATACCACGTAAAATAATGTTTAAAGTATGTCAAATTTTAACTAGTCTTCTTTGTTCCAGGAGCGACAAAAGAAATAGGCACGGCACTGACGAGGGTGTGCCTGCGCCACCGCGCTATCGAATCCAGGATGAAGACATTCATAAGGTAAAATTTTCTATGCACTATGCTCAATGACCTCAATAGTGTCTCCCAACGGATAGGTCTTAAGATGAACATGGACAAAAAATATGTTTAACGTCCATTTCACACCTATGTCGGTACTTGTTGGGAGCACTAAGCTCGAAGTTGTTCATGAGTATGTTTACCTGGGACAAATAGTCCGACTAGGTAAGTCCATATTCGGTACCGAGAGGTCAATCAACGGATTCAACTCGGCTGGGCTGCGTTCGGGAAACTATGACACATCTTCTCGTCAGGTATACCTCAAAACCTCAAAACTAGATTGTACAACCAGTGCGTGTTGCCAGTGATGACCTATGGATCTGAGACATGGTCCTTCCTTGCTGGCTGTATGAAGAAGCTCAAGGTCGCTGAGCGAGCTATGGAGATGGCTATGCTCGGTTTCTATTCGTGATAAACTTAAAAATGATGGTATTCGCAGTAGAACCGGAGTAAACGACATAGCCCAAAGGATTAGTAAGCTGAAGTGGCAGTGGCCAGGCCATATAGCTCGAAGAACCGACAACCGATGGGGAAGAAAGTTTCTCGAGTGGCAGCCTCGTACCGGCAGGCGAAATATAGGGCGTTCCCCCACTAGTTAAAGTGACAACCTAGTAAGACATATTATAGGTGGCTCAGGACCGTGCTTTGTGGCATTTCTTTAGGGATTCCTATGTTCAGCAATGGACTTGTGAAGGGCTGTAATGATGACGATGATGATGATGAATATCTGCGTAAAATAGCAGCTTAATGATGCTGTGCTTCGTATTGTGAGTGTAGAGAACCAGAGATCCGTTTTAACTGGAAACGAGGCTTCCCATCTTAGTCGTCAGGGGTGACAACGCATCTGCATTTTGGTTCTTAATCGAAGGCAGATGTAGATGACCACAGTATCTACTTACCATTAGCTTGACTGCTATTGTGAATCAATTGCAAAGGTTTTTTAACTCATTAATAAGAATATTTGTTAATTAATTATTTATATACCCGGTGTATTTCATTGCCATATGTTACTTTAAAAAAAGTCCCTCTGGGTTTCTTGCCGGTTTTTCCCAGGACTGAGGTTTTTCCGAACCAGTGGTAAAGGTAAAAAAAAATGATTATATAATAATTACCTGGTTCGGAATATGATTGTACTGTGCTTCCGGTACATTATGTGATGATATTTTACAGTAAGTAATAAAATTTATTTATAGCTCGACCACAGAACTATTGGCTACAAGTTTTGTGATTTTCTTTTGGCATTTTCAATTGGCATTAAACCAACATAATATGTTGTGAATATTAATAGTTTTGGTCTGTAATAGATTACTTGATTACAGCGCCACTAATCGGATCCTAGCATAGCAATAAACCATCATCTAGAGAAAACAAATACGAGTATAATCTCAATCGGCGAAGTCATTTAAAAGTTAAAGGATCACCAATGGACATCCCTAATAAAAAGAAATATATCAGTATAATTTTAATATGCAACGGCAATTGTTTTACCGTAATAATAAATAGTGTATAATGGATAAAACTTAATTTTACGGATTTTATCGCGTATATTAACTTATTTTATATTCCCGACGTTTCGAGCACTTTACAGCACCCATGGTCACGAGGGACACATGCTGTAAAGTGCTCGAAACGTCGGGAATATAAAATAAGTTAATATACGCGATTAAATCCGTAAAATTAGTTTTATTTAAATGTGTAGTGTTCGCGTAAATATAAGAAATCATTAGTGTATAATGGATGAATGAAGCAAAAGCGTATATGGCATAGCTATATTTTTTTTTAAATTGGTATTTTATAAATTGCATTACTAATAATTAATTTTTACTTGCCACGCGTAAAGTATGTTGCTCTGTGATTTATATTTCGCTATATTTAATCGCTTTTGTTTAAATTAAAGTTTATTCAATAAAATTCACAATGAAACTGATTTTCTTTAAATCGATTAAGTAGTTTTACAAATAATTAAAAAAATTGTATTACTGTTTTTTTGACAGTTAGGAATATTTATGACATTTAACATCCAAATTTTTTTTTGAATTTACATCGTCAATCTGTCAACATTTAAGTCAAGTAATTGTTTGATTGAACTGAGATTAAATCTGATACTCAAGCCTCTGAAAATTAAACTGCAAGCGCTATACTAAGCAAATAGGTAAGGCTGTTTCAAGCATGATCAATGTGCTCTCAGCGCAACGATACTATTTTATTTTCCCCGAATCATTGTATAATTAACGTACTTTGTTTTTTTAATATAAAACTGAAGTTGCAAAAGAACCCACAGTCAACTTGATGTTAAGTGGCTAATGCAGCCCATATATACCTGCAACCATATTCAGACAAAAAAGGTTACAGATGCGTTGTCACCTGTGCGGACTAAAACGCCTTACACCCTGTAATTGTCCTGGCTCTCTATACTCTTCAGACCAAAACAAAGCCGTGTACTCACTGCTGCAGGGCTAGCATGGGCAGGAGACAAAATTATCCCTGGGGAAAGGAGAAAATGTTTATCCCCTCGCTTAGTTTTATCCATTCTTCGAGCATGGGCACACCGGTGGGTATAATATCCACAGTAGATAGATAGATTTTTGTATGAATATAAACTTTAACTCACGTCCAATGAATTAAGATATAATTGTCCCTTTCAAATCTCAAAAAAGCATATTTTTTTATCTTTCATTTGGCCCCATGCCACGGATGGAGGATATATGTCTACTCGTAATGTCAAACGGGGATATACTTCTCCCCGTTGCCGTGCTTTGGCATAAGGACAAGATCATTTTATCTCTTGTCAGTTGATATAATTGGGGGATACATTTTTGTCCTCAGCCCATGCTAGCCGTGCTGCTTGGCGGCATAAAAAGGCAAGAAGGTGGGTCACCCAGACGACTTAGACTCGTAGCCAGAAACGGAGTACTGCGACCTAGAACAGTGTTTACATATTCTTGTTTTCTTTCTTTGCACCATTGTCATGTTAATTATTCAAAGAACTTATCTTATTTTATCTTATCAGCCCATAACGTCCCACTGCTGGGCAAAGGCCTCCCCAACCTCTTTCCACCTTTTACGATTTTGTGCTATGGAATACAGTCTTCTATGAAGGAGTCCAGTTGGTCCCGCTATCGTTTTTTGGGTTTGCTTCGGGGTCGTCTGCCATTTATAGGAGTCCACCAAGTTGTAATTTTGGCCCAAAGTTCTTCTGATATACGGCAGACATGACCGGCCCAGTCCCATTTTAGTTTGGCGGATTTACGGGAGGCGTCATGTGATTTGGGTTCTGGAGCGCAGTGATATTTCTGATGGGGTCTGTTAATCTGACTTCTAGCATGCTGCGCTCCATTGCTCGCTGATACAAGTTTTGATTCAAAAATATTATTTTTATTTATTTTTTTAAAAGTTACCTCACGTTTATTGCTTTTATTCTTTGATTGATTCTCTGCTGTGGAGGCGTTTTATCTACACAAATTGCAAATAAAGATGCAAGAATAAGAATAAGTGATAAGAGGGCTGGTTCTCTTTTCGTTCAAAGGCTAAGTATAGTTATTCAGCGAGGAAACGCAGCCAGCGTTCTTGGTATGATTCGAGGGTGACACTGAAAGTTCTTAGAAAATCAAAAACTGAACATACTAGCAGGTTTTATTATATATTTTCGAAATAGTGTCCATTCACATCAACACATCGCTGCATCCAATGGAACCACTGAGAAAAGCACTTTGCCCACTCGTCCTTAGGGGTCTCTTCGACGGCATTTTGAAACGCAGCCACTGCTTCCTTCGGTGTTCATAAAACGTTTTCCCCGAACTTTTTCTTTTATTTTCGGAAATAAATAAAAGTCGTGAGGTGCGAGGTCGTGGCTTAAGGGCGGGTGACCCAGTAATTCCACGTCTGACGTCGCCAAGTAGTCTATTGTTTTCTTGGCGGTGTGCGATGAGGCGTTGTCGTGGTGAAGGAGGATCCTACTGCGAGGTCCTTTCTCCCGAACTTATTCCAAGAGAAGTGGCAAGCAATTGTTAGGGTACCTCTCTGCAGTAACTGTTTTTCGATCCTCTAAAACAATTGTTGCGTTTGCGTTTGCGTTGCGTTGACCTGTCCTGCCGAAGAACGAGGCCATCTTGTTTTTTCCACGCTTCGACCTCTCTTCACTTTAGTTCGCTTCTCCTCGGAAGGAAACACCCAGACAGCAGACTGTCTCTTAGTTTCAGAATCATAACGTTACCCGTAAGTATGTCGAACACAGCATTTGAGTCACCTCCGTTAAATCTTTGAACCATTTCACGGCACCAATCAACACGACGGACTTTTTGGGCCTCTGTCAAATTATGAGGTATCCACCGGGCATAAAGCTTCTTTACCGCTAAATGTTCATGGAGGATTTTGTGCACTTGACTCATACCGATGCCCAAGCTTGTACGAATCTGCTGATAAGTCACTCTTTTGTCAGTCTCTATCATACGCCGCACAACACTGATGTTATCTTCAGTCGTCGCCGTAGAAGGCCGTCTCTCACGCAAATCATCGGTGATATTAGTGCGACCACGTTTAAGCTAATTAAACCAGTTGTAAACAATGGCACGGATGGGGCTTGATTGTGAAAAGCCAATCGAAGTCTATCATAATTTTCTTGTTGACCAAAAGACATCGAAAGTCATCAAAAATCATTGTACGAAAATTTTCTCACGTTAAATTCACGCTGACGTGACATAGATAATTTTCAATTCCAAATTGTAATCAAATGACAAATTAATAAAATACATACACAATAATATTGGCAAAGAGTTCCATTTTCAAAAGTTGAACTTATTTTTTTATTATATGGTTTACAAATGGCCAGTTCTAAAAACTTTCAGTGTCGCCCTCGTATAAGTAACTGGGTGACTGAACTTGAGCACCACTTGATAGATTTTAACGCGGTTTTTCCAGTTTGGTAGGATTTTCTGTGAGAAGGCTTTAGGTTTAAGATATTATGTATTATTGAACTATGACCATACGGAGCCGTGCAATGCTTGTTTAAATAAAACATTTCATGCTGGTAATCTGATGATCGTGGGATCGAATCTCAAGCCGGGACAATATTTTTAATATACATATTTCTTTTACATACTTTATATAAAAAACCTACCTGTCCGGTACTACTATCGGAGCAATATTTACATATTTGTTGTTTACAATCGTGTTCTCAAAAACGGCTCTAACTGAAATTTACAATATACGGGTTTACTGAGTTAAAATCGATCTATCTAGGTCTAATTTCTGTCAAAATTAGTTTTCTCTGTGTTTTCATGCACAAGTCAACGAATTTCACTTGCCCGCACAATATGGTTAGTGATTTCTCCGTTGAAACCATTATCTAAATAA
The DNA here is from genome assembly GCA_033319125.1 of Parnassius glacialis. NCBI lineage: Eukaryota > Metazoa > Arthropoda > Insecta > Lepidoptera > Papilionidae > Parnassius > Parnassius glacialis. Next base: position 28,011,315 of record JAVANC010000023.1, on the reverse strand, counting down.
CCTAATTGCTAAAATGTAGGTCTTACTCGCCGGAATTGTTTACGAAAATGTTTTGTTTTCGGAGTGACGTACACACACACACACACACACACACACACACACACACATACATACATATATATATATATATATATATATATATATATATATATATATATATAGGTATATATATATATATATGTATTACATTTGCACCTCATAGACTTATAGATTTTCAAGCACATACTAACTTTATTAAATTCCACGAAATTTGTTAAATTTTATATATATATATTTTATATATATATATATATATATATATATATATATATATATATATAAAGCGGTATAAACGAAATGCCGCTGACTGACTGAGTCGTCACGAGATCTTTAAAACTATTCACCCGATTGACTGGAAATGTAGTATAGTTATTCATTTCGTTTATATTTGATGGTTAAAACAGTAATTTCAAAAACCCTACTGCGTAAAAAATCCCTTCGCCTACCTTTTTTCGTATTTGCAGATGCAATATATAAATATTATATGGCCTATGTCACTCCCACAATTAAAACGAATCTAATGACGCCACCATTGTTAAAATCCGTCAGGTCGTTTAGGCTACAGAGCGTGCCAAAAATAGACATACTAAAAAATGTACATGTATACATGAATACTCTCGAAAAACTTTACCACCTTTTCTTCAGACTTTTCTGAGATAGTCGGGTAAAAACCATTTCATTTTGAAAACAAAATTAGTTCAGACTCCTCTCATTTCTGAGGGTTTTAAAGCAAGGACATGTCCGCCGCGCTACTCCAATGCGTGTTGGCGTACTTCACATGTTGTCTTCGAAATATGTTTTTCACTTAGCTTCAGCACTTAAAATTGTAATTAATAATTTCGTTGGAGCCAGTGGGTATCGAACCCGGGTTGCCCGCGTACTGTGAAATTTACAGCGAGTGATTAGTCCCTGAGATACAAAATTAAAATGTTTCATTATCTGTGTTGCTGATTGATTGAAGTACATAGCTACAGCCTTCCTACTGCTGGTCACAGGCGTCCTCTCATTTCTGAAAGGGTTTTAGGGCAAGAAAATGTAACTTTTCTTGGCCGGCAATAGGCCAAATTCTGACTGTTGCGTTAATCACCACGCTTGGGAGTCAGCTTGACGATCGCAGTACCGTGTGACTCTCATCTTCGATTACACACATGGCGTAAACGAGATAGTTACGAGTACTCGTATACCGTAATCTATAGTCTTATTTTATACTAGCTATTCCTAGCGACTTCGCCCGCGTGTATTTGGAGATTTAATAGTTTTGCGCGGAACCCTAATTCTTTTTCTAAAATAAAAGTAGCCTTTTTTTTTTGCGGATGGAAAATCATCTAATGACGCCTTTCGCTGTGGGTGGAGCGGAAGGGAGTGTCAGACTTTTACTGACTAAAAACCATCCGTGTTCCTTCAGTGCCCTTACGTTCCGGAGCCGCGGTATCTCTTTCGAACAGCCCGCAGCCCCGGCAGGCGTCGGCCCTTGCGGGCCCCTTCACGCTGCTGACAGCTCTTTGAGGCGCGCGTGGAACAAAACGCGCCGTCGACACGGCCTGTCGTCGTTAGACGGACGGACGGCGAGCTACCCATTGCTCGCCGTCCACAGGCCCGCGCCTACGGTGGCCGGGGGCCACGACGTAGCCCCCGACGCCCGGGGCGTCTCCCGCGGCGGCCGGGAAGGAAAGCTGTTGCTCTTTCCTTCTCCTTGTGACATCAGCTATCTACCAGTGAAAATTATATCAATATCGGTACAGCCGTTTCGGAGATTAGCCGGAACAATCAGACAGACAGACGGACAGACAGACAGACGGACAGACAGACAGACAGACAAAAACTTTAATATAGTAAACTTTAATGTAGTATTTTTGTTATCAGTACCGCATATACTTTCATATGTAAAAATAGTAAAAAGCTGTAATTTTGACATTACAAACAGACTCTTCATTTTTATTTATTTGTAGACTAGCAACCCGTCCTGACTTTGCCTGGGTAGGTTCATTAATGTGGCGTTATTTAGATTTAGGATAATCAAAGGCCATTTATTTTATCAATTATTCGTTTAAAAAAATATTCCCCGTGTAGCCTAGATCCTTTCTGACATCATTCTCTACCTGTTTATAAACTTTTATCACTATCGGTCATCATTTCAAAGATTAGCCCGGATAGACAGACAGACGAAAATTTTTAAAATGCCTATTTATGTTTTAATAGCGTGCAAATATACGCCCCTTTAGCTGATCATAAGGCAGTTTTTTATAGGATACGGTGATAAACGAGCACACGGTTCACCTGATGGTAAGTGGTTGCTGTGACCCATATACATCTATATCTATCCTCAATAAAGAATCAAAATGCAGATGCGTTGTCACCCGTGAGGACTAAGATGGAGTGCCTCTTTTCCAGTAAAAATTCTCCGGGTCTCTACACTAACCATATGAAACACAGCAGCATTAAGCTGCTATTTTACGCTGATATTCTGTGAGAGCGTGGTCTTTCACCGGTTGAGCCGACCCATTCGTTCTACAACTATACTAATCTAGCTCCAGCATGGCTCTACCACGTATAAAATTTATTTCCTTATATCGATATTACAGAAACCACCTCAATTTTATTTATACATAAACATTCACGCCTGTCACCCAGAGGGGTAGGCAGAGACTATGGACTTCCATTTGGCACGATCCTGACACACCTTTCGTGCTTCCTCCACATCCATATACTCACGCATACACGCTCGTCGGTTAAAGGTACTCTTGATTTGGCCTATTTTCAATATATCGCCAATTAGGTCGATAAACTTTCGCCTGGGGCGTCCCTTCCCGACTCTGCCGTTCACCTCTGCAACATAAATTTGCTTTGTCACTCTTTCCTCATTCATTCTTCCTACATGACCAAACCACAGAAGCATTCTTTTCTTAATCCTGGTCACAACATCATCTTGCAAACCACACTCTTCTCTTATCACACAATTTCTCATTATGTCATTAAAATTCATTGCTAACATACTCCTTAATGACCGCATTTCTACAGCATTTATTCTATTCTCGTGCTTCTTCTGCTACACCTAACTTTCACTACCATATATTAGAGTAGGGACTAACACAGCATTGTGAATTGTCATACGTGCCTTTTTGAACACATTCTGACTTCTCACAATAGGGTGTAGAGCCGCATTCACTATATTTCCTGCATTCACGCGTCGTTCTATATCCTTATCATATCTACCATCCCTACTAAATACATATCCCAAATATACAAACTCATCTACTTGCTCGACCAACTCCCCTTCTATTCTTATTTCACATATCGATGTACTTTCTTCTCTTTCAAAAACCATAACTTTCGTCTTACTTGCGTTCACTTTCATTCCCTTTTCTTTTAATGTCCTGTTCATTAATGTAACCATCATTTGCAACTCGGCCGCCGACGATGCAAATATGACTTGATCGTCGGCGTACAAAAGGCATTTGACGGGCATGAACGCACAAAAAAGTTTTTGGTTTTGGCCAAAAACTTCTCCGTGATCATGCGCATGGAAAAGACCTGATCTGTTAATCCCATTCCCTTTCTAAATCCCGCTTGCAAATCCCAATCTTATCCGTTCTTTCCTGCTTTTTCCTTTCAACTACTTATATTACTCTCTTATTTAGATGTCTAAAGACTGCCTTTTTCCTTTCAATATCATCATTCATACCGCTAGGATTACTAGCTTTGGTTGCTAGTAAATCTAGCCATGCTTTCTTCTCTGCTTCAACTTCTATCCGTACCTCATCATCCCACCATAACGTGTTATTTTTCCTTTCATTCGTTCTCTTACTTACACCACATACTTCGGTAGCTGCATCCACCAAACCTTTCTTGACATTATACGACACAGTCTCCAACTCTAAATCATTCATACACAATTCAGCCATACCACCCTCCAACGTCTGAAAAGACCATTAATTCGGCATAAGACCAATTTTATTTATATGTATAAGATAATCTATCTGACATTTCCCATAGTTCTCTTTTGATATCAACGACGCGAAATGGGGTATGTAGTATCTCCATTATCCATTCATTACAGCCAATAAAAGCCTACTGTTGAACATAGGCCTCCCCATAGATTGCCTCATAGGGGGGATATTTGCCACAGTTACCAAGCTTGGCAGGTGGGCTGGCAACTGCAGTTTTTATTATTTTAAGTTGTTGTCAGGAAGACGCTGCTGTGCTGTCCATCACCTAGTTTCCCCCTTTGTCGCTTACGACACCCACGGGACGATATGGGGTAATCGATATTCTTACACCGCCACTACACGGTCAACGTCCTTATGGCCACCAGACCTGCCTATCGCAAAATAATAATTTTCTCTTAATTTTGTTTTACAGTACGTTAATGGATCGTCTGATTTCGCCGTTGTCCGAACGTGCTGAGGAATGGCGGAGGGGATGCGCCGGGGCTACCGGTGCACTTGGAAGAGAACACGCCCGAGAGTGCAAGAGGGCTCGGGCGGAACTGAGACGGCGAGTGCAGGAAGCTCAACGTCACGCCAGAAAAGCGAGGCGTGCCCCGCCAGATGCGAAAAGACGTGCCGATGTTTGCTTGCAGGTGGGTGGCTTTTTCTTGTCTACCGACTTCAAAAAGGAGCCGATACTCAATTCGACTGTATGTTTTTTTTGTGTGTTACTTCATAACTTTTTACTGGGTGAACCGATTTCGATGATTCTTTTTTATTACAAAGCTGGTGCTTCACATGTGGTCCTATATAAATTTGATCAAGATCTGACCAATAATTTTTGAGTTATTCTTAATAATTTATATTGAAGTCGGTTGTACGAAATTTTTAATTTTTGAATATTTTGGGCCGTTTTCTCAATTGTCAGATAAAAGTTACCAATCATATAAATTATAAACTTCAATTATTATAACAATTTTATTAAAAGCCGATTTTTTAATCGGCCCTTAGTAAAATACTTGTTACGTAAACGTTTTTCCTAGGATGAAGTGCAATATAAACAAATTAAAAATTTCAGTTGTATTAATAAAATACTTCAATTGTTTGAGTTTTATATTTAGTCAGGTTATAGTTTATATTGATGAATAACTTACAACTGACTTTTGAAAAAAAAAACGCCCTTACGCCCTTAGTAAAAGCAATCAATATATGTATTAACTATAGTTGACTTCAAACATATACATAGTTTTAAATGAATGTAGAAACAATACAGAAATTGTACCGTAATATACTCGAGAACCGTTTTTTAACCATCTGATGTCAGTTTTTCGATTTACATGGCAGGCTAATGATAATTCATCAGGTCGTCATCAGTCTAGGGAGTCCATGGATGCTATAGACAGAGGATCATGTTCGTGGCAATTTACCCTTTCGCTGTCCCGTGCACTACATATAGGGCACTGCTATTGTCTTACTATTCTGTCTGGAAATCGGACAGTGAAAGTGTTAAGTGGGAGGCATATGTTCAGGAGTGGACAGTGAGCAGTGATGTAATAATTATGATAATGATGATTTAAATCTTCCAAGAAAAATTCGGAAGCTGTGGCGGGTTTCACTTTTTGATTGAAATTTCATCCACGAAAACATGCACAATAAATTTAGTTTCAAACACTGAATATAATTTTTTGTTGCACAAACAGTACTACCGACCCCGGCCTTCGCAGGGGTGCAATTCACCAGTGTGATAACTTGAAAGGTTACCGTTTGACATCTTGATCATAAAACGAAAAAAAATTCGCCATTTATTTTGCTATAAAGTATGCATAAAAACTTTCCTGAAATATTATTTAAATGTTGGATAAAACTCATAAAAGCGAACATAGAAACAGACGCGGATAGGCCGTGAATTTCGTTTTATTTTATTAACTAGCGACCGCCCGCAGCTTTGCTCGCGTGACATTGAAAATAATTATGGCAATTTTGTTTATAGTTACTTCCTAAGGGTCTTTACTTTTTTAGGATAGGTGTATCATACCGTGTGTGTTTTTACTAGACATATTCTACCCGTGTACCCATAGACTATAACTTAACGTTACAGCCTATTGAAGTCCACTGATGGGCCGGGTTGGCAATCGCAGTTTTTTATATTTAGTCGTTATTAGAAAGACGCTGCTGCCCACCTCCTGATTTGTTTCCCTCTGTCGCCTGTTACGACACCTACGGGATGATATGGGGTAGTGGATGTTCTTACACCACCACTACACGGTGGACTATAACTTACCATACTCTATTACGTGGTTGACATTGAAAGTTTTTAAAACTAGCCACTTGTAAACGATATAATAAAAAAAATAAGTCCAAATTTTGAAAATGGAACACTGCGGAAATTATTGTGTAGGTATTTTATTAATTTCTCATTTGTTTACGATTTGGCGGCAAATTGAAAATTGTCACGTCAGCATGAATTTAACGCGAGAAAATTTTCGTACAATGATTTTTTTATGACTTTAAAGTGAACATATAAATCTTCTTTCTTCCCCATCGCGTAGGAATTTAGAAAAATCCCTCCTTATTTCTTGTCTACATTATAAAGGGAGCCTCCTACAATAACCCTTATAATGTATGTATTTCAATCGGTACATATCTTTTTATATTGATAATGATTACTATCCATCATCAGGACATTCAAGAGCGCAAGCAGCAACTGGAAGAGATGGAAGAGAAAGCGGTGAAGGCTGCACTAATCGAGGAGCGAAGCCGCTTTTGTCACTTTGTTACCTTGCTGAATCCCGTCGTGGTAAGATATGTATTCTTAAAGTTATACTTCTTTTGGGGCGTTTGGTAAAAATGGTGACAGTGAATTTTTACGATGCGTGCGCGCACTGACACCTAAAAATGACACCATGAAGTACTTATTCTGAACCTTCTCTGCGAATTTGGCCGGTTATTGCAAAATAACCCCATATAGGCAGACTTAGTGAGGCATTCTCTACCTTGGGGTGATTAGATAAAATGACGTAGGTGTAGTAAAAAAGTTGAGGAATTTGCAATTTAACTACGCTTAGCAGTTGCATTGGTGATCGATTGCCCGGTATTGCTCTATTACGTTTAGCGTAAATCTTGTGGTTTTACTGGCAACTATAGTCATCTTTCTGGAATTTCTCATCAATTTATTTTATGATATCAACGGAAAGTAATGGGGTGATAGAATTTCTTGTATTCGTTCAATGACATTCGTGTAGCAATTAGTTGAGGGTAGAAAAGCCAACAACAGTATAGTAATTTTTTGTTTAAAATAGTAGATAACAATATATTATAATATCCATCTTATTCTTACCCTGTATCTTATATTATACTGTTTATTCCGCTTTGCAGGAGAGTGAAGTGGCGATGCTAGCCGAGGTTGGACACCTGCAAGAAGGAAGTGAGCAATTAACGCGGCACACGTCTGAACCTAGGACTTTGCCGGCAGCCAGTCTTCAGGTATTTTTTTTTATATAGGATATATAAAGGTATGTCTGATTGTTAACATTTGTAAGGCATACCGTTACAGCCTGTTGAAGTCCACTGTTGAACATAGGCCGCCTCCATGGATTGCCACATAGTGGGGATATTTGCAATAGTTGCCACGCTTGGCAAGCGAATTGTCAGCTGCAGTTTATTTTTTTATTTTTAATCGTTATTAGGAAGACGCTGCTATCTATATCCTGATTTGTTTCTCTCAGTCGCCTCTTACGACACCCTCGGGATTATATGGGGGTAGGTAGTAGATATTCGTACAACGCCATAAATGATAAAATAAATGGTAATTGATAAGAATTTTTTAAAATTTAATAGACGCTAAATTAACAGTTCTCACCCAAGCGAAGCCGCGGCGCGTCGCTAGTAATAAATATAAAAGTAAAGCCGCGTATTCACCAAAAATGTTGACAACAGTTATGTTTCCAACTGTTTCCAACAAGCGTCTCCACCGAGGGAACAAATATTGGCAACAAGCGTATTCTTTTGATGTTGTGTTGGCACAAAACTTTGGTGGAGACGCGGCTTAACATTGCTTGTGTTACGGTTCAGTAAAGGTTGCAGGGTACACGCAACACACGCACACAATTACACTGCATTATGTTTCACCCCCGTGCCTCGGAATGCAGGTAAAGCCGTTGCTCCTGCGCCCGGTCACTCTCCGGTCACTCTCGTGTCGGTTTACTGTCCCATCGGATTAAGAGAGTGAGGGAATGGAGAATACACCTCTATTTGTGCATATACTCGTGCACTATATTCCTGTTAAGCGAAAATGGCTAGCTTCCGTTGAGGCTGTCCGCCGTAATCGAAACTATGTGTGCTAGACGTTTTTATTATTATTACATTAATTTATTCCTTCAAATTTTTTTTGTCATTACTAAAAAAGAGCGTTGAGGTTTCACCACAAAACATGCCGAGTTACTAAGTCATAGATTACTGTGTATATACTAGAGATAGATGCGCGACTCAAATTTAATTTTCTTTAGTGTCGTGCTTTGCATAACAGACGGCGCTTACAAAAGAAGGAACTTGAAAAAAAGGGAAAATTAAACACATCTGCTGGACGCGATCCGGGGTCTTCAGATTTCGGGACCGCCTGATTATCCACTTGAGCTATTATAACCTTGTGCGTTGTGGCGAAATTTACCTTCATATTCTAATAATATTTTAGCAGTTTTTCATTGTCTGAAAACAGATAAAATGGCATTTTCAAAAAATAAATAATGTTCAATAAATATTAATAACAATTTAAGCGTAACCACGGACCGCTACTAACTGCGTAGTGCGCGTGGATTATTGCGTATGCATAGACTTAATATATAAGTGCCCTCTAGTGAGATTAAAATAGGTCTAGCCTAGCGCTTCGGAATGTAGGTGGAAGCACATAAAACGTATCATTTTGTTCGTAAAATAATGTTTTAAGTTGCATGCCCATGTACTAAGTGATATCATTTTTGGCATGCCTGTGACCAACTTTTTAGTCTGGCACATCGAAACAACAAATAATAATATCCATTTTAAACCCAATTTTTTTTGTACCAATAAATAATTGAATCACATTTTTAATAATATCGATTGCGCAGTTTTTTTTTTAAAGAAATATATGATATTGTTTTATATTGTATTGCAGGCTATGACTAAAAATACATAATTGAATATTAATTTTCAGGTTATCTGCGACGTAAAGTCTTGCTACAGTGGCTGGGCGGAGAGCGAGTCCGCGCCACATTCTCCGTCTACCTCTTCCCGTCTCGGAAGCCGCAAATCATCTCTCACCTCTATCTCTTCTCTCAATAGTCAGTGCTCGGACCAACAACACGGTTAGTTAAGAATTCATAATTGATACTAAAATACATAATCTCACTTCCGACACCCACAGGACGATATGAGGCAGTAGGTATTGTTACACCGACACTATATGGACAGGTAATTTGTTTATATGCAATTTATACGTACGTAAAACGCCTCCACGATGCGACGATTTTGACATGCGGTAGAGCAACGCTGCAGCTATATTATGACTGCAGCATCAAGTGGTCGGCTTGACAGGGAAGGACCACGCTCTCACAGAATCACAGCGTGAAATAACAGCTTAATGCTGCTGTGTTTTGTATGGTGAGTGCAGAGAACTTGAGGCCCTTTTTACTTATACCCAGGCATTCAATCTTAGTCCTTAGGGGTGATAACGTATCTGCATTTTAATTCTTGTAATATAATAAATAATTAATGTAATAAAAAAATAAATGTAATGTAATATAATTAATAAATAATTGAAGAAATATGTATATGTCTATGATTCACGGCATCCACTTACCATCAGGTGGACTGTGTGCTCGCTTGTCACCCTTCTATAAAAAAAAAGTACAAGAGAATAGTCTAGGGCAATATCCTAACGTTTTTGTTAAACTACCTCATCATCAATGTTTATTCATTGCACAAAGTTTTCTGTTAAAGGAGTAAAGAAAAGTTGCAGCTCATAATATACGTCCCACTGCTGGTCATAATTCACCGCAAGCCCTTCGTTTGTGGTAGCTCACAAACGAAGAGCTCTTTAAGCGGCTACGGTCATATAGTTATTATTTCAAGTTTCTATTTATTTTCAGGTGTTTCTGGATCAACTGTCAGTTGCTCAACGCCGATTTCTAATTCCTCCGGTGGCACGATATCAACGGCTGGAGGCGAATCACAACACTGTCTGTCACAGGTAAGTGATTTTCAGACTTGTTCGCTAGAGTTTAGGTTCATTTTTGCTTGTTAAAAGCTTTTTTTTGTATTTTAAATTACAGTTAGTTTTTAGTTCCTTTTATCTTTTATTTACTTATAGTTGTTGTATTATTTATCTGTTTTATGTAATTTAATGCTATATATTTTGAGGGGTTAAAAATGTAGAAAGTGTGCTAATACATTACCTTGGGACAAGTGGAGTAGCGTGCCTTAGAGGGGCCCTGTATCAAAATTTGTCGGGGGGGGGGGGGGGGGGGCAAATGAAGAGAGAGAATGACAAAAGGAACAAAAACTCTTGCACTGAATTAAAATAATTATATTAATACTCCTAGGAACTAAACTAGCCAAATAATTCAAACCAACATCCTGTCCCATAGAAGTCCTTAGAATTTTTGCTTACATACGTTCGGGGCCTCTGTAGCCCGGGGGCCCCGTATCATTGATACGGCGGTAGCTACGCCTCTGCTTGGGACTCTACCATTTTTGTAAATTTGAAAATAAATATTGGAAAATCGCAAATAGCCAATTTTTTTATTCTTTATAAAAATGATCAAAATATAACAACCTATGTTTTGATAATTTTCCTGTTCAGTATTCCGTATTTGAAAAACAAAACATCGACGTAATCATTTCGGTCTGTCTGTATTAATCTATCTTCTATCTCTGTCTGTCACCAACAATATTATCAAAGGGTCTTTCACATAGATCTGTATATATCTACGATCTATATATAGCTATGTAATATTAGTTAAAGTATTTATCCGAGTCCCATATATTAACATTTTTTAACTATTTTTTAGTTAATTGCATTGGTGTTTAGTTGATTTTAACATTAGGAAAAAAAATAGGCAAATTGAATGTTTTTTTAACACTTTCATTGTCCGGTTTTTAGATACAATAGTAAGACAATAGCAATTACCTATATATAGTACACGGGATAGCGAAAGGGTTAAATGGCCGTCTATATATTTTTAAAATGAAGTGTTCACAAAGCCTTTATGTTTATTATACTTTGTTTTTATTATATTTTTTATGACTGTAGTCAGCATTGCGACTCTCGAGCGTGTGCAGTACGGATTCCGGTTTCAGATCACAAGACACCTTGCAACGACGTTCGCTCTACACTCATAATGTAATTTTTATATTTTTCACTGCTTTTAGTTTTAGTTAAAGTTAGTTATTAGTGTTTAGTTAGTTTTTATTTTGTTGTGTGTGTGCTTATGTAACTGTTGTTTTTTTTGTCATTATAACCCGACCAACATAAATATAGCCCTTCAATAAACCGGATGAAGCGTATTTTAGACGTTATTATGACATCATAACATAGCCGTGTTAGCTTTTATTGCTACTGCTATTTTTGTTAATTTGGTATTCATAATTTTTTTTTATGTGATAGGGTTACAAACGAGCACACAGTCCACCTGATAGTAAGTGGTTGCTGTGGCCCATATACATCTACATCTATCCTCGTTTGCGAATAAAATGCAGATGCGTTGTCAACCTTGAGGACTAAGATGGAATGCCTCTTTTCCAGTAAAAAGGGTCTCCGGTTCTCTTCTCTCACCATACGAAACACAGCAGTGTTAAGCTGCTATTTTTCGCTGGTATTCTGTGAGTGCGTGGTCCTTCCTCGGTCGAGCCGACCCATTCGTGCTACAATTATACTACTAATAAAGCTGCAGCATGGCTCTATCACGTATAAATTGAGGAGTTTGGTCTCATATAACAAATCACATCTTTCATTATCAGCAGCTTTTTTAAGTTCTCTGCTGGATATAGCACAAGAAGCCATTAACTTGAATGCATTCCTCCAAAAATCTTACCACATTCGGCAAGCCATGCAGGTAAGTTGATAAGCGCAGAGTCGACACCATCACTGGGTAATGCTGTTCCTCGCCACCTGTTTTTTTTTAAAATACTGTTGAATAGTCCACCCGATGGTGAGTAGCTATTGCAGCCCGTGGAAACTTACTTAAATACCATAACCACATAACCTAATCTAAACAAAGAAGTCTGCGTTGTCACCTCTGAGGACTAAGATGGAATACCTCACAGCCTGTTACTATACAAGATCTTTAAATCTTAAGAGTCCTACCATTTGACCGAAACACAGTACTCACTGTTAATTGGCGACAGAAACAGGTAAAAAGGTGGTATCTACCCAGATGAACTCCCAAGGCAAAAGGAATCATACCACCTAGTATCAGGGTACAATACAGCATTAGTTATAGTTAGAGTTACAGCCTATATACGTCTCACTGCTGGGCACAGGCATCCTCTCATTTTTGAAAGTGTTTTAGGACAAGGAAATGTTCGCCGCGCTGCCTCAATGCGTGTTATGAACTTCACATGTCTTTGAAGTTATTCTTTCTATTTTCTCAGACTTCAGCAGGTTCAGCAGGTTTCCTCACGATTTTTTCCATCACCGCTGAGCACATGGACCGAGCAGCATTAGTACAATAGATAAACTGGCGACGGGATTTAACCTCAAAGGTGTGGGAACTCTGAGACTGTGACGGCAATTCCAATCACCAGGTGTGGTGATTACGACAAGAACAGTGACCCATTTTTCACAGTCAACTGTTAGGAACTGATAAAAAGTAAACGTTTTTAGGCTTAGGGTGATAAACAAACTTTATTTACTTATTTATTTTATATGTTATCTCTTAAATAAATGTTACCCCCACACCAGCATTTTCTCATATGATTATGGCAATTAACACACATAAATTGCTCAAGGACAAATATCAAGAACCCGAAAAAAAAATTGTAAGGCATACAAATACTTTTCCCGTGCGGAATTCGAAACTGCAACCCTCAGCATAGCTACTAAATGCTAAGCCACTGCGCTACGGAGCCTTCTAATCGCGGAGCCATCTAAACCATGCACTTAGTGGCTACAGCAACATATGGATACCTTTAGAAAGCCTATAGGATGCGTTGATATCTGATGGATTGCCTCACAGCCTATAAAAATATATAAGAGGATGGCACCTTGACCGACTTCTATGGAGATAAGGAGTCGGTTAGCAAAACCTACAACATCTAGTTTATATTAGCTGGCAGTTTTCAAGGGAAACTATTTTTCAGGGTTTAGACAATCAGAGCGTAAGCAGCGAATGTATCACGCCGTCCAAAAGCGCCATTGAAGACGACAGTACGGACGACGGCCATGACGCTATGGGGAATGCCGGTGAGTTTTCGATCTGTACATTAATAGTTGCATTTACATAATTTTATTATACATTACATATGATTACGATTTATGATATGGAATTCTTTTAATTTAGGTTAGTGCTTGAATACAATCTCGCTTATGGCGGCTTTCTATATTTAAATAGGCTTCGTTTTCTTTTACGACCCCTTTTGCAGTAATTGAAGTAAATAAACCCCCTTTAAAAAGAAGAAAGACGAACAGTTTGTAATAATATGAACTTTTTTAATATGCACCCCGTATGTAATAAAACTGATCGTTACGGAGAAAGAAACGTTACTTGAATATAAAAATCGGGCATTAGTAGTTAGATATTATAAAGCCCTAAATGATAATTCCCACTGTTTTAGCGTGACAAAGGCCTATTGACTCATGCTTTGAAGAACATTTAGAGTTTAATCAGAAGGAAGGATAAACAATAGAAAATTATTCTACTACTTTGCGTACGTATTACGAAAGACGCAGCAAACCGTTTGGTTGAAACGCTTGGAAAACCGACTATTACGATATGATAACCCGCCGAATATCTAGTTGTCCGATGATAAAAATGGGAGGGCGGTATTAGATCATGTAATTCCTGGAATGTACTAGAAAACCGAGAGTCTGGCTGAGGCAGACTAGTTTGATTTCAACCAAATCAAGCCTTCTGAGACGCCATTACAGTGAGTCCAACACTGCTATGCGGCATTTTTCAGCACCAGTTCTTACGTGACTGCAATATTCTATGCATAACTGGGCTATTTAAATAAAATGTATTACTATGCCGAAATATTTCTCATGCATGTAGGTTTCCGAACGAGGTCTTCCTTCATCGCTGAGCGCGCGATAAAATTAGCACTTTAAATAGCAATTCAATTTTTTCAATTTTTAACTGTACTGCGCAAATAGCTGGTAGAATATATTGAGACTGGTATAACTATACGGTGAGACTGGCCGCTGTGACGGGAATTCGATCTGGAGGACCACAACATCGAAACTCTCCAACTCTCAATGAAACATATTTAAATAATATAAAAACAACTAGTTTTTTCTAAACTCTAGCTCAAGATTCGTTAGGACATATTTTTATTTTGAATAATTATTGCTCATACATTTCTGTTTCAAATAGTCACCTATATATACATAATATGTGTTTTTGCAGCGTCAGCGACTTGGCCCGATTTGAAAGATACGGCGCAGTTCGAAAGGGCTGCTTCAGCTATTATGGGCGGTCGACCACATACCATATCATCTGGTAATAATTTATTGCGTTGTACCTTTAATTTAAGTACATTCTGTAAAACTAAATGACCTACCCTCGATTTTTGGCAAATAATGTATAAATTAATCCATTTATTCTTTGTTCATAATAGGTAATCTTAGTGCTATATATTAAAGAAGTGCCAGACTAAGGGGGCATCCATAAATTACGTCACACAAATATTATGGCTTTAATTTTTTGTGCGGAACCCTAACTCTTTTTCTAAAATAAAAGCAGTTTAGTTACTCCTTATAATACCAGCTAGGCTACCAGTGAAAGTCCCGTCAAAATCGGCCCAGTCGTTTCCGAGATTAGCCGGAACAAACTGACAGACAGGCAGACAAAAATTATAAAAATTGTGTTTTTGTTATAAGTACAGTATATCCTTTCATATGCATTTAGTTAAAAGCTGTTATTTTTAATAGCTCCAAACCTACCCACTCGGAGCGTTGGTCACTCTCCGCGCTTAACACCTTGCCCGATGGGAGATATCCCCTTTTCCTTCCACGGCCACAAGCCTTATAAATATAGGTCGAGTTAGTAATATCTTTAAGTTTTTGGTTTACTTATAAATTTCACGTTTTAGTATTTTAGATTTTAACATGTGACGTCACACAGCTTTTAACCCCTCCTGTTGCTTGTCACACACCATCACATTATGTTGGCCCCCTCTCCCCCCTTAATGTGTGATGTAATTTATGGATGGTCCCTAAATTGTAAGAGACTGGTGCCTGAGTTAAAATTTAAAGTTAAAGTTATATACGTCCGACTGCTGGGCACAGGCCTCCTCTAATTTCTGAGAGGGTTTTATGGCAAGGAAATGTCCGCCGCGCTGCCCCAATTTGTGTTGGCGAACTTCACATGTCTTCGAAATTTTTTTTCTTATTTCTCAGACATGCAGGTTTCCTCACGATGTTTTCCTTCACCACCGAGCACGTGGTATATCAGCGCTTAAAATTGTAATGAACAATTTCATTGGTGCCGACGGGGATCGAAACCGGGTTTGCTCGCGTACTGTGAAATTTACAGCGAGCGCTAACCATCTGAACTATCACGGCTTCTATCTGAGCTACGAAAAACCTGTATTACAGGTCTCCAGGGCTCCTCCTTTCTGGCTTTGAAAGTTAAGTAACGTTGTACTTCCATCAGACTTTTCGTTTTCTTCTTCTTTCTGAAAAAATCTATTGTTGGATATGGGAAACTCCTATCGTAGGAACGGTTTGTTTAACGCCCGAAATTAATATTCGATCTTAATCTATTTTTAGCAATCAAAGATTGATAATTCAATCCATTTTATGGTTAGACAGTGCCAATAATCAATCCAGAGATTAAAATTACTATCTGCAGAAGCAAGCTCTCCTTGGGAGGTCGGATTACAGAAAAAGATACACCTCTGTGGGTGAATGACAGTTTGTGTGTATCAATAACCTATCTCTCAATTTTGACGTTTGGTTCGATCGGTGTAAACAATCCAAATTCGCAATCCGAGAAAAGCCTAGGATTAATCCTTCTAGTTCAAAACTGTTACGTGTTTTCTTTTATTTTACACAATATATTTGCTGTAAATGTTTCTGTTCTTAAGTTGTAATTCGAAAAAAGGTTTATATACGCTCAAAAATTAATAATAAACACACATGATCGAAGCTAAGCAGTGAAACTTGACAATGACCGTTTTTTTGACCGACGCACTGACGCTACGGAGACGCTACTTACCGGCGACGTTCCGTTATGTAATTTTTGTTCTAACTATAGATTTACATTGATTTAATAAAAATATAATAATTTAAAAATTTTAGGGAGAAAAAAGTAGCTAACGTAATAACATATAATTAGTGTCAATAGTAATAAATTTTAAATATCATTTTATGTTATTATATTAATACATCTGTTTGAATGAAAAAACAGTCCTTATGCATACAATGAAGCAGTCGAGAGGAATCGGATAGATGTTTGGATCGACTCCGATCGCCGCAAAAAATATTGGACTTGTTAACATATGCTATTGGGATGTGGATTTAAATCGATCTTTGGATAGGGTACAATCTCGGATTGTCATTAATCTTAAAAAAGAGATACGTTATTAAGTTCGGGCGTTAATCGTCACGCTTCGCAAACTGATGGAGATGTAAAAAAATTGATGCTGCTCTCGTCGCCGGATTTCACTTTCGGTCAAAACAAGATGGTTGCCGCAATCTAGCGGAAGCCATTAGTTTTTTTTTTGTGTTTCCCATCATCACCTCTTGCGATATCCACGGGACGGACTGGCGATGGATTCTTTTACGCAATCACCACATGGCCATGAAGATATCTTGATTTATCTATGTTTTGTCTTAAGTGGCGAATGGTTTTATTATTTTAGAATTGTAGGGTGGCCAATAATCTGTCAGTTCACCTGATGATAAATGACTACTGCTATCATGGACATGCAGCCAACTCCAAACAAAGAAGGCTGCAGTTTTAGTGTAATCATAACCAATGCCTTATATAATCCCGTGGGTGTTGTGAGAGACGATAGAAGGAAAGTGAAACTGGAGATGGACAGCAGCTTCTTCCCGAAAAAGTATAAACAGTAATGAAAAAACTGCGGTTGCCAACACGCTTCTCAAGCGTGGCAACTATGGCAAAACTCATGTGTGTGTGTGGGGGGGGGGGGATTCATGTGTAACTTTTGATAGGCTATTATAAAGGAATGAAACTGTTGACATCTATTTTACGGTACCTTGGAGAATGAATATTCTAATGGCCAAATACTGAAATTCTTTTTAAGATGTCGTTATGTCTCGTGGTGTCACTGACACAATCACTTTGCCTTAAAGAGATGTGTAAATTATGAGACTTAACCACAAATTAAAACCGAATAGCCTTTAAGTATTTGGGTATAAGCTTTCGAATAATATAAGTTCCAGTCAGTATATTTACGTATTAATATTTATAAAATAACCGTTCTTTAGCTTGCACTGTATACACACGCAGAAAATGGGAACGGAACAAACCTTAAGCAAATTTTAAATTATTGTAATATGTACCCGAACAGCGGATCGTGTACACCCGCGGCCAGCGCTGAGCGTCCACACCTTCACGTCGGAAGCGCTCGGCACGCTGACGCGCGAGGGAGGGATATACGCACGGCCGCCACTGCCCACCGTGAGTACAACTACACCCCTGTTCGTACCCATGTCATGATGTGTATTTCGGCAGCATCAAGGCGTATTTGATGTTGATGTTGATGTAACGATGATGTGATCACTGAACACAATTTATCCCACCCTTAGATTGTCGATTTTGGGGCAACGTGACTTACGCAGCGTTGCACCAAAATAAATTTTCACCCCTCCTCTTTTTTTATAAGCTGTGTCCGATGAAGCTGTAAGAGCCGCATAAGCTAACAGCATTAATATCGCAGAAACTAGACCCCTGTTTGTTAATCAAAACTGAAATCTTACCTTTTCATGGAAGAGGGGGAAAACGAACGAGCGTGTCACCTGATGGTAGGTGACCAACGTCGCCTATTTCTATTTGTATCTATCTTTTTACTTCTTTTATTGAAAATGATTTTTCTTTTTTTTCTATTTTCTATTATTTCGTTTAACCAAAATAATGAAAAGAATATAAAACTTATGTCACTTTGCAGCGATGTTCCTCGTTAGAGAGGCCGTCGGTACCGGCCAAGTCCAACAACGCCAACACGGGGCAGCAGGAGTTCAAGCCGATGAAACCTTCCTCGCTTCCGCCACATCTAACTAAAGGTAAAGTATATTATTTCTGACGACAAGCACCAGTGCGTGCACTGCTGTGGTCCGGTCTGAATAATATATAGTCAGAGTGATTATAGATAAGTCATTCCGTTTAAGGCCTCGGAGGTGGCAATGCATCGTAGACATATTTGTTTAAAGTTGGCTGTGGGTGCCATTAACTACAGTGGTCACATACCGTCAGGTGGACTAAGTACATTTGTCACTTCAGTTTAATAAAAAATATTTTAACGCATACTTTTACGTTTGTCTTAATTAAATTTAAATACTTGTACTGCCGTGTAGTGGCGGTCAAGAATATCCACTACCCCATATCCTCCCGTGGGTGTCGTAAAAGGCGACAATGGGAAACAGGCGGGAGATGGGCAGCAGCATCTCCCTGATAATAGCCAAAGTTACAATAAAAAAAAAAAACTGCGGTTGCCAACCCGCTCGCCAAGCGTGGCAACTATGGCAAATACCCCTCTATGAATGTAACAAAGAGACGGCCCCCAGTCCCCGGCGGCCCCGCTATTCCTGGCTACGGTGGCGACCATGGTAACGGCGGGGCAGGGGGTGCTAAGAATCTCCGGTGGAGGTTCGGTTGCCACCTTAGACGACTCGACCTGGCAACGTACAACGCACGCACCCTGAGGACTGACGAGAAGATCGTGGAGCTGGAAGAAGAGATAGACAAGTTGCGCTGGCATATTATAGGATTATCCGAAGTCCGAAGAGAGGGGGAGGACACGGTAATCCTCAAATCCGGCAACTTGCTCTATCACCGGGAGGGCGACCATCTGTCCCAAGGAGGTGTCGGATTTATCGTCCACAAGTCTCTCGTTAACAACGTTGTAAAGATCGGGAGTGTGTCGACGAGGGTTGCGTACCTTATACTCAGAATCACCAAACGGTATTCGCTGAAGGTCATACAGGTTTACGCACCAACCTCGGCACACCCCGATGAGGAGGTGGAGGAAATGTATGAGGATATCTCTAGAGCCATGCATTCCTCCAAAACCCAATATACGGTGTTAATGGGAGACTTCAATGCAAAACTAGGCACAAAAGAGAACGGTGAGCTGAAAGTAGGGAAATTTGGAATAGGGCAACGGAACCCAAGGGGCCAGCAGCTGGCCGACTTCATGGAGAAAGAGGGACTCTTTATGATGAACTCTTTCTTCCAGAAGCGGCCCCACAGGAAGTGGACCTGGTCGAGCCCCGACGGTTCGACAAAAAATGAGATTGACTTCATTATGACGACCAGACGACAACTGTTCAGTGATGTCTCAGTGATCGCGAGGGTGAAAACCGGCAGCGATCACCGAATGGTTAGAGGCACACTGAACCTAAATGTTAAGTTGGAGAGGTCTCGTCTGATGAAGTCAACGCTCCGTCCCCCTCGTGCTCTAATCCAAAGTCCCGAAACCTTTCAGCTCGAGTTACAAAATCGTTTTCAGTGCCTAGAAGACTGCAATGAAGTGGACGATATGAATGACAAGCTCGTGGAAACTGTCCATGCGGTCGGAGCTAAGTTCTGCAAGACCCGCCGCAGAAGAACACAAAAACTCTCCGATCACACTCTTAATCTCATGGCTGTTAGACGGGAGATGAGGCTACATTCTTCAACAGATTTGACAGCATACAGGCAACTGAACAGACAGATCTCCAAATGCATGCGGCGGGACTTGCGCAACTTCAATACAGCTCGTATTGAAGAAGCGATCGAGCGGAACCAAGGCTCCAAAGTCTTTGCCAGAGATCTGTCTGCCAGAAAGAGCCAACTGTCAAAGCTGAAGACCGAATGTGGCAGCATCGTTTCCGGGGCACCTGAGATTTTGAGTGAGATTGAGAGGTTCTATGGGCAGCTGTACACGTCATCGTTGGAGCCACACGCAAGTGTGAGTAACGATCCAAGAGCGAGTCTTATTCGACACTATTCCGAAGATATCCCGGACGTCAGTCTGAGCGAGATTAGAATGGCTCTCCAACACCTTAAAAACGGCAAGGCCCCAGGTGAGGATGGAATTACAGCGGAGCTTCTGAAAGCGGGTGGAAGACCGGTACTTGAAGTCCTTCAGAAGCTCTTTAATTCCGTCCTCCATGGTGGCATTACACCGGAGGCGTGGAGCAGAAGTGCGGTGGTCTTGTTCTTCAAGAAAGGCGACAACGCTCTCTTGAAGAACTACAGACCGATTTCCCTTCTGAGCCGCGTCTACGTGCTGTTTTCGAGAGTCATTACGAATCGTCTCACGCGCAGACTTGACGACTTCCAGCCTCCCGAACAAGCCGGTTTCCGAAAGGGCTTTAGCACCATAGACCACATACATACCCTTCGGCAAATTGTACAGAAGTCCGAAGAGTACAATTTACCACTGTGTCTGGCGTATGTGGACTATGAGAAAGCCTTTGATTCCGTCGAAATTTGGGCGGTGCTGCAGTCCCTTCAGCGATGCCAAGTTGACTGTCGGTATATCGAAGTGCTGAAGTGTTTGTACAGTAGAGCTACGATGGCTATCCGAGTACAGAAACAGAGTACGAAACCTATCCAATTGCAGAGAGGTGTAAGACAGGGTGATGTTATATCCCCGAAACTCTTCACCGCTGCATTGGAAGACGTTTTCAAGCTTCTGGACTGGAAAGGATACGGAATTAACATCAATGGCGAATACATCACTCACCTTCGATTTGCCGACGATATAGTCCTTATGGCAGAATCGCTGGAGGACCTAAGCACTATGCTCAATGACCTCAATAGTGTCTCCCAACGGATAGGTCTTAAGATGAACATGGACAAAACAAAGATTATGTTTAATGTCCATGTCACACCTATGCCGGTAGTTGTTGGGAGCACTAAGCTCGAAGTTGTTGACGAGTATGTTTACCTGGGACAAATAGTCCGACTAGGTAAGTCCAACTTCGACCGAGAGGTCAATCGACGGATTCAACTCGGCTGGGCAGCGTTCGGGAAGCTACGACACATCTTCTCGTCAGACATACCTCAAAACCTTAAAACGAAATTGTACAACCAGTGCGTGTTGCCAGTGATGACTTACGGATCTGAGACTTGGTCCTTCACTGCTGGCCGTATGAGGAAGCTCAAGGTCGCTCAGCGAGCTATGGAGAGGGCTATGCTCGGAGTTTCTCTGCGTGATAAACTTAGGAATGAGGTTATCCGCAGTAGAACCAGAGTAACCGACATAGCCCAACGGATTAGTAAGCTGAAGTGGCAGTGGGCCGGCCATATAGCTCGAAGAACCGACAACCGATGGGGAAGAAAGGTTCTCGAGTGGCAGCCTCGTACCGGTAGGCGAAGTGTAGGGCGTCCCCCCACGAGATGAAGTGACGACCTGGTAAGACATGCAGGAAGTCGATGGATGCAGGTGGCTCAGGACCGTGCTTTGTGGCATTCTTTGGGGGAGGCCTATGTTCAGCAGTGGACTTGTGAAGGGCTGTAATGATGATGATGATGATGACTTGTAATTCGTACGTTCTTCTATCTATCTTGCTCTACATACAAACATATTTCTCTTTTTTCCAAGGGTTTTTTGCAAGAGAAGTTAAGCTCACATTTGTACATGATGAGACGTGGTAGCTTAGATTGTGTTGTGTTATGTTTTAAAATGCGCGCTTAGTTAGCGCTCCCTGTAAATTTTACAGTCGCGTGTGATCCCGACCGGCACCAATGAAATTGTTAATTGCAATTTTAAGTGCCGGTTTACCATGTGCTCGACGGTGAAGGAAAACATCGTGAGGAAACCTGCATGTCTGAAAAATTTGAAAAAATATTTCGAGAACATGTGAAGTTAGCCAACACGCATTGGGGCAGCGCGGCGGACACTTCTTTGCCCTAAAACCCTCTCAAAAATGAGAGGAGGCCGGTGCCCAGCAGTGGGACGTATATGGACTGTAAATTTAACTTTTGTACGTTTTATTTAAATATTTTAAATTATTAACATGTTATAGTGTGTATCATAAAGAATAAATAAATAATTACTGTAATAATCGCAAGAATCACAAGAATAGTATTTGTTGATTACTGAGGAGCATGTCACGTGGTAGAGCCATACTGCACCACGAATGGGACAGTTTGACCGGGGAAGTACCACGCTCCCACAGAATTCCAGGATGAAACCATCATCAGGTGGACTGTGTGCTCCTTGGTTACCCTTATGCTATAAAAATAGTAAAATTTTCTTTAATGTTTTTCACATTGTCGTATAGAAATGCCACAAGCACTGTACGTGAACATGTCCGAGCTCGCCACGCTGGCCGCGTCCCGCGCTCAACAGCAACAGCAGCAAAATAACTCGGAATTCCCGCAGCAGGAAAAGGTAAGTTTTTAATTAAATATTACATTATCTGCCTACTCTGTTCCAACTGATCGAAAACGACAGTAGCCTAATAGTTAAGGGTTCCGGATCGCCGTCACGGATGATCGTGAGTTCGAATACGTCATTCGACTACTGTCTAGAACCAATCCTAGCACAAGGATTTCAAACTTACTTGGGGCAGTTAAGGGGAGTATTAGTAATGTTTTTTTTTAAATTTCTTTTTTTTTAAATTTCTTTTTTTTTTAATTTACAAATTTAGCTTACTGTCCATCTAAATGATAAGCGGCTACTTCATTGCATGTGCATGGATAGACTCCAGTAACTATGGATGCGTTCTCGCCTCGCGTAGACTAAAACGGAATGCCTCGTGATTATACTGAACACGGAACAACGCAATGAAGACAGAAGCGCTGCTGGGTCGCAGAAATAAGTAAAAGTATATTACCTACCTAGACGAAATTCAACAAAAAGAAAGGAGTCCCACCACCTAGTACGGTTATTCAATTAGGGTAGTTATATTGAACTTACCAAGTTAGTGAATGAAAAACAGGCTATTCAGTTTTCTCTCAGAATACGTCCGCATTGTATTAAGATAAGATTTTAACAGTGGTAGAGCCAGGCGGCAGCTTTTGCTGTCGCACGGATGGGCCGGCTCGAACCGGGGTGGTACCACAACCTCACAGAATACCAGCGTGAAGTAGAGGTTTATCTCTGCGTTTCGCTTGGTGAGTGCAGGTGCCGGAGGCCCTTTTTACTGGAAATGAGGCATTCCATCCTAGTGCTCACGGATGAAAACGCATCTGCATTTTGATTTGTAATAGAGGATAGATGTAGATGTCTATGGGCCGCAGCAACCACTTACCATCAGGTGGACTGTGCGCTCGTTTTCACCCTTATCCTAAAAAAAGATGAAAAAACGGATTTAGGCAAGTTATTACTTTTATTTACACGTGACCTTGAAATTTCTAGTTAAATCCATAACGTAACAGAAGGCCGCTGTGAATTTAATTATACCGAATGTGAAAAGTAATAAAAGAAATTATATTGCGTAATTACTGCGTGCGATTTCCGAGATATATTTTTATTCAAGATTTAATATTACTTTTTGGTCCTTCGAGCAAGATCGTGGGGAGTATGTGTGATTGTTTACAAATTATAGCGCCTTCAAAATCGACGCACAAGAATTCGCCACACAAGAAGCACTTAACGTAGCTATTCGGAGAGTTTTATATCTATCGTTAATACGAGATGGTTACACCGCCATACATTGGAGGCGTCCATATAATAGTTTTCCGGGCCTAATGACATCTACTGGATAAGATAAAAAGTGGATAAGTAAAATTATAACCTGTAAATCTCCTCCCTCTTCTCTTGATATTATTAACTGGGCATTTTTGTATTATGATTACAAATAAATCATAGAAAAATATATTATCTATATATTTTTGTCATTTACTATACACTCATCAAACAAACTCAAATCTTAATTAATATAATACATTTAGTTAAGCACATACGTAGAACTTATGTTAGTTTAAAAATATCCTTATTAGTCAAAGATAAAAATCGCTTGACTTCTTCTTCGCTTCGAAACTTAATAGCGCCTGGTCATCCAGATCTATGGTTCAAGGTTGAAAACTCGCATGTTCGTTCGCTTATCTAATTGGTACATTGGTTTGTCCCTCTTTTGACGGCTTGAACTGTAAACAAGTAAATAAACTTTGTGTTATTTCCGGTAACTTGGTATTATATCTATAAGTTTGCATTTTAAAAAATACACTCTGTATTATATTACCAATATAATACAGAGTGTGTTGAATACCAGCATAAAATAGCAGCTTAACGCTGTTGTGTTTCGTATGGTAAGTGTAGAGAACCGGAGACCCTTTTTACTGGAAACGAGGCATTCCATCTTAGTCCTCACGGGTGACAACGCATCTGCATTTCGATTCGTAATCGAGGATAGATGTAGATGTTTATGGGCCACTGCAACCACTTACCATCAGGTGGACTGTGTGCTCGTTTGTTACCCTTATCATATCAAAAAAAAAATAAGGCGTTGTTCTTCTTTTTTGGCCTAAATTAAAGAAATCGTTTATTTCCCATCACAATGACTCAAATGACAGCATATAAATTAAACTAAACACTTTCTTAATGATTGCCCATTGTAAGAGAGTGGAACCTGTGCTAGGATACGATGTGTTACAGTGTTTCGATCCCCTATTCTCGGACAGTTATAAAAGTCAACTTGTATATATAATATGTAGGGAGAGCTTGCTTTGGTCGTCAGACTTTGCAAGCGGATTGCCGATTGCAATACCAGACGTCTCGAACCTTTGCAGGTGCTGCCGGCGCAGGTCTGTCTTTACGCCTGACGAAAAAATTCTTTCTAACTTTTCCCATAGTCTTACTTTACAACATCCACGACGAAAATGGGATGGTTTCTTTTATGTCACCACCACGTTGCAGTTAATCGTCTGTTTTTTTTTCTTTTTTTTTAAACGTTTCCCCCACTAGGATTTTCTCCTGTATCGTGGAGGCAGTTTACAAGCACAAATTGCACAAGGACAAACATCCAGACCCGGAACAATCATTTGTAGGCCATACAAATACTTGTTCCGATCGGGATTGGAATGCATGGCCCCCAGCGCAGCAACTCATTGCTAAGCCACTGCGCCACGAAGCTGTCATTTCGGTGTTTGACGTTTACTAATTGACTCGTCAACGGTGTCACCGTTGCAATGGTATCTCCATCTAACTAGCTTTTTCTAACGGTTGAAAGTGCGACTGTTGATCATATAAATTGGGCCGATATAAATTATTGGATTTTTCTGACAAGAAAAAGTCAGTAGCAGCCCGGATTAAGTAAGTTGGAGGTGTTTCACTCCCGTGCTTCGGAAAGGCATGTAAAGCCATTGGTCCTGCGCCTGATCTCTCTCCGGTCGTGTCGGAATGACGTGCCGTCTTATTGTACTATGATAGTAAGGGAAATAGGGAAATAAATAATAGAGTTAATAGAGAGTGCACGTATGCTTGCGCATACACTCTTGCACTATACACCTGGACAGCGCAGATGGTTAGTCTCTGTTCAGACTGACCGCCGAGACCGAAATTTGTGTATACGTACTAGACTATAAATGACTTACTAACAGTTTCTCCCACTTAAATTTGGAAGCCAAAGACTCTGATATTTGTCCCTCCTTGAGCTGCTTTTTAACCGCCCGTTCGACCAGACGTAGTGACGCGAACATGTTCTGCACATTGGACGGCTGGCGACTCCGGGATGTTGTCTGTAATAAAAAAAAACTGCGACTTATTTTTCTGTTTCTACGTGGTAGATCCACACCACGGCTGTATTATGACTGAGTGGTTCGGTTACAAAGAAAGGATCGACTGTAAAAAAAGAATACGCTATCAAAGAGAGAACACCAACGTAAAAAATAGCAGCATAAAGCTGCTATTAGCTTAGGTGTAAAGTGCTGGTCTATAATTTCATAGTTTGAACCGCAATCTAACACCAAAAAATTGTTATTTATTTTGAATGCTGACTTACCATATTGCACGGCGGGGAAAAACATAATGAGGAAACCTGCATATCTAGGAAATTAATAAAAATATTTCAACGTCATGTGAAGTCCGCCACCGCAATAAGCTTTCAGAAATGAGTAGACTTTAACAAATAGTGTGACGTATACCGGTTGTATGCATCATCATCATCATCACCACCACCATCATCTTCATCACCACCACAATCGTCATTATCATCACCGGCACCATCATCATCATGATTATAGCCCTTCACAAATCCACTGCTAAACATAGGCCTCCCCTAGGAATACTACAAAGCACGGTCCTGAGTTACCGCATCTATCGACTACCTGCATCTCTTACTCTATCTAATGGGGGCCGCCCTACACTTTGCTAACCCGTACGAGGTTGCCACTCGAGAACTTTTCTTCTCCATGGGTTATCCGTTTTTCAAGTTATATTGACGGCCCATTTCAACTTCAATTTATTTAATACGTTCACTTTATTATCGGGAGAAAAGAAAACGTAATTATTTGTAAATGTGTGTGAACGAAGTAGAAGTCTGTGTCATAAGCATTTTTTATAGAATAAGGGTATCAAACGAGCACACAGTCCACCTGATGGTATGTGGATATTGTGGCTCATAGACATCTACATTTATCCTCAATTAAGACTCAGTATGCAGATGCGTTGCCACTCCTGAGACTGAGATGGATTTACTCGTTCCAGTAAAAGCGTCTCCGGTTCTCTACACTCACCACAGGAAACAGCAGCATTTTATGCTGGTATTCTGTGAGAGCTGGGTCCTGACCTACCCCGGTCGAGCCGACCCATTCGTGCTGCAACCATAATATAACTGCAGCATGGCTCTACCATATATAAAGATATAGATTAAACTTTTGATTATAAGGACCAAAGTTGTCATTGATAGCTACCAATAAACACTATAGTTTATTGGTATCAATAACAACTTTGTTATTGATAACAGTAAACGTTTACCTAGCTAGTATAAGTTCAAGAGCGTCAAAAATTTACTGATATTTACTACGTGTGAAATATCACATGATTTGAATTTCGTTATCATCCTATTTTCTGCCGACTTCCAAAAAGGAGACGGTACTCAATTCGAGTGTATGTTTTTTTCTTTTTTTTTATGTGTGTTACCTCATAACTTTGTACTGGGCGAACCGATTTCGATGATTCTTTTTTTTATATGAAAGCTGATAGTTCTCGTGTGGTCCCATATGAATTTGATCATGGTCAGACCAATGGTTATTGAGTTATTCTTAAATAACCTATATTGAAAGCGCTTATATTGAAGTCGGCTGTACAAAATTTTTAATTTTAAATTATTTTCCTCACAGTACTAAAAATCACTCAGTATAAACAGTCTGCTAATTTTATGAGAAAACCATTTTAGCTGCAGCAGCAATACAGTTGCACACGTTTGTTTGACTTACCATAATTTCGACAGCGTCAAACAACTTGCTGAGTTCTTTCTTCTCTCTCTCATTTAGCGTAGGGTCTTCCCAGTCGAAGATCATGGCGTCCTTTAGTTTCTTTTTGATCGTGTCCAGGGTAATAGGCATTGTTTGGTCTTGGATCTCTCCAGATTTGTATGCAGCCTTCACATCTTGACCCGTGTACGGACTGAAAGGAATTATTTTAGTTTCCTACAGTCTATCAAAAGTCCATTGCTGGACATAGGATATTTACCATTATCCTTTGGCAGGCGCGTTGTCAAACGCGTAATTTTTTTTTATTAATTTTTAGTTATTCATCAATTTTTCGCATTATCTATCTCTTTTGAAATATGTTAGTTATGTCCTAGGGGCCATTCATTAATTACGGAAGGATTTTTTGGCGATTTCAGACCCCCCCCTGCCCCTACCCTCATGTAAGACTACATAAGATTTCTCGAAACCCTTCTTCCTCTCCCACGTTATATTCTATCTCGATTTTCAGAATAATAAAATATTGTTAGAAAAGGATCAGTTACTAAAACTCACTTTTAAAATAATTATCGACTAGTTGTAAATTAATCTTAAAGAAAATAAATTATACAGTAAAAGCTAGGTCAGTTGAGGTCATTAGTTGTCGTCTGGACTAAATGGGTTAGTAAGCCATGTTGTCCAGTCGGAAACATTTGGTAACTCATCAGATCACGGACCTCTGTATATACAAGCATCAGATGCAGTAGTAGATGCACTTTCATTGGAAATTTCCACTTAAAAATATTACGTAACAATTGGTTTTAACCCCCTGCTCCCAAGATATGTAGAGATTTTTAACCCCTCCCCTGCCTCGGGGCCCTTAAGTAGTTAATGAATTGCTCTTCATCGTTTAATACATATCAACGAAAGTCGAGTAGCTTGTTCCTTTCTTCCTTAACTTTTTCCTGTCTTCTTATTTACATTCGGATACATCTCAAATTCTTTTACTTACTACACTATCTAAAATCTACTTCACTCGATGACAAATACTTTAAATTAAAATTCCCTATGTATGAAAAAAATCCATTATTTTATTTGAAGCGACAGTAGCCCTGATTGATTAAGGACCGCGAACTCAAAAGGCGGGTTCGAATCATTTATTTGACTACTCCCAACAGCAGCATTTCAACACTTTCACTGTCCGAGTTTCAGACACAATAGTAAGACAATACCAATGACGTATGGGGGTATTGCACGGGACAGCTAAATGGATAAGCTTACATAAAGTTGTTAACGGGAATATGAGATAGTAGTGTAAAATCATTCTTAGTATTTAGTTTGGTGTACTGGTGCACATTTTCGGATTCCAACATTTATTTTTGCATTCTGCTCTGGTTAGGATTCGAACGAAGAACTAGTAATAGTGAGTCGGGAAATGTGACCAGTAATAGTATTGTGTATAATACGAGGGTGGATTGAAAAGTACTCGGCCTAACACAGATCCATTCAATTCTAAAAATCAAATCTAACCACATTATTTAGTTCAGTTCAGACTAGTTCATTGTGTGAAGTTCGAAACGTGTGCGATAATTAGTTGTGATTTTATAAATTTATTAACAAAGTAATCGGACATAATTTCCGCGAATGGAGCAAATCGAGCAGCGTGCCGTCATTAAGTACCTCCATAAGAAGGGGCTATCATCAAAAGCCATCCATGATGACATGGTCAGTACATTAGGCGATTGTGCTCTGTCATATTCATCCGTCAAAAAATGGATAGCAGAATTTAAGCGTGGTAGAGAGAGTGTGAAAGATGAACCCCGCTCTGGAAGGCCTTCGACGTCAACTACTGACGAAAATATTAAAAAAGTACTTGATTTAATAATGGGAGACCGCAGATTAAAAATTAGAGAGATAGCCGAGATTATAGGCATCTCTTATGAATGAACTCAAAACATCATTGTCAACGAGTTGGGTTTCCACAAGGTGTCTGCGAGGTGGGTTCCGCGACTGCTTTCAGTTGAACAAAAAAGGACGCGATTGACTATTTCACGCGACTGTTTGGAGTTATTTGAAGCCGATGCAGATGATTTTTTGAATCGTTTTGTTACTATAGACGAAACATGGGTTCATTACTGTACACCGGAAACAAAACAACAATCAAAACAGTGGAGAAGACCTGGTTCACCACCCCCTAAAAAGGCTAAGTCGATTTTGTCGGCAAATAAGGTGATGGCTTCAGTATTCTGGGACTCGAAAGGTGTGATTATGATTGATTATCTTGAAAGGGGTCAGACTATAAACTCTGATTACTACTGCACCTTACTACGTCGTTTACGAGAGGAAATAAAAGAAAAACGTCGAGGAATGCTCAGAAGAAAAGTCCTGTTTCATCAAGATAACGCCCGTGTTCACACGTCAGTACAGTCAATGGCTGAAATTCACAACTGTGGCTTTGAACTGTTACCGCATCCGCCGTATTCACCCGATCTGGCACCATCAGACTTCTTTCTGTTCCCTAACCTAAAAAAGCACTTGGGAGGTCAAAGATTTTCGACAAACGACGAGGTCAAAGCAGCTGTAGACGCATATTTTGACTCTAAGGAAGAATCATTTTTTTCAACGGTCTAAATGCTTGGAAGGGGAGGTGGCAAAAGTTTATTGAACTTGATGGTGATTATGTAGAAAAATAAAAATATAACTGATTTAGTATGTGTCAAGGAGGTTATATTATATAGGGAGTGAGCGCTTGAAACATTGAAAACGTTCCTCATTTTTCTTAGAAAGAGAGGCACCGAGTTTTGTATTTTATCCCCTTCTAACATTGATAAGTGTTTACACAAGATAAAAACATTACCAACGTTTAGACAGTTATTGACTTAAAGTAATATTTTAGACGTATGCTAGAACGATAATCTTACATTTTTTATCGCTAATCATATTTGGTATATTCCATATTGTATTTTAATTATATATTAAAATACAATATGGAATATACCATACAATATGGAATTTACCATTTTAACAGTGGTAGAGCCACGCGGCAGCTTTTGCTGTCGCACGGATGGGTCGGCTCGAACCGGGGTAGTACTACGACCTTACAGAATACCAGCGTGAAGTAGAGGTTTACCTCTGCGTTTCGCTTGGTGAGTGCAGGTGGCCGGAGGCCCTTTTTACTGGAAATGAGGCATTCCATCTTAGTCCTCACGGGTGACAACGCATCTGCATTTTGATTCGCAAACGAGGATAGATGTAGATGTCTATGGGCCGCAGCAACCACTTACCATCAGGTGGACTGTGTGCTCGTTTGTTACCCTTATCCTATAAAAAAAAATTAAGCTTATTATTAAATAACACGAAGAAAACTACTAAAACACTTTAATGTATGAAATTTATGATTCCAAATGTCAAACAATTAAATTCTAATGTAATTTTAAATGGAGAGAAACTGAGTCTTGTAGATGCCACCATTTTTCTTGGAATCACATTAGATGCCAAGCTTCAATGCAGCCCCCATATATCAAAATTAGCAAGCATACTTAGCTCTGCAGCATATGCTGTGAAAAAGTTTAGAAGTCTTACCAGTGTTGAAACAGCTAGACTAGTTTATTTTAGCTATTTTCATAGTATAATATCGTATGGTATTTTGCTATTGGGACACGCAGCTGACACAAAAATTATATTTGTTTTACAGAAGAGAGCCATTAGAGCAATTTATGATTTAAAGACTAAAGAGTCGCTGCGATAAAAATTTACGGAAATTAATATATTTACTTTGGCCTCTCAATACATTTATGAAATAAAAGTAGTTTTACAAAAATAAGTGATATTCATTCTGTAAATACTAAGAACAAACACAAGCAAGTAGTACCAGTTACTCGACTCCGTCGAGTGAGTAATTCATTCTTGGCGAGATGTATATGCTTTTACCACAAAATTCCAGAAAATATACAAAATTTGACCTGCTCAAAGTTCAAAAACTTTAATAAACTAAGTTTGCATAAAAAGGGTTATTATAGTAGTAAAGAATTTATGGATGATAATAACCCCTGGGAATGAGGTGATCACTACCAAGCTATTTCTAATTTGTTGTGTTGTTAATTTATAGAACATACATGATTGTAAGCCGTTATTTAAAAAAAAGTTCCGCTGGGTTTCTTGCTGGTTCTTCGCAGCACAGAGGTTTTTTTCGAACCAGTGGTAATTAAACAAAAGAGTGACTTTCAATAAGTATTACTATTACTATTCAATAAGTATCTGCCTCTATGCAAGCTTGATATATATATAAAAGAAATGTATTTATAAATGCTATTAGAGTTTACAATAAACTGCCTAACACTTTTAAAGGCCTCCCTTTCGTAATTTTTAAAAGGAAACTCACAGAATGGCTGGCAACAAAATGTTTCTATAGGTTAGACGAATATATGAATTATAAAGAAATGTAAAATAATGGTGAAATGTAGAAAAACTTATTAATTTTATTTAATTATATTTTTTGACATTTTTTAGATACTATACATTTATATATAATCAATTACCTAATTAATTCCATTTTTGACATATATTTATTGTAATTTAAATACTTGACGCTAAAATATTTTTAAGTAACTACATAATTATTTTCTTAAATACTTTACCTCGTTAAATTCTAATAATAATATTTTTGTATATTGTAGATATTGCACGCCATTATCTTGGTAGAATGTAAGGTCAAGTTAATAAATAACAACATCATAATATTATGTACTACATTCTGGCAATAAATAAATTTGAATTTGAATTTATAATCTATATTGAATAAAAAAGTTTCTGTTTCTGTTACACGAATGTTCTTTCCCTAAAAACTAGGAGATGCATTTTACGCTATAGATGACAACACTATTTTAAAATTTGACATTGTCAAATGAATGAATATATTGTTTTTTTTAAATATAGAATAGGGTGACAAACGAGCACACAGTCCACCGGATGGCAAGTGGTTGCTGTGGCTCATAGACATCTACATCTATCCCCGTTTGCGAATCAAAATGTAGATGCGTAGTCACCCGTGAGGACTAAGATAGAATGCCTCTTTTCCAGTAAAAAGGGTCTCCGGTTCTCTACACTCACCATACGAAATACATCAGTGTTGAGCTGCTATTTTACGCTGGTATTCTGTGAGTGCGTGGTCCTTCCCCGGTCGAGCCGACCCATTTGTGCTACAGTTGTACTACTCATATAGCTACAGCATGGCTTTACCACGTAGAAAACGCCTTGTGCTAATCATTCGCTAAATTTATGTGAAGTGCACTGCACACTTAGGGAGCGTTAATTAAAGTTTAACTTTTTTTCGGAACAGTAGAAAGAGTTTACAGGTTCTTTTCATCATTCACACGTCAATGGGAAACTTTAATAAAAAGTGTAGGCGTATCCGTCAAAAGACTCCCAGAGACAAAATGAATTGCTCATCATGACGTTGTTAAACCACTGCAGAAAAATAAAAAAAAACTAGTATAAACACTCGAAGATATATATGATCTATGGAGTGTAGAGTAGAAGGAGGACCAAAACGCGTCCAATAAGGGTGGCGCTGCAGTAGCAAAGGATAAATTAATTAGAATAATATGATGAAATAAACAAGGACCGACCAATCCGCTTGGTTTTGTACTACGTAAATAGTTGAGGTTTTGTATACTGGCATTTTACTAACTACTCTAGTCATGAAATTTTTAAGTATTTGAATTCAGTTGACTTCACTCCGTCTACAACAGCTATATTCATATCGTAGTTTTTCAGACGCCAGCGCTATTGTGGTAGGTTTTGGAACCTCTATTTTCAGTATATAGTGGGACACTTTTTCAACTTTTGCACCTTATAAGATGGTTCTCCTTCTACTCTACACTCCATAATATGATCCCAGCACCAACAGAGAAAACGTCGATACAAAAGAAGCAGTATCTACACTCTTACCAGCTTTGTGTGAATTCAATTTTTTATTCTATCTTTCCTTTTGGTGTAAAATCCTAGTAGAAGTTAGCCAGACACAAAAGCAAATACTAAATAATATAATAATAATCTAGATTATCACTGGAAAAGTAGGAGATAAAAATCAAAGCCCGAAAATTTTTCTTCAAAGCCAACGTATTCAACTAGTGGAAAAAGCTATTCCCTACGTAACAAAAAATGTGAGAATGTGGAAATTTCGATTAAAGGAAGAAGAGAAATGAGGAGATTTCGAAAACGTTTACCAGGAGAAATGACCCGATATGCTGGACTAACATTGCCAGAGGAGCTGCAGAGAGCTATGTTAGAATGTCTTGACAGAGTTTACGAGGAACTAGACTATCGCTACTGAGCAATGGATGATATTCTCGTGACATTTAGTGTTGTTCAGCCTTATACTCTGCTAACGTCACCAGATGATCTTCAAATAATTCAAAATCTGACAAAAATCTTCGATGATTTTTCTGCAGGATATATAATTTTGGAGACTTCACGACTTGACAGCTACCAGCATTTCTTCCCAAGAAGCGGTTCAATGTAACTCTTTGGAGCTTTTCTCGTAAAATTGGCCTATTCTGAATCTGTTCCGAATCTAACGCTGTCTAATTTTTTTTTACTATTAAGTTTCATGTGAAGAAAGCATATCAAAATTCAAGTTAATAAAATCTAACTTAAGGTCTACAATGAGCCAAGCGGGACTAACCAATCTTTTCATTTTATCTATCGAAAATGACAAGAAAGTAAACTTTGATAATATATTAGAATATTTTAGCAAAATAAAGTCCCGTTAGCATGTATAGCATTTTTTGTTTTATTTTGTGGGGTGCTTGATAGAAAACCGCCCTGGGTGTCAACCAACGCTACGCCGCCACTAGTTACCGTAAGGTTTGATACTGTAGCGAAGCAATAATTTAATCAAAATATTAAACGGAGTTTAATTATAACACTATTCAGCACTTTCTATATCGAAAAAAAATACGCATTTCATTTTCCGTGATACTATATACACTAATAATATTCTCAAAATATTGTATCATGGACACTCTATTAGAAAGAAATGCAACACCTAACTCGGTGCCTTTCATTCATTTCAAGGTCACTGATTTAGGACCGTTTCTCTAGTATGAAGTGCGCACTCCCTATATTTTACAATCTCCTTGGTATGTGTTTATTTTCTTGGTTAGGCCGAGTACTTTTCAATCCACCCTCGTATGATTCACATTTCACCCATTGCAAACGTCATTCTGTTGAAACCCGAATCGTAACTATCGGAATGCTTTTTTCAACTAATTTATTTCGTGCTATTACAACAACTGACATGTAAGAAGAAAGCATCACTAAGCTATATTTATTTATTTATTTTTAAATGTTGGTAAATCGGCTTCAAAAAAAAGAAGACTAAAAAAATAAACAAAGAAAATAAGAAGGAGGCTAAACATTCGACTGTATTTTTAAAAAAAAATTTGAGTTTTTAATTGAACTATTTTGACGAAATTGAGATTGTGATATACGTTAGTTCACGAAAAGGGTAAACAAATGACTAATAATGAAAGTAGAGAAGTTATTTTTTAATATATACAACACGTTACAGCGACTTATCCATATGAAATTGTTTACTCACCATTGCGTCGTAATGTAAACGTTCACGGCTAAGCTGTAAAATAGTGAAGAAAACAATTAGGTTTTCGATCTAGACTAGATTGCAAAAGTACTTAACCTCATTAGGTTTTTATGTAGCAAAATTCTATTCAGGACTTCGCCATGTCAATATTTTACGAACTAGCTGATAGTTAATTTTTAATTTATTTATAAATATCTAGGTGTTCGTCAACGCTTCACCGTAATTCGATCGTGTTCCTCGATTCGAAATGGTTCGGGAGTAAGCTTTTAAATTGAAAACCGAATCGAATTCGAAATCAATTACGATGCTGGTTTTATATTGGTAACAATGCTAGATGAGGCGCTTACGGAATGTACTTTTACAGACGGGGAAGACGTCCACTACCAATAGTGTAAGTTAAAATCCAGAAGGAATTTTTCAATAACGCCTCTTTCTTAATTTATCAAACGAAACGACTGCTGAAGACATTTTTTATTAATTTTCACATTGTTAGATTACAAAAATGTTATTGACCTCGCATCTCACAGATTTCTAGATGGTTAGCCATTTTAGATAAGTCCATCCCTACCTTAATTCTATTATTGCCAATAATATAATTAATTACCAATAGTTTATTGGTATCTCACAACAATCTCTTATAAATTTCTAAAGATGTAAACACACTGTGTATATTTTTGTAACCTTGCAAATAATGTCTCGTTTTAAGCAGCGCAGTTTAATTGCAAATTCAATAATAAACGTAAATACTCACCAGATTTGAAGCAGTATTATATGAGCTGATTTCATGCTTCAGTGTCAAATTGTATTAAAGAAAATGTTTCGTACTGTGCGTACTTTGCACGGCCTGGCATGCGACTGGGAAATTCGCCGCGGGTTGTAAAACTAGCCGCAGTTATATTATGTTCCATTCAGATGTGCTGACACGCGGATTGATGGTTTTGATAGTTTGTTTTTTATTATTTAAAACGACCTGCCGGTATTGGTTTAAGAAAACAAATAAGTAAATACTGTAATAAATTGACGGTGTTTCACTACCGTGCCTCGGAAAGCATATAGATCCGTTGGTTTTGCATCTGAATTCTTTGCTCATGACGGATTACCGTCCCATCGGATTTTGAGGCTAAAACAATAGAGAGTGTACATGTGCTTGCGAACTTACTCGTGCACTATAATACTGTCCTACGCAGATGACTAGTTTTCGTTGAGACTGGCCGCTGTGGTAGAAATTCTATTTGGAGGACATTATCATTGCTTTTACATCATACTCTATTTTGAATGTTTATTTTAAATTATAAATTAAAAAAAGAATAAAAATACACAATGTAAGTGGTAAGTAGATGTTGTTGTGGCCTACAGAAATCTATACCTATCCTTAATTTACAATCAAAATGCAGATGAGTTGTCATCCCTAATAAACCTAGCAAGCTAACAGCATAGCAAAGTGGCGAAGCAATCAGCTTTGTAGCGGTTTCTAACGGGAAAAAAAATCAAAATAGGAGGTTCAGATGCCTGGGTGATCAGTAATCGATTGCTGAAAACAGAATTTGAAAATTCGAAACCGTTCTCGAGATAATCGTGGGACAGACAGACAGACGGACAGACATCGTGAAATCAATAAGTGACTTCGCTACTTAATAATAAGGTAGAATGCCTTTCCAGTAAAAGGGTTCTCTGGATCTTTACGCTCACTATACGTAACAAAGCAGCCTTAAGCTGCTATTTCACGCTGGTATTTTGTACGTGGTAGAGCCATGCTGCATATTAATAGTATAGTTGTAGCACGAATGGGCTCGACGGGGAAGGACCACGCTCTCACAGAATACCAGCGTAAAATAGCAGCTTAACACTGCTGTGTTTCGAATGGTGAGTGTAGAGAACCGGCGACTCTTTTTACTGGAAAAGAGGCATTCCACCTTAGTCCTGACGGGTGACAACGTATCTGCATTTTGATTATTTATTGAGTAAAGATGTGGATGTCTATGGTTCACAGCAACCACTTACCATCAGGTGGACTGTGTGCTCGTTTGTCACCCTATCCTATAAAAAAAAGAGCGCTGTACTTGGTCGATCCGACCCATTCGTGCTCCAACCATAATATTGCTGTAGTATGGCTCTACCCCGTAAAATGTCATAATATATTGTCATTTTGTCACACATTTTATAAATCATTATTTTTGTGGAAAACCAATCAGGGTGATAATAACAGTAGGTGATGATGATAACAGTAAAGTAAGAACGGCACAAAAAGTAAAACAACGGAATAATATTTGTTAAAATGTTGCCTTACTCTCTGAATGTTTGATATATCGGTTTCAAAAGTTAAATCTTGAAATAACCCATTACTTAACATTAAATTATCTTTTTGTTGTGTACTTTTTATAAATCAGTAAAAATATGGCAAAGTATCAAAATCAAGCGAACGTACTACATATAACTCTAGAAACGCAAAGCCAGTCAGTCATAAAGCCATTGTTCCAAGCGTGGACGAAAACTTTAAATGTCAACAATTTAATCCGTGTACCGTGAACGCAGAAGTGCGTTCTCTGTTCCTTGCATAAATTACATAATTGTTATAACGTTTTAAAACAATAACACCCCGGATGTTTTTATTCGAAATCCATTGTATTATTGGCAATGCCTTATGCCAAAAATCGAGACTATATTTGAAGTCAGAGCAGGCTAACAGAAAATGACAAAAAGTTGGTTCTACTATAAATATATTGGATATTTGCTAAGATATTTTTTTTGCATTGCAACAATTTGCAACATCAGAGGACTTCATTCCAACCTTAATGTTGTCCACTGTCATCTGGAGACAGCGAAGCCGGCCTTGCTCTTTTTATACGAGACTCAGGTGTCCTCTCCGGCTGATACTTCGTATCTCTCCTACCCGGGGTATAAATTAGAACACTCCTTTGTGCCCCGGGCTGGAGTTTACGTATACGTCAGAGAGGACATCTGTTTTCGACGCCTCGGCAGTCTTGAAGGTACGGACCTGTCCATCCTATGGCTGCGCGTAGACAGCGACGACCATCAGGACCTCTATAGGTCCCATAGCGGTAAGGCCGAAACAGACCGACTCATAGACCACGTTCAAATTTTTAAAAGATTATTTGCTACAGCAGATCCCATTCGCAGAGATCGTGATACTCGGTGGTTTCAACGTCCACCACGCTGAATGGCTTGGTTCTCGTTTAACCGATCATGCGGGTAGATCTGTCTATGACTTTGCTTTGGCATATGGTCTAACACAACTGGTTACTTCGCCTACGCGGATCCCATATGTGGAAGACCATGTACCTTCCCTGTTGGACCTTCTGCTGACCTCTCATCCGGACGGATATCAGGTCTCCGTCGATGCCCCTCTGGGCTCTTCGCACCATTGTCTGATCCGGAGTGCGGTGCCACTCACGCTCCAATCGCAGTTGCGATCTACAGCTTGCCGCCGTGTTTGGCACTATAGGGCAGCTGATTGGGACGGGATGCGGTCTTTTTTACATCCTACCCTTGGGGGCGGGTTTGCTTCTCGCCGGAAGATCCCAGCGTTGTTGCTGATTCTGTTGTTGATATACTTCAGAGTATGAAACTTTTTATTCTATCCTCTGTGGAGTCCATCGGAGGCAGAACTCCGTTATGGTTTGTTCGGTCCTGTAAAATAGCATCACGCTATAAGCAGGAGTGCTACCGGGCCTGGGCTGTCGCATTAACGTCCTGGGTTGTAAACACCAGCGCTCTTAAAAAGAAGTATAATTCCGCCTCCAGATCCTCCAAAAGAGTAATTGCGAAGGCAAGGTCTGAGGACATCAGCAGTATTGACGAGAAGCTAGTTCACCTTCCTTCGGGAACCCGTGCATTTTGGTCTCTTACCAAGGCAGTCCAAGGGAACTTCTGTCAGCCATCTCTGCCATCTCTGCACAGAGAAGACGACTCACTGGCCCATGCCACAAAGGAGAAAGCCGATATGTTAGGCTCTCTCTTTGCGTCTAACTCGACTTTAGATGACGGGGCGAACATAGCGTCGACCATTCCGCGGTGTGACTGCTCCATGCTGGATGTCCGGTTTTCACAGTGCCCGTTTCGCAAAGCATTCCTTTTCCTGGACGTCATCAAGTCGAGAGTCCCTCCCATTGTGCTGAAGATGTGTGCTCCGGAGTTGACACCGGTTTTAATGCGTCTTTTCCGGTACTACTACTCCCAAGGCGTAGTCCCCAATTCATGGAAGACAGCTTTGGTTCACAAGATTCCTTAAAATTGGCGACCGCTCAGAACCGTCAAACTATAGGCCTATCGCCATCTCCTCCTTGTTCTACAAAATAATGGAGTCCACTATAAACTGCCAGCTCATGAGGTACCTCGAGAATCATCAGCTGATTAGTGACCGCCAATACGGTTTTCGTCACAGTCCAAGGAGGGGGCATTGGCCGTTAATTTGGACATAGCCAAGGCCTTCTATCGGATCTGGCACAAAGTACTTTCATTTGAAGCTCCCTATGGGCTTTCCGAGAAATTGTGCTGTTGGATCACCAGTTTCCTTGCTGATCGGAGCATCAAGGTCGTAGTAGACAGTGCATGCTCTGATTACAAGCGTATTAACGCTGGTTTTCCACAAGGCTGCGTGCTATCACCAACGCTGTTTCTTTTGAAGATTGTGATACTCAAACCCCCCTCTTTACTTCTTTCTTTAGAATTTATATATTATATAAGATATATAAAATATTTCAAATTTACGTGACTAGTGTATTAACCATATATTGATCCAGGTTTAAATATAGGCCGTTTAATAAATTTCTGGCGTGATCGTCTTACTTAGGACCCTTATTTACGCTGTATTTGTATAGTAACTTAGTGTCTCTTAGAAGAATGAATATTCACTAGAACAGCAGAAAGCTGTTGGTAGTGCCTTATAAGCTAAATAATCCTGTTCACGAAGACAGAGCTCAAAAAAAGTAAAGAACATTAAATCGTCCCTATTCCACTTGTATCAGGTTCAGAACAGTCAAATTCTTCCCAGCCCTTCACGCTTGG
Source organism: Parnassius glacialis (assembly GCA_033319125.1). Taxonomy (NCBI): domain Eukaryota; kingdom Metazoa; phylum Arthropoda; class Insecta; order Lepidoptera; family Papilionidae; genus Parnassius; species Parnassius glacialis. The sequence continues at coordinate 27,970,999 of JAVANC010000023.1, read as the reverse complement.
AAAAGGCTCACAATATTTATATAAAATACCAGATACAAGGGTTTCGCTCTCCCATTAAAAAAATGTGGGGGAGGCACACGGCTCCACACACGCCGTGTGCGGTGAGCGCGTTGGCGCTCAACCAACCAACTCGCTACCCCGAAGGGACGTTAAGTTGGGATCTGGACCGTAGTCCACAGCAAAATAACTGGCGTACCATTAAAAAAGGATTTGGCCTTTTGGTAGTGCGCAAGCACAAACATCGACCGAAGTCGCGCATGTCAATGCATGTAAACGCCGTACAGAATACGATCAAATCCAGCCACAGTGAATGTACGTCACACGCATTAGACAACAATAGGCACACTGGCTATAAAAGGCCTCCGTGAGCGCCACCACCTGCCAGACCGCCGTTCCTGCAGACGTAATGTAAGTGTAAGGCGTCACCACCAATTGCATGATCAGCACGGCCAATTGGCCGCAGAGCGTGTCACGAGTCTACCGCTCACTCGCACTCTCTCTCACTCCAGCTACCACCCGCATGAGATCGACACATATGCTCCACCAACCAATACAATGGCAGATATAGCCAATAGGCAGATATAAGATAATAGTAATAATTCGTTATCAGAAAGGGTTTGTGTCACTGACGTTGAGTATATGCATTTTTCGATATGTTTGTCTCACCCACCAACAAGTTGCCTTCAATCTTTCAAAGGTGGGAACTTTATAGAGATATATTATTATGTTGTTATATAAAACATGTATGAAGAAGATAATGAATCTGAAAGAAGCGAAAGAGGTATGTAAGGATCGTGACACTTGGCGATCTGTTCTCTCTGGCTACCCCGTCAGGGATTGTGCGTGAAGATAAGTATAAAACATCATGGAGGTCAGACAGTCTGCAGCCCCGTAATGAAGGGACCCGACTTGGGCAAAGCTACTTAGGTTGTGAGTCAAACAAAGACGCAGAGAGCGCCAATAAGAATATCGACTCGCCAAACAACTATCGCAGAAACGCAATGCTGCAGGACGCAACACGCATCAGTACGATTATTGTCAGGCTTACACCATTACGAGGTCCCCCATACAGTCCTAGCAGACATTACCACTCACATACCTCTATCGACCAGAACCACAAGATGCGTCAAATCAGGTGCAGCACACCCGCAGATGCTTCACAAGACACAATACAGCAAGTAGCAAGTAAGCATTAATGCAACTATCATACGGATGGCGCCCCCTCACAACACACCCACATGATCCCTATCAACTTAGGTAACAAAATTGGCGCTGTTGTTAAGAGGCGTATTACAAAAAAAAAACGCGAAATTACAAGGTTTCCTCGTTGAAATTTTATGTTTATCGTTCATTGCTTGAAATAACAATTACTTGTTAAAAATAGTTCGTTTTCTCTCCTCATATAAGCTCGGAACGGACTTTAGATAACTTATTTATTTAATCAGTAATAATCATTTTCCCGATGCATGTTTAGGCAAAAACTCTCGAAGACATGATTTGGGAGCTCTAATTTGTAGATTCTATTGAATATCGACCATCAAAAAAAATATTTTTATCTCCCAAATATCCTACACTTTAATAATAGTTGAATACATTTTCGTTATTTGCTTTTCACGCTAGGAAAAAAAATCGACATAATTCAAAAAACTACCAAAAAAGCTTCGATACAAGCCCCTATATTTCCGAAATTTTACATCATTTAGAAGTAAAATTTATACCAAAATAATCATCAAAATTTGCTTAAACTATGCTATTATTTTTACTTTTAAATCGTTACTATTATATTTTAATTAATTAAATAAAAGTACTATATATTTCACTGTGCCGGCCATCTGCGATCATTATTAATCATTAACGCGCGAGCGCTTGCCGAGGGTGGACCTGCGTCAGTTGATTTCGGGCGCTGCATCGTTTCGATACTACCGTAGTGTGCGTCGATTGCTATCGTAGTGTGCGCCGATTGCCTGCATACTAGAGCATCGTCAACTACGACCGCAATTTTTGATCGATTGGTTTAAAACTATTTTATATAGTTATAATTTAGATCACGTCTCTTCCATTAAACATGGTAGGGACAACGAGTCTGCAGCATCGGCACAATTGAGCAAACAAAACATTATTATTATAGAAAAATGTGGTCTATTCATTGACCTAGATCATTGTTATTTGAGGGATTCACCTAATGGTTTACACAGCAACGGTCTTATTGAAGTTAAATGTCCTATTCCAGCTTTCGGAATAGATTTTGACACGGCCTTTAGACAAAAAAAAAGTTAAAGGTTATAAATTCAGTGATTCAAGTGTAACATTAAATCAAAATAATTACTGGTTTTACCAAATCCAAGGCCAGCTTCATTTAGCAAATAAAAATGTCTGAATACTTGCCATAATATGTATTGGCCCAGATTAATGCAGTAAAAGTACTACAAATTTACAAATACGACCAATTTTAGATTTTCAATATGTTACCCAAGTTACAACCTTTTTATGAAAAGTGTGTAGGTACTGCCTGAAATTATCGAATCGAGAAAAGTTCGGTCAATGCCGTCGCAGCAAATATTTTTCTTTTAAAAAATATAGTAATTGACTGTAAGTACCGATTAAAAAAAATTTGTTACATTTGGTTGTTATATTTATTAAAACAGGTTGCAACCGTTTATTTATTTATACCACTATTCTACCGGTAGTAGACATAATCGATTATTAACATTCGATTACAGCGTAACAATTAAAATATTTATGTGTACTTATTTGACACTAAATTTCATAAATAATGAATAATATATCAAAATGGTATATAATAATAAATAATAAATTATATAATTTTATAATAATAAATTAATAAGATAACATTAAAATGACACACCAAAAAATATTCCATCCACTGAAGTCCATCCTAAAAAAAACTTTGTATTATGGAAGATCAAGATCGTTTAATCGCCATACTCACAGTATTATAGTGCGAGCGAGTGAATAGATATGAAAGAAAGTATCGGTCGCGTAGCTTGCCGCCCGCTCGGTCCGTAAAATACCTAAATTTGCGAAACGCCGAAATGTAAGAGGGCTCTTAACTATTAATACCACCAACGTATCATAGTAGCACGCTACTAAGACATGGAGTTGTGTATGCTTGCTGCACTTAAAAGTACTACCAAACACACTCACCCTAATTTGAAAGATAGCCGACCTATCACATAACGTTATTCGCTAAGACGCTGCCCACAAACGGTAGGGGTGTGCGATGTCCAAGTCTTCTTGCTACAACAAACCCGCTTACCACCGGCACTAAGATGATACGTCTAGGACACATCGGTTAGCCGGTTCAAGTTTACCTCGGTCTCGGACGCTGTGAAACAATCTACACGCCACTATAATAATCCTTTTCAAGTCCCATTTCTTCCAATATAATGCTTTTAAATATTTGAGACCTTCTACATATTTGCTTTGTTTCATAGATCATGCTATTATATGTCTTATACACATGGGACTTCAAGTCATAACTCTGCTATCATAATGCTTATGCATCATAGATACCTTCTATATTAATGATTTAGTTCCATAGACCTCACTATCATAAGTCCCTAATACAGGACTATACATTGTGCAATAGTACTAATAGCAGTCGGTCAGCCGACCACCCCGTATATATGTACACCCACGGATATGTCTCCGACAACGCCCTTCATATAATCAATAATTACATGAACACACTCCAGTAATACAAGAACACTTATTATATTACAAATATTATTTAGTACATCCATACTAATATTATAAATGCGAAAGTAACTCTGTCTGTCTGTCTGTCTGTCTGTCTGGTCCTCTTTCACGCCTAAACGGCTGAACGGATTTTGATGAAATTTGGTATGGTGATAGATGATAACCTAGAAATGATCATAGGCTATAAATAATCACGCCATCGTTCTTAGGGGGTAGGCAGTAGGCAGATAACTAAATTGAGTTAGTGATTTTTAGTCGTTTTTGTTGGGACTTTTGCTCTTTCACGTATAAAAGACTGAACAGATCTTGATGAAATTTAGTAAGGTAATAGATGGTTATCTAAAAACGGATATAAGATCAAAATGATCACGTCATAGTACTTAGGGGGTAGGAAGTAGGCAGAAAACTGAATTGAGTTAGTGATTTTTTTATGGTTTTTGGTGGGAGTTTTGCTCTATCATGCCTAAACGGCTGAACGGATTTTGATGAAATTTAGTTAGGTGATAGATAGTAACCTAGAAAAGGATATGGGCTATTAATATTCATGCTATCGTACTTAAGGCGTAGGCAGTAGGCAGAAAACTAATTAAGTTAGTGATTTTTAACAGTTTGGTTTAAAAGTTTACCTCATTCACGCCTTAACGTCTGAACGGATTTTTATAAGACTTGGTTAATATAAAGATAGGATCCTAGGCACGGACACAGGCTACTTCTTACGGCGGGAAAATACCTCATTCCCGCGGAAATCTAGCGTGATCGTGTCAAGAAGCGAATGACGCCATAGCTACTGAAATGATTTTGATGTTTTTTTTTTTAAATGAGTGTTACTAAGACTTAAAGTTAGTATTTGATCACTTTTCTAACTTAGAGGGTCGGTAGGCGCCATAATTTAGGGAATTTATTATAAAATTTTGATGCATCTGTCTTTATTTAACAGTTTTACTTGGATCGAAACTTAGCGACATACCATCACACTACTTAACTTATAGGGTAGGAAGGTACCAAAATTCAGACTACTTTTTACTTCGGGAAACAAGAGGGGTACCACTTTCAAGTTCCTCAAATTAATCCTGTAACAGGTCTTCCCTTGCATAACAAAAAGGTTTCATGCATGGATTTTTATGCCTACAACATGATGATACGAGAAAACAACTTTAACATTGTACAAAGATGCAAGCAACTGGCCAATCAGTTTTACGTTGACATGTACGTTAAAGTTAAAAGCGAGAGGTTACGGTACATATCATTAAATCAAACTAAACTAAGAGCAGAGAATTACATCCATCTTCAAGACGCTGTGGCAAATGACGCTAATTTAAATCCAAATAACTTAGGTCGTATGGTCATTTTACCATCTTCATTTGTAAATAGCCCGCGGTACTTACACGAATATACTCAGGACGCGTTTGTTTATGTGCGTACACATGGTCGCCCTGACTTATTCGTCACCTTTACTTGCAACCCAGCCTGGCCCGAAATAGTCAATCAGTTGATGCCGGGGCAAAGCGCAATAGATAGACATGATGTAGTCGCAAGAGTTTTTAGACTAAAAGTTAAAAAACTAATGGATGTGATTAATAAAGGCCGAGTGTTCAGAGAAGCGCGCTGCTTTATGTACTCTGTCGAATGGCAGAAACGTGGACTGCCATATGTCCATATATTATTGTGGTTAAAAGATAAGTTACGACCCGATCAAATAGATAACATAATCAGCGCTGAAATACCGGATCCTAACATTGACAAGACTCTCCATGACATTATTGTAAAAAATATGATTCACGGTCCATGCGGACCCGAAAATCCACAGTGCCACTGCATGAAAGACGGAAAATGCACAAAAAAATTTCCTCGCAAGTTAGTGAAAGAGACCGTTCACAACGACCACGGATACCCGCAGTATCGTAGAAGAGCGCCAGCAGACGGAGGTCGAACAGCAACCGTGAAGCTCCGAAATGGTAGCTACGTTACGGTTGATAATAGTTGGGTAGTCCCCTATTCACCAATTTTATCAAAAATGTTTAACGCCCACATAAATGTTGAGGCATGCAGTTCAGTACGCGCCATCAAATATATTTGCAAATATATAAACAAGGGTAGTGATCAAGCTATTTTCAATTTTAGAAATACTGATCTTGCGAATCCCGTAGATGAGGTACAAACTTATCAGTCTGGTCGGTATGTCAGCAGCAACGAAGCCGTGTGGCGTCTGTTAGCATTTCCGTTGCACGAAAGGCATCCCACCGTGACACATCTCAGCGTGCATTTAGAAAATGGTGAACGCGTTTATTTTAATGAACACAATTTCCACGAACGAATAACTACTCCGCCAAAAACCACACTCACTGCTTTTTTTGATCTTTGTATCAGAGATGAGTTTGCAAAAACTCTTCTTTATGTCGAGGTGCCGAGGTATTATACTTGGGATGCAAGTAGGAAAACTTGGAAACGCCACATTCAAGGTACTTCAGTTCACGATTGGCCTGGCGTCAAATCTGGAGATGCTTTAGGACGAGTTTATACAGTTCATGTTAGTAACATGGAATGTTTTTGTCTACGCATGCTTTTACACCATGTGCGCGGACCTACCTCTTTCAATGATCTAAAAAAATACAACACACAAGATTATCCTACATTTCGAGAGGCATGTGAGGCAAGAGGATTACTGGAGAATGACAACCATTGGGATCTGACACTGGAAGAAGCTGCTTAATGTAGATCAGCAGGCAAGATGAGAGAGCTATTTGCTGTATTAGTAGCGACATGTGGTCTTTCAAATCCTCAACAATTGTGGGATAAATACAAAAATGATATGACCGACGATATATTGCACAGATTACAAGAGCAAAATCCCAATGTCACGTACAGTGATTTAATTTACAATGAGGGTCTGACAAAAATTGAAGACCAGGTTAAAACAATTTCTAGAAAGGATTTATCAGATTATGGAATGATCAGACCACAGAGAACCGAGGAAATCAGTAGCGATTTAATACGGGAACTAGATTACGATACTGCTTCCTTACAACAACAATTGACAGAGTCTGTTCCACGTTTGATCCCAGAACAAAGGTTAGTATTTGACAATGTTTTCAAAAAAATCGAAGATGGCAAAGGTGGTTTGTTATTTTTGGATGCTCCCGGAGGCACGGGAAAAACCTTTCTTTTAAACTTGCTTTTAGCGCAAATCCGAAAAGATAAAGGAATTGCTGTAGCAGTTGCCTCTTCCGGAATAGCCGCCACTCTGCTCAATGGTGGTCGAACGGCACATTCGGTGCTTAAACTGCCATTAAACTTAGCCCATGAAGAAATGCCAGTCTGTAATATAAGTAAAAACAGCGAGCGTGGACGTATGTTGCAGCAATGTAAATTATTAGTTTGGGATGAGTGTACTATGTCCCATAAAAGAGCAATTGAAGCTCTAGATCGGACTTTGAAAGACATCAAGAGTAATCCAAATATCATGGGGGGGATGGTGGTACTTTTAGCGGGCGATTTTAGACAGACTTTGCCGGTTATCACTAAAGGCACCCCTGCAGATGAAATAAATGCGTGTTTAAAAGCGTCAACGTTATGGGTGCACGTAAAAACGTTTAGTCTGTCTACAAATATGAGAGTGCAACTACACAATGATGTACAATCTGGACAATATGCTGCTGCTCTTCTTAAAATTGGAGAAGATCGTATGGCAAAGGATGGTAATGGCATGATTACATTGGATCGTGAATTCTGCAATGTTGTGCATAATCCAGATGATCTAAATAACTTCGTCTATAGCGAACTGCTAACTAATATGAGGAATAGAGACTGGTTATGTGAAAGAGCAATTTTAGCGCCGACGAATGAAATGGTGGGACAGATAAACGAGCAAATTATGTCACGCGTGGAAGGTGATATTGTTGAGTTTCTCTCTGTAGACACTGTAATGGATACTGAACAAGTAACATCATACCCTGTAGAATTTCTTAATTCTTTAGAACTGTCGGGAGTACCTTCACACAAACTGAGGCTGAAAGTAGGCGTTCCTGTCCTTTTAATGCGGAATTTAGATGCACCAAGACTGTGTAATGGCACACGGTTGCAAGTGACACACCTCGGTCGCAATATTGTAAAAGCAATCATTATGACTGGAATGGCAAAAGGAGAGAACGTTTTAATCCCCCGTATACCCATAATTCCGACAGATTTGCCATTCCAGTTTAAGAGATTACAGTTTCCGCTGAAAATCGCATTCGCTATGACGATAAATAAAGCTCAGGGGCAAACATTAAAAGTAGCCGGCATTAATTTAGAAAAGAGTTGTTTTTCTCACGGACAATTATACGTGGCTTGCTCACGTGTTTCAAGTCCACAGAATCTCCATGTGTTGGCCAGAGAGGGAAAAACAAAGAACATAGTTTACAAAAATGTACTACAGTAATAAGGCCTCTTATTTTTAGCTTCCTACATTATTATACTACTTACATTAAGTTAGTACTTCCTACGCAGACGATGTTACGGATGTCACACTGTCTAACATCGGGGGTTGGCAGGTAGGTAGTTAGTAGTATTTTAAACCGATTTACATTATTTACTTTTTATATTTACTAAGGAAACATTCGGAGCTATCCATTATGTAGCTTAGGTTGCTTTTGAACAAATTTTGATGTGAAGTTGAGGACTGGAACACGATAGTGGGACATTGTTGCAGGGGGACTTATAGCCGGGAGAAAACAAAAAAACTTATGCGGACGAAGTCGCGGGTAAAAGCTAGTTTTGAATATTTTAAGCTTACAGTTTTAGTAAATTTAGGACACTTTTAAAGACAATATTATGTGTTTACTATACTCTAATATTCAATATTCGAAATGAATATATTTGAACTTTATGCTTATTAATGCATTTTATTTATTTATAATATAATTTCTATGATATTTATAAATGTCTTTATATTGAATTTAATTATTATTTAATAATATTAATTATGAGTCGTCACAATATCAATGATGAAGTCGAGTCTTTGCTGAACAAAGTCTCGGATGAAGGGCGACTAAATCTAGTCCAGTTTAATTCTCAGAAGACACAAGTTTGCTCGTTTACCGCTAAAAAGAACCCCTTTGTCGTATCTCCTCAGTTTCAAGGCACTCTCTTCTCTTCTTGCCTTAGCCAGTAACGGATTCCTCGGAGTCGACGTATCGAGTGACGTGCAGTTTCGTGGTCACTTGGAAGAGAAGGCCAAATTGTCCTCTAAAAAGCTTGGCGTGCTCAGTAGAGCGGGACAGTATTTCATGCCGACACACCGCCTGCAACTTTACAAGGCGCAGATTCGGCCTCACATGGAATACTGTTCCCATCTCTGGGCAGGGTAGGTAGTTTGCAACAGTGGTAGAGCCACGCGGCAGCTTTTGCTGTCGCACGGATGGGCCGGCTCGAACCGGGGTGGTACCACGACCTCACAGAATACCAGCGTGAAGTAGAGGTTTACCTCTGCGTTTCGCTTGGTGAGTGCAGGTGGCCGGAGGCCCTTTTTACTGGAAATGAGGCATTCCATCTTAGTCCTCACGGGTGACAACGCATCTACATTTTGATTTATAATAGAGGATAAATGTAGATGTCTATGGGCCACAGCAACCACTTACCATCAGGTGGACTGTGTGCTCGTTTGTCGCTCTTATCCTATAAAAAAAAAAAAAAAAAAAAAGGGGCTCCCCAGTGCCAGCTCCTTCCACTTGACTGCATCCAGCGCAGAGCGTCTCGAATCGTCGACGACCGAGTCCTTTCCGATCGGCTCGATTCATTGGCACTGCGAAGAGATGTTGCATCCCTTTGCATTTTCTTTTGCATCTACCACGGGGAGTGCTCTGAGGAATTGTTCGGATTAATCCCAGCCGCCAAATTTCACGAACGCACATCGCGACAGAACTCCCGATACCATCCACACCATCTGGATGATTGGCGGTCCACCACTGTGCGATTTAGAAGATGTTTTCTTCCTCGCACGACTTCCTTGTGGAATAGATTACCATCAGCGATTTTGCCGGACCGATACGACTTAGGGACCTTCAAGAAAAGAGCGTACTCCTTTTTAAAAGGCCGGCAACGCATTTCCCCTGGTGTTGCAGTTGTTCATGGGCGGCTGTAGTCACTTACCATCAGGTGAGCCGCATGCTCGTTTGCCCCATCTCCTATAAAAAAAAACGTTGCTACCCGTTGCCCATCCAGATATTTAACGTCTAGCATCAACGAGATTTTCACCTTGCTCAAAGCACGTGAAGCCGTGGTTCGTGTGCCTGATCTCTCTCCGGTTGTGTCGATTACCATCCCATCGGATTATGAGGGTGAGACTGAGACACTGTTTCAATTAAAAAAACCTTGCGTGTAAAAAGTTTATAATAATTGAATATTGTTAGTAATTATTATTCGTGTACAGGTTTGTTCCGAGAGCAGTGCTAGTGAGTCTTCGTTGGAGTCATCCAGCGGTTATGGAAGTCAAGGTGCGTTCGCTGCCGAAGATCATGGACACCAGCATCAAATACAACATCCCGATGGTATTAAGTTTACTATTTAGTACATATGAAATGTATATGACTTTATATGCGTAGGGTAGTTCAAAAATGATTGTAAAAAACTGTATGCTATTTTTGTCGTGTGTATCTGTGCGTGTGTGTGCACGAAAGCCAGTTCTTAATTAACTTTTTGATTTGCCAATTAATTTCTTTTAGTTTACGATTTTATATAATTTTTGGTATTTTTTCAATTATTTAAAAATATTTTATAGTGCTCGAAATGCTTAGTTAATAGAAATTTGATTATTTTGCTTCATTTGTAGTTTTTTTTTAATGTGCTTTGCATGCGATTGTTTTGCGACATACGCACAGTAGATTCGGAGATCGTGACGTTGAGACGCGAATGTGACGCGTCAGTCGCAGCGGCTAGGGAGAGCTTCTCGATATCCCTCGGGAGCCTCGAGGAGGCCGTCAGGTCTCTGGACGAGGTCAACGAGACGCCGAATTTCGCGACCATCGGCAAGAAACCCGCCGTTCCTAAACGGCGGCCATTGTCCATGACAGGTAGGTGGTGTGCTTTGCGGTTTGTTTTGATGTGATGTATAGTCGAGCGACTTAACGGAATCCAATGGTAAGTACTAAATTTGAAGTTTATCTCAGAACGTGTAGTTCAGAAAGCTGTAAGAATATTCACTACCCTGCAGTTTATACGTGGTAGAGCCATGCTGCAGCTATATTGGTAGTATATTGGTAGTTGTAGCACGAATGGGTCGGATCGACCGGGGAAGGACCACGCTCTCACAGAATACCAGCGTAAAAAAGCAGCTTAACACTGCTGTGTTTCGTATGGTGAATGTAGACAACCGGATACCTTTTTTACTGGAAAAGAGGCATTCCAACTTAGTCCTCACGGGTGACAACGCATCTGCATTTTGATTCTGTATTGAGGATAAATGTAGATGTCTATGTGTCACAGCAACCACTTACCATCAGGTGGACTGTGTGCTCGTTTGTCATCCTATCCTATAGGAAAAAAAATAACAAAGCGCTGGGTACCAGCCAGTAACAAATAAAATTTTCAAAATTGTGGTTGTCAACCCGCCTGTGCCACGGTCGGCAACTACGGCAAATATGTCCCCTATGAGGTGATCTATGAGGAAGTACCAGTGAACTTTTGATATCACACCTCATCACATGGAAGTTTTCAATATTATCTTAAACTAAAGCCAGATAGCAGAAGGTTTTTTTCGACACCCTTTATTAGATCGTTCGCCTAAAGACATGAGGCAAAATTTATTTGCTAAATGAATATAACTGCATTTTGATTTAAACAGTGTTTGTCGTACAAATGGATTAGCTAATAAGGAAAAAAAACAGATAAAAGAGGTTCAACTTCGTTGACTTTCTACAATCGTTGACGCAAAGAGAAAACTATAAAAATTAATAGTAATGACCGAAATCTCCACGTTAAGTCACGCATCAACGTTGATTTCATTCATAAAGTTAAAAAGTTAAAGTTACAGCCTATATACGTCCCACTGCTGGGGGCTGCCTCTCATTTCTGAGGTGGTTTTAGGGCAAGGAAATGTCCGCCGCGCTGCCCCAATGCGTGTTGGCGAACTTCACATGTCCTTGAAATATTTTTTTTCTTATTTCTTAGACATGCAGGTTTCCTCACGATATTTTCCTTTCCTAAATCAGCCGCCGGCAACAAAATCATGGGTTTATACTTCCCAGGCACGTACTCCAAGATAGAAAAGGAGCCTCACCATCTAATGAAAGTTTCATGAAGTTTTTGAAAGAAAGAAATCTTTATTTGTCATCACACAGAAATAATTTGAAATTAAAAATTTTGTACAGCCGACTTCAATATAAGTTATTAAGAATAACTCAAAAACTATTGGTATGACGTTGATCAATGGGACCACACGAGAAGTACCAGCTTTCAAATAAAAAAATAATCATTGAAATCGGTTCACCCAGTCAAAAGTTATGAGGTAACGCACATAAAAAAAACATACAGTCGAATTGAATACCGTCTCCTTTTTGGAAGTTGGCAGAAAAATATCACGAGATAAATAAATAAAAAATATCCGAGACTTTGTGTGAAGTTAAATTAGGTCCTATTTCAGCCAACTGCTGCTGTATTAAATGAAAACAGCGTTGATTTTCAAATAGAGCCTAATATTGAATTTACGGACGGATACATTACCTAAAACTAAAAATTAAATAAAAATACATTCAGAGAAGTGAGTGGGGGAGAAATCAGCATTTCTGCATTTTGATTATTTATTATATATCGACATAGGTGTTTATTGACCACAGCATTCACTTACCATCAGGTGCACTGTGGACTTTGTCAACCTTACTTCTATAAAATAATGTTTGTACTTTCAGCGACAGTATATTCACGACGTGGCTCGTCCAGTTCCTTAGGAAAACCGCCGCCGCCGGTACGACGCTCTTCTTCCATTTCGCGACCTCAGAGACCTCCATATGTACAGGTGAGTGTACTACATACTTAAAGTAAGAGAAGGTAGGAGTTTTATTTTTTCTCTTTTAGTCCCATGTCATGTTGTTTTACATTAGTTGTAAGACGTTATTTAAGTTTTTCATAAGCATTTTTGTTCAGTTATTATTTTGTCTTTTACATAAACATCTAAAATTGAAGAGAATGAAACATATCATTCGAAAGGTACTCTGTCATCGAAATGAACAAAAAAAAATCACGTTTTCTTGCTACTGTTAAAGCAGGTAAAAAAGAGTGAACATACACTTGATTGTTTCGTACAAACGCTTTAACTAGAGAGGATCTAGTTAAAGCGACCCTTTCTATTCCATGGACGGGAAAGTATTACAAAAAAAAAAACGTTATGCCAACTAATACTTGTTGTGCATGCATTGTTTCCGTACAAACTCCACGACTTTTTCTGCTACCAGGGCGGCACCACTTAGGAATGAGGCGACATATTTGACAGATTTCATAGTGGGTGAATTCTTTTTATAACTGGCTTTACGGCTCTGGATTCTAGCCCTTCTGAGCCTGAAGTTACAATGTATAATTAATTCTTCATAGTACACTGCTTCACAATAAGTTGATGCGTCATATTGTGCAGCCCTTGGGAGATTTTGACAGCAACTTGAGCCAGTAGATAGCTGACAGTTGGCGATGCTATCGCAAGGGGCCTAAGAAGACAGACATCTTATCTTGAGAATTACATCACCATCAGAGCACTTGTTTCACCATTTCCACTAATAGTTCACATGTGTAGACATTTAATACACAATCATCACACCTCTTTTACATATCAAAATCCATTTCAAACCATTATTTAAATAATAATACAGGAGCAGCAAACCGCCGCCGGTCAAGTTCCCGCCAAAACTCCATAGAGGAGGAAGTTAAAAATGTAGAGATTAATTTTTTTTCTGAAATATTAGTTATATTTTGTATTGATTAGATTAGAAATTAATAAACCAAACTACGAATATTCCTAGAAGCGGAAGGATTTAAAAAAGTTAAATATAAAAAAAGAAGAATACAGCACTGAGACATTGTTTTGTGTATATGCATACACTAGAAATGGAAACACACACACCTTAGTCCCAACTAGTGACATCTGGTGGTCGTAAGATTGTTAGCTCTCATTAGTCGAATTTCGGTTTCTTCTGTTAAGGGGCGTATTACAAAAAATCGCGAAATTACAAGGTTTCCTCTTTGAAATTTTATGTTTATCGTTCATTGCTTGAAATAACAATTACTTGGTAAAAATAGTTCGTTTTCTCTCCTCAAATAAGCTCGGAATGGATTTTAGATAACTTATTTATTTAATCAGTAATAATCATTCTCCCAAAGCATGTTTAGGCAAAAACTCTCGAAGACATGATTTGGGAGCTCTAATTTGTAGATTCTATTGAATATCGACCATCAAAAAAAATATTTTTATCTCCCAAATATCCTACACTTTAATAATAATGGAATACATTTTCGTTATATGCTTTTCAAGCTAGGAAAAAAAAATCGACATAATTCAAAAAACGACCAAAAAAGCTTCGATACAAGCCCCTATATTTCCGAAGTTCTACATCATTTAGAAGTAAAATTTATACCAAAATAATTATCAACATTTGCTTACACTATGCTATTATTTTTACTTTTTAAATCGTTACTATTATATTTTAATTAATTAAATAAAAGTACTATATATTTCACTGTGCCGGCCATCTGCGATCATTAACGCGCGAGCGCTTGCCGAGGGTGGACCTGCGTCAGTTTATTTCGGGCGCTGCATCGTTTCGATACTACCGTAGTGTGCGTCGATTGCTATCGTAGTGTGCGTCGATTGCTATCGTAGTGTGCGTCGATTACCTGCATACTAGAAAATCGTCAACTACGACCGCAATTTTTGATCGATCGGTTTAAAACTATTTTATATAGTTATAATTTAGATTACGTGTCTTCAAAAATGTGGTCTATTCATTGACTTAGATCATTGTTATTTGAGGGCTTCACCTAATGGTTTATACAGCAACGGTCTTATTGAAGTTAAATGTCCTATTTCAGCTTTCGGAATAGATTTTGATACGGCCTTTCGACAAAAAAAGTTAAAGGTTATAAATTCAGTGATTCAAGTGTAACATTAAATCAAAATAATGACTGGTTTTACCAAATCGAAGTCCAGCTTCATTTAGCAAATAAAAATGTCTGAATACTTGCCATAATATGTATTGGCCCAGATTAATGCATTAAAAGTACTAAAAATTTACAAATACGACCAATTTTAGATTTTCAATATGTTACCCAATCTATTCTAATTCTTTTACGGTTACCGCTATACGACTATGGAATTCTCTCCCCTTACATATTAAAGAATCTAAATCTCTTCCTATATTTAAAAATAAATTAAAACTTTATTACCTTTCCTCTTAAGTTACTACCTGTCGTCATTCACTTCTTTTTCTTTCTTTTTTTCCTTTAATCTCGTATGTTCTTCTATTTATCTTTCTATATTATATTCTGTGCACCCCTTCCGCTATCTTTTAAAAATAGTATCCCCTGCTCTAAGGTTGCCTGGAAGAGATCGCTGTTTTAGCGATAAGGCCGCCTGTTGTACCAATGTCCCTTTACTATATAAATACTGTAATATGTTTCTTGGTGTACAATAAAGTATATTTTACTTTTACTTTACTTTACCCAAGTTACAAGCTTTTTATGAAAAGTGTGTACTGCCTGAAATTATCGAATCGAGAAAAGTTCGGTCAATGCCGTCGCAGCAAATATTTTTCTTATAAAAAATATAGTAATTGACTGTAAGTACCGATTAAAAAAAATATTAGTTACATTTGGTTGTTATATTTATTAAAACAGGTTGCAACCGTTTATTCATTTATACCACTATTCTACCGGTAGTAGACATAATCGATTATTAACATTCGATTACAGCGTAACAATTAAAATATTTATGTGTACTTATTTTGACACTAAATTTCATAAATAATGAATAATATATCAAAATGGTACATAATAATAAATTATATAATTATATAATAATAAATTAATAAGATAACATTAAAATGACACACCAAAAAATATTCCATCCACTGAAGTCCATCCTAAGAAAACTTTGTATTATGGAAGATCAAGATCGTTTAGTCGCCATACTCACAGTATTATAGTGCGAGCGAGTGAATAGATATGAAAGAAAGTATCGGTCGCGTAACTTGCCGCCCGCACGGTGCGTAAAATACCTAAATTTGCGAAACGCCGAAATGTAAGAGGGCTCTTAAGCCGATGAAAAATAAACAGATTTTTATATCTAACATTGTTGTTATTTGTTTCAGAGCAACATGGCGAGTCCCCAGATGAATATCACCGACGCGGACAATTTGCCACCACCGCCGGCTTTCTTGTTGCAGCCCGATAACGAATTGAATACGGGTATGAGTTTAATTCATTATTTTATTTATAACTAGTTATTCACCCCGGCTTCGCACGGGTGATTTCTAGTTTTCGACAACAGCGCCATCTACGGGGCTACTCAAATACACAAGTGATGATCTTTCATACATGTGACAATTGATTTTTATTTATATAGGTGTTAATTTTAATCGACTTGCTAATTTAAGCTGTGGCAGGGCTATCATCGAGCCACAACAATCGAAGCCTAAATCACGCTATTGAAGTTTTTGTAATAAAGTTTTAAATGTGTTTATATAAATATTAAAGCTGTGTACCACTTGACAGATCGTTTAACTCTACCTCGCCCGATGTGAGAACTCCCCTTTCAGTTCCATTGACGTAACAGTCACCGGTACTATTCACAGCCTGTGAAAATTCCAATGCTGAACGTATTTCTTCCATAGATTGCCTCATAGGGGACAAATTTGCCAAGCTTCGCAGTAGTAGGTATTATTAGAAAGACGCTGCTGCCCAGTTTTTGGCTTGTTTCCATCTGTTTAGCTAACCTTTAAACTTAAAAACTGTTTTTTACAAGTTTAATTGCCTTGTGGTGCGGTATGAGAATCCACTACCTTATATCATTCCTGTTTTGTAGGAAGCGACAGAGGGAAACGGAAAAAGGTGATGGGAAGCAGCATCTTCCCGATAACAGCACAAAGTAACAAAACTGCGGCTGCCAACTCGCCTGCTAATTGTGGCATCTAGGACCAACATTTTATTTATTTAAAACTATAAACACGCTACCCCCTCTAAGTCAATCTATATGCGAGACCTTTGCTTAGCTGTGGACTTGTGATGGGCTACTATGAATGAATATATGAATAGAAATATAATAGAAGAATAGACCGTCCGTCACAGTCTATCAAATGTCCACTGCTGTACATAAGCTTCCTCATAAGGAGGATTTTGCCATAGTTGCCACGCTTGGTAGGAGGGATGGCAACCGCAGCATTCTTATACTTTTTTTTAATCGTTGTTAAGAGCTTCGCCTTTTACAACACTGACGGGACGATATGGGGTAGTCGATATTCTAACACCACCACTACACGGTCATAGAGGAGTAGAAGAATAGGAATAATTTAATAATTTGTTCCCAGCTCACCCCGGTATAAACGTGGCCGAAACCGTGAAGCAACTAACCGAATTGAAACATATGCCCGCATCGCCGGGATTGGTGCGACGCACTGTTCAGAACCAAAATCAGAACCTAACCGTCAACGCGAATCAAACTCAGAACCAGAACCAGAACCAGTCTCCGTCCCTGACCACGTTCCAACAGGCCAAGAGTAATATAAATGCCAGCTTAAGCGGAAACTTGAATCCGATATACGGACAGACGGGGCATCGTATAATGGCGTACGTGGAGAATTCTGTATATGTGAGGAAAAGCAGCCTCAATGTGTCCAGTTCGGATCTTTTCAGGGACGGGAATACTGGTGAGTTAACTTTTGACTTTTTTCTTCATTTTCACTAACCCTCAAAAGTCCATTGATTATGGACCTCTACATTTTTTTAACTTAATATATACAACCCAGTGCTTAATCTGTTTGTTTGTCTGTTTGTTCCGGCTGATCTCTGAAACGGTTAGACCGATTTTGACTTTACTTTCACTGGCAGATAGCTAACGTTATAAAGAGTAACGTAGGCTACTTATATTTTAGGAAAAGAATTGGGATTCTACGTAAAAAAATTAAAAGCTGTAAAATCCAATCGTAATAAATTCCACGCGGTCGAAGTCGCGGGGAACAGCTAGCGTAGAGTAATCGTGTAGGGGCGGTGTAAGAATATCCACTACCCTATATCATCCCATGGGTGTCGTAAGAGGCAACGTAGGGAAACTGAAACAGTAGAGATGTGACAACTCGCTGCCTACAAAACCACCTGCCAAACGTGGCAACTATGGCAAAATCTTCCCTATGCGGCATTTTATGGAGGAGGCCTATGTTCAGCAGTGGATTTTTATAGGCTGTAATGGCGATAGATGGTGAGTGTAAAATAAAATAATCCAGTTTTTTTCACATTTAGGAAACATTTACGGCGAAGGAAAGGGATCGCCACATGGATCCAGTCCCTCTACACCGAGCTACGGTGAAAACAACTCATTCTCCAGCTTCGGACCCAGGGTTACCAACGATTCTCATTATGGTCAAACTGGTAAGATTTTTATTTAGTGGCTGATGCGTTTTGTGTGTAACATTAAATCTCATTTAATTTACTTGCGATTCTTGTCATTTAGTGGAATTTCGTCATCACTGACTATAGGATCGACATGTATTTGTATTGTTTGACTGTTATTGTTTATTTATTTATGTACTAACGATCTACGTTAACTATCTCACATAGTATATGTTTATTAATGTGGCGTAATTTAGATTTAAGTTAATCAAAGACCATTAATTATATTACTTATTTCCTGTTTCAAAAAAAAAAAATAGAGACAGTCATAAGGACTGCCGACAGAAATGAAAGCTCAATACGTCACGAGCATGTCGAGGTCATCAGTGACGGGAACCCATAAGTTTTAAAAATCGTTCAACGCGGCCAAAGAAGTTTTCACTTTAATTTTTTTTTAATTTCTCCAATAATATATAGCCCAAATTCCTCCTGGAATTGCTCTTTATCTGTTTGTACAGTTTCATCACAATTGATTCAGCCGTTCCGAAGAGTAGCCCGTAAAGACAGACAGACTGACAAAATATTTTATGTCATATCAATGGCATGCATAGAAGTCAGTTATTTCAATTTTATTTATTTGTATAGATATAGAAGAGTACGATGTGTAGGTATCAAAACGTTACCGCACCTCCTGCAATCGTCCAGCGTATTAGTACTAAAGCGGGGAGTATTTAGGACAAACAATTTATGTCCAACCGTGCAAATGTCTTAGCGGACATTGATCGGAACGTCTCCGTGGTAAGAGAGATTTCTCTAGAGAGTCTATAATAGAATAGAATAGAATGAAACTACTTTTACGGATTCTATCGCGTTTAATTAACTTATTTTTTTTTATTGATTACCGACGTTTTGGGTACTTTACAGCACTCATGGTCACGGGGGACAGGTAATTGACGTTCCGATGTCAGAGTTAACCCGGAGTACCTTTAGCTTTTTTAATTATTAATTTTGGTCCGATGTACGTAAAATGAACTTACTGTGTCTTGCAGTGGTATGCTTGGAGTTAGTTTTAATTTTATTAATTACAGGATCCCAAGCAGGTGGTAGTACCCAGCCTCCTTCTCTATTGAAACTAGGATGTTTTTTTAATTTCAATAGCCGTACGTATCATCCTTGGCAGGAATCGATGTTCTTTCGCGAGAATTTGTGGTTTATCAAATCTAATGAAATGGCGGGGGCCGTCTAGAATATGATCACACAAACACAAACTGTAGAATAGAATAGAATATTTTTTTATTCAAAATAGATTACAAGTGATTGTTATTGAAAGTTGTGTAAATGAAATAATACACTCGGAAATTATCTACTGGAAATAGTATTTTGGCAAAATATTTGTCCTATACTCACTACTCTGGACAGGTAGTTTGGTTGGGCACAGGTGCCAGAGTCACCTACATCCATCAACCTTCTCCATCTCTTATCAGATCGTTATTCCATCATGTGGATCTTGCACTGACGTTATAATCACCACTAATGCAACCTAATCTATACTAAACGCACGTTTACACGACTCATCTATCATCATTCCATCATTTCCATACGCGGCAGGCTTCAAGCTTCAGCAGGAGAAGAAATATACGCAGAACAACAGCATCTATGCACAGCCGGCTCAGCTGGGCGGCATCACGCTGAGTCCCTTGGCGTTGCGGCGATCGCTGGCGGCCAGGTCTCATAGTGCCGACAGGCATTCCGAACGTGAGTACCTTGCCCAGCAGTGGCCTTACTGATAAATGCGTTTTCAAAGGCGGTTTTATTTGATATTTTATATAAAACATTGTTAAACTCTTGTTACTATTAATTTTCCTAGAGTTATACGTACTACGTGTTAAAGAAGCCTTTCTAAACAAAAAATGTGTACTACTCTATGTCTTCGCGCATGCGCAGGAGATAGTAAAGTCGCGCATGCGCAGTTGATTTAAACGCGTTGTGCCTGCGCGGTCAGTTTATATAAAGAAATATATTTTTTCATTACTTTTTCTTTTGTAATATTACGATATTATTACTTATTTATTCACTTGAACAACACATAATTTTACTTACTTGGCTACTGAATTGTTATTTACGTCCAGGTTTAAACTTTAATTTGAAATCTTGTATTATTAGCGCCGCTCCACACTGCATGAATATTGAAACCACAGACTAACTAGTAGATCGAAACCACACTAAATGACACACTGTACGGATTGCAGTACAGTTCAGTTGAACATAGTGTATGTTCGGAATGTGCAATCTAGTACGTAGTACATATATATCGATGACCAACACCAATTTTACAGGACTGATACGACTTTGAAAAAAATCGGTTGTCTGTAAAGTCGGTTTACTGACGATAGTTAAACGTGACAACGTCATAAGAAATATTTAATATCGAAAGAATTATTACGTTTATCGCCGCAATTATCATTGCTATAAACAATTGACACCACATTCACTTTTCACTGCACGTCATACTTGACGAAAACATGTAAATGTATTATTGTATAGCAGTTGTCCATGCGGACATGTCAAACGCGGAGGCCGATTGTGCGTCTTTGTCGCTCGTTTCGCACTCTCGCTTGCACTTTAAATGGAACGCCTCAGAGCGAGGTAACGCCGCATGAGTCATGTTTTTTTCGTGCGTGCAGCCAGCTTCATCGATTTATAAGACGTTGTCACGTTAAAAAGGCCTACTCTTTTTTAAAAGGCCGGCAACGCATCTGCAATTATCTCGGTGTTGCAGTTGTTCATGGGCGGCGGTAGTTATTTACCATTAGGTGAGTCGCATGCTCGTGTGCCCCCTCTCATATAAAAGAGTACCTTACCGTGAGTAAGTAAGTGACGGCTCCGTGACGCAGTGGCTTAGCAATGAGTTCCAGCGCTTGGGGCTGCGGGTTCGAATCCCGCGCGCAACAAGTATTTGTATGGCCTACAAATAATTGTTCCGTGTCTGGATGTTTGTCCTTGTGCAATTTATGTTTGTAAACTGCCTCCACGATACAGGAGAAAATTCTAGTGTGGGGGTAACGTTTTAAAAAAAAAGAAAAGAAAAAGTAAGTACCGTACCTTACAGTACGTGAGATAACTGACGAATGCGTTTTTGAAGGCAACTTTATTTGATATTTTGTTTAAAAGAATGGTACCTTTTGGTAATATTATTATGTATGATTATGGTCATTGCCAAAGGTCATAGCGGTTTGGTATCAGTAGGTTATTCAATATTTCGTTTTTTTAAAATATTGTATTGCCATTGTTGCTAGGCTTGGCACGCATGTTGGCAACAGCATTTTTGAGTTGTTATCAGGAAAAAGATGCTGCCCATCTACTATTTTAGTTTTCCTGCGTCGCCTCTTACGTCACCCTCGGGACAATACGGGTCAGTGCATTCTTGTACGTCGATGTGTAATGTTAAATCTTAATAATATTGTTACTAATGGGCATGAGCCGTGGTAGCTCAGATGGTTAGCGCTCGCTGTAAGCTTTACAGTACTCGAGCAACCCGGGTTCGATCCCCGCTGGCACCAATGAAATTGTTAATTGCAATTTTAAGTGCTGATTTACCACGTGCTCGGCGGTGAAGGAAAACATCGTGAGGAAACCTGCATGTCTGAGAAATAAGAAAAAAAAATATTTCGAAGACATGTGAAGTTCGCCAACATCACGGTGGACATTTACTTGCCCTAAACCCCACTCAGAAATGAGAGGAGGCCTGTGCCCAGCAGTGGGACGTAAATAGGCTTCAGCTTTATATGGGCATAATGGTCATTGCCAAAGGTCATAGCGATTTGGTGTAGATAGGTTTATATTACAGTGTAGTGACTGTGTAAGAATATCCACTACTTCATATCGTCCCGCGGGTGTTGTTAAAGACGACAGAGAGAAACAACGCAAGAGCTGGGCAGCAGCGTTTTCCAAATAACAACTAAACATTTAAAACTGTGGTTGCTAACCGGCCTGTCAAGCATAGTAACTCTAAATAACATATTTTGCTAGACTGAAACGGATATATTCTTCTTTTTCTTTATTGTCAGCGCTTAAAAGTCTACAACTGGAGAAAGACCTCCTCCGATGTAAGGAAGACTTGCCATAAATGCCACACTTGGCATGCGAATTAGCGATCTCATCTTTAGAGGAGACTGATACTGATTCCCTTCGTCGGGTTTTTTGACGCTAATGAAATGGTTACACGTACAGCTATCATAAGCTATGAGATATTTTTGGCATTCCCTATCCCTATAGTCGTCTCTTACAACACCCACTGCTATGAAACTATCAAACCTTATTGTAAACATACTAAAACAGTAAAAGAAAAATGAAAGAGAGATAGATAGATAGGTAGAGATATTGGCAGAGAAAGCGAGATATTGAGCGATAAAGAGAAGAGAGATTGATAGGGAGAGGGAGAGAGAGAGAAAGAGAAAGAGAAAGAGAAAGAGAAAGAGAAAAAGAGAATGACAGAAGATTGTGAGAGTGAAAGAGAGAGATAAACAAAAAGAGAGAAAAATAGGTAAAAACAATATTAGAATAAAGATATTCTAATATTGTTTATAGCATAATTTGATCCACAAATATAAATAAACGTCGGATCTGACACAGCTTTTATCACCTCTTCTTAAATTAAATTGTAATTAAAATTTATGGTAGTTCGAAGAATAAGAACACTTATCAATGATTAAAATATAGAGTAAACATTTTATAATAGTTTAAATAATAATAAAAATATGTAATTATTGATTGCAGAAGGCGGACTGATTGCTACTCTCAGTGCAAAACTTGCTCCACAACTGTCGCCGCGAACCTCGAGACGAGTGATTTCGACAATTACGTCCGCTGATACCACGCCTAAAGGAAAAGGTAAGATATACATGGTGATGATTGATTGATTGATTGATTGATGAATTCCCCCACCCCCATCCCCCTTAACATTGTAGTGGAATCAAATAAAAAAACACCCGAGGAGGGTACCAGCGCCCTTGGTGATGGAGTATCCCTCGGTGATCATCCAGGCCCAAGCTACCCTGCTCTTTCTGAGCGTGGGTGCTCAGGCTGCCATGTGGGAAGGGGGGGGGGGGGGGGCAAACTTCCCCTTGCAACTAAAATTGCTCGGGGCACTCGGAGCAATAAAACCAAGGCGACCTCTGTTACGCTATCCGTAAATTTTGCAACATCAGGGGACTTCATTCCAACCTTAACGCTGTCCACTACTATCTGGAGACGGCGCTCTTTTTAATCGAGACTCAGGTGTCCTCTCCGACTGATACTTCTAGAATAGAATAGAATAGAATAGAATAGAATAGATTAGAGATAGATAGAATAGATTCTATTCTATTCTATTCTATTTTTAATCGAGACTCAGGTGTCCTCTCCGACTGATACTTCATATCTCTCCTGCCCGGGGTACAAATTGTGCTTGTGAACACTCCTTTGTGCCCTGGGCTGGAGTTTGCGTATACGTCAGAGAGGACATCTGTTTTCGACACCTAGGCAGTCTTTAAGGCACAGACCTGTCTATCTTTTGGCTACGCGTAGTCAGCGACGACCGTCCCCGCGTTTACGGGTGCCTCTATAGGTCCCATAGCGGTAGTGCCGAAATAGATCGACTCATCGACCATGTCCAAATGGTTACAGATTCCTTGCTACAGCAGATCCCATTCGCAGAGATCGTGATCCTTGGCGATTTTAACGCTCATACGCCGAATGGCTCGGTTCACGTTCAATCGATCATGAGGGGAGATCTGTTTATGACTTTGCCTTGGCATATGGTCTTACACAGCTGGTTACTTCGCCTACGCGGATTCCAGGTGTGGAGGATCATGCACCTTCCCTGTTGGACCTTCTCCTGACCTCTCATCCGGACGGCTATCAGGTTTCAGTCGACGCTCCTTTAGGCTCGTCGGACCATTGTCTTGTCCGGAGTGTGGTGCAACTTACGCTAACATCGCGATTGCATTCTGCAGGCTGCCCCCATATTTGGCAATATATCGATTCGATCGTCGATTGGTGATCTTCTGGATAAAGCGGTTCGGATCGTGGACGACCGAGTTCTTTCTGATTGGCTCGATTCACTGGCGTTGCGTAAGGATATTGCATCTTTTTGAATTTTCTTTCACATCTACCACGTGGAGTGCTCTGATGAATTGTTCGGATTGATTTCAGCCGCCAAATTTCACGAACGCACATCGCGTCAAAATTCACGATATCGTCCTCACCATCTGAATGCTTAGCGGTCCACCACTGTGTGTTTTACTAGGAGTTTTTTCTTCGTACAACTTCTCTGGGGAATTGTTCCCCACCGGCGATTTTTCCGGACCGATACGATATAGGGTCCTTCCTACAAGAAAAGAGCCTACTCCTTTCTAAAAGGCCGGCAACGCACCTGCAATTCCCCTGATGTTGCGTTTGTTCATGGGCGGTGGTAGTGACATACCATCAGGCCAGCCGCATGCTTGTTTGCCCCCACTTCTATAAAAAAATGATGGCACAACCTGAAGTCAAAGACAAAGTCACAAATGATGGGTAAGAATTTAAGATGTGTGTCTCGTTTTATTTCCTAGGCAACCTACCTTCAGCCGTACAGCCAGCTTTCCTCGACAAGCTTTCGGCGACCATACAGCAACAGCGACGGCAACTGGACTCTTCAAGAGCCAACACTGTCAGGGAATTGATAAATGCCCATGCTCAGGTATATTTTATGTTAATATGTAATTAATTTAAAACTATGATTTACGAGGCATACCATCTTGGTCCTCAAGGGTAACAAGAGATGTAGACAACAGACATAGATGTCTATGTGCCAGAGCATCCACTTAAAATGAGGTGGACTGTGAGCTTGTTTGTGGCGGCGCTGTCGTCGCGCCACAAGCGAAACACATCGAAGCCTAAATCGCGCTAACAAAGTTCCGAAGTTAAAGCAGCATATATAGAACAACTCCGAACTGTCAATCGGAGCGTTGGCCGCTCCCCGGGCAGAACACTTTGCCCGGCGGGAGATCCCTCCTTTTCTTTCTAGCGATGGGTAACTAGCCAAAATTGCAATAACCTAGCTAGCCAGTTATTTGTGGTGGAATAGCCAGCTAGATAACCAGCTATTTAGCTATTTGGCTATTAGGATAAATGACTCACTAACCAACCGATAGTTGATACCGTTAGCGTGCCACTGTAGTGTAGCTAGGCTAGGAATTCAATGCTCAACTGCCCTGTGAATTACGTTCGAATCTCGCCGCGGAACTTATATTTAGATAAATAAAAAATAATGACTTTCGTTTTTATTTTCTTATTAATTTTATATTTTCTTGAAAAGAAATGAATTTCCCTCATAACTATGTCGTACATATTATTAAATTAAATTATTAAAAACTGTCGAAATATCATATCCATCTATATTTTAAAGTGCCATCTATATCTATAAGTGAAGAAACTGCTGTAGTATCAGATTTAATTATGTTATACAACATTCAACAGTACAAGCAGGGGCGTAGCTACCGCCGTATCAGCCGTATCAATGATACGGGGCCCCCGGGCTACAGGGGCCCCGAACGTGTGTAACCAAAAATTCCAAGGACTTCTACGGGACAGGAAAGGCTATCACTATTATCTATAGAAACAAAGATTAAAAAAAACTGAAACGTCTTCAGCTATGAATGCCGCCGAATCGTCTTCAGCTATGTTAGTATTGTTTGGCTAGGTTAGTTCCTAGAAGTATTAATTGTAATTAATAACTTATAATCAATAAATAATAATTTTAATTCAATTCAAGTGTTTTTGTCCCTTTTATGAAATCTTTACTCTTCATTTATTTATTTATTCGTATGGCATTCTTAAAATCGTTCACAATAAATTAAAATTAAAATCAAAATTATAAAGTTATTCTATCTTTCAATTGCTGAATCCATGGGATAGCGTCGTTATCGAGAGAGAACAGGTCTGTTGGGCAGCTGTGGTACCTTGTGAGTGGCTGAGTGGGCAGTCTCTAGCTATATGCTCAACATCCTGGACAGCACCTCCCCACTCTCACACTCATACACCCTCTTGATTCCCTCCACCCGCACATGGACATGAAGGCATTGCTTCGCCCGCATCCGGTTCGTACCCTATTCAGTTGGCACCATTCCCTTCTTGGGAGCGCAAAACCAGCAGGTTTAAGTGTAGGGTTGATGGTAACTCCCATGCTATCAGGGGGTTTTGCGTTCCATTCCTGCAACCACTCAGCAGATGTGTTAAATCCGCCGGACACGAGTTCACATGCGGTCTGGTATGGTGGGTTATGTTACTTCAGAGGGTGGGGTGGCGAAACAGTAAACTCCGCGTGAGCTGGCAGGTTGGAATTTCCGTAGATCTTCTGGGACTCTCGTAGTAGTATTTGTTGTCTTCTCAAATGGGGTAGGCTTATATGGCTTAGCACGGGGAGCCACTGGAGGAGGGTACATTTTAAGGTTCCAGATATGCATCTCATGATCTGGTTCAGCTGGGTGTCCACATGCAGCACATGTGCACTATTTGACTATACTGGTGCACAGTACTCTGCTGTTGAGTACACCAAACTGAGACCGGTTGTACGCAGTACATCGGCGCTAGCCCCCCAAGTGGTGCCCGCTAGCCTGTGCAAGATGTTGTTTCTGGTCTGGAGCTTTTTGGATAATTTGTCCATGTGCGGAGCGTACGTGAGACTCCGATTAAGAGTCACGCCCAGGTATCTCGGAGTGGGGTTGTAGTACAACATGGCTCCAGCAAACTCAACAGTGGGCTCGTATTTTGTCATTTGGTTAGTCAAGTGAAACGCAGTTACTTCAATTTTGGCAGTGTTTGGTACTAGTCTCCATTTCCTAAAGTATTTGTCTAGTATGCTTAAATCCTCGTTAAGGATACCTTCAGATGGTTTGAAGGTTTCGTGTTGGGAAGCTAGTGCTGCAGCATACATAAATTTACGACTCTGCGTTTCAGGTATATCATGTAAGTAAAGATTGAAGAGCAGTGGTGCTAAAAGTGAACCCTGCGGTAAAGGAAAGCCGTGAACTCACGGTTGCTATGCATGCTATTTAACAGCCCCACCATTTTTGCCACCAAACTGTGTTGTGTGCCGCTGTCAGGTCTATTAAAACAGCAACCGTCTTTAGTTTCTTTTGAAACCCTGCTTCAATGTGGGTTGTGAGGGACAACACCTGTCAGGACAGTTGCGGCCACAACGGAAGCCAGCTTGTTCCACTGGAACCACCTTATCAATGAGAGGCATAATGCAGTTGTAGATTAGTCTCTTCAGAAGTTTGTAGACAGAGCTGAGAAGGCCGATAGGATATTAGCTCTTAGGATTGTCTGCAGGTTTTTGGGGTTTCAGCATAGCAATAATCTTCGATCTATTGAAGTCGCGAGGCAATTTGTTACGTTACAGGATATCAGCCATTTCCTGCATTTCGGGCCCAGGTGCTTTAGAAACTCATTGTAGACTCCATCGAAACCAGCAGCTTTATTAGAGGGCAATAGTTTCAAGTCGCGATCGCTTTCATCTTGGGAGAATTCTCGTGACAGATGGTAGTCAATTGGCAGCAACGCCTTGAGCTGTTAAGTGCACTGTCGTGTCGCCTGGGTATCATCTTTCCTGCCTTTAAGTCGGGACACCTCAACTATTCTGTTTGCAACCGCGTTGGCTAGTGGAGCAGATCCGCCACGGGAGTTTGCTTTTCTGCTGGAAGTCTTAAAATCCATTGACTCTACGGTATTGAGCCACCTATTTTGACGCCCTTCATCGAGAGATTTCAGAAGGTCATCACCTATTTCATAGTTACTCGTGCACGTGTACTCATCAAATAGTTTTCAGCAAGGGATTTATCCCTTGCGGTAGCCTCGGAGAATGCTCTTTTTTGCTGTTGCTATGATAAGTTTAGTGAATCTCTTGTAGTTTTCGGCACAGGGAGATATCCATCTGATAGCAGTATCCATGTCAGCGCTGAATTTGGACCAGTCTGCTTTGTGGAAATTCCATCGAGGCAAAGGCACGGAGTTTGTTAAGGGGATCTTAATACCAACCTCCACAAGCACCGGTCGGTGCTGGCTGTTCGGAATGTCTGAGAGAATTCTTCTTGTGGTTTGTAATGGGGTTCAATTGATTTCACAGGTAGTAAACGTTAAGTCTCGATTATAATCTCGTTTCCATCTTGCTGACCCAAACGATCCTCTATCCTTGGCATTAAATACCAGGTGTAGGTTGTTGTTCTCCAACTATTACACGAGGTGTTTGCATCATTTTTGTTATATCGCCAGGTCGTGTGATGACTATTGAAGTTGCCGGCATATAGGCATGGGTGTGGGAAAGCGGGTAGGTTGGTAGTCCATGAAGAATTCGGTGGTTTGTACTTTGTATACGTTTACAATGGTAAGGTTATTGATCTTTATTGCAGAGGAAAATACACCCGGACCCCAAGGCAAGTCTCCGCAGCGACATGTTTAATATCGTCTTTAACATAAGTGGCCATGCCATATTGCGCGTGGTTAATTGTATGAGCAAGGTAGTATCCCGGGATAGCACCACGTTTATATAGATCCTGTTCATCTCTAGCGTGAGTTTCTTGTAAAAGGAGTATGTCTATGTCATTTTCTAAAAGAATCTTACTACTTCGCATTTAGCTTGACTAATACTTTCTATATTAGGTTGGTAGATTCGGGTAATAGGTCCAATATCTCTAGTCCGGTGGCTCTTCGAGGAGAGCTGATCACATTGAGGCATTTCAAGTGGGTAATGAAATGATGAAATGTACATGACTAGTAGTAGCAGTAGGGCTACGATGGCTATCCGAGTACAGAACCAGAGTACGAAACCTATCCAATTGCAGAGAGGTGTAAGACAGGGTGACGTTATATCCCCGAAATTCTTCACCGCTGCATTTTAAGACGTTTTCAAGCTTCTGGACTGGAAAGGATACGGTATTAACATCAATGTACTCTTAGTAAAATTTTTGAAAAAATTATTTTGGATCAATTGTTAATTTTTTTTAATACAAATAAATTACTTCATAAAAACCAATTTGGATTTACAAGGGGTCGCTCGACGTCTGACGCCGGCGTTGAGCTTATGAAATATATTTTTAATGCCTGGGAGAATTCACAGATGCCTTAGGTGTTTTCTGTGATCTTTCCAAGGCTTTCGATTGTGTTCATCATGAAACATTAATCAGGAAACTACAACATTACGGTGTAAAAAATTTGGCGCTTAGACTTATTACTTCATATTTAAGTAACAGAACTCAAAAAGTCGTGATAAATGGTAAAGGTTCCTCCGGATCGGTAGAATCAATGGACGTTCCTCAGGGCTCGATTCTTGGCCCATTCCTGTTTTTAATCTATATTAATGACTTACCTTATCTTGTAGGGGACAATCACGATATAGTATTATTTGCTGACGATACCTCTTTAATTTTCAAACTCAAACGGCAGTTAATTAATTATGACGAAGTAAATAATGCTCTATCGAAATTAGTACATTGGTTTAACGCCAACAAAATGCTCTTGAACGGCAATAAGACAAAGTGTATAAAATTTACAATACCTAATGTAAAACATTCGAATACCAATGTGCTATTAAATGGGGAGGAGTTGAGTCTTGTGGATACCACTGTTTTTCTCGGTATTACTATTGACGCGAAACTTCAATGGGGCCCCCATATATCTAAATTAGCAAGCAGACTTAGTTCTGCAGCATATGCTGTAAGAAAGATTAGAAGTCTCACAGATGTTGAGACAGCTAGATTAGTGTATTTTAGTTACTTTCATAGCGTAATGTCTTATGGAATTTTGCTATGGGGTAATGCGACTGATATTGAAGCTATATTTGTTTTGCAAAAGAGAGCCGTTCGGGCGATTTATAACCTAAATTGTAAAGAGTCCCTCAGACAAAAATTTAAAGAAATAAACATATTATTAACTTTGGCATCGCAATATATTTATGAAAATCTAATGTATGTACATAAAAACATAAATAGCTTTAATAAGAATAAGGATGTGCATTCTTTAAACACTAGGAACAATCATAAGCTTGTAATACCAGTTACTAGACTCCACAGAATCAGTAATTCATTTATGGGGCAATGTATACGCTTTTACAACAAAATCCCAGAACATATTCAAAGTTTATCAATAAACAAGTTTAAAAGTTTTATTAAAGAAAAACTGTACAAAAAGGGTTATTATAATATCAAGGAATACATGAATGAAAATAACCCCTGGGAATAAGGTGAGCGCCACCATGCTGGTTCTATTAAAAATCATTTAAAAATTGTATAAATGAAATTATTGTTAAGTGAAATATGTTTGAAAAAAAAGTCCCGCTGGGTTTCTTGCTGGTTCTTCCCAGGACAGAGGTATTTTCCGAACCAGTGGTAAATAAAAAATGACTTTCAATAAGAATTATGTAATAATCAATATTGAATAAAAAATTATTCTAATGGCGAGTACATCACTCACTTTCGATTTGCCGACGAAATAGTTTATAACATTATGGCAGAATCGCTGGAGTAACTAAGCACCATGCTCAATGACCTCAATAGTGTCTGCCAACGGAAAGGTCTTAAGATGAACATGGACAAAACAAAGATCATATTTAATGTCCATGTCACGCCTATGCCGGTAGTTGTTGGGAGCACTAAGCTCGAAGTTGGTGACGAGTATGTTTACCTGGGACAAATAGTCCGACTTTTAGGTGTCTCGTTAGACATACCTCAAAACCTGAAAACGAAATTGTACAACCAGGCTGTAATGATGATGATGATGATGATGAATGATGATGAATGAAATGATACAATATTCTTTGAACGACTGTGATAGTATTGTGAGTTTGCAAGATTATAGCGCAACAGTACAGCAACCAGTAGTTTGTTGTTCGCTTAGCGCCACCCAGGGGGCACGTGCAGGGCGTGAACACTTTCATCCCCCTACTCTTCATTGGGGCCCCCCAACAAATTTTGATACGGGGCCCATCTAAGGCACGCTACGCCACTGAGTACAAGTAAATTAAAAGTCCAAAAACTAAAGTTTTTAAATGTCAATATGGACAAAGAACGTTTTAATTGGACGTAAACCATTATCATATAAACTTTTATATTCATTAAAAAAAGTGTATAAATAAACAAAAATACAAATAGGTACTTACTAATAGTGAGTAAATAAGTGTATAATATTATAGCATCTAAGACTGTATATAAACAAATACGCCGATGTAACATTTTATACTGTATGATATTTCATTATAATTTAATTTTGTACTCTAATATTTCATCGTCAGTCCTAAGCCTGAAGAAAGTGTGAAGGGAAGTTTATTTTAATTAAGACAACGTATAAAAATACAATTATTATGTACATATTACAAATAATAAACCTAACCTTTTTGTTATATCGTGAATGTATAAAAGATAAGGGCGATGTGAAATGCGATTGACGACTGCATCGATCGCGCGTGTAGTTTCCCGTTGCCCGTTGGCTAATGGCTATTGGTTGGCCTTGGCTATTCAGCTAGTCAGCTAGCTAGTAGCTGGTAGCTGTCGGCAGCCGCGCGTAGCTCTCAGCTAGCGGCTGTATAACATAGCGTCCTCAGTAGAGGCTAGCAGCTACCCCCTGCGCGGTAGCTTGTCGGATAACCGAAGCGCCTCTAGCCAAAGTAGCCAATAGCTAGTTATCGTGTTGACGAATATCATAGCCGTGGCTATTTTGTGAATAGCCGTTATTTAGTTAGTTACTTGAATAGCTACCCATCCCTATTTCTTTCCTCCGGCCACATGTTTGTCACCCTTATTTTATAAAAATCATGCATACCGTATTTCAATTGACATAAAACAATACACTTTAATAATATGTATTCTTATTATATTAATATTTTTATTTCCAGCCTGACCCACGAGTTTGCCACACGTCATTAATGGAACAAATAAAACGCGGTGCAACGTTGCGCCGTAACAAACATTGTAACGATCGATCCGCGCCAAAAATACGCTAGGTTGCTACAAAAACTATTTATAAGCAATATATTGTATACATATAAATGTTATATTATAAATGTAAATCGTCTTTTAAAAATGTTTCGAATTAAGGCCCCTTCTCCGTTTTTAATTTTGATTTGACAATTTTTTAATTGTTGCAACCCTTATTAACTGTGAAAATGTTTGAATATCGCCATCATTTATCACCATTAGACCATCATAGCAGGTGGTAGCTTAATTAAAATTGTCAAATTCGAGTTATAAACTTTAGGATTTACAATGTATGTTATATAGAATAGGGCTGATTGATTCCACCAAATAACTAACATCCTACGTATAAAATATTAACATTAAGACATATCTCTTTTGTAATAAAATTATATAAAATGTCGTCATAGAATCTCATGAAAAAAAAAACTATGTGTACGTATGCCATTAATAATAATATGACATATAAAATTAATGTAAGCCTTGGGATGCATATCTATTTTTATATTAAAAATAAAAGTTTTAAATAAAAATGTTTTTACGAAACACCTTATTTCGACTTAGAGCGAAATATACTGAAAAATGAATATATCATTATTTAATGTTTGAATTATTTAAGACGGACTTGAACACAATACGCACTTTCATTTGGTTGAAGCAAGACTTTTCTATGTATGATTCAATCAATAAATATGAATTCACGATTTGTAAGAATAGAGATAAGTTAAATGTTAAATATATATTTCCCTCTGCAGGACAGACCTTATATGTATGTGAATAAAACGAAAACAATAACCGATTTTTAACGTTACATTTCTAATAATTTTGCGCAGTGGTATGAAAAATACAGATACGTTTTTATAGCAGAAAACGCTTAAAATATGAATGTAATACAACTAACTAACTCGTTAACAGAAAATGAGATAACAGATAACTCCATCGAAGTATTTTGAGATGTGTTTAGCGTATCTGTAGATTTCATACTACTCTGCTACAGTAAAATGATCGATCAACTCAAATCATTTATTAATTAACCATAAAAATGTAATATCTAACACTTAACCCTGAAATTGAATTATTAGCTGTTATATCGCATGAAATATATAATAAAAATATTTAAAGATGACTGTAAGTTCGAAATGACGCCATTTTGATAGTAAAATGGCGGTTACTGACACTTGCCAACAGATTAAAAATACATGCAAACTAATGTAAAAGTGATCATTGTAATATTCTAAAATGATTTATATAGAAACATTGTTAAGTAGATAGTTTAATAAGTGGGAGGCTAACAATTATTTATTCATTTTCATTCCGCTTTGATACATAGATAATAAATTAACAAAACCATAGATATACTTGTTCCTGTATAAATTTTTTCTAACGACGCGGAATCTTTGAAAGCTTTCTACATTTATTTTTAGTTTACGAGCGGTACTGATTAATAATGTTAGTAGTGTGTATGTAAACTATATAAATAAAACTAGCTTTACGGTAGAGGTTTCATACATATCTAAAATTTATATCTCAATGTCCTTTATATACAACAAATAAATGTTTATAGCGGTTCCTGTCGCTTCAGTGAGAATATTCGAAACACTAGCATGCCTGTAACCTAACAAGTTTCTTATTTTGAATATTTTGTCGATATTTCGTATTATGGTATAATAAAATATTAGATGTTCGCGGGATATTTGTTATACAATGTGTTAAGGTAAAGTTTGCGTATGTAATTGATAAGTTGGTGAAAATAAACAAATATTATCCCCAAAAGTTGTTTTTTTGCCCATGCTATTAACATATTTTTCAGCTGCGCGCAATATATTACTCAGATTAAAGGATTTCGAATATTTACTCGATTACTATATAAATATACTATTAAATATAAATTGTCTTGCGGTATTTATTGCGCTTAATTTGACTAATTTTTACTTATTTTAATTCCTAATGTTTCGAGTCCTTTACTACACTCATAGGTCCATCGAGACCCCACGTGACTAGTAGTGCGGATCTTATCGTTTCATATTAAACACGAAAAAATCTGTTTTATTCAAAGTAAAGTAAGCTCTATTTTGTCCGTGGAATATACCATACATTATTGAGAAAGTTTTGGAGCAGAGGCAGTCCGCTGCGACACTTGGCGGACTTCATACTTGAAATCCATCATTAGGAATTCTCAAGAAAGTGGAGAGAGAATACAAGAGTAAATTAGACAATAAATATAAACATTTTTATTGGTTCTAGTGGAGATTAAACTCGCATACTATAATTTAAGGATGACTCAAATCTCAATACAATATTTTGATTCATAAATAAGTAGGTATGTGAAATTGGAAAATGTTTTCATAAAAAATGTCTTCTAGACCGAATTTCTGTTACGGCGGCCAGTTTGAACGGAGACTAGACATGTGTTAGTCTATCCCGTTGCAGCGAGAATTCGCCCTAATCATTACGCTAGACAGGCGGTTCTCACCTCGGTTTGGGTATTTTACGTCTGACGTAAACGAGATCATGATACCGCAATCTATCAGAAGCCACAAGGTTCTTTTGGCATTTATTTTTATCGCCACTTACGACATCTACGGGACGAAATAGGGAAATCTCACTTAGACGCAAATTATACAGAGGCGGCATAAGGCGAAGGCATAGCACATGCGCGGCGTAAGAGTCAGAGTAAGAGGCGGCATAACAGTGGAACGGATAAAAACGGCATGCGTGTGCCGCGCCGCTTGGCAATTGCGATAGTGATTCAAGTCGTGGTTCGTATCTCCTGAGGGGCCCTTGAATCGCATCGAGCTCTCCCCCCCCCCCGCCGGCAGAATCGTTGCACTCAATAGTTCGTAGGTCCTCGCTTACGAGCCTAATTAAACGAAGCTGTCAAGGCCGCAGGGCCAACAGCTTACACTTTCAGAAAAAAAAAGCGCCGCTTGAGTATAATTCACGACACGCCGCTTTCATACCGTAAAACCGGGTATCATTGCCCGCAATTTTACTTAATTTTGCATAAATTATTTACCAGAACGAGTAAAGTTGACCAATATAGCATAATTGATATATTGGTCAACTTTACACGTTGCTAATGAGGGCATCCAAGACTTTTTCTGCCACCAGGGCTGCGCCACTTTAGAGTGAGGTATATATTTGACAGATTTCATAGCGGGGACAATAATTTCTTAGGAAAATGTAATATTTAAGGTTTCTTTCTGTATTATTAGTTATATTTTATATTAATTACGTTGGAAATGAATTAACCAAACTATAAATATAACTAAAAGACGACTTATAAAAAAAAAGAGTTATAATGTGCAAAAAATTAAAAATCAAACCACTGACGCATTATGTTGTGTATTAATATAATATTCTAGAAAATGATAAACTTATTATTTAAGACTAATTTCGCAATTAACTGACACTGTGTAAAAAAAACTTTACCTCAGTCACACCTAGCGACATCTGGTGAGTGGAAAATTATTAGCCCTCATTCATTTAAAGCCTTTAATGCTAATGCATTAAAGGCTTTAAATGACAAAATGTTCTACCTCAGGCTTTAACAGAATTCTAGAAGAAGATATATTTAACTGCCGCTTCAAAACTTTATATTAAAAAGTTTTGAAACGGCACTATACCTGCGCCGCCCCTGTGCCTTATGCCGCTTCTGTATAATTTGCGCCTTACGCCACCACCATACGATACTGTAGGATTGTTTTACCTAGACGGTCTTCTTTGGAGAAGTGGAGCTCTACGTTATATTATTATACGTTATATTTGTATGGCCTACAAATAATTGTTCCGGGTCTGGATGTTTGTCCTTGTGCAATTTGTGTTTGTAAACTGCTTCCACGATACAGGAGAAAATCCTAGCGTCGGGGTAACGTTTTTTTTTAAAAAAATAGCAGTAGAATGGCAAGTAATTTAAAATTAAAAATTTTGTACAACCGACTTCAATATAAATTATTAAAAATAACTCAAAACTATTAGTCAGATCTTAATCAAATTTATATGGGGCCACCTGTGAAGCACCAGCTTTCAAATAAAAAAAATCAAATGTTCACCCAGTAAAAAGTGATGAGGTAACACACATAAAAACATACAGTCGAATTGAGTACTGTCTTCTTATTGAAGTCGGTAGAAAAGAACGATGAGACAAAAGATACAATTGTTTTTAGAAATTACAAAAATATTAAGTAAGAAAACATTTTATTAGGCTAAAAATGAAACTGCGTAGTTGATATATCTAACATTTATTTCATTTTATTTCTAGATTAAAATTGTATAGAAACCAAACAACAATCGTAAGATGAATCAGTCTTCTTGCAGATATTTTCTTAGCAATTCCGCTACGATTTTACAAAACTTTGCTTACGAGTAACTTTAAATGTATTACATACTTAATGACTAGATATTTTTTCATTCATTATATAACGTTACATAGTTTAAATAAGAAATAAATGGTATAATTATACAGAACATTTCATGAAATAAAATAATACAAACACAGATCTTTGATCTGACAATTTGATACAATATGAAATGGCTCTTGATTACATGAAGAGCCTTTGACTGATTTTATGACGACAGTATAGCGCTAAGATGAACGCACACCTAAACGCATCGCAGTTATCGAATGTGCGGATGGTCTTTCTCTCTCGCATCGTACGTGCCGTACGCGCCGAATGAGCCGTATTGTCAGAATCGCATCCATTATTTATTTCTGTTCAGAGTGAAGGTGCGGTATAGAACTTGAAACCATAGTTAGAATCATCATTAGAAAAATGAGAGTTTTGGGCTCATTGAATTAACTCAAAAAGACAATGACTTGGAGACGTAGAAAACTCTCCATCTTCTGTTGAAGTGGTATGCAGAATACGTCGTTACAATCGCGCCACACATGCCGCACCGCTACTTGCGCTGTTTCCGATGACGGCATTCTTTCGCGCGGGTGCAATACTTACCGGGCTAGTGTGGGGCGGATAATTAGGCTGCATATAATTTACATACGAAAAATCCTAAAAATTCGATGCTTGTAGTGCGTGCGACTATTTGGATGCGTTTTAAGTGTGAGTTCACCCTTACTTAGTACTTTTTAATTTTTACGCACACCAAAACGAGTAAATGTTAGCTTTTTAATTGCTGAATAATTGAATTTTTAATTTGATACTGTCGACCGTGAACTTTACAGCTTCGGCGCAAGAAACTGATGAAAAGGCTCCGCGAGCACAGGAGTAGACTGGATATTGTCGATTTACATTTTATTTACTATACTATTATATAGAATTATACGATTGCTAAACATAATATACCCTCGTAATTAATAATATTGAATCTAAAATTGTAGAATGACTAAACGTTGGCACTGAAGATTAAAAATATCGATCGAGCTATTTACAATAGCATGGTAACAAAATTATTTGCTTACACTATATTTCTAAGCATTTACAAAAATTTTTCAAGAAATCTATAAGGATTCCTTTGGTTACTATTTAAGAACTGTTGCGCATCATACAATGCATTAGAAGGTACTTTATAGAGAGCTATGCATACAAAATATATACACAAATTTAACATGTTTATAAACATTTTAGACCAACGCCAATTACGATTTAATTGAGTAGTGTTTCTTAAATATTTTTACATATATTTTAAACATGTGTCATTTTTATGATTGATATAGGTATAACCACAGCTCGGATTAATTAGTAAGTCAATCGGCAATAAGACGGTTGCCCGTCTCTCAAAGCTAGCATATTATTATATGTCTAAAGCTGTCACAGTTTAGTTGTTAAATTATAAAAAGACGCAAGCACACTAGTCGTCTTTGACATTTCACTCTAAGCTCTAGCGCTTGAATACAATCCCACCTGACAGTGAGTAGAGATGCTGCCGAAGATGGTGAAGCGGACTGACTTAATAAAAGCCTATTATATATTTAAACAGTGGTAGAGCCACGCGGCAGCTTTTGCTGTCGCACGGATGGGCCGGTTCGAACCGGGGAGGTACTACGACCTCACAGAATACCAGCGTGAAGTAGAGGTTTACCTCTGCGTTTCGCTTGGTGAGTGCAGGTGGCCGGGGGCCCTTTTTACTGAAAATGAGGCATTCCATCTTCGTCCTCAAGGGTGACAACGCATCTACATTTTGATTTGTAATAGAGGATAGATGTAGATGTCTATGGGCCGCAGCAGCCACTTACCATCAGGTGAACTGTGTGCTCGATTGTCATCCTTATCCTATATATTTACTTTTGCCTTGAAGATATCTACGTTGTAATTGTATGGAAAGGCAGATGCTGGCAACTTATTCCACTCCTTTGCTGTACGCATGAGGAACGATGAAGAAAACCGTGTTGTTCGCATGCGTGGTATATCGATAATAATAATAATTATTATTATTATATCGATAACGAAAGGATGGAGACTGGGCGTGCGTTTGTTTGTCCGATGGTGGAAGGGAGTGGGAGGAATTAATTAAATTAACATAAAGCCTTGCTTATTGCTACTTATTGTAGTTATCGTAATAGCAGGGGCTAAGCATTCGGTTTCAATTTAAAAATACGCAAGGATCCGGGTTCGTTCCCCGCGAATCCAATGAAACTGTTAATTGCAGTTATAAGTGCTGATATAGTGCATGGTGCGGTGGTGAAGGAAAATATCGTGAGCAAAATTGCATGTCTTGAAATTAACGCATTAGGGCAGCGCGGTGGAGACTGTTTTCTTCCCTCTTAGAAATAAAAGGCCTGTGTACGGCAGTGGAACGTAAATAGGTTATTAGATAATAAAATTAAAAGTAAAATTATAACTTTCTAAAGATTTTTCGTCCGAGACTATGATATTCATTGAATGCCATAGTGCCTCGGGTAGAGACTACCGAACAAATCATGTGCAAAACAAAAAAGCGTTGGAAAGGTTTTCGGTTCGGAAGGTGTTTTAGTCGGCATAAGTCTAGATTTCGTGGCAAAAGTGTATATAATCTGTTGGTATCGCTGCGAATAGTAGATAAAGCGAAACAATTTAGACCTCTATTAGTAGAAACTAAAGACTTCTATGTACACCATTAGACCGACAATTCAGAACAAAACCGTGTCACAGCGGTGGGTCGTGCGGGCGTGGACGATTAGTTCACACGGTTAATATACCACGAAAAAAATAACATACTTATCTGAAATGAACTTCAAAGCACTTTGACAAATTGCGCATAGGTACAAAATGACAGCAAACTTAACAAAATCAATGTTAGATTGTCGAAAACAACGTTCGTGGCATAGAATCGTGGATTACAAAACATCAAAACAAAGAACTAGTCTTCTCGGCTTCTCGCCCGCTCGCAGTCGACTAAGGGAGTTCGAAGAATTGACCGTAATAAGTTACACTAAGGTACGCAATTTATTAACGCCGCAGTGACCGTCTCGTAAGTATACATAAACATAATATGTCTTTGATCGAAACCAATATAACTTAAGTTCTTGAGAGCGTACCACTTTGTACAATTAACTATTTTGTGATCTTTGATATTATTTATATGGGTTAATAATAAATAATAATATACATTATTAAATTATATTTCTAAAGCTCTATTAAATTTTCGCGCAAGAAATAACTTATATAGGCTGCAAATAGCCTGTTCTGATGGTCCTCGCAATAAAGTTACTTATAATGTAGGAAGTTAAACTAGTTATCTGTGATGCGGAGCTCTGCAAATTTCTGAAAAAAAAAGAATTATTTTTAAACAAAGAATAAGTAAGAAACAAAAACTTTAGTGACAGTGAAAGAGAATCCGTCGCTTATTTTTCCCGTATTGGTCCTAAAAGGAGCATACGTGGTAGATCCATGCTGCAGCCATATTAAAACAGAAACAGAAACAGAAACTTTTTTATTCAATATAGATTATAAATAATACTTATTGAAAGTCACTCTTTTGTATAATTACCACTGGTTCGAAAAAAACCTCTGTCCTGGGAAGAACCAGCAAGAAACCCAGCGGGACTTTTTTTTTTAAATAACAGCTTACAATCATTTATGTTACACAAATTAACAACACAACAAATTAGAAATAGCTTGGGAGCGATCACCTCACTTCCAGGGGTTATTATCATCTATAAATTCTTTAATATTATAATAACCCTTTTTATACAAACTTAGTTTAATAAAGTTTTTGAACTTTGAGCAGGTCAAATTTTGTATATTTTCTGGAATTTTGTTGTAAAAGCGTATACATCGCGTATACATTGTGTCTGTTCCTAGTATTTACAGAATGAATATCACTTATTTTTGTAAAACTACTTTTATTTTTGTGTACGTACATTACATTTTCATAAATGTATTGAGAGGCCAAAGTTAATATATTAATTTCCTTAAATTTTTGTCGCAGCGACTCTTTAGGCTTTAAATCATAAATTGCTCTTATGGCCCTCTTCTGCAAAACAAATATAATTTCAGTGTCAGCTGCGTGTCCCCATAGCAAAATACCATACGACATTATGCTATGGAAATAGCTAAAGTAAACTAGTCTA
Organism: Parnassius glacialis; assembly: GCA_033319125.1. Classification (NCBI taxonomy): domain Eukaryota; kingdom Metazoa; phylum Arthropoda; class Insecta; order Lepidoptera; family Papilionidae; genus Parnassius; species Parnassius glacialis. Next base: position 27,930,235 of record JAVANC010000023.1, on the reverse strand, counting down.
GCTGTTTCAACACTAGTTAGACTTCTAATCTTTTTTACAGCATATACTGCAGAACTAAGTCTGCTTGCTAGCTTTGATATATGGGGGCTCCATTGAAGCTTCGCGTCTAGTGTGATTCCAAGAAAAATGGTGGTATCTACAAGACTCAGTTTCTCCCCATTTAAAATTACATTAGTATTTAATTGTTTGACATTTGGAGTCATAAATTTCATACATTTTGTTTTAGTGCCATTTAAATGCAAATTATTGACATTGAACCAATTCACTAATTTAGATATAGCATTATTTACTTCGTCATATTTTAGCAAATGTCGACTTAATTTGAAAATTAAAGAAGTGTCATCTGCAAATAATACTATATCATGGTTATCTCCTACTATGTAAGGTAATTCATTAATATATACAAGAAACAGAAAGGGGCCGAGAATTGAGCCTTGAGGCACGCCCATCTGTACCATCGACCCGGAAGAACTCGTACTGTTGATGACAACTTTTTGCGTTCTCTTACTTAAATATGAAATAATTAATTTTAGAGCATCACTTCTTACACCGTAGTGTTGAAGTTTCCTGATTAATGTTTCATGGTGAACACAATCGAAGGCTTTGGATAGGTCACAAAATATACCCAAAGCATCCTGTGAATTCTCCCATGCATTAAATATATATTTAATCAGCTCAACACCGGCATCAGTTGTCGAGCGACCCCTTGTAAAACCAAATTGATTTTTATGAAGTAAATTATTTATATTAAAGAAATTTAACATTTGATCAAGAATAATTTTTTCAAAAATCTTACTAAGTGTTGGTAGTACAGAAATAGGTCTAAAATTGGCGGGGTCTAATGTACTACCAGATTTAAATAAAGGTATTACTTTACTATACTTCATTAAATCAGGAAACACACCAGATTCGATACTAGTATTAAAAATAACAGCTAAATGAGGCGCGATTGTATCTATTATAGACGCAATAACTTTAACAGAAATCCCCCACAGATCTGCAGTTTTCTTAACATCAATAGTTTTAAAATATTTTACAATAACTTTTGATGATACTTTATGAAATGTAAAATTCTTTGTACACGCATTTACATTTTGTTTAAGTAATGATTCGGCGACCGCAGGAGAAGAATTCAGTGACTTAGTGGTTAATATCGGAATAACAGTGGTAGAGCCAGGCGGCAGCTCTTGCTGTCACACGGATGGGCCGGCTCGAACCGGGGTGGTACCACGACCTCACAGAAAACCAGCGTGAAGTAGAGGTTTACCTCTGCGTTTCGCTTGGTGAGTGCAGGTGGCCGGAGGCCCTTTTTACTGGAAATGAGGCATTCCATCTTAGTCCTCACGGGTGACAACGCATCTACATTTTGACTCATAATTGAGGATAGATGTCGATGTCTATGGGCCGCAGCAACCACTTACCATCAGGTTGACTGTGTGCTCGTTTGTCACCCTTATCCTATAAAAAAAAAAAAAAAATATCAGTAAAATATTTCTCAAAAACCACTGCAACGTCCTGATCTGATTCGGTTAATTTGTTATTAACACTTAACTTGTAGTTTGAATTGCGAGAGTTGATCTTACCAGTTTCGCTATTAATTATACTCCATGTCATTTTAATTTTATTAGAAGCCGTCTTAATTTTGTTGCTCAAATGCAAAGACTTGGCTGTGGAGCACACTCTTTTAAATATTTTTGAATATTTTTTTACATATTCTCTAAATTCGACGCTATGGTTATATGACCTTTCATGGTAAAGATCATATAACCTGCGTCTGCTCTTATGGACTCCTGCTGTCACCCATTCATTAAATGACTTCCGACTGTTCAAGGAGAATGTTTTAGAAGTAAAAGTATTATTAAATTCATTGCAAATAAGCTTAAATAATGTTCCATACAAAAAATTTGGATCATTTTGGTATGAAAGTGATGGAAGTTTTTTCACTATGTTACTTCTAAATTTCTCCAAGCGACGTGCATTTACTGGAACAAACACAACTTTCTCATCTACTTGCTTTTTGTGAACATATGGTAACGAAACTACTTGTCCACAGTGATCAGAACTTAATTTTTGAATTATACATTTATGCAACGGCTTCACATTTGTAAAAATGTTATCTATACATGTTGCACTAGATTGAGCAATATGCGTTGGCTCTAAAAATAATTTAAAAAGACCATATGATTTAAACAATGATCTAAATTTAATATTGATTGAGGAAGCTTCTAGGAGATTGATGTTAAAGTCTCCACATATTACAACAAATTTATTCCGTTTATTAAGCTTAGCAAAAACTTCCTCCATAATTTTTTCAAAAGTATCGTATATAGAACATGGGGGTCTGTAGACGCTCACAACAATGAGGTGCTCAAACTCAACACATGCCATTTCTACAGTTCGCTCAACAGAGAGGCTCACAATATCTTTACGTTCTTTACATGACAATAATTTACTAGCTAATATTAAGGAGCCACCTCTTAAAACCGTTTCTCTATTGAAAGAACTGACCACCTGGTGATTACTGAAGTTAAACATTAAGTTATAAGCTTTTAACCAATGTTCAGTAATACATAGAATATGAATATTGTTGCTATTTAAGAACAACTCAATTTCTAGCTCTTTGCCTATCATGCCTTGTATATTTTGATGCACCAGGTGTAAACAATTTTCATTATCTTTCTGTGGAGTCATACAATTAAAGATTTGTAAGCCACATTCTAAATTATTTAAGTTATTATAGCTGCTAGAGATTACCTCTATTGTCTCATTTTCTAATTTAAATTACTTGGAACTGATTCCAAATTGCATATTAAGTCATTACACTGCTCAAAAGAAGCAGATGTCTGTGTAGCCAAGTCCTTGGCTGAGTTAATATATAAATAATAAGATAGCACATTTGCTATCTGTCTTAAATTATATTTTGATAGGTAATACCTATCTTTAGTCAAAAATTTCTTAATTAAATTATTTATATCTATTAAATTAATTCTATCATTATAATTGTAACAATTAAATGTCAAGTTTAAATTATTATTACATGAAAAGTTATTTATTAATAAATTTAAATTTAAATTTAATAGTATATATTAATATTAATAGTATAGTTGCAGCACGAATGGGTCGGCTCGACCGGGAAAGGACCACGCTCTCACAAAATACCAGCGTAAAATAGCAGCTTGACACTGCTGTGTTTCGTATGGTGAGTGTAGAGAACAGGAGACCCGTTTTACTGAAATCGAGGCATTCCATCTTATTCTTCACGGCTGACAACGCATCTGCATTTTCATTCTTTATTGAGGATAAATGTAGATGTCTATGGGTCACAGCAACCACTTACCATCAGGTGGACTGTGTGCTCGTTTGTTACCCTTGTCTTATAAAAAAAGGCTCTTATATAGTATGTTTCTAGGGCAGGCGGAAAAACGTACATTGACCTTACAAGTACAAGTATTATATTAGCATCGAAACAAAATGACAGGTATTACTTCTATATATATATATATTGAATTGCAAATAATGCAAGAAAGAACTCATGTCTTGAATTACCCACATGAAAAGTATTATCAAAGGTGCAAGACGTTTATCGCTATGTGCGCTATGTGTGTATCTGTGTATATATGTGCTATCGTCAATCTACCAGTCAAGAGTGACGATTAAGGCCAATATAAAAGACACACTCTCTCTACAATGGGAGAGCTCATGTTCAGCTGTTGGCTTTTACGGGCTGACGATGATGATGTTGATACCAATCTGTGGTCGTGGTCGAGCCACGCGGTAGCTATACTATGCTTGTAGCACGAATGGTGATCGGCTCGACCGGGGACACGCTCTCATAGCATATTTATGCTGCCATGTTTCTTATGGTGAGCGTACAGAACCGAAGTCCCTTTTATTGGTAACAAGGTGTTCTATAAAAGATCTTCAGGTGACAACACATTTTAATTTTGTTACTTAAACTATCGAGGACAGAAGTAGTTGTCTATGGGCTACAGCAGACACTTACCATAAGGTGGAATGTGCTCGATTGTCACCCTTTATTTTATAAAAATAAGACTAAAACTTTGATAATTAATCTTCATTCTGGTTGACTTTTTTTTTATAGGATAAGAGTGACAAACGAGCACACAGTTCACCTGATGGTAAGTGGTTGCTGCGGCCCATAGACATCTATATCTATCCTCTATTACAAATCAAAATGTAGATGCGTTGTCACCCGTGAGGACTAAGATGGAATGCCTCATTTCCAGTAAAAAGGGCCTCCGGCCACCTGCACTCACCAAGCGAAACGCAGAGGTAAACCTCTACTTCACGCTGGTTTTCTGTGAGGTCGTGGTACCACCCCGGTTCGAGCCGGCCCATCCGTACGACAGCAAAAGCTGCCGCGTCGCTCTACCACTGTTAAAAAATGGCTAATGCATTAAGTTGTACGTTATAAATGGTTATTTTTTTATAGGATAGGGTGACAAACGAGCACACAGTCCACCTGATGGTAAGTGGTTGCTGTGGCCCATAGACATCTAAATCTATCCTCGTTTGCGAATCAAAATGCAGATACGTTGTCATCCATGAGGACTTAGATGAAATGCCTCTCTTCCAGTAAAAAGGGTCTCCGATTCTCTACACTCAACATACGAAACACAGCAGTGTTAGCTGCTATTTAACGCTGGTATTCTGTGAGAGCGTGGTCATCCCTCGAGCCGTTCATGCTACAACTATACTACTAATATAGCTGCAGCATGGCTCTACCACTTATAAATTTTTCAAGGAGTAGCCACATTTTAAACTTAAGTTCAAATATATAAATAATGTTATACCGTTATTGCTTTTTTTGAAAACACGAGTAAATAAGGCTTCTACTTTTATTTGAAATTATCCCAAATTGAATGTGATTTATGGCAAACAACGTTTTGCCTACCGATCGACCGTACGAAAGTACGGTCGCGCACGCGCAGTAAAATCAGTTAAAATAATGCATCACCACGCATTTTGAAATTAAAAATGAAAAGGAAAGGAGATTTTTTAAAATTATATTTTCTTCACCATTTGCTTATATTACTTATTCTGAATTTTCTCGGCATATTTGGCCGGTTATTGCAAAATAACCCTGTATATTTTGTATATTATTAACCTTACCATTAGAATCTATCGAAACTCTTACTCTTACATGGGCCTTATATGGGGTATGAAGTTAAATAAATAAATAAACATTTACTTACTTCTCGGCACACTTTTTAGGGTAGACTTCGATATGCTGTCACTGTCCTCCGACTCAGAACATATTTGAAAACTTGTTTCTGTAAATTATATTTACACATTATGTACAGCGAAAATGTTTGAAACATTAATTTACAATGTAATATTTTACACAATTAAAATTAAACATTTAGCAACAATATTGTAGCAATCACCTTATTCCCAGGTTACTATCAATCGTTTACTCTTAAGTGTAATAATCCTTATTAAACAATTTGAGCTAAAGAAACAGCCTCCAGCTGCCGCGATTGAGGGAAATAGTTTCATAAAGATTCGGATGTCTTATGATAGGTTATTATCTGTTCTCTGATACTGCAAATAAATATTCCTGCTAAAATATGGTAACTGGGGGTAAAATTGATCAAGTGCCTCAGCACGAAGATACATACCATTATCGTATCTTAGTTTGTTCTGCCGGCATGGCATGTCTTGGTTCTCCACGTGTCCGAACGTCCGAAAGCCGACGGCGAACTGTGCGTACGGACTTATTTCATATAGTTCTGTAAAGAGAAAATAATATACATTTTTCTTACAGAGAAGGCTACCTGATTTATTGGGGGGTTTTATTTTATAATATAGTGACTAACGAAACTCGCTATACTAGTCCAATCGCTCTTACGAATATACGGAATTCCGTTTCGGGATTCCGTTTCGGGATTCCGAATTGGTCAGCCACACACATACAGAATCCCGTTTTGCCCGCAAAATTTCGAACGGAAAACTACCGTACGTGTGTGACGGGTCATAGATTTTATATGAACTTCCTTCGTTTGGAGTTCCGAATGGGAATATCGTAACGGAATCCTGAAATGGAATTCCGTATGTATGACGCGGGCCTTAAGGTGCTAAGAAAAGCTTTATGAAAGAAAAAAGAGAGATGGACGGAGGTAGGGAGAGAGAGAGAGAGAGAGAGAGAAACAACATTTACCGTGTTTGCTATTGTTCCTCATGTGTATTGGAGCACTGTAGATCCTGTCCTGCGCGTTCGCTGCGTTGTCCTTCGCGCTGGCGAGGTTGCTGTGCGACGTGTTCGCCGTCACGTCGCCGCTGCCGCACTTGTCCGCCGCGATAGAGTTGCGGTACTCGGTTAGGTTGCCGGCTCTACAACAAGTTATTAATCTATACAAATAATAGCTTTTAACTAAATGCATATGAAAGTATATACGGAACTTATAACAAAAACAGCATTTTTTAATTTTTTGTCTGTCAGTCTGTTTGTTCACGCTAATCTCCAAAATGGCAGGACCAATTTTGATGGGACTTTCACTGGCAGATAGCTGATGTTATAAGTAGGTAACTTACTTTTATTTTAGATAGAGAACTAGGGTTCTTATAAATAAATATATAAACCCATAAAATATAAAACCCATGAAATTCAATCGTAATAAATTCGACGCGGACGATATCACAGGTATAAACTACGGGGACTGCTGTGAGGATTCGTTCAGGTTATTACCAGCTGCTAAATCCCACCATCATACACCGCGAAAGAACTTAATTCTATTCACATTATCTTAATGGTTAGCAGTCTACCATCTTTTATTTTAGCTGGGATTATGTACCGCGTAGTGACGGAGGAAAAGAATCCTCTACCTTCTCCTTCTATATGTCTTAAGAAGCGACGGAAGGAAATTAAACAGTAGATGGACAGGATCTTCGTATAAAAGGTAAAAAACAAAAGATAAATTGCGGTTGCCAATCCGTCTGCCGAGTGCCGTAACTATGGCAAACATCACCTATTTGACGCTTAACAATAAGACAAGCCTCGTACCGGTAGGCGAAGTGTAGAGCGTCCCCCCACTAGATGGAATGACGACCTGGTAAGACATGCAGGAAGTCGATGGATGCTGATGGCTCAGGACCGTGCTTTGTGGCATTCCTTTGGGGAGGCCTATGTTCAGCAGTGGACTTGTGAAGGGCTGTAATGATGATGATGACGATAAAGCACTTTAAAGCGCTTTAACAGCTTTGTTGGATCTAACAAAATATAATTTCTTATATTACTAACCTCTGCCTTTTAAGCAATATATAAATGCAGCTGACGAGACACAAAGCCAGCAGTATCGAACTGCAGATTATAACCAACATGTTAACATCGAAGAGTTCTGAAGGTGGTCCCACTTCACCTGAAATGATATGAATATATAATGAAATTACTTAATTGTTCGAACACCATTAATTTTTTTTAAACTAAAGTGAGAAATGAGTTAACAGTCCACCTATAGATAAGTGGTTACTGCAGTCTATGAGCAGCCCACTTCAGGCAAAAAGGGCTACAGATACGTTGTCACTTCCGAGGATTAAGATGGAATGCCTCACAGGCTATATGAGGGTGTTACCCAGACGGGCTAAGTTAGTTAATAATGTAACGAGCCACTATTAATGTCTTGTATATGGCAACACTAGTTACACTAGCGCCATCTAGTGTCGAGTAGCAGAACTAGGAGAGTCAAGATCCTTCCAGAAATTTCAGGACCGATGTATACTCGAATATTCTAGATGTCGCTACAGTAGAAGGTTCTGGAAACTATCTGAGGCCCTATATAAGGCCGGTATAGACCACGACCAAGGCAGTACTGAATTGGCTACAAGAGAATATTTCGAAGCGAAATAACTGCGAACTAAAGTGATTGTGTTTTATTATTAGTGTGGTTTTAGATTGTAATTAGTGTTGAGTGATTAAAGTGTCAATTTTGGTAATTTAATCGGCAGTTTTTAATTGTCTCGAACCCCAAGCTCGTAACAAAAAGATTTATGCTATGGCAATTCTGCGACAAAGGATTTATCAAAAAGCTTCAGTTACGGCTTATAAACGCCCTTTCTTCACCGTCAAGTAAGCATTGTTAGATTGTTACTAGCAATGAGGGCTAATAATGTTCTGCTCACCAGATGTCGCTAGTCGATATGAGGTAAAGTTTTTTTGTTACACAATGTAATTTAATTGAGAAGTTCGTTTTTAAAAAAGTTTATCAGTTTCTAGAGTATTTTATTTTTGAGCACTTTATTTTTTTTGCACATTTTAAACTTTTTTTTTATTTTTTCTACTTGTAGGTATGAATATCTGTGGTTTGGTTTATTTTTTTAACCTTATTAATATAAAATATGCCTAATAGTGCTGAAAGAAACAATAACCTTTACATTTTCAGAACAAATAAAGTTCCCCGGTATGAAATCTGTCAAATATTATACTTCACTTTCTAGTGGCGTCGCCCTGGTGGCAGAAAACGTCGTGGATAGAGAAAGTCGCCCCCATTCATCATCATCATCATTACAGCCCTTCACAAGTCCACTGCTGAACATAGGCCTCCCCCAAGGAATGCCACAAAGCACGGTCCTGAGCCACCTGCATCCATCGACTTCCTGCATGTCTTACCAGGTCGTCACTCCATCTTGTGGGGGGACGCCCTACACTTCGCCTACCGGTACGAGGCTGCCACTCGAGAACCTTTCTTCCCCATCGGTTGTCGGTTCTTCGAGCTATATGGCCGGCCCACTGCCACTTCAGCTTACTAATCCGTAGCCGTGTAGTGGCGGTCAAGAATATCCACTACCCCATATCCTCCCGTGGGTGTCGTAAAAGGCGACAAAGGGAAACAGGCAGGAGATGGGCAGCAGCATCTTCCTGGTAACGGCATAAATACAATAAAAAAACTGCGGTTGCCAACCCGCTCGCCAAGCGTGGCAACTATGGCAATATACCCCCCATGAGCAATGACAATAATAAACGGCCCCCAGTCCCCGGCGGCCCCGCTATTCCTGGCTACGGTGGCGACCATGGTAACGGCGGGGCAGGGGGTGCTAAGAATCTCCGGTGGAGGTTCGGTTGCCACCTTAGACGATTCGACCTGGCAACGTACAACGCACGCACCCTGAGGACTGACGAGAAGATCGTGGAGCTGGAAGAAGAGATAGACAAGTTGCGCTGGCATATTATAGGATTATCCGAAGTCCGAAGAGAGGGGGAGGACACGGTAATCCTCGAATCCGGCAACTTGTTCTATCACCGGGAGGGCGACCATCTGTCCCAAGGAGGTGTCGGATTTATCGTCCACAAGTCTCTCGTTAACAACGTTGTAAAGATCGGGAGTGTGTCGACGAGGGTTGCGTACCTTATACTCAGAATCACCAAACGGTATTCGCTGAAGGTCATACAGGTTTACGCACCAACCTCGGCACACACCGATGAGGAGGTGGAGGAAATGTATGAGGATATCTCTAGAGCCATGCATTCCTCCAAAACCCAATATACGGTGTTAATGGGAGACTTCAATGCAAAACTAGGCACAAGAGAGAACGGTGAGCTGAAAGTAGGGAAATTTGGAATAGGGCAACGAAACCCAAGGGGCCAGCAGCTGGCCGACTTCATGGAGAAAGAGGGACTCTTTATGATGAACTCTTTCTTCAAGAAGCGGCCTCACAGGAAGTGGACCTGGTCGAGCCCCGACGGTTCGACAAAAAATGAGATTGACTTCATTATGACGACCAGACGACAACTGTTCAGTGATGTCTCAGTGATCGCGAGGGTGAAAACCGGCAGCGATCACCGAATGGTTAGAGGCACACTGAACCTAAATGTTAAGTTGGAGAGGTCTCGTCTGATGAAGTCAACGCTCCGTCCCCCTCGTGCTCTAATCCAAAGTCCCGAAACCTTTCAGCTCGAGTTACAAAACCGTTTTCAGTGCCTAGAAGACTGCAATGAAGTGGACGATATGAATGACAAGCTCGTGGAAACTGTCCATGCGGTCGGAGCTAATTTCTGTAAGACCCACCGCAGAAGAACACAAAAACTCTCCGATCACACTCTTAATCTCATGGCTGTTAGACGGGAGATGAGGCTACATTCTTCAACAGATTTGACAGCATACAGGCAACTGAACAGACAGATCTCCAAATTCATGCGGCGAGACTTACGCAACTTCAATACAGCTCGTATTGAAGAAGCGATCGAGCGGAACCAAGGCTCCAAAGTCTTTGCCAGAGATCTGTCTGCCAGAAAGAGCCAACTGTCAAAGCTGAAGACCGAATGTGGCAGCATCGTTTCCGGGGCACCTGAGATCTTGAGTGAGATTGAGAGGTTCTATGGGCAGCTGTACACGTCATCGTTGGAGCCACACGCAAGTGTGAGTAACGATCCAAGAGCGAGTCTTATTCGACACTATTCCGAAGATATCCCGGACGTCAGTCTGAGCGAGATTAGAATGGCTCTCCAGCACCTTAAAAACGGTAAGGCCCCAGGCGAGGATGGAATTACAGCGGAGCTTCTGAAAGCGGGTGGAAGACCGGTACTTGAAGTCCTTCAGAAGCTCTTTAATTCCGTCCTCCATGGTGGCATTACACCGGAGGCGTGGAGCAGAAGTGCGGTGGTCTTGTTCTTCAAGAAAGGTGACAACGCTCTCTTGAAGAACTACAGACCGATTTCCCTTCTGAGCCGCGTCTACGTGCTGTTTTCGAGAGTCATTACGAATCGTCTCGCGCGCAGACTTGACGACTTCCAGCCTCCCGAACAAGCCGGTTTCCGAAAGGGCTTTAGCACCATAGACCACATACATACCCTACGGCAAATTGTACAGAAGTCCGAAGAGTACAATTTGCCACTATGTCTGGCGTATGTGGACTATGAGAAAGCCTTTGATTCCGTCGAAATTTGGGCGGTGCTGCAGTCCCTTCAGCGGTGCCAAGTTGACTGTCGGTATATCGAAGTGCTGAAGTGTTTGTACAGTAGAGCTACGATGGCTATCCGAGTACAGAACCAGAGTACGAAACCTATCCAATTGCAGAGAGGTGTAAGACAGGGTGACGTTATATCCCCGAAACTCTTCACCGCTGCATTGGAAGACGTTTTCAAGCTTCTGGACTGGAAAGGATACGGAATTAACATCAATGGCGAGTACATCACTCACCTTCGATTTGCCGACGATATAGTCCTTATGGCAGAATCGCTGGAGGAGCTAAGCACTATGCTCAATGACCTCAATAGTGTCTCCCAACGGATAGGTCTTAAGATGAACATGGACAAAACAAAGATTATGTTTAATGTCCATGTCACACCTATGCCGGTAGTTGTTGGGAGCACTAAGCTCGAAGTTGTTGACGAGTATGTTTACCTGGGACAAATAGTCCGACTAGGTAAGTCCAACTTCGACCGAGAGGTCAATCGACGGATTCAACTCGGCTGGGCAGCGTTCGGGAAGCTACGACACATCTTCTCGTCAGAAATACCTCAAAACCTTAAAACAAAATTGTACAACCAGTGCGTGTTGCCAGTGATGACTTACGGAACTGAGACGTGGTCCTTCACTGCTGGCCGTATGAGGAAGCTCAAGGTCGCTCAGCGAGCTATGGAGAGGGCTATGCTCGGAGTTTCTCTGCGTGATAAACTTAGGAATGAGGATATCCGCAGTAGAACCAGAGTAACCGACATAGCCCAACGGATTAGTAAGCCCTCATTGGAGGATAGTATTTAGTATTCATCAAAAATTATCTAATAAAATTAAAAGAATAATATTTTTAAACTGTTTTCAAGGAACTTTTAATTTATACTCTACATTTCGATGACTTTAATTTATTATACAAATTATTTTCCACCAAAAACTAACAGCTCAAGACAAAAATTCGAATTTTTAACTTTACGTCTGAATATTTGGATAAGCTAATTTTATAACTACCAAATAATAATAAGACTATAAATAGATACACTTTAATAATCTCCGTAATAGTAAAATACACATAGAGAAAAATCTATGTCAGGCAGACAGACGTCGAGGGGATTCTTCCATTAGTGTTCCAATATATTGAATTGAGCCGTGGTACTCGTAGCTTAGATGGAGCGTGAAGCGCTCGCTGTAAATTTCACAGTATGCGAGCAAACCGGTATCGATAACCGCTGGCACCAATGAAATTGTTAATTACAATTTTAAGTGCTGATATACCACGTGCTCGGCGGTGAAGGAAAACATCGTGAGGAAACCTACATGTCTCAGAAATAAGAAAAAAATATTTCGAAGACATGCGAAGTTCGTCAACACGCATTGCGGGAGGGGGACCAAACTTCCTTGCCCTAAAACCCTCCAGAAAAGTGGGGAGGCTTGTGCCCAGCAGTGGAATGTATAAATACTGTAACTATTGAATTTGGCACTAAAACAGATAAAGAAGCAATTTTAAACTTCGTATACGATATTTGTAACTAACAAAGTACTTACTTCCATCTAAGTTTTTGGTTGCAAAGTTGTAAGTAGTGGTGACACTTCCAGCTTCGTTAGTCGCAGTGATTCGAATTTGATACCACGTACCAGGTAACAGGTCGCTGATGGCGAATGAACTAGTGCGGTACGTCGGGTTGTTGGCTTGGTATATGCTCCAAGACGGGTTGGTGTATGTCTAAAATATTTTTTATAGATTTAGAATACAAAGAAGATAAAAAGGAAGATGTTAGAAGAAATTATAATAAACCAAGAAATAACATAAAAAGTAATCATGTTCTCCAGACCGAATTATAATCACTGCGGCCAGTCTCAACGTAGACGAGCAGGACAGAATTATAAGGCCCTAGTGTAGGCGCGAACACAGGTGCACTCTCTATTGCTTCACTCTCATAGTCCCATGGGACTTTAGACTTTATTTAGACTGTACCCCACAGGGGTAAAACACCGTTACTTTCCTGACTCCAGGCTGCTAATTGTTTGTAATGTCAAAATAAATAGTGTGTCTAAGTGTCTATTTCTAATTTACTAATGAACAGCTTTTAAACAATTTTTAAAATTTTTGTCTGCCTGTCTGTTTGCTCCGGCTAATCTCCGAAACGGATGGACCTATTTTGACGGGTCTTTTACTGGTAGATTAGTCGATGTTAAAAGAAGTAACTTAGGGTACATTTATTTTACAACAACAATTAGGGTTCCGCGCAAACAAATTAGTGAATTCCACGCGGGCGAAGTAGCGGTGGACAGTTAGTCTACGATGAAAATAATTCTTACTTTTCGACGTAGGATATTAACATTTCAAACTTTTTAATTCTTCTACCGTTTCAAATTGTGCCTCTGATGAAAAAACTACATCGTGTAGTCTGCAAGACTTTAATATACTCGTAGTTGCTTATTTCGGACGTCGAACCAATAATTAATAATTTTAAAATGAAGATAGCTGTGGCTGTGGGTGGCCGTGGTTAACTATGACATTGGGGCGTCGAACACCTCAGACCCCATTGAGACTACGGGTGCTGTAAAGTACTCTAAATGTCGGCAAGATAAAATAAGTAACGTATATTACTAATAAAATCTGTACATTTTTACAATTTCCATATGTGTAGTGTTCGCGTAAATATAAAAAATCGTAAGGTAACTAATGTATATGTATACAATATATATATTAAAAAATAGAAATTTAAATTGTCTTGTGTGCCTTGAACATAACCTCCCATGAACAATCTACATGTATGACATTGGTAGCATCTAATATTTATTTTATTGTACACATGTTAATAATTTTTAATTTAGTTAGATAAAAGCCAATATTGAGGACTGGATTTTATGGCATGAACGAATCTAGCAAGCGTTTACGAAGTATTTTAAACAATCAGAAATAAGATGATAATACCACGGTGTAACGAACTCTTAATTTTTGCAGGATCGGCATCATTTTGGCAGCATCAGTCTATTGAACTAATTTAAAAGATACTACAGTAAGATTTAAATTTAGTTACACGAATCTAATCTGAAACAAAACTACATATATTTATTTGCGAGTCATGTATATTATATTTAGAAACTAGCTGTTCCCCGCGACTTCGTCCGCGTCGAAATTATTACGATTTGATTTCATAGGTTTTAATTTTTTTTTTGCGCGGAGACCTAAATCTTTTTCTAAAATATAAGTAGCCTAAGTTACTCTTTATAACATCAGCTATCTACCAGTGAAAGTCCCATCAAAATTGGTCCTGCCATTTCGGAGGTTAGCGGGAACAAACCGACAGAGACAGACAGACAAAAATTTTTTTTGTATTTTTGTTATAAGTAACGTATATACTTTCATATGAATTTAGTAAAAAGCTGTTATTTTGACATTACAAACAGACTCTTCAACTTTATTTATTTGTATAGAAGAGGATTTGATTAGGTCTGATTAATGCAATCAAATCTCCCTTACCAGTGTATTCTGAGCGCGGATCCAATTCCTCGAACCAAGCACACGGTACTCGACATCCCAACTCCTCAATTCGCATCCAGCGTCGTCCCAGCCCGCTAGCTGAACGTATATATGTGAACAGTTGCTCCAGAGCCATTCGTTTGTGGACGGTGGAATCGGAACTGAAAGCAATGAACAGGACTAATAGCAGTCTAACTCATAGATGCAGTAGTGTAAACTTTATAAGTATTGTATTTGTACACCACATTGAATACACTACTACGTACACGTTGTATATAATAGCTCAATATTTAAAAAATATATTTTATATATAAAAATTACATGTCACATTATTTGTCCATGATGAACTCCTAAACTACTGAACTGATTTCATGAAATTTGCACACTCTGTGCAGTTTGGTCCAACTTGAGAGATAGCATAGTTTTCATCCCGATAAGTGACCCTTAATATTTTTTAATGCAAGATTAAGGATTTTTTTGAAGGACAAATGGTCGTCGTCGGAAAGGGTATGTATGTGTATATATATATATATATATATATATATATATATATATATATATATATAATACTAGCATCCAATCGTGTCGTATACATATATACGACACGATTGGATGATTTCGAAGTTTTTTATCGATTTATTGATATTTTGTGAATTAAGGAAAAAGGTAAACGTGGTAGAGCCATGCTGCAGTTCTATTAGTAGTATAGTTGTAGCACGAATGGGTTGGCTCGACCGGGGAAGGACCACGCTCTCACAGAATACCAGCGTTAAATAGCAGCTTAACGCTGCTGTATTTCGTATGGTGAGTATAGAGAACCGGAGACCCTTTTTACTGTAAACGAGGCATTACATCTAAACCTCACAGGTGTCACGCATTTGGATTTTGATTCGCAAACAAGGATAGATGTATATGTCTATGGGCCACAGCAACCACTTACTATCAGGTGGTCTGTGTGCTCGTTTGTCAGCTTATCCTATAAAAAAAAATCAATCATCAAAGGTGCTAACGTATGGTAGGTAGTGCGATCGTTAATCCGAACTACGATATCCGCATGACGGCTAAACGGTAGTATACTACTAATAAACTACTAATACGAAAATAAGAGTCGCAAGCGTTATGTGGTGGTATAGCAGTACCACCACATAGCGCTTGCTACTCTTATTTTTTCATATATACCTCTCCTATATCTGGGTAGGTACCTAGTTTAGTTTACAACGGGCTGTTTTCTGCACCTCCACGTCTATGCGCGTATTTGCGTTTGGTTAGGTACCTAACAAATTCTTACCTATTTCTACCGCCAAGCAATAGTGTGCCCTAATATGTTATGGTCTGAAAAGGTGTAGAGAGCCAGTATAATTACATGCTGTGAGGCATTCCATCTTAGACTTCGCAGAGAGAGAGAGAGATGACAACGCATCTGTTTTTTTTATTGGACAAAGGTGACAAACGAGCACACAGTCCACCTGATGGTAAGTTGTTGCTGTGGCCCATAGACATCTACATCTATCTTCGATTACGAATCAAAATGCAGATGCTTTGTCACCCGTGAGGACTAAGATGGAATGCCTCGTTTCCAGTAAAAAGGGTCTCCGGTTCTCTACACTCACCATACGAAACATAGCAGCGTGAAGCTGCTATTTTGCGCCGGTATTTTGTGAGAGCGTGGTCCTTCCCCGGTCGATCCGACCCATTCGTGCTACAACCATAATATAGCTGTAGCATGGCTCTACCACGTATAAAATAAATGATAAAATCTGTATCCTTTTTGTTTGAAGCTAATCGCAATTCTAATTCAATAAAGATTCTAAACTAGTTAATATAAAATATAAGTAATAATTACACAGTCAGGTCATAAGTATTGTCACACAGTAAAAACTTTTCTTTTAGAATGCTGGCCACAAAAAAGTTTATTGAATTCGAATTTCGAATTGTTCATGAAAATAAAACAGTATACTTTTTAGAATTTTACTCATTTTTAAATATGGAGCGGACGCTTAAAGAAGACCGTGTTGCAGTTATTGCGTTGCATCGTTGCGGTTTCGCGCCAATTCAATTTTTTGACATACTGAAAAATTTGAATATAACCAAAAGATTCCTTTATCGTACCATCAAACGATACAATGAAGACTCTAGTGTAGATGATACGTCAAGAAGTGGTCGCCCTGGGTCTGTTAGGACTCCAGCAGTGATAAAAGTTGTGAAGGCGCGAATTCAAAGAAATCCCGAACGTAAGCAGAAACTGTTGGCCCTTCAGATGGGGTTAAGCAGAACCACGGTGAAAAGGGTGTTAAATGAAGACTTCGGGCTTCGGGCATATCGAAGAAAAACAGGACATTGTTTGAATGCTCGTCCAATGGACCTGAGACTGAAGAGATGCCGCGCTTTGTTGAAGCGGTACGCGGGAAAAAAATATCGGGAAATTCTTTTTTCGGATGAAAAAATTTTTACCGTAGAAGAGAGCTACAACAATCAAAATGATAAGGTGTACGCACACAGTAGTGAAGAAGCGAGCAACTGTATTCCGCGTGTCCAACGAGGTCATTTTCCATCCTCGCTCATGGTATGGTTGGGAGTTTCTTATTGGGGCTTAACAGAGGTACATTTTTGTGAGAAAGGTGTAAAAACGAATGCAGTTGTGTATCAAAATACAGTCCTGACGAACCTTGTGGAACCTGTTTCTCATACCATGTTCAATAACAGGCACTGGGTATTCCAACAAGATTCGGCGCCAGCTCATAGAGCGAAGAGCACACAAGACTGGCTGGCGGTGCGTGAAATCGACTTAATCCGGCACGAAGACTGGTCCTCCTCCAGTCCAGATTTGAATCCGTTAGATTACAAGATATAGCAACACTTGGAGGAAAAGGCGTGCTCAAAGCCTCATCCCAATTTGAAGTCACTCAAGACATCCTTGATTACGGCAGCCGCCGATATTGACATGGACCTTGTTCGTGCTGCGATAGACGACTGGCCGCGCAGATTGAAGGCCTGTATACAAAACCACGGAGGTCATTTTGTATAAACTTTAGTATCGTCGCCTTGGTGGCAGAAAAATTGATGCCCTCATTGAAAAAAATCAACGTGTAAGGTGCCTGCGGGTTATAAGGCCTGTCGGCTAATAAGACTATAACAAAAATCGTATTTATTATAACTAATAACTCACTCAAGTAGATAATAACAGACCCCTATTGCACGATAATGTCTCTATAAGTTTGCAGAGACACGCTGTTTTTCTTTATGCCAACTGTTACAATTATTCGTTCATACTTAGTAGAAACTGTATCTACTAAATTAATGATTTTTTTTTAAAAATCTGTAGACCAAATTAGATGTTTCTGATTTTATTTTCGATTTTCTCTTAGCTAGGCCATATTACCCGCAGGTACCTTAGTCCACAAATACATAAATATAAACACACATAATCACGTGAATATAAAAAAAAATAATGATACCCACCGCCACCTAAAGTGCTGACGTCAATATAAGCCGGTTGCGAAGTCCCAACTTTATTGGTGGCCGTTATACGCAGGGAGTACTTGGTGCCGCATTTAAGGCCTGTTAGTGCGTGCTTTTGAACGCCGGAAAGGTTGGGTAGTTTGTTCGCTGGCCAAGCTTCCTGCCATGGGCCGCTTGCTTCTTTCCACGTTAGACTATAACCTGAAAATCATAATTTTTAAGATCGGTTCGTATATTTTAGAAAATTCTCGGTCAGCGTAACGGTCCATTGTATAGTTAATGAAGGGTTGCTGAAAATAGTTTCTAGTAGAATTTAGTACTATAGTAGTTTCTACTAGTCGTAGTTAAATTATTATTTTATATGTACCATAAGTTTCAACCAGGCTGTTAAGTCTTAAAGAATTACAACGATCTGGTTACTACTAAACGTTGAGATATGTCATTACTGTTGAATGACATATCTCAACGTTTAGCTATTCATAGTAATTTTATTAGTTTTCTATTCGCGTAAACGATTGAAGAAAGTCAACTTGTATATTAAGTCTAGCGTAAACGAAATGGTTTCTCTGTAATTTATAGGAGAGTAGACCTTTCTTCCTTATTTTCTAAGTCGCCTCTTTCGACTTAAGGCATAAAAGGTGATAATGTGCATGTTTGTTTTACTATTCAAAGCCAGCGCTCAACTTCAATCCCAGCTGATGGTAAATGGTGTATAGCCTTAGATGGTGAAGCGGACTGACTTAACAAAAGCCATGGCATGGTAATCGGATGGCAAGATATACGCTGGCCACTAAACTGAAAAATTTCTCTGATGTCTCCGTTACGCGGTTAAAGAACTGCAGAATACATAAATAGAAACTTACTGATTTTCTGCGTGATGCTTTTATTACTGATGGAGTAGTAAGGTTGCTCCCAGTCCACAAGTATAGAGTCCTTATACGGTGTAGCACGTAGGATAGGCGCCTCTGGTAAGGGTAAAACAATGACCACATACTCCACGGAGTCTGAGCCGTATAAGTTTTTAGCGAGGCACGTGTAATTCCCACCTAGTGACTGGTCTATATCTGGAAATGAAAGTAACAAGAGTAACTTTTTGGTTGGGTGGTTAATCTGGCGGCACGGCAGTGCCCCCGCCAAGTAGGGCAAAAAAGCGGCACGGCCGTACCATCCTTTTCTCGAAGCAGTTCAGACTATTTTCGAAACCCTATAACTTCGTTTTGGATAAAACTAGAAGCCTGAATTTTAAAGAATTTTAAAGAAACCAAGTAGGCATTGTATAATCTCGGTACATTTTAAATTTCATTAAATTTCAGCCAGTAGAGTAAGAATTATAACTAGTCAAAGTTTCATAATTTTGTCAATCACTGACTGACCGATCATCAAAACACTAAGGCACCTCTAGCAGACATAGAAGCTGTAAGTTTGGAACACAATTTTTGTTTAGTATATCAATCAAAGAAAAACTAAAATATTTTACAATTTCGGTCCAGTTTTCGACTTACACCAACTGCATAAATAACTTTGTAATGCCATATAAATGTATATAATGCAATTTGCAGTGAATGAATCAGTGTACATATATATATATATATATATATATATATGTATATATATATATATGTATATATATATATATATATATATATATATATATATATATATATATGTATAATATAATGGAATAATAAGTGTAGATATAATTATCTACAAAAAGAAATGAGATGCCATCAAAAACATAACTTGTAAAAAAAACTAAGTCTCACAACTATTCTTCTACTGTAAAAAGTTGTGAGATCGTTGTAATACCAAGTCGGTTAATTATTTTTTTTTAAATAAATAATATTTATTGTTTTAAATAAATAAATTGATTTGGCAATCGCACTAAACAAACTTATTTAATATAATATGTATTGCTTGAGAGATACATTGTGTTTTTATGCGATGGCCAAGTCAATCTATTTATTTAAAATATTAAAAAAAATTAGTATTGATAGATCTTATGGTGACCACACCATAAGATGATGTTAGGTTAGCTAATTACGTAATAACTTAAGACAGAAGGACCCTGTAGGGACTGAATAAATTAACCGACTTGGTATTACATTGATCTCACAACTATTTACAGTAGAAGAACTGAGTTGTGAGACTTGGTTTTTTATCTGAAGTGAACTTACGCAAGCAATGGGTCGAAAGTTATACAATTTAAATTGCCACTAGAGAAATTATTTTGGGGTAAAGCCATACTGCAGCTATATATGGCTATAGCACGAATGGGTTGGTTCAACTGGGGAAGAACCACGCTCTCACACAATACCAGCGTAAAACAACAGAAAAATGCTGCTGTGTTTCGTGTGGCAAGCGTAGAGAACCAGAGACCCTTTTTACTAAAGTTAAAGTTAAATTTACAGCTTATATACGTCCCACTGCCGGGAACAGGCCTCCTCTCATTTCTAAGAGGGTTTTATGGCAAGAAAATGTCCACCGTGCTATTGGCAAACTTCTTGTCTTTTCTTGTCTTCGATGCATTTTTTTCTTATTACTCAGATATGTAGGTTTCCTCACGATGTTTTCCTTCACCGCTGAACACGTGGTAAATCAGCACTTAAAATTGCAATTAACGATTTCATTGGTGCCGGCGGGGTTAGGACCCGGGTTGCCCGCACTCTGTGAAACTTACAGAGAGCGCTAACCATCTGAGTTACTACGGTTCTATTTTACTAGTAACGAAATATTCCATCTTAGTCCTTAGGGATGACAACGCATCTGAATCTTGATCCTTAATCATAATAATAATAATATAAACATAGAAATAATGACATACATATATAGAGATTTTGAAATATATTGAGATTAACGCGGTAGAGCCATGCTGCAGCTATATTAGTAGTATAGTTGTAGCACGAATAGGTCGGCTCCACCGGGAAAGGACCACACTCACACAGAATACCAGCATAAAATAGCAGCTTAACGCTGTTGTGTTTCGTATGGTGAGTGCAGAGAACCGGAGACCCTTTTTACTCGAAAAGAGGAATTCCATCTTAGTCCTCACGGGTGACAACGCATCTGCATTATGATTATATATTGAGGATAGATGTGGATGTCTATGGGACACAGCAACCACTTACCATCAGTTGGACTGTGTGCTCGTTTGTCACCCTATACTATAAAAAAAGATCAAGGAATATAAGTAAGACTGTTTGATCCCAGTATTTTCGAAAAGTTTTTCCGTAACGATTTGCAATTCTGTTCTGTCAGCAGTGTGCAGTTTGGCATTCGGTGTAAAAATTTGTGGACATACTATCCTTTAGTATAAGAATTTTTAAATCGTAATTCGAATCGTATTATGAAATCGTATTAAAATTTCCTTCTCAGTCTCGTCCACTTAACACACACAATTCATGGACACCTGTAATTAACTAAGAAATTAACAAAGAAGACAACAGATGCGTTGTCACCTCTAAATATTAAATAGGAAAGTCTTACAGCCTGTATACTGGCTCTCTGTAATATTCAGACGGGAATACAGAAGTTCAGTCACTGTTGCTTGGCGGCAGAAATAGTTGAAACGTAGAAAAGAAGTCCTACCATAGTTAAAACATCTGTAAAAATAAAGTACTTACTGTTAATGAGTAAACTGTCGTCGTGGTTTCTTGTGAACCTCGGATGGTGTGTTATGATGTTATGGTTATGGTACCAGACGGTGCGAGGTGGCGGTGAACCCACGCAGGAACATGCCAGAAGTAAAGAGCTCCCCACTCCTACAGACACTATGCCTCCTAGTGACGCTACGCCAGCCACGACTGTAATTAATAGACAATTATGTTTTAAAGCTTGTTATATGGATGCCCCCTTATAAAATCGCGAACTACACGGCAACCGTTTTTATACGTGGTAGAGCCATGCTGCAGCTATATTAGTAGTATATTTGTAGCACTAATGGGTCGGCTCGACCGGGGAAGGACCACGCTCTCACAGAATACCAGCGTAAAATAGCAGCTTAACGCTGCTGTGTTTCGTATGGTGAGTGTAGAGAACCGTAGACCCATTTTACTGGAAAAGAGGCGTACCATCTAAGTCCTCACGGGTGACGACGCATCTGCATTTTGATTCTTTATTGAGGATAAATGTAGATGTCTGTGGGTCACAGCTACCACTTACCATCAGGTGACTGTGTGCTCGTTTGTCACCCTACCCTATAAAAAAAACCGCAAAGCTTCATTCGATATTGCAACGTCGTTCCCGCGGGGCAGTTTTGCTGACTTGATGGGAAATGTGGCCGCCGTGGACTCATAATGACGTAGGTACGCGGTGTCAGCCGAACACAGCACTTTACCGGAAACCCAAGAATTGCACTTCACTTCGTTTTAGGCATCGGACAAGTGTAGACTTAATTATTATTATCTCATTTACTTGTAATATCTTTGTAATAGTTTCTCTTCATTAAACTTATTAAAAGTAAGTTGTTGTTTTTTCTTGGGTCTTCCAGCGGCAACATCCATAACTTGCTAATATTTTGTAGATAAGTACAAGTTCTAGTAATTTGTTTCTTAGAAGATAAGCCCTTGTCGTAAATTTAACAGTATAAAAGCAACCCGGGTTCGATACCCGCCGGCACCAAGGAAATTGTTTATTGCAATTTAAGACGCTGATTTACCACTTACTGAGCAGTGTAAACCTCGCGAGGAATTCTGCATGTCTGAAAAATTAAAAAAAAACAGATGTGAGGGCTCCCCAGCTCGACACCAATGGGTCACCGCGGCGGATATTTCCTTGCCTTGAAACTTACTCACAAATGAGAGGAGGCCTGTGCCCAGCAGTGTGACGTGTTAGGCTGTTACTTCAGTTTTTACTTTCAATTAAATTTTTTAATTGTTTTACGGTCCTAACTTACATAATTATAAACATAAACATTCACGCCTGTCACTCAGAGGGGTAGGCAGAGACTATGGACTTCCACTTGGCACGATCCTGACACACCTCTTTCGCTTCCTCCACATCCATATACCTACGCATACACGCTCGTCGGTTAAAGGTACTCTTAATTTGGCCTATTTTCAATATATCCCCAATTTGGTCGCTAAAATTTCGCCTAGGGCGTCCCTTCCCGAATTTGCCGTTCACCTCTGCAAAATTGTTTTTCAACAATTTGCTTTGTCACTCTATCATCATTTATTCTTTCTACATGACCAAACCACCGAAGCATTCCTTTCTTAAACCTGGTCACAACATCATCTTGCAAACAACACTCTTCTCTTATCATACAATTTCTCACCATGTCATTCAGATTCATCCCTAACATACTCCTTAATGACCGAATTTCTACAGCATTTATTCTACTCCGGAGACCCTTTTTACAGGAAATGAGGCATTCCATCTTAGTCCTCACGGGTGACAACGCATCTGCATTTTGATTTTTAATAGAGGATAGATGTAGATGTCTATGGGCCGCAGCAACCACTTACCATCAGGTGGACTGTGTGCTCGTTTGTCACCTTTATCCCATAAAAAAATATTCTACTCTCGTGCTTCTTCTACCACACCCAACTTTCCCTACCATACATTAAAGTAGGGACTAGCACAACATTGTGAATTGCCATACGTGCCTTTTTTGACACATTCTGACTTCCCACAATAGTGTAGAGCCCCATTCACTCTATTTCCTGCGTTCACTCGTCGTTCTATATCCTTATCATATCTACCATCCCTGCTTTATACACATTCTAAATACACAAACTCATCTACTTGCTCGACCAACTCCTCTTCTATTCTTATTTCACATATCGTTTTACTTTCTTTTCTTCCAAAAACCATAACTTACGTTTTACTTGCGTTCACTTTCGTAACCTTTTCTTTTAATGACCTGTTCATTATAACATTATAACTTTTAACAAAAAGTAAAAACCGACTTCAAATTGCTAAAAAAAGAAGTAATTTATATGGAACCCTTGAAGTATAACAGTAGTAGAGCCAGGCGGCAGCTTTTGCTGTCGCACGGATGGGCCGGCTCGAACCGGGCCTCACAGAAAACCAGCGTGAAGTAGAGGTTTACCTCTGCGTTTTGATTGGCGAGTGCAGGTGGCCGGAGGCCCTTTTTTCTGGAAATGAGGCATTCCATCTTAGTCCTCACGGGTGACAACGCATTTATATTTTGATTTGTAATAGAGGATAGATGTAGATGTCTATGGGCCGCAGCAACCACTTACCATCAGGTGGACTGTGAGCTCGTTTGTCACCCTTATCATATAAAAAAAACTATTTAATAAGAAAAGGATCATTCAAATTGGTTCTTAATCTGCGACGATATCATATGAAATTCCTTAAACAATAGTCCAATATGAAACATTTTTCTCTATTTTCCACCCTTGGGGGCGGAACGTATTCTTCAAATTAAATGGGACCAGTCTTGAGATAAAGCCTATTTAATAAAATATTAATAATTAAAATCGGTTCACAATCTGAGAAGATATCGCATAACATACAAAAAACACACTCCAAGTGAGAACCTCCTCCTTTTCGAAGTCGGTTAAAATGTAGTTTAAAGAACGTCCGCGGAATAATGCTAACTAAAATGTAAAGAATGAAATTTGACAGCAAATGTCAAACTTGCAGTCTTGCGTATGATACTTTGTCCAAGGTCTTACGTGGCTAAGGGACTTCTTTCGTAAGAAAGACTTCTTAAATCATCGTTTTAACCAGAGACTTTCAATAAACTGCGTTTTAAAAAAAGGCGGTATAATATTAATAAATACCGCGAGTCCTACTCTCGACTCGCGCATGAAGGGTTCCGTACAATCACACACGTTTCTAATAGGGGAGCCCCTTTTAATTTTTAATTTATTTTTATTATTTTTTGTTATAGTGTATATATTCAACTACCTATTACGGATCATGAGATACAACCCGCTGACACACAGACGGACGGACTGACAGCGGTTTAGTAATTTGGTCTCGTTAGTTACCCTTCGGGTACTAAAGCCAAAAAATCACAGTAAGCTGTATTCTTAGATTTACGATTTACCTCTCTGTGAAGGAGTATGCGATACTCTTCTACTAGCAGCTCCTTCGCCAGCTCTCGTGCTGGCCGATACCCAGGTCTCATACGTCCTGCCAGTTGTGAGGTCTTTCAGTTCCGCAACTGTACGACCTTCGGCTTCTATGCGATGCGTCTGTGGCGGACCATTGCTGTGTGATAGTTCAAGAAATTGTACCATGCTATTCAATAAACTATAATCTTGACAATAATTTTGTATATTTAATATATTTTATACATCATGGTAGAGCCAATCTGCAGCTATATTAAGGTTGTTGAATCCCATCCAGGTCGGCTCAAGCAAGGAAGGGCCACGGTCTCACAGAATACCAGCGTAAAATAGCAGCTTCATACTTTTATGTTTCGTATGGTGTGTGTAAAGAAACGGGGACCCTTTTTATTGTAAACGAGACCTACTATTATAGTCCTCAGGAGGTGACAACGCATTCTGCGTATTGATTCCCTATTGAGAAAGATGTCTATGGGCCACAGCATCCAATTACCATCAGGTGGACTGTGAGCTAGTTTATACTATAAAAACCTTAAAAAAGCCGCTCTTATGCTATAAAAAATATTTCAACTAATTTATGAAGAGGTAAATTTTAAACTAAGCCTGTTTTATAAATTATCACACTAGTAGAAAGCTTCACAAGTCTCGAAGGTAAGAAGCCATGTTTTAATATGAAAATAGATAGGGTTCCGTACGAAATCTCTATACGTATTATTTGTAAAAACAAATAGACTAATTATTATTATTTCAAAATAAGGAAAAGTAAGCTATAAGCGCAATCATAATTCATTGTAATTAATACATACATAAATATGCAATTTATGTATGTATCTCTCCGTAATAAATGAGAAAATTCTAATCTAGAGGTTAGGTTTTTTTTTAAAGAATAAATAATAACAATTGAATGTAATCGCATTTGTAGTGCGTAAACACAAATTTCGATACAAGTCGCAAATATTAATCACTATATTTATTTTGTACTTACCTAGACGTTGGCTTCACATACACGGTATAGTAAACGAGTTCCCCATTCGGATGTTCCGGCCGTTTCCAACTGACGAGTAGAGAGGTGGGCGATAACACAAGTACTTTGATATCAGCCGGGGCTTCAGGAACTGAAATGAAATGATTTATATACGCTTGTCAAAACTCTGTATTCGGCCTATATATGATTAAGATTCCACCTGGTTGTTAAGCGGCTTAGATGGTGTACAAGTTGGCCTCAAAAACTTATTTACAACCTAATAAACACAAGTACATATTTACTTTGACCTGTTCGCGAAATTGAGACAAACTTTTAGACGACTAGAAAAAGAGGAAGGTGGTTTCAGAATTTGTGAGTGACGCCAGTGATAACTTAATTAATAGACACACGATTATTTTTGCGGGTCTTAAACAGAAGCTATGATAAACGTAACGAGGATATTCCAGCAGAGCAAATTCCATCTGATCAGTAAGCAGAATGCCAATTCTCGGTAGGTCATATAGCTCGAAATACCAAGAACTCGAAGTATGTGATTTCAATTATATGAAGTTACGACCTGATACAATAATAATGTTCTCCCGACCGATGAATTATGGTCCAGTTTCAACGGAGTCTAGCCTTCTGCGTAGGACAGCGTTATAGTGCTCGAGTTACGCGAACACAGGTGTACTCTCTATTCCCTCAGTCTCGTAGTCCGATGTCACTCTTATACTGCAGACCTGATGGATGGATGGAAGCAGGTGTCTCAAGACGATCTCTCCTTCTCATCGGTCTCCTGCTCTCTCGAAACTTACGGATAGTGGATACCTACTTAATCAAAATTATAAATCGACTTACCGTCTTGTAAGGTTGTACATATAATAGGGTACGAGAATGGACCGGGTCCGTAGTTGGAGTAACCCGCGACTTTGACCGTATAGTTTGTATACTTCATAAGAGCTTGCAGGTATAATTCCGTATGTAAGGAGGTTTGGTTCTGCCACGCGCTTTCTGAAACAGGGAGGCAGTAAGTCAAGCCAATGAGAGCATCCACAACTAAAAAAGATACTTTTTCTGCCACCAGGGCGGCGGCCACTTAAAAGTGAGGTATAATATTTGAAAGATTTCATAATAGGGAAGTTATTTTTTTTTATAGAATAAGTTGACAAACGAACACACAGTCCACCTGATGGTAAGTGGTTGCTGTGATCCATAGAAGTCCACATCTATCCTCAATTAAGAATCAAAATGCAGATGCGTTGTCACCTGTGAGGACTAAGATGGAATGCCTATTTTCCAGTAAAAAGGGTCGCCGGTTCTCTACACTCACCATACGAAACACAGCAGTGTTAAACCGCTATTTTACGCTGGTATTCTGTGAGAGCGTGGTCCTTCCCCGGTCGAGTCGGCCCATTCGTGCTACAACTATACTATTAATATATCTGCAGCATGGCTCTACCACGTAAAAAATTACTGTCATCCATGTAGACATTTATCTATCCTTTCTAAAGGAATCTAGATGTTCTTTTCACTTTTGAGGTCCTTGAATCTCATCACTCATTAATACAAAATAAATTAGTGATAGAGCTGTTGCAAATCACATAAAAGTAACCACTCTATGTTGCGACTGCTTACTAAAATATAAAGCCTTTGTGATGGAACTTGTTAAGCAACATAAGTACATTCTACTTTTTAATTTCTCAGATATGCAGGTTTAACCACGATATACAAGGAGTAACGCACAGGAAAATCTTAAGAAATGCATATATTTTAGATGGAATTTATAGAGTTGAAATTTTATTTCAAATAAATTGAAAACAATATGGTTAAGTTGTTATTAAATTGCCATTTTAGACTACAGCGAGTAGAGAAAATAGTGACGATTAAGGGTAGAGCGGGCGTGGGAAGAATGTCACAGAAACAAAAATAAAATCGATTACATTTGAAAGATTTTAGTTGAAAGGGAGATAGAATTGTATTAGTGTGTGTAGTTCTAATACTAAGGTATCGTTTACATGATTTTGACGAATCCTAACACACTTTCCTAATGATCAAGATCATGTAAAACGGCCCTAACACAGTAACTGACGTTAGTGAACTAATAGTGCTCATTATTTTTCTTTAGAAGAGTTACACTTTCACAGTGGTCGCATATTTTTAGCCACATCCAATGAAAATTTGAAGTTGGATAGTATTTTCATAAGAATATCCAATTATTGACTTCTTAACTTCGTAAAAGGCGTATTAATAAAACTCACCTTCAGTAGCATATAAGACCGTATATCCGATAAGCGAGCTTCCTTGTCCATTCGACGTTATGGGTTGCCAACCAACTCTAAGTGATGTTGAGGATATTGCTGTACATTCCACAGATGTTGGCGCATGTTCCGGTGCTAGAAAATAATAAAGATTAGGTACTTAATTTTATAGGGAACGTAGTATTATACGCGAGGATAATATTGGGACTATTTTTAGCGGACTTAAAAAATAGAAGAGGTTAACAATGCAACCGTATGTGTTTGTATGTATGAGTATATTGCGCGATATCTAAGTTAATTGTTACCTAATTTTGATGATAATTTTTACATAGGTTATACTTTAGATGTTTTTTCTTATAAATTTGTAGAAAAATTTCCATCCTTAAGATAAAGCAAGATTCCAGGGCCACCAGACGTCAGTTATTTTCTGACAAACGAAATGTGTAAGATTGAGTAGTATTAGTATGTACTAGGATCGCATGCCTACCTGCTAGCTTGGCCAGAGAGCCATTTTCCAGATGTCAGGTAATCAAGGTACGTAAAAACATTGCTCGTCTCACGTTAATTCTCCTTGCTGACTTTTAAGTATATGTTATATATATATATATATATATATATATATAATATCGATAAAAATTAGTCATCAATACTCTCAGACACTTTCCATCGGCAGTATCGCTTTGCAGACGCTTTCAAGATCTCAAAAAAGTTACTTAATTTCAGTTAAATTCAGAGCTCCCTTTTTATATATATTAGCCAGATAACTATTTTAAAACGTTTTACAAGAAGGCAGACCGATCCTAGGGGTCAATCATCCCTTAGACCTAATTTTACCAATTTTTTTTTATTCAACGTAATTCAACAAATGTTTAGACGACTTTGAAATTATGAAGTTCCTTAGTCCTCTCAAAAGTGTAATTATTTTCATCGTTTACAACAAATATGGGCACAAACTGTTTGCACTATGATACATATCTCTACAAAACCATTTTTAAGTTGGAAATTGTCTCAAAATAGATACTGTGAGAACGAAGTTAAAGTGTTAGCTATAACTTCCGCCCAGTATATACCTAATAAATCAAACGTGTTTAACTTTAAACACATGTTGTGGTACAGTCTTATGTTTGTACTTTTACTATTTGATCAGTAAGATACGAGCAAAGAATTAAATGACCTCGTCGGCTGTCACCATAACACCATTTGTGGAATTTACTATATGGACTCCTCATAAACAAAAATATCTACCAAACATTTTGCTTACCACCTTCCATCGTATCTTGAAATACAGGCAATGAAAATGGTCCCGAACCTGCACTGTTGAAGGCTGATATTGTTACTGCGTATCTGAAATGGATGGCTTATATTGATTGTTTACAGGTTATATTATTAAATACCTATAGACCGGCGAAAAGCATTAGCTCTAAATGTGCTGACGTCTAGTGCTGCCGAGGAAACTGAGTATCAGCTTCTTTTTTTTTAATTTAACCTCTAATTTAATTTAACTCGGAACCCTCATGGTCAACAGTCGGGCTCGCTTATGACAGTGTCGAGGCAGACAAAGACAGCTATAATGTGCGAGGAGAGGACATAATTATTGTCTTCACTTTAGTATAGAGATGCGCAAAACAATGCGCTTTAAAGTGATGTAATATGACATTACATTTCGTACCGAGGAATGTTACGTTATACCATGACTCCAAACATGACGCGAAATGACACTACACAGGATGGCTATTGTAATGAAATGCTCGCGTTGTAGAAGGTATGCTTGCGTTGTAATGTGACAATTGCCAAAGGAAATGCCCTCGCTACTCGCTGCGCCGGAATGAATACTTGATTTTGTTAAAATATTCATAAAGTCGATTTTTCTTCACACTTTACCCCATCTATTGAACTATTCAATCAAAATGGCATTCCGGGCTTATGACTGACAATAAACATAGATTGCAATATTGATTATTGACCAATACTATGAATATTGGCTGGCATATTTAAAAATCGATTTTATGTGTTTTTTTTTATTTGGTTTACATTACGTTCTTTTTTTAATACCTAACGGTTTTGTTTTCATTTACATGGTATTAGCATTTTAACTACAACTAATAATTAATAATTGTAATAGGTTTTTTGTCTTTAGACATTCAAGAAAGTGATATAGAAAGCAGGAGACGTAACGGTATCATAAAAACATAAAATTGAATAGCGTGTGAATATTTGGGCAATAAAGTCATAAAGTACGAGATGCATAATTAAAATATCACTAGGCGGTCCGCGCTGTTAAAAAACATTAACCTTAATACATGAATAATACGGTTCTAAGTCTAAATTCACTTATTTCTAACTTCACTTATTTCTTAACCAGCCGACCGCCGCTTGCTCCTTCTCGTTTACATACAGCGAAATTTAACGAGATAATACGGACACCGAACAAAGCGCTGTGCGTCATGTTTGAGTGTCATGTGCCATGTTTGATTTGGTCGAGTCATGTGTAATGCTACAGTACGCGATCGGGTTATATGACGCGTAATGCAACAATCGCATTACTTACACAAGTCTACTTTAGTACCGTACCGTAGTAGTATTTCAATGATGGTTGGGATAAGAAGGCATTTTATCTTAGCTCAGGAGCGACATCGCATCTGTATTGGTTCTTAAGCAAAGATAAATGTTCATTTTTTAAATTAATCGGCAACAGCATTCACTTACTACATATTGTTTTAAACGAGGACCGAGTGCTCATTTGTTTACAAATAAACAAATGAGAAATAAATGAATTTATTTTGAATATAAATTTACCTTGTATTTTTAAGTAGGCCGCTAATTTTTGTTTCCAACTTTCCAGATTTCTGTGACACCTTCAGGGTCCTAGTATCAGTTTCCTCTGAAACTACCGTTAAAGTTAAGCATTATTCATAATATTACGATTAATGGCGAAAAAAACGTTTGAATTTAGAACGTACTTATTAAACAACACTACACTTCACCGGCCAATAACATGTTCAAACGATTAAAACTTTTTTTGTATTGTATTTATTTCAAGCAGGAAAAAATTAAAACCACCCTTTTTTGGAAAAGGAGTGTATTTTGTCTTCAATTTTTCTTTACGTTACTACTACGAGTACTTAAATAACTAATAAAATAATAATAAAATAGAAGGGCTTAAATAACAAATTCAACAAAGCTTCTTAAAAAAACTAATAAGGACATGTTGAGACACGAAGTGTCCCGCTGTGCAGACTCTCCAACACCTCACAAATTTTAAATATTTCAGTGTACTTTATGATTTCAAAATATTTAATTTATTTAAGATGTACATATGATGATACATAGATTGACTTGGCATCGCATGAAAACACAATATATCTCACAAGTAATACATATTATTTTAAATTAGATTGTTTAGTGCGATTGCCAAGTTAATCTATGTATCAATCTATGGATTGAATAAATTAACCGACTTGGTATTACATGGATCTCACAACTTTTTACGGTAGAAGAACTGAGTTGCGAGACTTGGCTTTTTTTACAAGTTATGTTTTTGATGTCATCTCATTTCTTTTTGTAGATAGTTATATCTAGGTAGCTATTTACACCTATTATTCCATTATATATGTACACTGATTCATTCACTGCAAATGTAACTTTGTAATACTATATGTTTATATGGGGTTACAAAGTTATTTATGCAGTTGGTGTATCTTGGAAACTAGACCGAAATTGTAAAATATTTTAATTTTTCCTTGATTAACATATTAAACAATAATAGTATTCCAAATTTGAAGTTTCTATGTCTGCTAGAAGTGCCTCAGAGTTTTGATGATCGGTCAGTCAGTGAGTGACAAAATTAAGAAATTTTGACTAGTTATAATTCTTAAACTACTAGTTTAAAATTAATTAAATTTGAAATATACTAAGTCCATAAAATGCTTACTTGGTTAGTAAAAATTCAGACTTCTAGTTTTATCCATAACGAAGTTATAGGGTTTCAGAAATAGCCTGAACTGCTTCGAGAAAAGGATGGTGCCGCTTTTTTGCTCGACTTGGCGGGGGCACTGCCGTGCCCCCAGATAAATTCAAAGATGGTTCATGTTACAACAAAAAAAAGAGAGATCGGATCCTAAAATATTTAATTTTAAAAGGTCTATTAAAATGGTTACTTCCTTTAAGAAGAATTCATTAATATTGGGATCCATATCCAGCTGTGAACTATCGCTTGCTAAAGAAGAAAACGGATGATTGATTCCCCAATAAACAATTAAAGATACGTAAAGCTAAGGATACAATATTGTTTGCATGAAGTTTTGACTTAAAATCGAAATGTAATAACTTTATCAAACGAATACATTCCTTAATTTGTACCTAGTTCCTTAAAAATTTTACGATGTACAGACAGAGTGTGGAAGAACAAGGTAGCAGAACCCTAAAAAAAGAAAATATAAAAACTTACTTGAAGGTATATTTTGTGGCACTGCCTTTACATGATATCCAGTGATTATGCCATTGTGCGATTCTTTCGGAGGCGGTAACCATGACACGAATAGTTCCCCTGGTGCATCAGTTTGTTCGACTACTATGTTTACAGGTGGTAATGACGGTGCTGAAAATAAACGTTTGGCTTTATTACTAAAATCAGTTTTGAATCAGTCTCAAATTTAAACTAGAATCTGTTTCACGAAAGGAGTCCAACTCGAAATATATGCATACTCGTATACATACATATGCGGTAATGAAAAAGGGGCGGGAAAACTTGGGCGGATGATAAATTATTAATAATTGTTAATAAAACAAACAAAATGAATAACAATAAAGCAAAAGCTATATACCAATACTGACGTAAAGATAAAGAATGTAAATATGACAAAATTTATCACTTTCTTTTGCTAAAATGCGAACTTTTTCTTGCAAAATTTAAAAAATTATTTATTAAAATCGACCATAGGTGATGTAACAAAAATTTTGGTGGTCAATCAGATCTAACGTAGACCTATTGATCAAGGTCATTTTGATTTCGCAAATTTAGATGTGGTATTACATTTGCGCAGGTTTTAAATTACTTTTACACAAGCAGGTAATTTTGAAAATAAGGTAAAAATAAGTCCTGACCTGACAGAGAAAACCGACATAAGTTATGAGGATTGTGAAGCGGTAAGTTTTCATATAAAAAGCAATAGCGTCCCCCCCGTAACCATTACTACTTTTGACTATGTTGATAGTCAAATTTTAATTTATTTTGGATATGTTGTTTATATAATGAAAGCCCTCTATAGTGGTCTACCAAAGAGTCAATGAGGCTGATAAGTTATGTTACATTTTACATATACCTACGATGATCATGACGATTACGATGACGATTCCGATGGTTGCGATAATATGACCATGACGATGAACATGACGATGACGATGTCGATGATAATGACCATGTAGATAACGATGATAATGATCATGACGGTGATCATGATGATTATCATAACGATGATCACGACGATGATCATGATCAGGACTGTGAAAATGACAACGACCATGGCGGTGTCATATTTGTTCCATCTTAGTCCTCAGGCGTGGCAACGACGTAATCGTCAAAAATCGTTCTTGTTTTTTTTGCCTTTATGTAATTAAACTTACTACTACAATATATTATATTAATTTATGACCCCGCCAACGTTTACGACCACTAGACCTACGAGTCAACGGCAGTCAACAAGGTAAGCCTACCTACGATGACCATGACGATGCTAATACGATGATCATTACGATTACGATGGCGATGACAACGATAATCATGAAGATGATCATGAGATGATCATGACGATGATCATGACAACGACCATGGCGATGACGACAAATTACGGAACCGAAACATATTCCATTTTATGCGATACTTGGCGCGCTATGAAGGGATGATGTTATGTATGTATGTATGTATGTATGAATGTATGTACGTATGTATGTATGTATGCATAAAGCTATGATTGGAGTTTCTCTGCGTGATAGTCTCGCATTGGCAAGCGCAGTGTTGGGCGATCCTCCGCTAAATAGACAGACGAGCTGATGCAAGTAGCTCAGGAGGACCGTGTGTTAGGGCAATGTCTATACATTGCCCTAATTTAAGAGGGAGGCCTATGTTTCCAGACGACTTCTGTTGGGCTGATGACTACGATGACTTACGTTTATGTGGTACAGCCATGCTGCATCTATATTATGGTTGTAGCACGAATGTGTCAGCTCGACCGGGGAAGGACCACACCCCTCACTTATGTGATATTATTACCAGCGTAAAATAGAGCTCAATGCTCAATGTTTCGTATGGTGAGTGTAGAGAACCGAAGACTCTTTTTACTGGAAATGAGGTATTTCATCTTAGTCCTCAGGGGTGGAAAGGCTGATTAATTGAGGATAAATTTAGATGTCTATGGGTCAAGGCATCCGCTTACCATCAGGTGGTCACTATGTGCTCATTTGTCACCCTCATTCTATATAAAAAAGATGAAAGGTAACACTTTACCTTCCTCATGTGTGGTGAAGTGTGTGGGTGCTGTAAACCGACTGACTCCAACTTGATTTCCAGTCGCAACTCGCACAACGTACGCAGTCGCAGGCCGCAAGTTTTGGAGTTCAACTGATTGCCTTATATCGTTATCTTTCCTGAAAGAAATATATTTTTAAATGTTTGCAACGATAGCTTTAATATCGTAAAGCTTATTGCTTGTATGGTCAATACTCATAAAACTTGTTTCACGTGTTATTGTAATATTTTTTCTTTTTTTAATTAGAAATGGGCTCACCCTTGACCTCCATCTGGTCTCAGAGCAAAGACGAGGTCTACGATGGAGCGAGCTTACCCAGTAGAAACCTGTTCACATGCACCTTGAAGAGGTTCAGGTTATACGTACTTAGAAAAATAGACGCTGGCAGGGCATTCCACTTCTTGACTGTACGTATTAAAAAAAATGACTGATATCACTTAGTGTGAATGTTCAAAATGTCACCAAGTGTGGACGGTAACCTGCAGTACAACTGGTAATCCGATAGTAGAATGCAGATGGCGGTATGAGCTAATGAAACTCACAGGCATACTCTCCGAAATACAAACTGTAGAAGGCCGACAAACAAGAAACTTGGCGGCGCTGAGCTAAGCCGTGAAGCTCAGTTTCCGCTAGCTTTGTGTCGGTGATAAGCTTCTTAGCTTTGCGTTCCACTGAGCCAAGTGCAACAATACTTCATGCATAATCAGACTTGTGCATTATATAAAGAGCTCAGTTTGAGCTGTCCAGGCGTGACGTATCTCTTCACCTTGTTTAGAATACCCAGTTTTTTGGCCGCAGTTTGTGCTTTTGACTCAATGTTAGTGACAAAGTTGACGTTAGCACTCAAATATATGCCGAGAAGCTCGAGATGATCAGTAACCTCTACAGATTTACCTCGGGAAGTGGGAACCAGATCAAAAGGACTCCGTTTTACGGAGAACAGACAGGCCTGCGTTTTAGCGGTGTCCAAAGTGACCACATTGTAGTCACCCCATTGAAAGACAAGACTTAAGGTACTTAACAAGACCTCTATACTGAAATCTGTCTATTTACCGTGTAATATTAAGAGTAACCGCATGATCCCAACTGATGTCAACGACATGCGTCGGAGCGTACTGTACAACGTATCTGGAAGCGTGCGCTCGCGCCGACCGCCACGATGCGACTGCCGATCGTGCTCGCACTGATTCTACCCTCAGTTCTGTAGGTGGAGTAGGAGGTTCTGGAATTTTAATAAACGAAATAAAGAGTATTCACATTATGAAATTTTTTGCTTCACATTTTCAATCATTTGTTAAGGCCCATATTAATAAACGTTCCTCAGATCAAGTGCACGCACTTGAGAACAATCTCGAGGTTATGATCTCTTATCTCAAGCTGTGACTAAGCTGGGTGACGGACTATTTAATAAACGGAACTCAACTTTCAAGTCACAATAGTTGCGTATACTTGTGATGCTAAAATCTGAGTGCTGGAGTGGTCCGTGACTTGAGATCGTGATTGGAGTAGCGCAAATCACGGAGTTTGAAAATATTTTGAGTGAAATGAATTATTAACGGTGAATAAGAGTACTATTACGATATTTTACGGACTCCACGAAATTGTTTACTAAAAATTTATATAAGGAAAGCCTCGATTCCTCAAACTATATATTGTATGTGTATAAATAAAATTGAATTGAAATCAAATTATAACGCAAGATTAGTGATATTATAAGTAAAGAAGCAGAGTTTAAAATCAATACGATTTAAAAAGTACATGTTTGTATGTATTTGTATGTACATCTCTTTTTTGACACCAATGATGTCGCTTTAATGCGTTAAGTTTTCTGTACAAATGGAGTTGAGTATAGTAAATATATTCGTCGTATTTTAGAAATACATAAACAACAATTTTAACAATTTAAGACTTTCTTACGTAGAAAACAAGCTAATACCGTGAAAAGTGATGATAATATTTAATACTCCCGTCAATGTTTCTCGTTCACAAGATCAAACCTTAAACTTGTTGTTAAATACTTAATGTCTCTTTTAGTCTTGAACGTATTAACTATAACACACACACACACATACACACACACACACACACACACACACACACACACACACACACACACACACACACTCGCGCACGGGCGCTCACACATCCACACACCAACACACAAGTCTAAGCATAATACATGTTAAAATAATATTTTGGAAATTAAGGTATTTTTTTTACAAAATTAGGTCCCTCACATAATTATTCTATGTTTTATACTCTATGTGTGACCATCGTCGTTAAGCTTATGATAAGTAAGAAATTGTAATAGAACATAAGGTTTAGCATAAGATATATTGTACACTTGTTTGGAGTTCTCTAAATACATTAAAAAAAATTCGTCTAGTCACAGAACACTATCCCAAGTACAGCGCCTTGAGTCTGATTTTGATAACTGAGATACTGTTTTTACGAGTATGTATTTGTTAATTAACAACGATCTGAGAATGCTGATATCGGACTGAGAGCGTATCAAATTATTACGCACTTGATGTCGTCGTTGAGGAACGTTTATTAATTAACGGACCCTAGATTTATTTATTTATAATTACTAACTTTTTTGTTATATTCATATTTTTATGAATACTTTTATTTTCATCTATTGATGTATTGTATTATAGAATTAATTAGACTGAAATGGCACATAACGAACTAGACTGGAACGGAATGAAAAAAAAATGGCGGCGTTTCAACTATATCGTAATGTAAACTCTATAATATTAATAGCATCCTTACCTAAAATGTTTAAATATATGTTGAAAGTTGCAGTACCATATGGATTGTTTGCCCTACATTGGTACAATCCAGCGTCACCAGTCTCTGAATATTGTAGATTAAGCGTACTAGTCAGGCCTAAAGATGTTTTAGATTCCGAGAGTTTAGCTCTAAAATAGAAAACAGATTAAAGAAATGGAATAACTGAAATTCATTAATTAATAAATATAAATGTAAAGAAGTGAAAGTAAAGCCATAAGAACACCACAACCAACTTTAAACAAAGAAGTTTACAGAAGCGTTGTCACCCTTGAATACTTAGATGGAATGCCTCACAGCTTGTAATTCTATTGGCTCTCTCTCCGGTTCAGCCTGTAGTTTATCATATCATGGCATATATAAAAAATTGTAAAGGCGGTCGTGTAATCAGAGAATCTTCCTTTTATTTAAAGTTGGTCGCCTAAAAATTACATTTATTGTGTATTTAGGGCTGACTTTTCAATGGCCCTATTAAAGTTTTCCATCAAATAAATTATAACCTGACTGATTACAAAAGTGAAACAATTGAACTATTTTATACATACAACTGTAATTTTTAATATGTTTATGTTGTATTTTGTTCCACAATTAAATCTTATCT
The DNA here is from genome assembly GCA_033319125.1 of Parnassius glacialis. Lineage (NCBI taxonomy): Eukaryota > Metazoa > Arthropoda > Insecta > Lepidoptera > Papilionidae > Parnassius > Parnassius glacialis. The sequence goes on along the minus strand of JAVANC010000023.1, from coordinate 27,892,202 downwards.
GATGACTAAGATGGAATGCCTCGCTTCCTGTAAAAAGGGTCTCCGGTTCTCTACACTCACCATACGAAACACAACAAAATTGGCTGCTATTTTACGCTGCTATTTTGTGAGAGCGTGGTCCTATCCCGGTCAAGCTGACCCATTCGTGCCACAACCATAATATAATCTGCAGCATGGCTCTACCACGTATAAAATACCACGGCTTAAATAACATTCATACTAAATATGATTTAAGCCGTCGTAGTTCAGAGAATAAGCACCCGCCCTTAAATTTCAAAATGGGTTTGATCAAAATTACTGTTTTATACGTGCTTACTTCACACGTGCTTGATGGAGAACAAAATCGTTGCAAGGAAATTGGCATATGCATTTAATTAAAAATCAACGATATTTTGTGAAGTTCACCAAAACACTTTTGGACTCACGCGGTGATCTTCCTCGATGGTACCTTGCAGTGGGCCATATAAAGGCTATTCCTTAACTTCTATGTATTTGGATAAGGTACATATAATTTGTTATATGTAAGGGTATATATACGAGGTATATAATAAAATATTTTTTTTTACCAAGATGTTATGATTTTAAAAATCACCTGTGAATTCGAAAATCTAGAATATTGCCGTTATGTGTCCACAATATTCTTATAGGGTCGTCACCTAGTGCTTTACATTCCAAAGTTACTGAATGTCCAAGTCGTGATGTCACATTCGTTGAAGTTGTTTCAAAGTGGACTGGCTCTGAAAATATCAAGAAAACGTGTAGTTTCGTGCTTCCGACATATGGCAATATAAGTATTAAAACATAATTCTAATTCTAAATGGCGACCAGTTTACCATGTTCCCAGTTTCGAGCTAAGTTTGAAGTCTAGTTCATCGGAAAGTAAGTTTAAAATTGATTGCAAATATTTTATTAAACGCACAGAAATACAAACTGACAGTCAAGAAATTTAATTTATGCATATTGCATTGTCATCTAGTTCTGAGATATATTTAAAGTACTAAATATCGGGAAGTTATTATATTCTCTTCTTCGGGAAGTTGGATGTAAATAATTGTAAAATTTTTACAAAATTTAAACAGACAGATAGAGAAGAAAGTCAGTTCATAAGAACGTGATAATATAATACTATTAATTTCTTAGAGAACTAAACTAAGCTTCAAACTGTATCAAGGCTATCAATATTGCTACTGAAGTGGAGATAATTCATAAGTGATTGTGATCGAAAAAAAAAATTTGAAAATAAGCTCGAACAATGGCTTAGGAAAATAAAATATGACCTTGAAAATAAAAAATTGATGTTGAAAATTAAATAGCACATCAGCTAATATTCGAATAGGCTAGCCTATTTATGCATTAAATCATAATTATAAAAAAATGTTTCTAACTATTAACACTCATCCATATCGTCTTGCTGAGTGGACTGCCAACACCATTCTCTACATTGCAAGAGTACAAGCCTTCGTCTGTGAGAGATACCTCCTCGATGATCAGGGTACCATTAGGTAAGCTCAGAATACCACCGCCAGCGAGTTCCAGAACCGGTTGCCACGTACCGAGAAGAGCTGAAAAAAAATTTGTTGAAATTATTAAAACATAATATATTTTCATGTTAAACTAACTGAGAATGTCATTTGTTTTTATAATGTAGTTGGGTTACAGTTAGTTATAGTGTACAGGGTTGTACCTATCCAGATATACTTTATATAAGTATATAAAGTATATCTGGATAGGTACAACCCTGTTACTTATTACCGCCACCAAGTATCAGTACGTACACTAATGTTTCGATTTGAGGGGTACATAGAGGCAGGCATTACAGGGAGTGAGTTTTCCATCTTTGCTCTAGATCACGCGCTTGAGGTAAAAAACATTTTGTATCCTAATTTGTCTGAAGTTTCAGGTTGCTGCTGTATTAGCCACTGATCATTAGATTTGTAAGTTTGTAAGTCAATTTTATATAAAAAATATGTCAGTCTGGGTTTGTTCGGCCTGATAAGGTTTTTGTTGTGAGAAAAAAGTTTTTATATGTTAAGATGTTATGTTAAGATGCGTAGGTATATGGATGTGGAGGAAGCGAGAGAGTTTTGTCAGGATCGTGCCAAATGGAAGTCCATAGTCTCTGACTACCCCTCTGGGTGACAGGCGTGAGTATATATATATATATATATATATATATATATATATATATAATCAAGTTTTTGTGTGCTGCAGTATGTGCTCAGTTAGACTGTGAGTTAGTTGAAGCTAAAGGATTTTCCGCAGATATCTGAATATTAAACAAATTCTACATATTACTTATTTGTTGTGTCAGAGTTTTTCAAGAAAATTACCATTGCGCTGAGAAAATTTGCGATATCGGACTCCGCATATCATGTAATTTAAAAAAAGTGATATAATACGTTGTTAAGACTAGATACCATAAATAAAATTTAAATAGAATAGAAAAGGGCAGAATAAAATAGAATAGAATGGAACATTTTTGTTTTCAATTACAAGCAATACATATTGAAAATATTACCACTAGTTCGGATAAAAACTCTGCCATGCAAAGAATTAGCAGAAGCCCAGCGAGACTGTTTATCACTACATCTACTAAGGAAATAACCTCATGTTTTATAATTATATCACAAGATATAATCAAAAATCATGAGGATAAAGTCACAATTATTGTGCTTCAATCTTTTGATATCTCTATAAAGACGAAATTACCATCTTTTTTCATCCAGTGCACCTGTGGCTGAGGATATCCGTTGGCACTGCAAGACACTGTTCCTCTTCGACCAAGTAATAGTGAAGAATTTGAGGGCTCCTCCGCCCATTTTGGTGCAACTGAAAAATTACCTTTAGATTAAATTCTTAATTGAATTACTACGCAGACAGTAGATCACAAGTGATTTTAGTTTTGGTGAAGTAATTAGTTAATGGGAGTATCCGGTACCACGGGGAGTGCTCTGAGGAATTGTTCGGATTAATTCCAGCCGCCAAATTTCACGAACGCACATCGCGTCAAAATTCACGATACCATCCTCACCATCTGGATGCTTCGCGGTCCACGAATGTGCGTTTTACTGGTAGTTTTCTCACTCGTACAACTTTTCTGAGTAACTGTTTACCACCGGCGATTTTTCCGGACCGATACCACTTAGGGACCTTCAAGAAAAGAACTTACATCTTTCTAAACGGCCGGCAACGCATCTGCAATTCCCCTGGTGTTGCGGTTGTTCATGAGCAGCGGTAGTCACTTACCATCAGGTGAGCCGCATGCTCGTTTGCCCCCTATTCCATAAAAAAATCATGTCATCATTATCATAACAAACCCTCACAAGTCTACTAATGAACATAGGACCATAAAAACGGACTTCTCTAATATTTTACCAGGTCATTACTCCATCTATTGAGGGCCACGCTAGACTCCACTTAGGTACGACATTTTTTGGATAATATTGCCAACCTTTAACATTAATTTCCTTTTATTCAATTGATTTAAAATATTATACAGAGCTGCTATGGAGCTTAGCATACGTTCGGATATACATACATCTTTTACCGCTGAAGCTGAAAAGCCCGAACGTAGTTTGTTTGGATTCCATTGGATAAATATTTTTAAAAACATTACAATTTAATCAATATAATCTAATTACCTTTTATGTAGAGCTCAGTGGATTTATTCACTTTTGCTACGTGATTTGATGCAACACAAGTGTAAGTACCGCAGTGCTCCAGGGACACTTTCTTAATAACTAAGGCACTAAATAATTCCGAACTTCGTTCCACAACCTGTAGAAGTAGAAAAAAATTAGTATCAGTTACAAATTAGTAACCTACCGAAAGTTTACTGCTGAAGTATAATAGGCCTGCTCCACAAATTGCCTCATAAGGATTTTGCCATAATCACCATGTTTAGGAGGCTGGAGAAAGTACTAAATAACAAAGAAATATTGCCGTCTATTTATGAATGCGCTAATAACAAATATGTTGCAAAAAATATTTCAAAACGTATTTTTGTCACACTGACAGTGAAAGCGGTGAATTTTTCCCAAACCATCGACATCACTTGCATGAGGTGCAACTGACTGCTGATTTTATGCCTGACGGACGAAGCTTTTGTGACCGACTAACTGCGGTGAATTCGTGCTATAAGCATTATGTCACGTAGATATGAAATAATTAAAGTTATAATTTTTATACGTCCCACTACTTTACATAGCCCTCCTGTTATTTTTAAGATGATCAATTATTAGTCCTTGAAATATTTAAATTTTAATGCATTCTGGTAACCTCACGACATTTTTCTTCACCACCGACCAAGTGGTAAATCAGCACTTACAATTGCATAAAGCAATTTCTTTATGAAGGCGGGGATCGTTACCGGGTTGCTCGTATAGGTACTATAAAATTTACAGCAACCACTTATTATCTAGCTACTACAGCCTTTATTAAATTTCAATTCACAGATATTATGTCTTTCTTGTATGAAGGAAAATACAAGAAAAGTGATTGTACGTTTTTTCATTTTTACTGTGGTGGAACTCGTTTTCGGCTAAGGCATCCGTCTGAGTAGATATCACCATCTTATTTATTGTGTTAAGAATAGAGAGACAGTTTATTACAGGTTGTAAGGCATTCCATCTAAGTCCCCAGATGTGACAACGCATCTGTATCTTTCTTTATCTAAAGTTGGTTGCAGGTAGACGACAGTCGCCACTCACCATCAGGTAGACTGTACGTATGTTTGTCGCAATTAAAAAAGAAATCGAAGGATTTTGTTAGCTGCGTATCTTCCGAAATATCCCATGGTATAAGTGATAAAGCCACGCTGCAGCTATACTGTGATTGTAGCACGAAAGAATCAGCTTGACCCGGAAAGGACAACGTTCTCACAAATACCAGAATAAAATAGCAGTTTAATTCTGTTGTAAATCGTTTGGTAAGTGTTGAGAACTGGATAATGGATTTCACTGGAAACGAGGCATTCCATCTTATTTCTCCAGGGGTAGCAACGCATCTACACTTCTTAATGGATGATAAATGTGGATGTCCATGGGCAATACCATTCACTTGCTATCAGCTGAAATATGCGTTGTAACCGGTGGAAGGAAAAAGGGAGATCTCCCGCCGGGCAAGATGTTCAGCCAGGGGAGCGGCCGATGCTCCGAGTGGTAGCTCGGAGCTATTGTATATATATTGCTTTAACTTCGGAACTTTGTTAGCGCGATTTAGGCTACGATGTGTTTCGCTTGTGGCGCGATGATAGCGCCGCCACAGCCTTCGTTTATCACAATTAACCATTAAAATAAAACATAAGAAAACCTTGTAATTTACTTTGGTTCTGTATATGTGATAAGATTTCATATTGTGTGTTACTTTACCTTTAAACTACTTGGTATTCTCTTTCCATCTTTGAGCCACTCGAAATGTATCGGTAGATCGCCGCTCCTAACGTTACAATAAATATTTACAATTTGTCCTTCTTGAAGATTGTTTCCCAAAAGCAAATCTTCTAAGATAGGTGCTTCAATTACTTGGATCTCGAAAGCCCGCCTAGCCATTTCACCCGATGGACTTGTTACTATACATGTATATATGGCTCCATTCTGTTCCTTCGTTACTTCCGGTATCGTCAGAACGCCGTGGATGTTGACTACGTTTCTTCTGGTTTTGCGTTTCTTCGATAAATTACGTTTATATCTTGATTGGAATATGTTGTTGGAGTTTATGATTTTTCCTTTATAATCCCAGTCTATCTTACTGAAAAAAAAAATTGTTTACTTAGATATTATAACTTGAAGATATGATAAAGTTAATATCGATCATAAGTTTCGTTAAAACATTTACGGTTATCCTTCAAGAAATTTGTCTTCAATTTTTTTTAAGTAAAAGCTAAGTAACTATAAATTATATTAAGTATGTAAGTAGGTATGAATAACAATATTATATAGAGTCTTTAATATAATGTCTTTTATAAAACTTTAAGCATCAACTGCTGTATTTTTTATTTTTTTTGTAATTACGTATTTGGTATTTTTAGTCATTAAAATAAATTAAATATACTATGAAATTATTCCTAGTTGTGATACGTATGTTAAACACAAGTATCATTTAATTAAATTAAAAATAATACTTTAATCGAAATGATTAATTAATTATGGAAGATTTACCTAATAGGGTACCCGTAAAACGGACATCTCAAATTCACTGCTTCTCCACTCTGGACCTTTATAGGCGGAAGAGATCTGATATATGGTGGACCTGAAAATTGAATATTTTATTTTATTATTCTAGTCAGACCTAAGTCCCGAATTCCTCCTACGCTGTGTCGGTCGCGTACGTTGGTCGCGCGTACTAATGTACATTGTGTTTTATATAGCCCCATCCTACGACGCTGACGACAGCGGCGCGTAATTTGCTACGTACGCGTACGCGACCGACCGTACGCAATCGACGTCAGCGTAGGAGGAATTTGGAAAATAAAATAATAATTTTTATAAGTATGTAATGCTTAAATTTCTATAAGTAATGTTTTACTGTGTAGTGGTGCTGTAAGAATATCCACTTGCCCATATTATCCCGTGAGTGTCGTAAGAGGCGACAGAGGGAAAGAAATAAGGCGTTGGGCAGTAGCGTTTTTCTAATAACCCGCTTGCCAAGCGTGGCAACTAAGGCAAATATCTAACCTATAAGGCGATCTATGAGGGAGGCCTATGTTCAGCAGTTGACTTTAATAGTTTGTAACGGTTACGGTAATATTGAAACAACACGTTATTAGATAGTATTGCCTTACCATAAATATCGAGTCGATTTTCGTACGCAGCTATGTGGTCTCCTTCTCTAGCAGTACAGGAGTATAAACCTCCATCTTCAACTCTTACCCGCGTAATGTTTAAGTGAGTGACTACTGAGTTATCTGATGTCATCACTTGACCCAATGCGTATCTGAAAAATACAATAGAATTTCTTATAATTGACGGCTCCGTGGGGCAGTGGCTTAGCAATGAGTTGCTGCGCTGCGGACCGCGGGTTCGAATCCCGCACGGGACAAGTATGTGTATGGCCTACAAATAATTCTTCCGGGTCTGGATTTTTGTCTTTGTGTAATTTGTGTTTGTAAACTGCCTCTGCGATACAGGAGAAAATCCTAGTGTGGGGGTAACGTTTTTTTTAAAGAAAAGAAAGAAAGAAATAAATTTTATGCAATACATAATAACTATGTGGTGGCGGTGAAAAAATCCACTACTCCATATCGTCCCGTGGGTGCCGTAAGAGGCGACAGAGGGAAACTAAAACAAGATATGGGCGAAAGCATCCTCCTTATAATAACTTAAAACTATTAAAAACTGCGGTTCATAACACGACTGTCAAGCGTGGTAACTTTTGCAAAATCCCCCTATGAGGCGATATCGGATGTTCAGCACTGGACTTTTATAGGTTGTAAGGAATGCATAGACATAGAGAATGGACTGAGCGTTAGCCTCAGCAAAGTGACCATTCTCTAGAAAGAGACAAAGTCCACGTCCTGCAAGCCAGTGACGTGGACCAATTAGAATTCTAGAAAGAGACTAGTACTGGCCGCACATTCACTTTGTCTCTCTTAACACTTTTCGGTTTGTATTCACTACACAACTGAATACGGAACGCACAGTACATTCTCTCTTTGTCTATGAATGGATGTAATGATCATAAAAAAGAACTAAATTATGAATATACTTCTATTTTAACTGGCTCATAATTAATTGCCATGTACAAACCTTTTATAGTCTTTATTTCTTTTCGTTTTTGGAACGAAGTTCCCTATTGCACGGTACGAATTTGACGGATGGGGGGCAAGGCGAAAAAAAGGGTAAGATTTTTTCGTTACGACACCCTTTCTAAAGGTTTTTTTAATTTTTTTTTTAATAAAACGTTACCCCACTAGGATTTCCTCCTGTGTCTTGGAGGCAGTTTACAAACATAAATTGCACGAGGACAAACATCCAGACCCGGAACAATTATTTGTAGGCCATACAAATACTTGTTCATTACTTGTTCCGTGCGGGATTCGAACCCCAGGCCCCCAGCGCAACAACTGATTGCTAAGCCACTGCGCCACGGAGCCGTCTAGCGGAGCGAGATGGAATAATATCCAACTCCCTCGCACTTTTTATTATATGGCCATGAAAGAAATATTATTTTAAATGACGCTTCATTTTAATAGAATAGCAATTCATTTATTGGTATTTGTTAATGAATAATATAGTACGTTTATCAATAATAATATACTACGAAAGGAACTTCGTTCAAATCGAGTGTTCAACGACACTCATGCATTTTTTTTAAATTTTTATTCGTTATATGTAATTATAATATATTAAATGCTTATTAATACTAAGACAAAATCTACACGCACACAAAACAAAAACACACAAGCAGTGGTAGCTCAGGAGGCTAAGCGCTCACTGTAGTATTTTTTTACAGTACGCGAACAACCTGACTTTGATCCCAACCGCCACCAATGCAATTGTAAGTTACTAGAGCCCAATGACTTCGTCAATCTTACTTAGCGGTACCATGTAGCGACAACTATGGAAATGTATTAAATAAAGAACGATATATTTAGCGCGTCAAATTTTCATATCGATATACATCGCAACCGCTTCCGTAGATAGATGATAGATAATAGATGGCGCTAGAGTAGTCAAGTGAGCTTGGCCACGGTCCTTATTGCTTTGTAAGAGAGATAATTATTAAGTGGCGAAGCTTGCGAAGACACTTATTAAGTGGCGAAGCTTGCGAAGACACTTATTGATTTCACGATGTCTGTCCGTCTGTCCGTCTGTCCGTCTGTCCCACGATTATCTCGAGAACGGTTTCGAATTTTCAAATTCCATTTTCAGCAATCGATTAATGATCACGCAGGCATCTGAACCTCCTATTTTGAAACTGATTGCTCAACGGCAACCGTTAGAAACCGCTACAAAGCTGATTGCTTCGCCACTTTGCTATGCTGTTAGCTTGCTAGGTTTATTTTAGTACTGATTTACCACATGCTCAGCGGTGAAGTGAAGTGAGAAAACCTGAATTTCTGAGAAATAAAATACAAATCATTTCTTTCTTTCTTTTTTTAGTACATTGTATAAATATGATATTGCAATTCCTTTTCTGCAAAAGAAACTTGTTTTACTCAGAGTCACTTTACTGAGCAGTTCCTTAAAGGGGGTTGTTATTAGCAGAATGTGATGATAGACGTACATATATGAAAACTTTTTGAACAAATGAGGGTATTTTAATTTTTCTCATCTTTACCTAAGATTGATTCAATATTATATTATAGAATTGTACAATAATTGATTATTTTACTATGCTAAAGGAAAATTACTTGTGATACTACCTAGGGTCTGTGTTGCTAGAAATTGTGATTCCATCTCTTTCCCACGTAAACTGTGGCGGTCGGTCGCCGGAAGCTGCACATTGCATGCTTATCTGAAAAAAATAATAAATAATACTGATTTTCATCATAAATACTATATAGTATATCATTTCGAAATTTCGTCTTGTATGTATCGCAAAAAGTGAATATGAGACTTGTCATAAATTTGCATAGTTTACGGTTTTCTGGCTTACACTCAATGCCAACTGCACGCAATTGAAGCATGATAATCTGGCGTCTGACCTATACCTTATTATTGCCAGGTAACGCATTTTCGGAAAGGCCCATGCCCATCTTCATCTACTCCATCAATTCGTAAAAGTCAACTGCTCATTATATTAATACTGATTATACCTAGTCAGGTCATAAATTCTGTCACATGTTTAATATAAAATAATTGAAACAAGTTTATTCATTATGTAACCATTTATATACCAAAATGAACATAACAAAACATAGATTCTTATGACACTAAAGTTTATTCAAAATGACCTCCGTGATTTTCAATACAAGCCATCAATCAGCGCGGCCAGTCGTCTATCGCAGCACGAACGAGGTCCATGTCAATATCGGCGGCTGCCTTAATCAAGGATGTCTTGAGTGACTCCAAATTGGGACGAAGCTTTGAGCACACCTTTTCCTCCAAGTGTTGCCTTATCTTGTAATCTAACGGATTCAAATCTGGACTGGAGGAGGGCCAGTCTTCGTGCCGCATGAAGTCGATTTCACGTGCCGCCAGCCAGTCTTGTGTGCTCTTTGCTCTATGAGCTGGCGCCGAATCTTGTTGGAATTCCCAGTGCCTGTTATTGAACATGGTATGAGAAACAGGTTCCACAAGGTTCGTCAGGACTGTATTTTGATACACAACTGCATTCGTTTTTACACCTTTCTCACAAAAATGTACCTCTGTTAAGCCCCAATAAGAAGCGATGAGCGAGGATGGAAAATGACCTCGTTGGACACGCGGAATACGGTTGCTCGCTTCTTCACTACTGTGTGCGTACACCTTATCATTTTGTTTGTTATAGCTCTCTTCTACGGTAAAATTTTTTTCAGCCGAAAAAAGAATTTTCCGATATTTTTTTCCCGCGTACCGCTTCAACAAAGCGCGGCATCTCTTCAGTCTCAGGTCCATTAGACGAGCATTCAAACGATGTCCTGTTTTTCTTCGATATACCCGAAGCCCTAAGTCTTCATTTAACACCCTTTCCACCGTGGTTCTGCTTAACCCCATCTGAGGGCCAACAGTTTCTGCTTACGTTTGGGATTTCTTTGAATTCGCGCCTTCACAGCTTTTATCACTGCTGGAGTCCTAACAGACCGAGGGCGACCACTTCTTGACCTGTCATCTACACTAGAGTCTTCATTGTTTCGTTTGATCGTACGATAAACGAATCTGTTGGTTATATTCAAATTTTTCAGTATGTCAAAAATTTGAATTGGCGCGTAACCGCAACGATGCAACGCAATAACTGCAACACGGTCTTCTTTAAGCGTCCACTCCATATTTTAAAATGAGTAAAATTATAAAAAGTATACAGTTTTATTTTCATGAACAATTCGAAATTCGAATTCAATTAACTTTTTTGTGGCCAGCATTCTAAAAGAAAAGTTTTTACTGTGTGACAATACTTATGATCTGACTGTGTATAATTCGCATACTTAGCAGGCGGATCTCTCTCCCACTTATGGGCTGCTCCCCAGTCGCCAGTCTGGCGTAAATGAGGTGGTTTTATCAAAAGCCATGAGATCTTTCCGAGGTTTTTCATAATCGCCTCTCGCGACATTCACGGGATGAAGTGAGGTCATGGATTCTCTTAATCCGCCATCACACGATATCATAAGTCCAATAGCAGACTTAAAATATATAACATTAAAAACTATAATAATAAAAAAGACCAAAACTAGAAACTTAATTATCATATAGTCCTACTTCCTGCGGTATCGTGCCAAGAACGCTGGCTGCGTTTCCCCGCTGAATGGCTATACTTAGTCTTTGAGCGACAAAAAACCAGCCTTCTTATCACCAGCAGCAACGACCAGCCGCGGATGGAGTTCCTTTAGGAACTTCACCGCATGTGGATCCCACGGACCGATAGTCTCTACAGCAAATGGCACAAATATGTAGTCATCTCTAAGAGACTCATATTTGCGCCACTTACTCAGTTCAGCTGCCTCTGAAGTCGCCCCGGCTCTAAATGGGGTAACTTAAAATGCCAGATCTTTAAATACTCAAAATTCAAATCGGTGACGGAGAACTCTGATACTGCGAACAATCCACCTCCCAAGCGTATCAATAATGATAAATGACAAATTCTGCCAACGATAGGAGCGGCCTTTGTACGGCGAATTTAATAATATTTATTAAAATAATAATCACACTAAGAATATAATAATTCACTTTCTCCCTCGCACAACTGACTTGTGAAATCGATTACCACCAGCGATTTTTCCGGACCGATACGACTTAGGAACCTTCAAGAAAACCGCCTACTCCTTTTTAAAAGGCCGGCAACGCATCTGCAATTCCCCTGGTGTTGCAGTTGTTCATGGGCGGCGGTAGTCACTTACCATCAGGTGAGCCGCATGCTCGTTTGCCCCCTCTTCTATAAAAAAGAATTAAATGAAATGGTTAAAATATATTATTTAGATTTACTATATACTTGTATGGAAAATTTAAAATCGTTTTTTAGCCAACTGGTTATAATTATTTATTTGATAAATATATATATATATATATATATATATATATATATATATATATATATATATATATATATATATATATATATATATATATATATATATATATATATATATAAACTTTTAAAGCTTCTAAACAATGTAGATAGACTATAATAGAATCCATATTTAAAAAGGCTGTTACTGTTTAGGTTATAAATATTCTTTATTATATATATTAGATTATATATTTATGTTATAAATACTCGACAGTATAAAATTTCGGTAACAGAAACCTAACCGTTGTTAGTGATTCCATCACCCTATCTTGTCCCGCGGCTGTAGCAAGAGACAATGGGAAATATCCAAACGACCCTATGGCATCAGGTAATGGTATGTACATATATGTAACCAGATTGCTTATGGTAGAAATAATATATCCAGATCAGCACTTGAGAGACGAGTTATTTTAGTAGGATCAAGAGATAAACCAGCCATAGGCTTTAAAATTGAGATAAACCTAATCTGCAACAATAAAACACGTACAATGCAAATTTTTTTTTCATACTTATTTTAATACTAATTTTTCATTTTGTATTAGGCTACGTAATGTTGAGGACTTAGTAAAGACCCATTATAATAACAGGCCATGAGGAATTCCATCTCAGTCCTCAGAGACGACAAAGCATATGTTGCTTTCTTTGTTTGAAGTTGGCAGCAGATATCTATGAGCTGCAATAGCCCCCTCACCATCAGGTGATATGTAAAATCGCTTGTCATTTTATTTTTATAAAAAAGAAATGCTTTTAGTTTTTGTTTTGCTTTTCATTTTTTCTTCCTTGATTTTCGCTGTTTGTATTGTTTTTTTTAGGATAGGGTGACAAACGAGTACACAGTCCACCTGACGGTATGTGGTTACCGTGACCTATAGACATCCACATCCATCCTCAAAAAAGAATCAAAATGCAGATGCGTTGTCACTCGTGAGGATTAAGAAAAAATGCTTTTTTCCAGTAAAAAGGGCCTCCGGTTCTCTACACTCACCATACGAAACACAGCAGTGTTAAGTTGCTATTTTACGCTGGTATTCTGTGAGAGCGTGGTCCTTCCCCGGTCGAGCCTACCCATTCGTGCTACAACTATACTACTAATAGAGCTGCAGTATGGTTCTACCACGTAATAAAATTATGTTTCAATGGAGATTTTCTTTCTTTTCCCGTCTTTCTTTCTTCCTTTAAATTCCTCCCTTTAATATGAGAGGTATAGCAGTGAACTGTTCCTGTGCTGTAACTGTGCTAATTAAGTATCTCTTCTATGACTGTTTATGTGTGATGAGTAATTATTCTATGTTTCACATATTTCTTTATTCTTCAGATTTGATATTAGTTCTTCTAAAGCAATAATAACATTTACTTAGCGTTATGCAGTAGTGTTTTAAGAGAATCCACTCATTCTCTTACACCAATCCTCATATCATCCCGTGGGTCTCGTAAGAGGCGTCAGACAAAAATGAAACATGAGATGGACAGCAGCATCTTCCTGACCTTTAAAAACTAAAAAAACAAACGGTCGCCAACCCGCGGGGTAGATTTAGCAGTGAATTTTTAATAAGCTGTGAAAGATAATGATGATGAAAAATATTTACTTACGTCACCTCCAGGCGTGATCGTCCGTTCACTGAAGTGTTGAGTGATTATGAGCCGATTCTCTGACAGGTTTCTCCTTACTCTTTTTCTTCGATCCAATCCTGAAAAATACTATTTGTTATTTTTTATAGTATAAGGGTGACAAACGAGCACACTGTCCACCTGATAGTAAGTGGATGCTATGGTCCATAGACATATATCCTCAATTAATAATCAAAGAGCAGATGCGTTGTCACCTCTGATTACTAAGATGGAATGCCTCGTTTCCAGTAGAATGGTTTTTCGATTCTCTACACTCACCATACGAAACACGGCAGCATTAAACTGCTGTTTTACGCTGGTATTCTGTGAGAACGTGGTCCTTACGTGATCGAACCGACCTATTCGTGCTACAACTATCATATAGCTGCAACATGGTTCTACCATTCATAATTGAACCAATAAAACCATATCAAATCTATTGCAATAAAGATCATAGATGCATTTGTATATAAATTCATTATTTAGGGCCGTGATAGCATTAGCAAAGCGGTCGCTGTAAATCAGTCCTCGTTAGGAAACTTGCATGTCTTAGAAATTAAAAAAAAAACATATTTCGAAGACATGTGAATTCCACTAATACGCGTTGGGGCAGCATAGCAGACACTTCATTGCTCTAAACCCTCTGAGAAACGAGAGGTCTGTGCCAGGAGTGGGAATTATTTAGGATGAAACTTTTTCTTTTTTATAGAAATAAGGCCGTCAATACACGCAATTCAGTACGAGCGTGGTCTTTTACAGGTCGAGCTGACTCATTCGGGCTACCTTCACTGAAATATTATCCAATTTTGTCTTGCATAATATTTAAGAAAAGGTGTTTTTATTAGGAAGACGTTGCCGGCCATGTCTTGTTTCGATTTTCTTCTGTCGTCTTTTACAACACCCAGTAGACGATAAGGGGTAATGGATATTCTTACACCGCCACTATTAGGTTCAATTCTACAAATAGGGTAATAATACACATTATTTAAACTTTTTCACGCGATCTTAGCTAATATATTTAAACTGTATTTTCTCTTTTTTATTGTTGTACCAATGAATGATAGGGTCGTCACTTATCTACGTCATTACACCGGTATTAACTGTGTAGCTATAAGCATAAACTATAGCCATTATAATTATTATTTAATTATTCGGCTAATAATATAATTGCTTTTAGAAATCTCTGTTTAAATTTATAAGTCTATTACTACTTCTTTGTCAAAAAAAAATTCTAAGTGTTTTAGGATAAAATATAACCTAGACCTATAATATAAGATAGATCTGTTCGTGCGATTTCATTACAATCTGTACAGCTATTCCGAAGATTAGCCCGGACAGAAACACAGACAGACAGACAGACAAAAATATGTGTGCAGTTCACACGCGATAGAAGTGAAACCTTCAAATGAAACGAAATATAAAAAAAATATTTCACGTCAAATGATTTATCTAATATGATCATTTTCAACAACAAGTGCGGCATAAAATATAGGATAAAATTTTAATTTTATAGCAAAGAAATGTTACAATGCTTATGTTTAGACTTAATGTTAGTGTAATAAATGTTATTTAGATTTACGGTAATCAAAAACCATTCGTTTTATAAATTTTTTGTTTTTTTTTTCAAGAAAAATCTGTATGATTTTCGGATAAAATATAGCCTAGACCACCTGGACCACGTAGAGTCTATGTTCTCATGATAAGTGAATTTTGTATCCTTAATGAGAATAAAGTTTTTAAACCATAGTCTACTTCTGAATATAGGCCTCCCCATAAATTGGCTTATAGAGATTGTTTGCTATAGTTGCTACGTTTGACAATCGCATTTTATTTTCTGGATGTTAGCAGGAAGACACTGCTGCCCATTTCCTGATAGCAAAACTTGTCCGTCATTTTTTTTCCTTAAAACATGCGGGTAAGTTAAAATTTAATAACGAATACAATTTAAATTTAAAAATTATTACAAGGAAAATATAATTTACACCCCCGCAATATAAATTCGTTCTAGATGTAGTGATGTACTACCGTTAGACCAAAAGGCGCAATTTAAAGTGATTTTAAGCAAAGTGTAAATTATTTGCATTTCAGAATAAATTGGAATGGAAATGCAAATAGATTTGTTTATCACAAATGACACTTTACGTATTTCCTTGTTCTTTTTCAACCTTAATAGTTCACTTTTGGATATCGGCTTTTATTATTGTAGAAAAGATTTTCATTACTATCGTCACGTTTGTTAGACAGATTGACGATTGCAGTACCATCCTTTTCGGTTCTTTGCCGACGACTTCAGCTTTTTTATCACGTTATTGGACGAAGTTCTTTATCGGACAGTACGGGTTTGGCGGATAGGAGCTAGGTGACAAAAAGTGTAAGATTTTTTCGTCACTACTCCTTGTTTCATAGTGTAGACGGCCTTGGCGGCGAAATAAGAAAGTGAAATGGAATAATATCCATCTCGCTCGCAATTATTCTTATCTTGCCATGAAAGAAATATTACTTTATTTCAAATGACACTTTATTTTAATAGACGCTAGTAATTCATTTATTCGTATTTGTTAATCAATAATATAATACCTACCTTTATCAATAATAATATACTACGCAAGGAACTTCGTTCCAACTAAGTGTTCCACGACACTCACGCATTTTTTTAATTATTTTATTAACCCGCTTTCGTGCATATTGGTTCGGTAAGAATTTAGTAACTGATTTTAAGCTAACTTCCCTCGTCTCAACTCTAGAAAATTTAAATCTAAAATTTCTAAGATCGTTACAATCGGATGGCAAAGTAAAACTATGAAAAAGACTTGGTAATACATAATTGTTAAAAACTTCACTTGTTACATTGTGCATTGACCAGATGGTTACACAATAAACAAACATCTAGCGGAAGCGATAAGATCTTTTTCGCATATCTCATAGTGTCTTCTTACGACATCGGAAGAAACGGGGTGATGCATTCTCTTACGGTTTCAACACACGGCTGTATATTATGTTTTGATTTTCAAAACCTTTTACTTTTTACATTTGAATATGTATAGCAAGCAAAATACCTTGTAGTGGCGTTGTAAGAATATCCACTACCTACGAGTATCATCCCGCGGGTGTCGTAAGAAGCGATAGAGGGAACAAATCAGGAGATGGGCAGCAGCGTCTTCCTAATAACGACTAAAAATAAAAAATAAAAACTCCGGTTGCCAAACTGCTTGCCAAATAGGATTTTAATAGACTGTAACGGTAATGTACAACATAATTTTTTGAGCTGAATGATTCCTTTGACACTTTAAATATTATATCGGCAGGGGCATAGATATTCAACATTTTTTTTTACAATTTTTTTGTTGTTTTTTATTTTTATAAACTTTCAATCATTAATAGCTCAAGTTAACATTTTTAAAATGACAAAAGATTAATTTTCGTGTAAAGTAATAGAAAAAAAAACTAGATTTGAAATTAATTATATGTGCTTTTGTTAACATTTCTAATTCATGCTTCTTTTCTGTGGAAATTATTGCCCATCACAAGTTATATAATAAGTTTCTTAAAGCAGTGCTCATCTTGAGAACTCTCTAGAACGAAACTCCCCTTGATATAGACCTCGTAATCATTCTCCCTTTTACTAACATGATAAGAAAGCGCTTTCTTACTTGCACTAAGAAGAGAGGTAATCTAAAATATTTATAAATTCCACCACAGACCATAAATAAACAAAAGACCAAAAGCTTCGTTAAGCACATCACTACGTTATGACAGAATCACCATTTCCATTAGGATCTATCCTTGTGACGTCAGCACGCAATCTGCCAGGAAATATAATTACGTCGGGCGAGTCGCAATTTGCCCATCGAATGGCCACCTCGTGTTGGCAGGTCGTTACGTTCGGGTTGCTTAATGGGTATGAGATTTGAATGAAGGGTGTCTGTACCTAATTTCTAACTTGATAGCGTGTTATTAGGGACAATTGAGATATAAAGTTGAATTATGTAAATGAATTATCTGGAATATTTTTATAGTATTCTCGTCTGGTTGCTATATATAAATGCATTTATAAAATAATGATAAATAAGGTAAAATATATATTGAATATAACATTAATATAAAATAAGTTATTATAAATAAATAAATATATTTTAACGTGGTAGAGCCATGCTGCAGCTATATTAATTGTATAGTCGTAGCACGAATAGGTCGACTCGGGGAAGAATCACGCTCTCGCCAGAATACCAGCGTAAAATAGCAGCATAATGCTTCTGTGTTTCGTATGTGGGTGTAGAGTACCGGAGACCTTTTTACTGGAAAAGAGGCATTCCATCTTAGTCCTCATGGCAGACAATGCATCTGCATTTTGATTCGAAAACGAGGATAGATGTAGATATCTATGGGCCACAGCAACCACATACCATCAGGTAGACTGTGTGCTCGCGTCTTATATTAAAAAAATCAACCAGACAGGCCCTCGGTAAAGTAGTCCAAACGGCTGAGGACTAGGAGGAAAGGAAAAGAAAAATCGAGAAGCACCGCCTTCTACCAAACAGGTCTGATACGTAGTACCAGTTGCCTCGTGACATGAAAGGCTGACCGGCATTAACCCATCCACAGAAATGACTACAGGAATAATTTCGGTCGGTAGACTCCCCACCCCACATTTCTATCATCTCATGAGCCAGATCCAGATGATGGCTCCGTGGCGCAGTGGCTTAGCAATGAGTTGCTGCGCTGGGGGGCGCGGGTTCGAATCCCGCACTGAACAAGTGTTTGTATGGCCTACAAATAATTGTTCCGGGTCTGGATGTTTGTCCTTGTTCAATTTGTGTTTGTAAACTGCCTCCACGATACAGGAGAAAATCCTAGTGTGGGAGTAACGTTTTTAAAAAAAAAAGATATTATGTGTATACCTAGCGATTTGCCCCAGCTTCGCACGGGTGATTTATGGATCTTGTCAAAAGCGCCATCTACATGATCTATTGCGAATCTAAACCGTCGAATCAACTTAATCACACAAAAAAATCCATCAAAATTGGTCCAGCCGTTTAGGTGATCTACCTTCAGTTTTTGAATATTAATTTTTGGTTCGATCTACGCAGAATGAGCTTACAGTATCTTGAAGTCTTACAGTTGTATGCTTGGGTTTAGATTTTATTTTATTAATTATAGGATCCCAAGCAGACCCAGCCACCTTCTCTATTGAAATTAAGATGTTTTATTTTATTTTATAATTTAATTTCAATAGCCTCGCGAACCATCATTGGTAGGAATCGGTGTTTATTTTGCGAGGATTTGTGGTCTATCAAATCTAATGTAATGGCGGAGACGATCTTGAAAATATTTACACACTGCAAACTTCCCGGAACGTCGGTGCTTCAAGTCAGCTATATGTTCTTCATCCAAAAATATCTCGTTCTATTTGCAAACCCAAGCATACCACTGCAAGACTTCAAGATACTGTAAGCTCAATCTGTTTTTTCGCTGATATTACTGTCAATGTCAATTTCAAATAAGTTTAGATAGAAAGAAACATTTTATTTTGGCACTGATCGTTGATGTACAATAATAAACTACTTATTTGGAACAAAAATACGAATTGAGTTTTAAATCTTGGAATAGCTGGTACAGTTGATGATGTATAAATCGGGTATTGGTCAAATCCACGCTTAATGCAATACAGGGGATGAAGCAGGAGATGGGGAACTTCATCTTCCTGATAATAAATCAAAATTAAAAAAACTGCGCATGGCAGCGCGCCTGACAAGCGTGGCGAATATGGAAAATATTCCTTCTATAAACCTTGATTGATGGAGAAGGCATATGTTCAGCATTTGGATAGGCTGTAATCTATACAAATAAAAAAATTTAAGTGTCTGTTTGTAATGTCAAAATAACAGCCTTTTACTAAATGCATTTTTATAAATTTTTACTATATACGGGTACTTAAAATAAAAACAAAATTTTTAAAATATTTCTCTGTCTGTCTGTCCGTTTGTTTCTGTTAATTTCACAAATGGTTTGACACATTTTGACGGAAATTTCACTGGCATATAGCTGATATTATAAGGAGTAACTTAGGCTACTTTTATTTTAGAAAAAGGGGAGTTCCGTGCCATAAAATTAAAATCCTAAATTACACGCGGGCGAAGTCGCGGGGTAGACAGTCAGACAGACAGTAGTAGTGAATAAATAAATGAATAATTATTTTTACAAGAGAGTAAGGGCACAATATCGTACTGGCCGTAGGCTGCCTTTTAACTATAATCCTTAGCAGCAATTATTAGACAGCGTTTACCGTCAGCTTACCGACCTCCCACCAGGATATCATAGAGGGGGTATTTGCCATAGTTGCCACGTTTGGCAGACGGGTTGACAACCGTCGTGTTTTTTTTACTTTTTATCTTCTGCTTTGTTTCGCTGTCGCCTCTTATGACACACCACTAAACGGGGAAAAACAAATAGCAAATAAAAGCGTTTGGTAAATTTCAATGTATTTTAGCGTATAATTGTACTATACAAAGTTCACTGAATTCATCAGCTATTCTAACAGACACCTAGTTCATTAGCAGCGCGCCACGGTGCAACGAGCAACCAAATATCGTCTGTTGAAATTGAGCTAAATTGACACACATCTTGCTTATTTAACGAACATACCATTGAATGGATCTCTCGAATATTAACTTCATACAACAACGTTAAACCCTAGCTTAATTTAGTCAGATTTTTTTTTATAGGATAGGGTGACAAACGAGCACACAGTCCACCTGACGGTAAGTGGTTGCTGTGGCCCATAGACATCTACATCTATCCTCGTTTGCGAATTAAAATGCAGATGCGTTGTCACCCGTGAGGACTAAGATGGAATGCCTCTTTTCCAGTAAAAAGGGTCTCCGGTTCTCTACACTCACCATACGAAACACAGCAGCGTCAAGCTGCTATTTTATGCTGGTATTCTGTGAGAGCGTGGTCCTTCCCCGGTCGAGCCCATTCATGCTACAACTATACTACTAATATAGCTGCAGCAGCATGGCTCTACGACGTACAAAAACAATATCAAAATTTAAGAAAACAAAGATCATGAGCAGTGATGATTATAGAGAGAATTATCGTGGTGATCCTGATTGGGATACTAGGATAAAGTTATTAAATTATTGTATCGATATTGATCCTTTAAATAAGTGCAAATTTTCAAGTCAATAGACCGTCTACAAGTTGGTGAAAATAACATTAAAGTATTTCGTTACATATATAGACAGATAGATAAACGCGAAGCTAATACAAGCTTGTTAAAAAAAAGGTTCTCTATTGAAAAGAAGAACAAGAAGAACTAATGGGTATTCAAAACTGGCCTTTGAAAACACAGAACAAGTCACTACTGTGAGATAACTTTTTTTTTAAAACGTTACTCCCACACTAGGATTTTCTCCTGTATCGTGGAGGCAGTTTACAAACATAAATTGCACAAGGACAAACATCCAGACCAGGAACAATTATTTGCAGGCCATACAAATACTTTTTCCATGCGGGATTCGAACCCGCGGCCCCAGCGCAACAACTCATTGCTAAGCCACTGCGCCACGGAGCCGTCAAGAAGAGCCGAGTGAGAAGATGTAAGAAATTTACAAGGAGACTATTCAGGCAGCCACTTCGTTAATTGAGCATTTGCTGGGTACAAAGTTAAAACTCGTCAACCTTCTTATATGCACATAGAAATAAAATTGAAGTCTCTTTCTGCAATATCGAATTAACTGCCTTTTATTGAGCTGAGGGCAGCCTAGACATCAATAACCATTTTAAAATGTATGTCTGTTTGTGCTTGCTAATCTTCGGAATGGCTGAAACTGTAACGAAACTTAACAAACAGAAAGTAAGCAATGCTATGAGTGATTTAGGCTCTATTTTATCCCCAAACACAATGGCGATACTTTTTTTTTAAATCGAAAAAATTAAATAAACATAAAAGATTATTACTTTTAATCTTTAAATAAAGTCAATAGATCCCACACAGGCAAAGGTTGGGCAAGTAGTTTATTACAAGCACACAGTCCACCTGATGGCAAGTGGTTGCTGTGGCCCATAGACATCTACATTTATCCTCGTTTGCGAATCAAAATGCAGATGCGTTGCGACCCGTGAGGACTAATATAGCTGCAGCATGGCTCTAACACGTATAAAAATCATGCATCTACCTTATTTTATAGTCACCATCATTACAGCACGTCACAAGTCCACTGCTTAACATAGGCCTGCCTGTCTCAAAGAAGCCACAAAGTACGGTCCTGAGCTACGCGCATCCAACGACATGCTGAATCTTTTACCGAGTCTAAACTCCATCTAGAGGCCGCCCTACACACCGCTTACCAGTACGAGGTTATATGGCCGGCCCATTGCCACATAAGCTTACTCTTCCGGAATAAAACAGTGGTAGAGCCACGCGGCAGCTTTTGCTGTCGCACGGATGGGCCGGCTCGAACCGGGGTGGTACCACGACCTCACAGAATACCAGCGTGAAGTAGAGGTTTATCTCTGCGTTTCGCTTGGTGAGTGCAGGTGGCCGGAGGCCCTTTTTACTGGAAATGAGGCATTCCATCTTAGTCCTCACGGGTGACAACGCATCTGCATTTTGATTTGTAATAGAGGATAGATGTAGATGTCTATGGGCCGCAGCAACCACTTACCATCAGGTGGACTGCGTGCTCGTTTGTCACCCTTATACTATAAAAAAAAAAAAAACAGCCAGTATAAGGAGTCTATCGTGCAGAGCATAGCCCTCTCTACAGCTCGCTGAGTAACCTTGAGCATTCTCACACGGCCGGCAATAAAGGACCACTTCTCAGAACAATATATTATCAACACTGGCAGCACGCACTGGTTGTTTGTTTTCAATCCTGTTTTCAAGTTTTCAAGTATACGTGACAAGATACGTTTTAAATTACTACGTTTGTAATTTCCGTGTCAAAATTCTATCGGGCAGCGTTCCAGACGTATCCACTGATAGACGCACACATATGCACCTCAAACCACGTTGTTGGTAGTAAAAGATTTTACATGTATACCATGTTCGACTTCTTGACGCAATCACGCACACATCTTTCTTCTTTCTTTACCAGCCCGTATAAGTCTACTGCTGTCCGCACACATATGCACCCAAAATCATGCTGTTAGTTGCTAAAGATTTCAGATGTAATGTGATGTATCCTTGTAATAAGTAAAGCATGGTTTCAGCTTGGTTTTAGCGTCACTTGAAATTTAGGTAGTGCGTTTTTGTAATTTTTTGTTGTTCTAAGGCCGTAGCATAGAGTACAACATTTTGAAACTGCAAATGTATTCAGATTGCAGTTTTAAATCTTGTACTTTTACTACGTTTGTTTTACGTGGTAGAACTATGCTGCAGCTATATTAATAGTATAGTTGTAGCACGAATGGGTCGGCTCTACCGGGGAAGGACCACGCTCTCACAGAATACCAGCGTAAAATAGCAGCTTAATGTTGCTGTGTTTCGTATGGTGAGTGTAGAGAACTGGAGAACGTTTTTTACTGGAAAAGAGGCATTCTATCTTAGTCCTCACGGCTGACAACGCATCTGAATTTTGATTCGCAAACGAAGATAGATGTAGATGTCTATGGGCCGCAGCAGCCACTTGCCGTCGGGAGGACTGTGTGCTCGTTTGTCACACTTATTCTATAAAAAAGTGTATATATATATGTATAAATTACCAATTTATATAAGCATCTTAAGCTAGTTTTTTTTTCTGTTGCGTCTCTACCCATAAATCTCACCACACTACCAACAATAGTATGGTGAGAGTAAGTTGCCAGCTAACAAGCTACCAAAGGTTAGCTGTCAGATAATCTTGTTTCAGCATTATGTTCGCCTTTGTACCAAATTGCTTTGAGCGCAATAAAGAGTTTTCTATCTATCTATCTTTCTACTTTTACCAAAAATATCCCTTTAGCCGGACGTAATCAAAATGCGCCGGTCTAACATTTGAAATGAAGTTGTCAGGTGGAGCGTGACATGACTGGGCGACACGACGAGCCGCGTCACTTCACAAGCCATCTGCTGCGAATATAATTACACTGGAAGCGGGACGCATTGCAATTTGCTGGTCACCTCGCATCGGTGAGCCATTTTGAATTACGAGTGACATTTCGGAATCGTGATAATGGACTGAATAGAGAAGTGAAATTGTTGTTTAGGATTATTAAATTTATATTTCCATTTATTCCTTATTTTAAAGACCTAATTCCAAATTAAAAGTTTAAATGTCGACAGAAGTAGTTTTATTATTAAACTATAGAAAGAATATTAGTTTTCTTCTTGTATATTTGGAAAAGTAGTGTAGATTTGCCTCTTCACCAAATTTATTAGTCGCATAATTGTTTGATGAATATTTAATATTTTTTCATTAAAATGATTTTATAGTCATTTTTAAACAACAAGTTGAAATTTAAATCAATCAATAAATGGGCAATTGACAGTGAAAGCAAACTGGCATGACTTAAAATTTAAAAAAGAACATTTTGAAGACATGTCAAGCTTGTCAGATTGACATTGCATTGGAGCAACGTCACGGACTTTTTCTTGATTTAAACTATATAAAAAGTACTCTGTGATTTAAACTCTCTCAGGAAAGACGGACGGCTTGTTGAATGTAAAAAGGCAGTTAAATTACGTTTTACATTTTTTTTAATTTAATGAAAAAAAAACACAATAGAAACATAAAAACATCACATAGTGTGGTGACTAAATGAGCAGTGCCAGTGTAAACGAATCCGTTACCCGAGATCATCACGTAGATGTCGTAAGAGGCGACAAAGGGAAATCAAACAGGAGATGCAATGCAACAATATTCTGGTTTCAACTCAAAATAATAAAAACCAGCGACGATTACCACCTCGCCAGTCAAGCGTGGCAATTATGGCAAACATTCCTATGAAACGATCAATGGAGAGGCTCGTCTTTTCAGTAGTGGACTTTGATAGTAAAAAGGTATCACTTTTTCATCTAATCTATCACTCTTCAGTGGTGACAAGATATTTGCAAATCAAATGCAATATCAAATGCAATCATTGCTTAAACAAAATGTAAAGGCTGTTCAAATACTTTTAAATATCATAGAGTATTGAAATAATATATCATTAAATATTTTAAAACTATTGAGGTTGAGAAAACGGCAGACTTATGGGGGATTTTCGTTAAAGTTATTGCATCTATAATAGATACAATAGCATCTCACCTAGACACTATTTAAATCGAGTAGTAAATTAGACCAATTTCTAAAGCTGCCAACATTTAATAAAAATTTTCAAAAAATAATTATAGGTCAGATGTTAAGTTATTATAATATAAATAAATTGCTTTATAAAAATTAATTTGGTTTTACAAGGTGTCGCTCTAACTTGACGCCAGAGTTGAGCTTCTTAAATATATTTTTTGTACAGGGGCGAACTTTTTGGTTATATTTTGTGACCTTTCCAAGACCTTCGACTGTGTTCACCATGAAACATTAATTAAGAAACTACAATACTGTACAGTACAGTGGTGTGAATAACATAGCGCTTTAACTTATTATTTCATATTTAAGTAATAGAACGTAGAAAGTTATTATAAATGGTGAAGTTCTTCCGGGTCACATAAACCAATGGGTATAGGTACCTCAAAGCTTAATTCTTAGCCCATTCCTATTTCTAGTCTATATTAATGCATTGTAGGGGATACGAGGGCGGCACTGAAAATTTCGGGAATCAAGGAAGTGACACAACATTACTATTTAAAAATGTAATTATTGCTTTTCGAAGTATTCTCCGTGAAATTTGTCACATTTTTCCATACGATGGAACCAATCATTGAAGCAACCATTCCATTCGGAAGTTGGGGTCTCCAAAATGGCCGTTTTGTAGGCGTCCACAGCTTTTTCAGGTGATGAAAATCTCTGTCCACGCAATTTATTCTTTATCGGGAAAGTATAGAAATCATTAGGACTTAGGTCGGGGCTGTACGGCGGATGGTCTAATAATTCTATGTTTTCTTGCTCTAAAAACTCTTTAGTTCTGTGTGCGGTGTGAGAACTCGCATTGTTGATTCGATCGATTGATGCGGCGGTTGCAGTTCTCTTTACGGAGTTTAGAAACGACCTGTGGCAAACAAATGATAACATACCATTCTGCATTAACCGTTCTTTGTCCCTCAAGAGGAATAGTCGTAACATGGTCGGTTTTGGAGACAAAGTGGCCACCATTTTATTTGCAACACTGCGTGAACGAACAATTTTTGTTGGCTTTAACTCATTTTCGAACACCCAAACTCGTGACTGGTTTTCTGTTTCGGGTTCGTACGCATATATCCAGGATTCATCACCTGATACGATATTGTATACAGCATTTGAGGATCCTGCGTGGAATCTTTCGAGAGTTCTGACGCACCAAGTAACGCGAGCCGCTTTTTGCTCTTCACAGAGCGAATGCGGTATCCATCGGGAAAACAACTTTTTTACACCTAATTGTTCATGCAAGATTATTTGTATTTGACTCATGCCAATGTCTAAAGTTGTCTGAATTTCGCGACATGTCACATGTCGATCTTGCTCAATCAGCTTAGGCACAGCATCAACGTTTTTTTGGGTGACTGCAGTTTTTGGACGACCTTGACGGGGATCATCACTGAGCTTGACACGTCCACGTTGAAATTCAGCAAACCAGCGATAAATTGTGGTTTTGGATAGGGCTTCATCACCAAATGCAGAAATCATCCGGGTAACATACTGTTTTTGTGTTAAACCACTTCGAAATTCATAATAAATCATCGCTCTTGAATTTTCTCGAGTCAATTCCATTTTCTCAACGACTAAACAAGTGTGACTTTTGTCACACTTGTTTCACACTTTCACTTGTGAGAAGACCGAGAATCTTTTTTTAAATAAATAAATGGTATTCAATTTTAAAACCAAGGAGTTTTCAATTAAAACGATTTTAATATGACACGAACAGTGGAAATATTCCATTGTATGTTTATGTGGGACAATTAGTCGACCGAGAGGTCAGTGGGCAGATTCAACTCGGCTGGGTAGCGTTCGGGACATTACGACCTATTTTCTCGTCAGGCATACCTAAAAACCTCAAAAGAAGATTTTTCAACTAGTGCATGTTGCCAGTGATAACTTATGGATCTGAGACGCGGTCCTTCACTGCTGGCCGTACGAGGAAGCTCAAGGTCACTCAGCGAGCTATGAAGAGGGCTATGCTCGGGGTTTCTCTGCGTGATATACTTAAAAACAAGGATATCCGCAGTAGAACTAGAGTAGCCGACATAGCCCTACGGATTAGTAAGCTGAAGTGGCAATTGACCGGCCATGTAGCTCTAAGAACCGACAACCGATGGGGAAGAAAGGTGGCAGCCTCCTATCTCGGGACCGTGCTTTGTGGCATTACTTGGGGGAGGCCTATGTTCAGCAAAGGACTTGTGATGGGCTGTAATGATGATGATGATGATGACATTAGTTTACTGTTACTAATCTATATTGAAATGGCAACTAAATGAACTAAAAAATTAAAACTAAATGTATTAAATTTACAATACCGAATGATAAAAATCTGAATACCAATGTGTTTTAAAATGGGTAGGAACCGAGGCCTGTAGAATCGTAAATAGTTTGTACAACCTTACATATTGTATGATTTAATTTGAAAAAAAGTTCCGCTGGGTTCCTTGCTGGTTATTCCCAGGACAAAGGTTTTTCCGAACCAGTGTAAAGTGACTTTCAATAATAATTACGTGTAATCTATATTGAATAAAAATATTCTGTTATATTCTAAAAAAATATTAATTGAGGATGGATCAGGTGGACTCTGTTTCGCCCTAATTTGAATGAAAAATTACGTTCAACTTCATAGAACTTCCACCATTGCCTACCGTTCAAGGGACTGAACTTCTGTATAGAACTTTTAATCGAACAGTTGGACGAAGTTTCTATGAATATAAATCTAGTAGTTTATTTCATTGGCGAAAGTTAATTAACCAAGACGGTCGCGCACCGCTGCTTAACGCTCGAAGTTTTAATAGTTTGGTTATGAGATGATTTAACTCAGGTAGAAATTATTCTAGGTGACGTACTGGTCTGGAAGTTTAATTGAGACGGTTACGTGGCGTAATAAACGAGGTAAGTTTCAGGAATTCATTAAAGATATATGACAATTTTGAGCAAAATAGAAATAAGACGTGTGAAATAAACTTTAGATAATAATATAATGTTTAAATTTTGTGAACTACGAGCAACAGAAATAGGTAATTTTTTCTTTATATATAAAAATTACGTGTCTCGTTGTTTGTCCGCGATGAACTCCTAAACTACTGAACTAATTACAATGAAATTTTGCACACTGTGTGCAGTTTGGTCCAACTTGAGAGATAGGATTGTTTTTATCCTGATAAGTGACGCTCAATATTTTTATTACGAAATTAAGGATATTTTATATGAAGGGTCGTCGAAAAGGGCAGAACAACGTCTGCCTGGCCAGCTAGTCTTTATATATAAAAAGTACGTGTCACGTTGTTTGTCCGCGATGGACTCTACTACTAACTACTGAACTGATTTCAATGAAATTTTTGGTCAATGTGCAGTTTGGTCCAACTTGAGAGATAGGACAGCTTTTATCCCGATAAGTGACCCTCAATTTTTTTTTTAGGACACATGGTCATCGGAAAGGGTAGAACAACGTCTGTCACAAAATATAAATCACACTCAAGTCAGACCAACAAAGTAAGATAGCATTGCGTACGTTAGCTCACGACAAAATCCATGTTCAACTTATTGTAAAAAAAGGCACTCACGCACATATAAGCATTATTTTGGATGCATATGTGTGTATCCAAAAGTTGACTAGTTTAGTTTACAAGTTTACGACTGGCTGTTTTCCGCAACTCCACGTCTATGCGCGTATTTTGCGACTATTACGGGCTGATAAAGAAAGAAAGAAAGAATGCTCATGCTCATTTGTCACTCGTTATTCTATATAAAAAAGCAAGGTTTCGACCTTACTTGAAAACGTATGTAGAGAATAACATTTTAAACTAATATAAAGAACAATTCAAAAATATTTTTTTAGCATATCAACGCCAGAGTAGCATAAGTGAATAGATAAAAATGGATGGATGTTTCTATATTTAAAAACCGCTTTGTTTTCTTTTACGAGCCGTTTTTTTCTGCCGACTTCCAAAAAAAAGACGGTACTCAATTCGACTGTATGTTTTTTTTATGTGTGTTACCCTTAGCTTCATGGTGTTACCTCATAACTTTTTACTGGATGCACTGATTTCGATGATTTTCTTTTATTTGAAAGCTGGTACTACTAGTATGGCCCCATATATGGAATTTGATCAAGGTCAGACCAATAGTTTTTGAGTTATTTTTAATAACTTATATTGAAGTCGGCTGTACAAAATTTTTAATTTTAAATTATTAGAAAATGAAGTGCATTAAAACCCCTTTAAACCACAACATTGGTTCAACTATTTATTATTAACCGATTATTTTTTTTTATTTTTGGTCAACATATTAAGTTGCCTAATGAATAATTGGTAACGTAAACTGTTTTTACACGCTCGTCGTAGAAATAAAACGGCTCGTTACAGAGAACGAACCGTTTCTTGAATATAGGAACCGAAAAAAAATAATCTTATTGTCTGTGCTAAATTTCTAATTTGGAAGCAATTTAATCTGCCCTGTGTCTCATTAATTCAGATTAGTTAAAGTTTGTCGGTGGGCTACAGCAAACTATGCTAATTGGGAGCAGGTGCCAACTAAGCGGCATAATTGAAATTTGTTTCGTCTCTAAGTCTGTATCCCTGGCACAGATTGCTTTGCGTAAAGTAGAATTTAATAAATATACATAATAACACTTTAATCTTAATAAATATATAATTCTTCTGTGCGTGTGTTTGTTTCTGAACTTCAAACAGCTGGAACGATTTTGACGAAAATGTTTTTATATGTTTGAGTGGGTCCTTTGACAGTTTAGATTTACAATTGAGCCTACAATTGGAATTGGTAGGTGGCAGTGGTATCGAGAACCAGAAATCATCCGTACGACGCCGGGAAAATTTTATTAATAATTAAATATAAGTGTGCTATGTGGTGGTGCAGTCTGAAAACCAATCAGCGTCAGTAGTCCTAGACGTCTAATATCTACTGCGATCGTAAATTCTAAGTGTGACAATTGAGGAAAGTTCTCTCTACAGTGAGAGATACTCATGTTCAGTGTTCAAGAGGGTTCTAATAGGGTGATGTAAAAAAAAGAAGATACAAAAGAAGAAGATTTTAATACGTGGTAAACCATGCCGCAGCTATGTTACGGCTGTAGGACGAATGGGTCACTTTAGCGAGGTAGGACCACGCTCTCGGAGAATGCCAGCGTAAAATAGCAGCTCATTGCTGTTGTGTTTCGTATAGTGAGTGTAGAGAACCGGAGACACTTTTTACTGGAAACGAGGTATTTCATCTCATTCCTCAGGGGGACAACGCAATTGCATTTTGATTCTTAATCGAGGATTTGATTCTTTTTTGTTAATTAATATTATTATACAAGTCAAATCAAATCAAATCTTTTTATTTTCAGACAACAGGTCCATAAAGGTTAGTAATTAATTCCAATAGTAAGGGGGTTAGTAGTACTATATTATAATAATAATTTAATTTAAATAATTTACAAATCCGGACATTGTCCGCAGATAGCTTCTTAATATAGGTGCATGTGGATCATCTGCTTCACAAATGGTGAAGAAAAATTAATGAAAAAATCTCAAACATTCTGTAATTTTTATTTCCTAAGTCATGTATAGTTTAAAAATCGAAGATATTAACGTTGTGCCAATTCCAACTGATCACTATATTTTTCATAATGTGGGTTCCAAATACAAATAGCGTATTCGAGTTGTGACCTAATGAGTGACTTATATACATACTTATAAATACGTCGCAGGCTTTTTAACAGATTACAGGTCTAGCACTAAGCTGATAGCCTTTAGCCGTAATGTGACTAATATCGACATCAAAATGTACCTTCGATTCAAATAGTATTCTCAGGTCTTTTATTATGGATACTTTTTTTAGGGAATGTTACAAAGAGAGTATGTTTTTTTTTATAGGATAAGGGTGACAAACGAGCACACAGTCCACCTGATAGTAAGTGGTTGCTGTGGCCCATAGACAACTACATCTATCCTCTATTATAAATCAAAATGTGTTCTCACCCGTGAGGACTAAGATGGAATGCCTCATTTCCGGTAAAAAGGGCCTCCGGCCACCTGCACTCACCAAGCGAAACGCAGAGGTAAACCTTCTTCACGCTGGTTTTCTGTGAGGTCGTGGTACCACCTCGGTTGGAGCCGGCCCATCCGTGCGACAGTAAAAGCTGCCGCGTGGCTCTACCACTGTGTGTATGTGAAATGGATGACATTAATATTTTTAACTTTTTAACTTAGCTCTAAATTATTAGCTGCACAATAAGCAGACAAATGATGTAGATCATTTTACAATTCATTACAATCTTCAGTTGTATTTATTTTACGTAATTTTTTAAGGTTATCTGTATATATGAGAAAATGGGTGTTTTTGAAGTAGGTGTTAATGTCATTTATGATCTGCAAACTCGTTGAACTTTCACCGTTAGTCTTTTTTCTGTATATAAGAGTCAAATTTACGTCAAAGAGGTCCAAAGTTATGAAGACCGCCACAGTAAAATTATTGCTGCGTTCACAGAAGTTCACAGTGCTCAAGAACGTGTAATAAGTGTAAAAAATATTTTAAGATAATGTGCTTCTCTATGTTTATTGTATAAAGGATGTGGCGGCATGGCTCGGCCTGTTCAACCGTTCGGCAATCTTCGGAAGCCTTCGTCTGCGCAGGAGCAACCGGTTCGGTTTTTCTCGCCTCGCCAGTTGATCCGATCATCCGACGCCGTTAGGCCACTTGTTCGTGATACAATTCGCTACTTTGAATTTACGTTGTAAATAAACGGTTATTTAACATGTGGTGTGTTCGTTATTTGCATCCCCACAAGAGAAACGAATTCCATTTTAAGGTACCAATATTAGGTATTTTGACTACTTGCGTAATTTAGTTGTAAATAGTTTATTCCAATTTTTTTAAATACGCCATAATAAGGACAGACGTCGGTTATGCTGTTGATAAGCAAAAACATATTTTTTATTTTATTTATTATGATGTTAAGAAATAAGAAAGGATCTCGAGTGGCAGCCTCGTACCGGTAGGCGAAGTGTAGGGCGTCTCTCCACGAGATGGAGTGACGACCTGGTAAGACATGCAGGAAGTCGATGGATGCAGGTGGCTCAGGACCGTGCTTTGTGGCATTCTTTGGGGGAGGCCTATGTTCAGCAGTGGACTTGTGAAGGGCTGTAATGATGATGATGATGATGAGGCCTTTTGAACAGATTACAGGTCCATCTTACGAAATCACTAAGCTGAAAGCCTTTAGCCGTAATGTGACTAATATGGGCATCAAAATGGAGCTTCGATTCA
The DNA here is from genome assembly GCA_033319125.1 of Parnassius glacialis. NCBI lineage: Eukaryota > Metazoa > Arthropoda > Insecta > Lepidoptera > Papilionidae > Parnassius > Parnassius glacialis. Next base: position 27,859,926 of record JAVANC010000023.1, on the reverse strand, counting down.
AATAGTATTCCCAGGTTTTTTATTATGGAGACTTTTTTTAGGGAGTGCTACAAAGAGAGTATGTGAAATGGATGACATTAATATTTTTAACTTTTTGACTCAGCTGTAAATTATTACCTACACAATAATCAGACAAACGATGGTAGATCATTTTGAAATTTATTCAACAATCTTCAGTTGTGTTTATTTTATGAAAAATTTTAAGGTTATCTGTATATAAGAGGAAATGGATGTTTTTGAAGCAGGTGTTAATGTCATTTATGATCTGCAAACTCGTTGAACTTTCACCGTTAGTCTTTTATCTGTGTATAAAGAGACGAGTTTACGTCGAAGAGGCCCAAAGTTATGAAGACTGCCACAGTTAAAATATTGTTCCGTTCACGAAAGTTAAAAGTGCTCAAGTACATGTAATAAGATAAGTGTAAAAAATATTTTAAGAAAACGTGCTCGTCTATGCATAAAGAATGTGGCGGCATGGCTTAGCCTGTTCAACCGTTCGGCAATCTTCGGAAGCCCTCGGCTGCACCGGAGCAACCTGGGTGTGCTCGTTTTTTTATAGGATAAGGGTGACAAACGAGCACACAGTCCACCTGATGGTAAGTGGTTGCTGCGGCCTATAGACATCTACATCTATCCTCGTTTGCGAATCAAAATGCAGATGCGTTGTCATCCGTGAGGACTAAGATGGAATGCCTCATTTCCAGTAAAAAGGGCCTCCGACCACCTGCACTCACCAAGCGAAACGCAGAGGTAAACCTCTACTTCACGCTGGTTTTCTGTGAGGTCGTGGTATCACCCCAATTCGAGCCGGCCTATCCGTGCGACAGCAAAAGCTGCCGCGTGGCTCTACCACTGTTAAACCCTTCACCCTTATTCTTAAAAAATACCCAGAACGGCGTCGGGCAGCATCAAAGGAGCGAAAAATATGGTGGTGTGATCATCAATCCGCCTGCCTAGAGTAACTTTTATTCGAATTATCCTTATAACGGTAAAGGTCTATGTCCAATACTGTACTTAAACTGGTTGATGATTATGAAAAAGAGGAGTACTGAAATTAGATTTACAAGAAATAATTCACAATTCATAATGCTGTGTTAGAATCTAATGTAATGTATGGTAGTGAATATAGTTGTGGCGAAAGAAGCACGAGCGTAAAATAGATGCTGTAGAAAGGTCTTTAAGGAATGTGTTAGGACTGATCTGAATGACAGTGTGAGAAATTGTGTGGTAAGAGAAAAGTGTGGTTTGTAAGATGATGTTGTGAGGATTAAGAAAAAATGGTTTGGTCATGTAGAAAGAATGAATGAGAAAAGTGTGATAAAGCTAATTTATGTTGCAGAAGTGAACGGCAGTGCTGGCAAGGGAAGGCGGAAGGTTATCGACCAAATTGGCGATATAATGAAGTTGAGACAAATCAAGAGTAGGTACCCTTAATCGTTGAGCATGTATGCGTAGGTAAAGGCGGCGAGAGAAGTGTGTCAGGATAGTGCCAAATAAAAGTCCTCCGTGGTCTTTTTTTATAGGATCGCGTGACAAACGAGCACACAGTTCACCTTATGGTAAGTGGTTGCTGTGGTCCATAGACATCTACATTTATCCTCGTTTGCGAATCAAAATGCAGATGCGTTGTCACCCGTGAGGACTAAGATGGAATGCCTCTTTTCCAGTCAAAAAGGGTCTCCGGTTCTCTACACTCACCATACGAAACACAGCAGTGGCTGCTATTTTACGCTGGTATTCTGTGAGAGCGTGGTCCTTCCCCGGTCGAGCCGACCCATTCGTACTACATCTATACTACATAATATAGTTGCAGCATGGCTCGACCACGTAAAAAAATTGTCTCTGACAGATATTATGAGTGTTTATGTATATTTCTAAACTATTTGACGACATTATCTTGCGACTATTAGACCACAGACTATTAAGTTTTTGCCATTACCTTTCAGTAATAATATTTAAAAAGCAGTACAAAGTTTCGTGTTTATGTACGTAGAAATAATACGCGTAAAATAAATAAAGTCGACGAAGAGTAAATATCTATTATTCTTACACTCATACGAATGGCGGGATGAGCGCTTCACGGCAGCTATCCGCGCGCCATTCGCAGCGAGTAAATAAATCATAACAATAAATAATCTGTCGCCGACACCGACCTCACAGAGTGGTCTTTGCTTTGCCGCGTAACGATTGAATCGGAACCCTATTACACCAAACCGAGCACAGCAATAGAAATAGAACTTTTTATTCAATACAAACTTACTTACTTATTAAAAGCCGTTATTATGTTTAATTTACCATTGGTTCCGAAAACAGTTCTTGGGGAAAACCAGCAGAAAACCAGGGGAATTATAAGAAATACTGGTCTATTAGCATAGCATAGAACTATACAATACTTTTTCCTATAGTTTCCTATAGTGAAGGATACGAACTGGTTTCGTATGAGAGTGAGGGAATAGAGCGCAACCTGTATTCGCACACACACGTGCATGCACTACAATCCTGTTATTCAGATGGCTAGTCTGATGATAAATGAAATTAAATGGAATTTAATAAAATGGAATGAAAACTCTTTATATTTTCGACGTAAGAAATTAAAATTTGGTTAGCCAAACGTCAACATGTTTTAAAATCTTTTTTTTATAGGCTGGGGCAAACGAGCATGCGGCTCACCTGATGGGAAGTGACTACCGCCGCCCATGAACAACCGCAACACCAGGGGAATTGCAGATGGGTTGCCGGCCTTTTAAAAAGGAGTAGGCTCTTTTCTTGAAGGTCCCTAAGTCGTATCGGTCCGGAAAAGTCGCTGGTGGTAAACTATTCCACAAAGAAGTTGTGCGAGGAAGAAAACATCTTCTAAAGCTCACAGTGGTGGACCGCCAATCATCCAGATGGTGTGGATGGTATTGGGAGTTCTGCCGCGATGTGCATTCGTGAAATTTGGCGGCTGGAATTAATCCGAACAAAATCTACTACAGTTGCAAATTAAGGTTCCTTTGTGACTGGCCGCTGTGACCGAAATTCGGTCTGGTCAACGATTATTATTATTTATCATGCTAGGTGATGAGAACCGAAGACCCTTTTAACTGGTAACGATTTTTCTAGGTGATAGTGACGCTTTTTTACTTAGTCTGGCTGGGTACGTACCAGTCTGTTACCTGTTTCTGTCATCAAATAGCTTGCATAGTTGTATTTTGAATTAAAGGGAGAGATATAGAGAGGCAGTTTATTGCAGGCATCTTAGTCCTCAGTGGTGACAACGCATCTGTAGCCTTCTTTGTTCGACGTTGATTGCAGGTGTTCATGGATTGAAATACCAGCTTAATGCTGCTGTGTTTCGTATGGTGAGTGTAGAGACCCGGATACTCTTTTTAATGGAAACAAGGTTTTTCATCTTAGTCCTCAAGGGTTACAACGCATCTGCATTTGATTCTTAATCGAGGATAAATGTAGATGTCTATGGGCCACAGCATCCACTTACCATCAGATGGATTGTATGCTCGTTTGTCATCTCCATTCTATAAAAAAAAACATTTACCATCTGTTGGGCTGTAAGTTTGCTTGTTATTTTAATTTTATATATAAAGCGTTTATTACTCGTATCGCGAGAGTTAACGGTGTGATAGTAGGAACGTTCCGTATTTTATTCGGGATGGCTTTTGTTGTTTCGGTCCCGCAGCGTATGTTTGTTTTCCTTAGTACTGAGCACCCTTCCTAATGATTCATATCCTACACGGCACTTTACTTATACAAACAATGAGCGTTTCAAAAATATCTCTATGACTTTCAAATAAAGTTTATTTTTGCATGGAAATAACGAGTCTATCATTTGTCTACATTCTCTACAGAGATTATATTCAGTTGTTAAAAGAATCCCGTGTATTGTATACGTCAAGGAGTTCTTGTTTGCTGCTCCATTAAAAAGTCTTTTGAATTGTTAGTTTGTGCATAAAGTCTCTTATACTAAGGGCTCGTGAAAGTAGACGACGACCCGTGCACCTACCGGATTCACTCACCGGTAGATACAGAGTGTTCTTGTTTATCCGTGTATCGACTGTGTCAATCCGGAAAATCTCACATAGTGTTGTAGCTTGATACCGACCTTATATTATTTCATTATATAACTAATAATTTAAAATTAAAAATTTTGTTCAACCGACTTCAATATAAATTATTAATAATAACTCTAATAAAACAAATAAAAAAATAATATATATATAAAAAATATAACAAAGAAACTATTATTCAGGCCTTGATCAAATTGACATGGGACCACATGTGAAGCAACAGATTTAAAATAAAAAAGGAATCATCGAAATCGGTTCACCCAGTAAAAAGTTATGAGGTAACACACATAAAAAACATACAGTCGAATTGAGTACCGTCGCCGTTTTGAAGTCGGTAGAATATAAAGATTAAGTCCTTTTCTTTCTTCCTTTCCTCTGTCACCTCTAACATAAACGGGATGATATGGGTTAGTAGATTTTCTTACACCGACATAACGCGGTAACTTACGTCTGATAAAGGAAAAAAAAATGAGGAAAAGTGAAACCCGCCAACACTTGTTTTTTTATGTTTTCAAAAAAAAAAGTATTGAATCTATTGAATCAGCGCGGCGGAGTAACTGCTTTGCAACCTTTAGAAATGTAGTAACGTACCTACGTATATAGGCTGCAATTTGAATTCCACATACATTTTCGAAATAAAATATCACACTCAATAAGTAACTAAAATGAGGGTATTCCCAGTAAAATCAAAGTAACCGACATAGCCCAATGGGTTAGTAAGCTGAAGTGGCAATGGGTTGGCCATATAGCTCAAAGAACCGACAACCGATGGGGAAGAAAGGTTTTCGAGTGGCAACCTCGTACCCGTAGACGAAGTGTAGGGCGGTCCCCCACTAGATGGAGTGACAATCTGGTAAGACATGCAGAAAGTCGATAGTTGCAGGTTTTTTTTATAGGATAGGGTGACAAACAAACAAGCACACAGTCCACCTGATGGTAAATGGTTGCTGTGGCCCATACAACTATACCAGAAATATAGCTGCAGCATGGCTCTACCACGTATAAAAGGTAGTTCGCGACCGTGCTTTTTTGTCGTGTCCTTGGGGGAGGCCTATGTTCAGCCGTGGATTTGTGAAGGCTATAGCGATGATGATGATGACCAAGTAAGTCCATACATTGATAGCTCATTGAAAGAGAGTTAACCTTAATATTTGCTAGGCGAGCAAATCGTGTTTGGCCGGTACCGACAAAATTGTAAAATTCAATTCGAAGTGGCAAAAACCCATGATACGATAAGTGTTAAAGGAAATTATCGTAAAGAAACCTGCATATACCTATGTAAAAGGGTCTTCTATACTCTTCATACTCTAAAAAATAAAAAGAAGTCTGTACCCATTTAGAGGACGTATGTAGGGCTTACCTACCTTAGTCTTTACTTTTACATAATATGGTTATATTATTTCATTACATAATTTTAGATTATATAATGAAATAATTTAAGGTCAGTATCAAGCTGCCACCTCTTACAACACCCAGGACATGATATGGGGTAGTGGAAATTCTTACATTGCCACAACACAGAACAGTGAATGTTACGATCAGATTTCTTACGTGGTAGAGCCGTGCTACAGATATATTGCGGTTGTAGCACGAAAGGGTTAGCTCGACAGGAGTAGGACCACGCTTTCACAGAATACCAGCGTAAAATAGCAGCTTAATGCTGCTGTGTTTCGTACGGTGAGAGTAGAGAACCGGAGACCCTTTTTACTGGAAACAAGGCATTCCATCTCAGCCCTCACATTTTGATTCTTAATTGAGGATAAATTTAGATGTCTATGGGCAACAGCATCCCCTTACCTTTAGGTGGACTGTATGCTCGTTAGTCACCTTTATTCTTTAAAAAAATCAACTGGTGTTTATTTCTTGCCATTTCGTTTAGAGCGCCCTAAACAAAGCGCCCGATGTTGATTAAATTAAATGGCTTGACTATTGTATAGTTGTTTTTTTAGAAATAATTAAAAATATAAATGGTGTTGAAAGTTAAAAATTATTTTAAGTAAACTTCTTCTTGTTTTCTTCTTCTTCGTCATCATCATCAGTATAAAAGAGAAGATTTGCTTTCATCGTCAAGCTTGTCAGGCGGATTGACGACCGCAGTACCAGGCGTTACGTACACTTGACATTGACGCCCGTATTTTAATTTACACCTGAGCGAGCGAGATGAATATAACGTCATCTATTAGATACTATGAAACTCTTTTTGACATATCCTATAAGTAAACATTAAATTATAATTAAAATTAAACAAACTCTAATAACTATGTCGTCACGTCTATAAAATACTGGTTGGATCGAGTGTAAAGGTTTAAATCTAGCGAAGCGTCGTCTGTTATGTGGTAACGTGGCAACGTGTGTGTTTTAGGTGTTGTTTATAGGATTTTGAAAGAAACATCATCGGAAAGCGTATCATATATTTGCGACGAATTGCTAACGATCTGCTTATTATATTTTCTTGTATATAATTTTGTAACTCGCGCATATTTGCGCCATCCATAATGAGTGCTTCTGAGGATGATCCTCTTTCGCCTTTAAATACATACTAGTAAAAAAAAGATCAATTCTACTACTGTAGCATGACATTAAATCTGTATTGGTCTATATAATAAGACTAAATTAGAATATATCTCTTTTAAAACATTAGAGATAAAAAAAATACTACATTTACATAATGGTTTCTTATTTTTACGCGAACACTACCTACACATTTAAATAAACCTAAGTTAATACTTACGTTTTCTTGAATCTGTTTTCAGTTCATGCTGTACTGTTGCCTCTGTCGTAAACCTGAAAATAAAAGAAATATTTATTATTGAAAAATTCTTACAAGCCGTGGTAACTCAGGGTGTGCCAGTGTGCCCACCGACACCAATTAAATTGTCAATTTTAAGTGCTGAATTGCCACGTCCATGGCGGTGAAAAAAATCGTCGTGAGGAAACTTGCATTACTAAGAAATAAAAAAATATTTCGCAGAAAAGAGATATCTGCTAACACGCATTAGGGCAGCGCGTCAGACAAGCTTTTTGTACTAAAACCCTCCCAGAAATGAGAGCAAGCCAATGCAAACTGTAAAGAGTAAGACTGTAACTTTACTTTTTAAAATTTATACCAGATTTAATTGTAAATGGTCATGAAAAATACTTTTTTTTTCAAGTTACTAAATACTTTTTCTTAGAAATCATTTTAAATTGTTTTATACTTAGTATAAAAGTAATATTGTTTTGGGCGCCAATTTTATGTTCGTTAGTAAGCGAGGTATGTCAAATAAGTTAGACAAATGATGTGGCAAACAACAGACTGTTTTTAATTATTATACATGTTATTTCTGCTAATAACATTAAGGATAGCAGCTCAAGTCATCTCTCCACTTAAGTTAAACCTGTTTGGAGTTGGTTTCCGACAATAATGTAATGGAAACTCGAGTTTACGCAATTAACTAATGCTTTGCTGGTGGTAATCTATTTGATTAATGACGATATTTGTAAAATGGAACAGAAACGAAGAAATATTTATACTATTAGAAGATATCAGTGTGGTGGCGACGTAAGAAAACCCACTACTATCTCGTGGGTGTTTTAAGAGGAGAAAGAATGAAAATGAAATAAGAGATGAGCAGAAGCATCTTCCTGATAGCAACTCTATAATATTACTAAACTGCGGATGTCATTTTCCCTCCCAAACGTGGCTAATATTGCAAAATTCCCGCCATTAAGGCAATTTATAGAAAAGGACTATCAGCAGTGTGCTGATGGGCTGTAACAAATAATTAATTAATTTTTTTTAAAGAAATTTATTATTTTACCAGTCAATGATCACTGTATTAATAACAATAAATTACTTTTGCAGCTATATTATGGTGGCAACACTATTAGGTCGGCTTGACCGGATTGAGTCCACGCTCTCACAGAATACCAGTGGCAAATAGCAGCTTAATTGTGATGTGTTTCGTATGGTGAATGCATAGGACCGGATACCCTTTTTACTGGAAACGAGGCATTTTATCGTAGTCCTCATGGGTGACAACGTATCTGCATTTTGATTCTCATTCGAGGATAAATGTAGATTTTTATGGGTGAACGCATCCACCTACCATTAGGTGGACTCTGTGCTCGTTTGTCGCCCTTATTCAATAAAAATATACTTACGACTTAAGATACCCAGAGCAGCGACGAGCAGCAGAGGCAAAGGTACCAGATCTCTGACACTGCAGTCGTCAATTCACCTACTCAGTGTAACGATTAATACATATCTTTATACAACGGGAGATACCCATGGTCAGCTTTGGATTTTAACGGGCCGTTAAAGAAAAAAAATCTAATTTTGAGAAATTTGCTTACAAAATACACGACACTACTAGTGTTAGCTACGATAGCTGGCATATGCCAGAATATACCGGTGATGAACAAGAAACATGACGAAAATGATTACTAAAATGTCATTATAATTACTTAAATAAAACACATTCCATCCATTACATCCTATAAATATCCAAGGCTGGACATAACCGCCGCCATAGATTGCCTCATAGTCTCCCCATGAGGACGAGATTGTGCCATAGTTGCCACGCTTGGCGGGCGAGTTGGTAACTACAGTTTTTTATAATTGTGATACTATCAGGAAGATGCTACTCTTACGACACCCACAGGACGTTATGGGTTAGTGGATATTCTTACACCGTCACTACATAATACATTACCTTCTCGAAACATAATTCCGATTGATCGATATGTGAAATGCAGTAAATACATGCGAATATTTTAAACTGAAATGTATGTTCGTTCACATAGTGAAAGTTTACTTAAGGCTTCATCTTTAGTCAGATTTCGCAGCTACATAGCTGCAGCACGTTGGAAAGCGGCGAGGGTTAAGTTGAGAATTTGCATAATCCGGGTCGAGAAGTAGAAACAACTGGGAATCAACGCTGATTTGACTTCAACGATGTATAGTGAGCTGGGAGAATATAATTTGAATGACTTTAAATTTTTAGCTGACTTCAAAACAGGAGAACATCGTCTCAGTTCGACTGCATGCCTTAGAAGTGAAAACTTCTTTAGAATTGTTGTGTTTTGAAACTTGGTAAAACGAAAAAGCGACATTTAAAAAATACATATATGTCGTAGACGTATACATCTATAGGATTTAAACTGCGATAGAATGATATAGAAACAGTTTTTTTTATAGTATAAGAGAGACAAACCAGCACACAGTCCACCTGATGGCAAATGGTTGCTGTAGCCCATAGACATATACCTACCTATCTATCGTTGATCACGAATAAAAATGCAGATACGTTGTCACCTGTGAGAACTAAGACGGAATACTTGGTTTCAAGTAAGAAGTGTCCTCGTGTCCCCGGTTCTCTAAAATCGCCATACGAAACGCAACAGCATTAAGCTGCTATTTAGCGCCAGTATTCTGTGAGAGCGTCGTCCCGGTCGAGTCAAGTCCTTTTTACTGGAAACAAGGCATTCCGCCTTAGTCCTTAGGTATGACAACGCATCTAGATTTTAAATCTTAAACGAGAAGAAATGTAGATGTCTATGGACACAGCATCTACTTATCATCATGTGGACTGTGTGCTTGTTTGTCACCCTTATTCTATAAAAAAATACTTCGCCCGCTATGAAATCTCTCAATCTCACTATTTTTAACTGCCGCTACCCCGGTGGCTGAAAAACTGGTGGGGGGGGGGGGGCATTGTTAACCAATTTAAATGATTATTTTTATACTAAATAGGTAATACTCGTACCTCAAGAAGTATCTCTGGAGTACACATCTCCATGTCTCTAGGAGTCGCATCAGAATGTAGCATACTACATATAATATGGTAGGAATTCCTATTTTCTTATTTCATATTTTGCCGTGGTAGCTCAGATGGTTAGCGCTCGCTGTAAGATTCACAGTACTCGAGCAACCCGGGTTCGATCCCCGCCGGCACCAATGAAATTGTTAATTGCAATTTTAAGTGCTGATTTACCACGTGCTCGGCGTGTGAAGGAAAACATCGTGAGAAAACCTGCATGTCTGAGAAATAAGAAAAAAAATCCTCAGACATGTGAAGTTCGCCAACACGCATTGGGGCAGCGCGGCGGACATTTCCTTGCCCTAAAACCCTCTCAGAAATGAGAGGAGGCCTGTGCCCAGCAGTGGGACGTAAATAGGCTGCAACTTTACTTTATTTTATATTTTAATTTCTCATACATTTCTGCAACCATGTTTCCTATTTCTTGTCTCTTTCTGCCCTATCTCTTGGTATCTCGTAGGTTGAACAAAATCATTTTATATTGGGATTACGGCTATCATGCAGATGACTACTCCACATTGCTCTCACACTACGACCACAGAGTACAGTAATAACATAAAGTACTACCACATTGTTAACGATGAACGGCTTCGACCAACTTGGACGAGAGTTCATCAGCTTTAACCGTTGTAACGTGTAGTGGCGTGCCGTAAGAAGTGATAGAAGGAAACAAATCAGGAAATGGGCAGCAGTATCTTCCTAATATTCCCCCCCCCCCCCCTCCCCATATATATCTATGTGGAGGGCTATGTTCAGCAGTAGACTATAATAGGCTGTTACGGTAACGATAATGTTTTTTAATGATAATCTCGGTTAAAATATTGGAAAAATATTTTTTGATTAAAGCGATGTACGAGCATACGGTTCACTTGGCGCCTTGTTTCAATAGATCCGATGTGAAGGCTTCCGAGTCATTGGAGCGAAAATTGCATCTTTCCCAACGTATCACTTTTACTTTTTCATGAGCAAAGTTATTTGCAATGGCAATGTGCTTTCTTTTGCTTTCATAAAATTTTCCTCTTTTACTTTCATAATATTTTTTTTATACAATATTACACATTTTTGATTCCCGACGTTTTACAGCACCCACGGTCACGGGGAGACGGACTGAGGTATTTGAGACGTGTGAGATGTAGGTAATGTTATAGTTAACGAAGGAGCTTTCAACTTTTAATTTACCTGTATTTTGATCTGCGCAGAACGAGCGTACAGTATTTTATAGTAGTATGCTTGGGTTTGAATTTGGGATCTCAAGCAGATGGTAGCACCCAGCTGTCTTCTATATTGATAATTTCAATCAAAAGGATCTTTTAATTTCAATAGCTTTGCGATTTATCCTCAAACCTAATGTAATTGTTTAGACGACCCTAAGTATGTTGACATAATGTAGACATCCCAGAGCGTCAGTGCTTTACATAAAGTACATGTTCATATATCTCAGTATCATATAAATATAACAGTAAAATTGGTTGTTTTGGTCCTCAATTGTTCCTTAATTTACCTAATAATAAGCATTTCTAGTGCAAAACTCCACATTCACTGAACTCTGATCGGCGTGTTTCTATGTGAAGGCAACGAAAACCCATCACCTCATTTGCATATAAACAACTCACAGTAAAATATCCAAACCATCTACAGCAGCGACGTTAAAGTTGCGAGACATGGCACTTTGGTCATTAACCTGTCTGCCAAACGTGGGGACTAAGACAAAAAATCATTAATACCCGTGTAAGAATATCCACTAGCTCATATCATCCCGTGAGTGTCGTAAGAGGTGACAGAGGGAAACGATTCAGCCGATGGGCAGCAACTACTACCTAGTAACTACAAAAACAAACTGCGGTTGCCATTACGCTTTCCAAGCGTGGCAACTGTTGCAAATATCCCCCCTATGAGGAAAGCTATGAGGGAGGCCTACGTTCAGCAGTATACTTTAATAGGCTGTAACGGTAAATCTTACTACGGCAGAAGCCCGTGTCGACTGGACTGTATGGAATTAAACACGCTGATGATGATGTAGAAGAAGATTCTAAATCAAACAATTCAATAGCGTCAGTAGCAAAATGGCAGGGCGCGGACCGCGAACTCGAAAGATCGTGGGCTTGAAGCCGCCATTCGACTACTGTCGTGAAGAAGTGTTAGAAGTGACACAAGCATTTTAAGCTTACCAGAAGTGGTTAAAGGGAATATTGGTAATGTTTAATAGCATTACTAGTATTTATAAAAAAAATCTTTGAATAAGGTGGCTTTACCACTCACACTTACACTCACACTCTCGGCTGAGACGGCTGAGGCGAGGGTGCGGTGAAGTATAAAATGGCGGGCAAATAAGGTGGAGGGGAGAGGGGGGGGGGGTTGTTGCTGTAGCTGGTACCCGGTGCGTTGCTGCCACAAAAAAAATTAATTATAAAAATATATAATACTCGTAGGTATCTAATTAGATTCTACGTATTAGGTAATTAACAGGATTTTGTACTGCGCAAAAAAAAAAATGGCTAGACTCCATCCAATGACTCCTGAGGTCAATCGTTACACTATAAAAAAAAATAAAGAAATTAGACAGCCCCCCACTAATTTTAATACTCAAAGCCCGCCATGAACGAATGTCGCGGGGTGAACGAGGTGTATGTAATAAAGTACAGATAATATTATTGTGATATTATCTCCTTTTTAAACAGAATTCCGTCTGTATACTAACTACAGTGAGCTCACTGTTTCGGTTAGGCCAGTGAAGGAAAAAGAGGAGATCTACCACAGACGAGGTATTCAGTCCAGGGAAGTGGTTCGATTGAGTTTGGTTGTAATATATGTAAAGTCATTCAGAAACTTCGATAGCATGATTTAGGTTTTCGTTGTTGTTTGGTCCGTCACGATAGCAGCGCCGCCACAAATAGTAAAAAGTATGTAGGGGATAATTACAGTAAAGCATTTTATCTTACTTCTAAGGTTGAACCTTCTCATCTAGAATCATCAATAAAAATGCAGATGGCTTTATATGATGCAGGAGCGCCAAGACAAATACACCTAACTCAGGCTTATGACGTGTTAATGTGCATTCCACCAACTAGTGTAGAGTGCGAAAGGGTATTTTCTTCTACGAAGTATATCTGCAATCATCTCAGATGTAAATTAAGCGATGATTCCTTAGACGCCTTAAGTTTCCTCAGGTCTCAATTTCAAAGAATACGTAAAAAACAATAATTATTATGGCTGTGTTGATTTTATATTATAATAGGTAAATCTGACTTAATTCTGAGTTATTATTGATGAATCTGATTTATTAGTGTAATATTGCATATGAAAATGATACTGCAATGCCTTTACGACACCTTTACATTTGTGATACTTTTTATTTTTATTATTAACGAGTTTAAGACTTTTTGAATTGCTTGAGAATTTTATAATTGTTTTGATTAACATGTTCATGTATAATCGTGAGATTTATAAGAACATAAGGTTCCTACTCTGTTTAAGAATTTGATAATACTTTTTATTTTACTAAACACCGAGTTTATATTGTTTAAAGATAAGTGATGATTCTATTCGTGTTGGTATGTTAGATTATTTGCAATGTTGATTATTGTTCTGTTCCTAAAGCAATAAAAGCTGATATTTGAAGTGTATTTTTTAATATATTCGAATAATATTCGAACAGCACTGAAAATATATTCGAATATTCGAAAATCAAAACTATCGAATATTTGCAACCTCTAGTCAGAACACATCATTCACCTTTATAAAAATTTGTAGATTGCGTCACTGATGGACTGTTATCATATTAAAACTCTTTTTCTGCCGACTTCCAAAAAGGAGACGGTACTCAATTCGAGTGTATGTTTTTTTTTATGTGTGTTACCTCATAACTTTGTACTGGGCGAACCGATTTGGATAATTCTTTTTTTATATGAAAGCTGATAGTTCTCGTGTGGTCCCATATGAATTTGATCAAGGTCAGACCAATGATTATTGAGTTATTCTTAAATAACCTATATTGAAGTCGCTTATATTGAAATCGCTTATATTGAAGTCGCTTATATTGAAGTCGGCTGTACAAAATTTTTAATTTTTAATTATTATGTGATAAAATGGGATTTAATATTTGACACATTGGAATTAACTCTACTAAATATATGTCACCCCTACTATAAAATATTAAACGACGAAGGAAATCAGTACAATAAAATAAATTAGAAATGACATTGTAAAGTAAACGCTATTTCCTTCAGCGATCATCAAGACGACCTTTGGACTTATCTTTAAACAAAGAGTCAGACTTAGTAAAAACAACGAAATCTTTCGAATTTTCGATGTTTTTTATTCATGTTCAATTTCGCTACTTCTTTGTAACTAGAATAAACTTGTAATTAGAGAGGGAGTGAAAATTATAATTATTAATATCATCACATCGTTACGGTCTATCACAATTCTCGTGTTAAACATGGGCCTTAATCAAAGACATTCTGAAAGACCTTGCTATCCATAGGGATACACATATAGATGTGTCATGGCACCTGCAGAGGGTTGACAGCTTATGCATGCCCGTGTGTTAGCCGACCCCTTGTGCCCATTCGGCATGTAATCACGATTCACTATTAAATTAAAAAGTAATCAAAAAAGTAAAAAAAGAACATGTTGTTCAAATATTAAAACAGCGTTAAGATTAAAGAGCAGACCATATTGTAACGTTTTCAAACGTTTTCGAATTGAATATTTTCGATTAAGTAGTATTTTATTATTACTTTAACTAGTGACTACACTTAGCTTAAGAAAATTTTCTGTTATTTAAGTTGACTGTTAGTAAACCATACGAATAAAATAAATAAATAAATAGATTGTTTTAACTTGTTTTTGTTTGTCGTCATTTCAATTACATTCATTATAGTTATGCAAATCCTGTAAATACGTAGGTGTAATGTTTAATAGTTTAACCAAATATTGATTATCGGAGATGGTTACTTATCCATTTTTAAATGTTGATTTTTATTGTAATATTAAACATGACAAAAGTGTGTTTAAAGTGACGTATTCTTCTTCACAACTATCAAAATGGAAAAGTGGTACTTCAATATCTCCCACACTGTTGGTCAAAATTAGTCAGGATTTCTGTGGAATAATCTATGGAATAATCACTAGAGCCAATAGTTTAGATCTTGTATTTCAATACAGAACGTTGAAGTAACGCGTGCTGTTATTCGTATGGTGAGCGTAGAGAACCGGAGACACTTTTTATTGGCAACGAGACATTCCGTCGTCAATTCCGGAATTTTTAAGAATACAAATGCAAACACATCTGCATTTGTATTCCTAAACTACGAAAGATGTAGATGTTAATGGGCTACACATACAGGACAGTATACACTCACAATCAGGTTGGGTTGACTGTGTGCTCGTTTGTCACCCTTATTCTATAAAAAAAACACGTGTAAAGCTTTCTGATATTTTTCAAAAACCGTCACATGAATATAATGTTTTAACAACATGATGTTGCGCGATTCGCTCGCCGCTTGTTTCACTGGATCTAATGCGAAGGCTTCCGATTCACTGGAGCATGAAATGCATTACTCCCAACTCCCAACGTATCGCTTTTATTTACTTAAGTTACCTGTATCCATCGACTTCGATTAGAATGGACGTTCTAAACTTTACGCTCTATACCAGTACGAAGCTGCCACTCGAAAACCTTCTTCCCCATCGTTTGTCAGTTCATCAAGCTATACAGCCGGCCTATTACCATTTTAGCTACACTTCGCTAAGGCATTACTAGAACTATAAGGTTTTCGTTCCAAAACTTGCTGATTTATGTTAATAATTTATCATCCAGATATTAGTTTTTATTATAATGGAAATGACATCATCATTATCATAATTATGATGTCATTACCAATATAACAGCCTTTTAGCATTAATACGTATTATTTGATATTACAACATAATATAATATGTTTTTTTATACTTTGTTAATTACATAAAAACAAAGCATCATTTAATTTTTATTATATTAAGTTCGTCGGTTTTGTAGGCAAAGATAATGTTTTCACATTAATCAGTTCTAGAGAAAACAATAAACAGATCACTGGACAGTTTCCTTTATGAAAGAAAACGCAATTATAATATATTTCTACCAACGAGAGCATGTTAGCTGAGAAATGCAATACAGCTGAGAGAGCCTACATTTTATTTGTGGGGTTTCCATTAATTTCTACTTATTATTACGGATAGCATTTCAATAGTCCTGGAAGGGTTAGAACTCGGGTTAGTTATTATAAAATTTTAGGTTAGCGCCCAGAAAGACATTGCAACGTTCTCCACAGTAAGGGAAACCGTTCATAGGAAATCTGTGTGTCCAAGTAACTCCTTGAGCTCAATAAAGGACATTTACTTCGATATCACAGACAGACATTTCCATATACGTATAAATAAATTACATGTATGTATGTGAATATTGGTCTTACCAAAACTGTTTTTGAAAGTCAAGATTATTACGTTATCGCACCGTGTGTTAGTGAGCGTAGTCTTGATTACTTAGCCTTAATTATAAGAAGTTAAGTCCGCCAACAGGTAGGTACTAAAGGAACACGTTGGATTTTTCCCTGTACCAAAATGTCTCTCAGAGATGAGAGAAGGCCAGTCACTACAGTTATTATGAATAATTTTAAAAAGAAATAACATAGAACCGGAGATATATTTACAAGCTTTTATTTAACTTGCAATGCAACTATGCTTGTTCGGGTGGAATCTTGTAACTCAATTTTAGAGCAGATATCTTCAATCGATTGAGCTGAAATTTTGTATACACGTTAAGTTTGGATGACAATGCATGGTTAGCTGTGTGACGTCATTCTAAATCCAACATGGCACAACACCCAAGATACTACGACTAGTTATTGGTTGGTAAACTTTGACGTTTATTATGGTGTTGAATGACAAGCTCGTGGAAACTGTCCATGCGGTCGGAGCTAAGTTCTGCAAGACCCGCCGCAGAAGAACACAAAAACTCTCCGATCACACTCTTAATCTCATGGCTGTTAGACGGGAGATGAAGCTACATTCTTCAACAGATTTGGCAGCATACAGGCAACTGAACAGACAGATCTCCAAATGCATGCGGCGGGACTTACGTAACTTCAATACAGCTCGTATTGAAGAAGCGATCAAGCGGAACCAAGGCTCCAAAGTCTTTGCCAGAGATCTGTCTGCCAGAAAGAGCCAACTGTCAAAGCTGAAGACCGAATGTGGCAGCATCGTTTCCGGGGCACCTGAGATTTTGAGTGAGATTGAGAGGTTCTATGGGCAGCTGTACACGTCATCGTTGGAGCCACACGCAAGTGTGAGTAACGATCCAAGAGCGAATCTTATCCGACATTATTCCGATGATATCCCGGACGTCAGTCTGAGCGAGATTAGAATGGCTCTTCAGCACCTTAAAAACGGCAAGGCCCCAGGCGAGGATGGAATTACAGCGGAGCTTCTGAAAGCGGGTGGAAAACCGGTACTTGAAGTCCTTCAGAAGCTCTTTAATTCCGTCCTCCATGGTGGCATTACACCGGAGGCGTGGAGCAGAAGTGCGGTGGTCTTGTTCTTCAAGAAAGGCGACAACGCTCTCTTGAAGAACTACAGACCGATTTCCCTTCTGAGCCGCGTCTACGTGCTGTTTTCGAGAGTCATTACGAATCGTCTCGCGCGCAGACTTGACGACTTCCAGCCTCCCGAACAAGCCGGTTTCCGAAAAGGCTTTAGCACCATAGACCACATACATACCCTACGGCAAATTGTACAGAAGTCCGAGGAGTACAATTTGCCACTATGTCTGGCGTATGTGGACTATGAGAAAGCCTTTGATTCCGTCGAAATTTGGGCGGTGCTGCAGTCCCTTCAGCGGTGCCAAGTTGACTGTCGGTATATCAAAGTGTTGAAGTGCTTGTACAGTAGGGCTACGATGGCTATCCGAGTACAGAACCAGAGTACGAAACCTATCCAATTGCAGAGAGGTGTAAGACAGGGTGACGTCATATCCCCGAAACTCTTCACCGCTGCATTGGAAGACGTTTTCAAGCTTCTGGACTGGAAAGGATACGGTATCAACATCAATGGCGAGTACATCACTCACCTTCGATTTGCCGACGATATAGTCCTTATGGCAGAATCGCTGGAGGACCTAAGCACTATGCTCAATGACCTCAATAGTGTTTCCCAACGGATAGGTCTTAAGATGAACATGGACAAAACAAAGATCATGTTTAATGTCCATGTCACACCTATGCCGGTAGTTGTTGGGAACACTAAGCTCGAAGTTGTTGACGAGTATGTTTACCTGGGACAAATAGTCCGACTAGGTAAGTCCAACTTCGACCGAGAGGTCAATCGACGGATTCAACTCGGCTGGGCAGCGTTCGGGAAGCTACGACACATCTTCTCGTCAGACATACCTC
Source organism: Parnassius glacialis (assembly GCA_033319125.1). Classification (NCBI taxonomy): domain Eukaryota; kingdom Metazoa; phylum Arthropoda; class Insecta; order Lepidoptera; family Papilionidae; genus Parnassius; species Parnassius glacialis. The sequence goes on along the minus strand of JAVANC010000023.1, from coordinate 27,841,632 downwards.
AAAACCTTAAAACGAAATTGTACAACCAGTGCGTGTTGCCAGTGATGACTTACGGAACTGAGACGTGGTCCTTCACTGCTGGCCGTATGAGGAAGCTCAAGGTCGCTCAGCGAGCTATGGAGAGGGCTATGCTCGGAGTTTCTCTGCGTGATAAACTCAGAAATGAGGATATCCGCAGTAGAACCAGAGTGACCGACATAGCCCAACGGATTAGTAAGCTGAAGTGGCAATGGGCCGGCCATATAGCTCGAAGAACCGACAACCGATGGGGAAGAAAGGTTCTCGAGTGGCAGCCTCGTACCGGCAAGCGAAGTGTAGGGCGTCCCCCCACTAGATGGAGTGACGACCTGGTAAGATATGCAGGAAGTCGATGGATGCAGGTGGCTCAGGACCGTGCTTTGTGGCATTCTTTGGGGGAGGCCTATGTTCAGCAGTGGACATGTGAAGGGCTGTAATGATGATGATGATGGTGAGTGTAGAGAATCGAAGACCCTTATTACTGGAAACTAGGCATTAAATCTTAGTCCTCAGGGTTGACAACGCATCTGAATTCTTATTTTGAATCGAGAATAAATCTAGATGTCTATTGGGTCTATTGTCCGCAGCATCCACTTACGTTTAGATGGACTGTGTGCTCGTTTGTCATACTTTTTCAGCAAGTCCCCGGGCGAGGATGGAATCACGGCGGAGCTTCTAAAAGCCGGTGGAAAACCAGTAGTTGAAGTCCTTCAGAAAATCTTTAATTCCGTCCTCCATGGTGGCACTACTCAAGAAGCTTTGAGTAGAAGTGCGGTGGTCTTATTCTTCAAGAAATGTGACTATGCTCTTTTGAAGAACAACAGAACCATACCATTTCCCTTCTGAGCCGCATCTACGTATTGTTTTTGAAAGTTATTATAGTCAATATAAACACTTAGTTATTTGATTATCGAGTATTGTAAATTCAGTACACAGTACACGCGTATTATAAATTAAATTGGCAATTTTCAGATCACTTCAGTGTAGTTGAACGGATGTGACATTGATGGGCATTCATGGCCAGTGCTATCCATTTTCGGAACATGTTCCGAATAGAAGTACGTACATGTGTCATACGTGTCTCTCTGAATCTGCTTTTCGTGACTTGCATTTATAAGTGCATATAGATAGTTTTTGTACATTTTTTTAGTGACAAACTTATTTATTCTTCTAATTAGCAAACATTTAAATAAAAAGCGAAGAATAACAAGAAGGCCTCTCGCGATTATGTAGGTGATGGGCTCGCCAACTATTACAATCTTTACTTTTTTTTTACTATTCACTATTTTCATCCAAACAAATTTGGCTGAACGTGCCCCAAGTAACTCGGTCTTCTTCTCATACTTTTTAGCTCTTACTCGTCCTCTCTATATGGAATAGATTTTTTTTATACAAATAAGGATGACAAGCGAACATACAGTCCACCTGATGTGGTATGTGTATGCTGCGACCCATCTACGTCTATCCTTGAATAAAAATAGAAACACACATGAGTTGTAACCCCTGAGGACTAAGTTGAAATGCCCCGTCACCAATAAAAAGGGTAGCTGGTTCTCAACGCTATACGAAAAACAACCTTATCATACCCTGGTGGTATACTCCGGTTCAGTCGGCCCATTCATGCTGCAGCCATAACAAAGCTGCAGCGTTGCTTCACCAGGTTAATTGAAGAAAATTATAGTTAAGATAATAAAAACGTTTATAATATCACTACTATAATGGTTGCTTGTCACTTGTCTCATCTTTATAGCACGCAAACAACCTGAGTAATGTCCCAGCTGGCACTATAGTAATTGCTGATTGCAATTTTGATTGTTGAGGGAAAACATTGAAATATGTCAACATTGAGAATATAAAACCCAAAATAATGTGTAAAAAATATGCGTGAGTGTCGTGGAAAACTAGGTTGGAACGAAATTCCTTTCGAAGTATATTATTACTGATAAACGTATTATATTATTGATTAACGAGTACATGTAAATGAATTACTAGCGTCTATTAAAATGAAGCGTAATTAAAAAAAATATTCCGAAGGAGATGGATATTATTCCATCTCGCTCGCACTATAGAAAGGGAGTCGTGACGGAAAAATTTTATACTTTTTCTCGCCTAGCTCCCATCTATCAAAATCGCAAGGTGTGAAAAGGAACTTCGTTCTAAAAAATATTATTATGTATTTCAAGAAAATGTAAAGTTTGCCAGTTCGTAATTTAACAACATATTCTCAAATATCTAATCATCACCTAAAAATCATCGAAAACAATCACAACATAACGATAATATGCATGACAAGATATGTCAAAATTCAGACGGAAGTACCAGTTGGTCTTTTTTAAATTAGAGTTGTTTTCTAAAATGATAGGTATTAAATATTTTAGATCTATAAAGAAACAGCTAATTTCGTTTTCTAAAATAATTATTCTATTGTTAGACATTTTAAACATTTTGCACACGTTCAAGTATTTGTGACTTTATTTTTTTAATAAAAGTGATAAACGAACGTATAATCCACCTGATGGTGAGTGGGTACTGCAGTCTATAATGCTTATGTATGTATACCAACCTCAAGTAATGAAGGTAACAGATGGGTTGTCACCTCTGAGGACTAAGATAAAATGTTTCACAGCCTGTAATCGTACTGGCTTCCTATACCCTTCAGACCGGAAGATAGTAGTGCAAGAACTGTTACTGTGCTAGATTATTACCCAGAAAGAAGTCCTACAAAATGGCAATATTAGCAACTTCTAATCTTAAGAGAATCTAGAAGGAGTCTAGATGTTAAACACATAGCCTACCTTGGTTACTTCCTACAATTAAAGAGGGATATGTACAACAATGTAGTGTTTTCTGGCTTAAGAACAAGGTATCACAAAAGCAAAAGAAAGGAGGAAAAAGGACAATATGACAATTTTTTTAAATATTAAGAGATAAAATTAACTTACCTATATATTTAGCATTTATTCTAACGGCGATAGTAATTTTCAGTGATTTAATTTAATAATGTTACATGAAAATTTTAATTAAAACGCCTGTCAACTCTCGTCGTACGAGACAATGAAGGCGGTATTAATATTCGATATTTTAATCACGTTATTACACATAATAATATTCTTATTTCAAAATCATCACATTCGTTTTTGGGCATCAGAGACTTTTGAATATTTTTAGAATATGAATAAAGCGAATAAATAAATATTTATTCTATTAACAACAAGTATTATAATTATATCTACTTTAGGTCACTTATCCCACAGCGAGCGATCTAGAGTTTTATGTTCATAGATCTAAGGTCCGCGTTCACGATTGTTGTTGGAACGTTGCAGTCTGACTGCTATTGTGTGTGTAAAGATTGAAATATTCGCATAGATTACAGTGCATAAGAAACACAAAATTCTAAACTCATAACTAGATCGCTCCCTATGCTATCTGCGCCTTACTTTGTCTAGGAATCTATCTAAATAGGACAGTTCCTTTTTTGCTGCAGAGCAGCAGTATACACAGCTTTAAACTACGTTGTAGCTCTGATTTAAAGAATAAGTAAAGAAGTTAAAAGTAAAGTACTATTTACGTTCCACTACCGGTCACAGACCTCCTTTCATTGCTTAGAGAGTTTCTGGAGAAGTTTTCCATCGAGCTGCTCCAGTACAGACTTCAAGCGTCAAAATATTTTATTAGACGTGTGGGTTTCCACATGAAAACAGCAGCTCAATGTAACTATGTTTCGTATGGCGAGTGTAGAGAATCGGAGATCCTTCTAAGTGGAAACGAAGTATTTCATCGTAGGCCTCAGGGCTCGAAACACATCTGCATTTTGGTTCTAAGTCACTTACTATGAAAAAATGCCTTCATTCAACGCAGAGCACGTGGTAAATCGGCACTTGAAATTGCAATTAATACTTAGGTGGTAGAGCGATGCTTCAGCTATATTGACGGCTCCGTGGCGCAGTAGCTTAGTAATAAGTTGCTGCGCTGGGGGCCGCGGGTTGGTATCTCGCACGGAACAAGAATTTGTATGGCCTAAAAATAATTGTTCCGGATCTGGATGTTTGTCCATGTGCAATTTGTGTTTGTAAACTGCCTCCACGATACAGGAGAAAATCGTAGTGCGGGGGTAACGTTTCAAAAAAAATTAAAAAGAGTAAAAAAAATTTTATGATTAAAGTAATAGGGGAGGACCACGCTCTCACAGAATACCAGCTTAAGACACCAGTTTTTATTGCTGCCTTTTCTATAGTAAATGTAGGAAACCGGAAACGAATCATTCCATCTTAGTCCTCAGGGACGACAACGCATCTGCATTAGATGCCGATGTCTATGGGTCTCAGCATCCACTTACCATCAGCTAGGAAAAAAGTCGCACGATTCTTTTACACATTTATAAGCGGCAATGTTTTACTCATTTATTAGAAATTACATAATTATATTATAATTATATTGATTGCTTCTTAATTTGATACGGCTCGTAAGCAAGTCCTTTGTATGCATCCGGAGGATTGCTTTTATAATGTTTGCTAACGAAATGAAGTATCATGAAAACCGCTTTCAGGAAACTGATAACCGATGCCAGTAGTAATTTTCAAGCTCACTGTTCCGTGTAATATTCTGTACGTACATAAAACAAGTTTCAGTTTCAGAAAATAATTGACGGTCAAAATTTATTTTTCAGGTTAAATTTATATTTATTACTAATTAATATTAATAAAGGTTTAAAATCAACGCCTAACGTTAATAATGAGAGTGGTTGAATAGTACCTAAGCAATAAGCACGATCGAACTCCAGTTGCTAGCATACTGTGAAATTTAAACTACTTCGAGATATAGAATAGATATAGAATAACTTTTTTTTTAAAAATGCTATTAAAAAAACTACTAAATATTTTTTCAAATTTCTTTTTTTATTTGAAAGTACAATCCTTCCGGTTAATGATGGAAAATAATTTCATTCAAATGGCTGCCTCGGCTGGCCATTCAGTAGCCTACACTATCGGTCCAATTTTTGAGTACATTATCGATTGTGTGCAGCTGTATTTCACCAATGGATTCACGAATATTGTCCTTTAAAGCGTCAATTGTCTCTGGCTTGTCGGCGTAACACTTATCTTTGACGGCACTCCACAAATAATAGTCCAACGGTGTCAAATCGCAGCTCCGAGGTGGCCAAACGACATCAGCTCTGCGGCTGATAATGCGATTTTCAAAAACAGGGCGCAAAACATCAAGTGTAGCATCGGCTGTGTGGCACGTTGCGCCGTCCTGTTGAAACCAAATGTTCCCAATATCCTCCTCTTCAATTTCTGTGAACAAAAATTCGTTCAACATGGCCCGATAAAGATCGCCATTGACTGTAACGGCCACACCTTGCTCATTTTCTAAGAAAAATGGCCCAATTATGCCTCTGGACCAAAATCCGCACCAAACAGTGACTCGTTTTGAGTGCACCGGCTTTTCGATGAATGCGTGCGGGTTTTCTGTGCCCCAAATGCGACAATTCTGCTTGTTTACATACCCGCCAAGTTCGAAATGAGCTACATCTGAAAAGATGATTTTTTTGGCAAAATCCGCATCTTCTGCAAGTCGATCGCAGGCCCACTTAGCGAAGCGAAAACGCATTGGATGGTCAGTTGGCTTCAAATCCTGAACCAATTGGATTTTGTTCGGCGTCATACCAAGGTCTTTACGCAAAATTCGTCTCAATGATGTCTCCGAAATGTCAAATTGTTGAGAACGACGGTGAACTGATGTTGATGGCGTTTCACGCACACTTTCGGCCACAGCAGCAATATTCACGGGTGTACGCACTGTTTTTGGCTTTTCACGCGTTGGTTTATCGATGAGGATGCCAGTTTCTTTCACTTTTTTCACAAGGTAACGAACATACGGAGCTGACGGTGCTTCATTTCTTCCAAAATCCGTACGCAATTTTCGCACACATTCTGCAACATTACCATGATTTTCAAAGTAATGTCGCAATATTTCCCAGCGTAGTTCAAGCGTATACACAACCATATTCGTTCAGCGGAAGGATCAAAACTAATTATCTGTCAAATTAGACATGAGCTAAGTGTTGCCATTCACGAAATAAGCACTAGTTCAAAAAAAAAAGTTAGATGGCGGACCCTTTACTACTTATTTTTAGACCATTATATTGAAACCGACTAACAAAGCATTATATATCCAAACGTTAGGTAAATCAATTTCTTGAAAACATTACGTGAATAATAGTCTGCAATATTCCAAACCGTTTTTCCTGGGTCTTTCAATCAGATTAGATCAGTAGTTTAGATTGTAGTTTTCGTGCATCTCAATCGCTGCGATGCCTGCCAACAACTATGTAGTAAATGACGTCCATCACTATTTTTATATATTTGTCTAATTTAAAGTTTGTTATAAATGTAAGAGATTGGATGTCACTCAGTTTGTAGAATTTTGTTTCGAAATTTATGATTGGATAAAATATCGCCGTATGTGATGATATTAGAAGCTTTAAATAAGTTAAATTTTAAAAATAATGTACTTACTAGCTGGCCAGGCAGACGTTGTTCTGCCCTTTCCGACGATCCTTCCTATGAAAAAAATCCTTAAATTCGGGAAAAAAAGTATCCTATCTCTCAAGTTGGACGAAACCACACACAGTGTGCAAAATTTCATTGAAATCAGTTCTGTAGTTTAGGAGTTCATCGCGGACAAACAACGTGACACGTAATTTTTATATATAAAGATAAAAATTTTAATATAGTTACCTCTCTTTTTTAAATTCTTACATTGTCATCCGATTCCAATCTATACATAAAATTTCATGTTGCTAGCTCATCGGAAAGTTATTTGAAAATCCATTACTAAATTCGACCCGAATAGACATACCTACAAAAAAGTGACTAAATTATATATATGTGTGTGTGTATAAAGGAAACAAATCTATAAAATTGTCAAAGCAAAATAAAATGAGACTGCCGATCTTGTTGAACGTCGAACGAACTCACTGAAGGATCTAACAGGTGGATTGACAATGGCAGTGCGAGACGTATTGCATCATTAAATCGCCAGGCGGTTGTTAAAATCCACCCTATAATAGGAGAAACTAGCAAAATTAAAAAATATAAACTCTCTAATCTCTTATATCTCTTTAACAAAAATTCTGTCAGGTCGTAAACTATTACTAAATTTGAAAATCTATGAGAAATTAATCTAAGACAAAGCAAATAATGATAAAATTTGTAATGTTTATAAAAAACATGTTCAATTCGTGACATTTCCTTAAAAATTATATCGGATGTGGATTGATTTTAAAAGAAATGCGACAAACATCATGGCTAAACCATCTCCCTTGCTGTGAAGGCACTTTCATTAATTGCAAACCTGACTTGATGTTCCAGATAATAGCACACTGGAAGTGACAGAGGTGTCCACTTAAGCATGCGTCCTATTAAAAAAAAATCAATTTTTCTTATCATAAAATACATTACTTTCGTTACATAAATTATTTCTTATCGTAAAATATATACATCATGAAAATATACTTATCATGTAATCATGAAAGTATATTTTCAAGAATATAATTGCAGCTTACCTTCATAATCATCGACCCGGGAAGTGGGCGTGCTGACTTAAGGGATTCCATCACCGTTTGGAGACCGTAAAATAGAACTGAATAGAATAGAATAATTTTTTGTTCAATATAGATCACATGTCTAATTATTATTGATAGTCATTTTTTAATTTACCACGGGTTCGAAAAAAAAACCTCATTTCCCCATAGCAAAATCCTATAAGACATTATGCTGTATAAATAACTGAAATAAACTAATCTAGCTGTCTCGATACTAGTGAGACCTCTAATCTTTTTTACAGCATAGGCTGCAGAACTTAGTCTGCTTGCTAGTTTGGACATATGGGGGCCCCACTGAAGCTTTGCGTCAAGAGTGATGCCAAGAAAAACAGTGGATGGTAGACAGTGACAAAGGCTTGGATAATCTTAGTTTAATTAGTCAAATTTAGTTAGTAAAATTAGTCTCCGATGATGGCAGGAAAATCATGTAAAAGTAATGGCAGCAATTATGTAATATGTAAATGACAAATTACTTAGAAATATATACTTGCGAAGGTCACATTCGTGCGAGAGGGCTACCAATAAGCCACCAATGGCAAAATGTCAAAGAGGGCAATATCGCTGTATATAACAACAAAGTGTGAAAGAGATCAAATTTTCATGAGTTTACGTGCCCGTTTTATGAAAACGCTACCTTTTGGTAGCTTTAATTACTTGGAGGTTATGAACTTTGTTGGGAACATTTACATACAAATTATATTCAAATAATTTACAAAATACATTAGAATATTCTAAAAGAAAAAATATGGGGTAAAATTTTTTTTTTTTTTTTTTTTTTTTTTTACTTTTAAAAATATTTATTAACATTAATATTCTTTATAAAACAAAATACGCACAAAATACAACTAACTAAACTACTTAGCCTGCTACACAAAAAGAACATTTGTACTACCTAGAGACCATTAAAGGTCTAAAGATAATCCAAATGTTCAAGCCCACTACCAGTTGGCAGCGTACCCAGCATGCTGGCGGCATTACCACGCTGAATGGCAATGCTTATGCGTTGCGCCAAATAAACGCCAGCATTTTGGTCACGCGTCGCGTCAAACAGGCGCTCTGATAAGTCTTGGAAAAGAAGATGAGCTCCCGGTCCCCAAGGACCCAACGTCTCAACTCCAAACGGCTCAAATATGTAACCACTACCGAGATTAGCATATTTGCGCCGCTTGTGCTGTTCCGCTGAATGAGCCGCCGCGCCAGCCTTACTCCGTGTCTCTGAAAGATGTGACGGTGCCATTGTGTCAACGCAAGTCGCGTCCCACACAAGGGGCCGTCCCATCTTCCAGGGCACAAGTGTCATACCGTCAGGCCTTTTACCATCGTCACGTGCAAGGCCACTCGGTTCGAGTATAGCTGCAACATTGGCGGTGGCAAAAGCCCGGCGTATGATGTCATTCAGGCTAGCGTGCCGACCCATTCGCCCAGCACTTCTTGAGCAGGAGAGACCGTGGTGACCGAGCTGATCAACTACAGTACCACACTGGCAGCGATGGGCCTCAAAGCACCTTGCACCCAAACGTAAACTGACGGCGAGACGAAATGCAGTCGGGTCCAAAAGGCTACCTGTGTTAAAAGAAGGCATAGCTTGTAACCAAAGCCCAGATTCCCATACAGAGACTGCAAGAATACGGGCACGATCCGCGATACTAGGACACGTGTCTAAAAGTGATTTCCGTGCTAGATCGCAGATCGGCCAATCCCACAGTCTCTGCGAAGACAAGGTCCTGGGAAAATCAGTATTTGGACAAGCCAGCCTCCAGGCATTCTTGGCCTCACTTGAATGAGCTACAATTACATCGGAATGGCCTAAAGAGGGTGCAAGGATTTTTTCTATTAATTTATACGAACCATGAATGGAGGACAAGAATGCAGGTAGCGCTACACTGGAAATTTTGCGTACCCCTAAGCCTCCCAACCTCACTGGTAGGGAGGCTTGCGACCACGTCCTGTCATCCATCTCAACATTCAAAACCGATACTAGCGCGTTTTTAACGACATTGTCTAGGCTCGAAAGGAGCTCACCGTGTTTCCACAGTGGACTACATCGTAAAGTGTAAGTAAATTTGGGAACGAACAAACAGTATTTCATAATTGTAAAAGCCATATGGGCGTTAATTTTGAGCAATCTTTCGGAAGCATTCATGAACTTTTGAATTTTTTCCTCAACGAAAGGTGAAAAAGATTCCTCTAATATCGGTGAACCCAGGAGACGGAGGGAACTCCTGTCTACTGATTTGATATTGGGAGCCAAATCATTAAATTTTTTGATAACCGAATCTTTATCTGGACAAGAATCGCAAACAAAGAGTTCGCATTTTGAAAAATTTAGTTCTAAGCCAATCAGACGGAATTCGTCAATGAGAATTTTCAAATCATTGAGCACAGTGCTCACGTCGCCTCCTAAGGTTCCGTCATCCAAGTACCAAACATTAAGCTTGGACTGGAGACGTTGAATAATTGGATGAATGGCCAGGGAGAAAATCGCGGGTCCAAAAGGATCACCCTGTTGACAGCCGACAGATGATAATAAAACATTATTTTTGTATGTTAATTTGGTGGGACTGCCGTAGCATTGCCAAAGAAAGTTGAAAAGGTCCGGAATTTTGTCTTTGACTTGTGTCAACAGGGCACCTCGATCGACTGAATTGAAAGCGTTTTTCACATCCACCTTTAGCAGCACCTCTCCACAATTTTGATCGAGAAAGGTACGAAGTGAATGAACAGCAGCCTCACACCCGCTCCGCGAACCAAAACCAAGCTGCATTGGTTGAAAAAGGCTGCTTAAAAGAGCAACCTTTTTCCTACAGCCCGCTTTGGCTGCGAGGCGGCGATATGTGGTGCCAACCGCAATAGGTCTGATACCACCGTCTTTTTTTTTAAGTGCGCATAAATTGGCGCCGTACAAAATTTCAATGACGTCACCATTGACCCGCCCCGATAACATGAGATTAAACAGTGCCGTCATGTCTTTCAAAAGGGTCTCGCCCACCTCACCAGAGCTAAAAGATAGAAGATCTTTTAGATGTTGAGGGGTTAGGCCATCTAGTCCTCCAGCTGAGCCACTCTGGAAAGACATAACCGCCGCTGAAATCTCCTGGGCAGTGACTTCAATGGCAACGTCATCTAACTTTGGTGGATCAGGTAGGTGGAGATTCGCCGCTGCAGGTGGATGTTTGTCATGAAGTGACTTAACCGTGTCGGGTGTATAGGGGGCGATAGAGTCGCTAGAAAACAAGACACGTGCGGCGCCTTTGATATCGCCATCGCTAATTTTGTTCTCTACTATTTTGAAAGTGGCCGAAACGTCAGATTTTTTGGAATTTTGATTATTCCGCCTTTTGGGCGGAATAATGCTAGCAAGATCTAAAGGATTTTCCTCCAATGCTTTATACTTTACGCAGTTTTCCTTTACTCTAGTTGTAAGGGATTTTTGGTTTAAGGGATCAAAATGTACGTAAAGAACATTGTATGGAAAAAGAAGGAGATGTTCCCAGGCTTGTTTGGAATTTTTCGAAATAGCATTTTTAATAGCCGATGATAAACAACGGGCAACCGAAATTCGAGCACCGCGCGGAATGCGTTTCAAAACCGGAAAAGAATTTTTGAAAGAGCTTAAAACCTCCCAAAACGGTTTGGAAGGAGTAGCAGCGCTGGTAGAACTGCTACTGGCTACTGTTTCGGAGCCTGTAATCGGAGCCGAAAGAGGAATTTGAAATTTTTTGTGGCATCTTGTGCGATGAATTTTGAGTCCTTTTCGGCCTTTAAAAAGTCGAACCTGGGGACACTCCGGGCACTGTATCATGTCCCCCAGCGACTCCGTCAGAATTTGGGAAGCTGCATTGCTCACCGCACTACTATGGGCACAAAGTGCCATAACAAAATTTTAGCTTATCTTAATAATCTTAGTATTTCTAAGTCGGCGTGATGACCGCCAGACGTCAGGCGTTGACGCCGCCCGAAATGCGCAGGCTCGCCGGGCGGCGTTGACCTCGAAAAACCGACTACCGATGGAGTAGACAGTGAGTCTCGGACGTAGTGTAGGGCGGCCCGTCTTGGTAGTGTTACAACCTTGTACTTTTCATAGATATTTAACTGTGTAGTGGCGTAAGAATATCCATAACTCCATTTCATCATCGGAACTAAATCAGGAGATGGGCAGCAGCGTCTTCTTATCGGTAACTAATAGTTGACGCCGAATACAATGTCTCCAAACGAATATTATTAGTAGTTGAGGCCGCAGTCAGGACAAATAGGTTGCTCAGGACAAGAGCACTTATTGTCAAATATTCGACGCGTACAAATTGGTACACAAAACAAAATTCCAGCAGCACTGATCAGTCCCAACAACGATATGCAAATCATATGAGATTTGAATAAAAGGCCGCTTGAAGCGGAATTTTTTTGGTTTCTATTGATACAGATCGCGCTTGGATGAATCAGGATCTTAAATGATATTGTTTAGCGAGTAGGTTATTTGTTTATATGTATTATTACTGCAATTAACACTTTTTTTAAGGTATTGTTCCAGTTTGTGTACAATTTAGTCTTGATTTATTTACACTGTTTTTTTTTTTTTAACACTATTGTACTGAGGTCTTTGATAACATCACAACCGATTTTTTTGATCACTATTCACAGTTTTACAATAAATTTAACTCGGAAATACGATACAAAATATTTTTAAATTAAATTATAAACACATTACAAATTATTGACACATGGTAAAATTATACTTTAAAATACAAAATCAATTATTTTTGAATACTTTGCCCATTGTAATTATATGACAACGAGTTGGTATTCATTTGACATTTAACGTTTCTTTTAATTCTGAATTTTTTGTTAATTCTTGTGTACCATTTGAAAAAATTCAGTCTTGTTTCAAATTTAGTTCTTTATTTATGCATAGTTATTAAGTGGCGAAGCTTGCGAAGTCACTTATTGATTTCACGATGTCTGTCCGTATGTCCGTCTGTCCGTCTGTCCGTCCGTCTGTCCGTCTGTCCCACGATTATCTCGAGAACGGTTTCGAATTTTCAAATTCTGTTTTCAGCAATCGATTACTGATCACCCAGGCATCTGAACCTCCTATTTTGAAACTGATTGATCAACGGCAACCGTTAGAAACCGCTACAAAGCTGATTGCTTCGCCACTTTGCTATGCTGTTAGCTTGCTAGGTTTATTATTGTTATTATAATTACGACATTGAGACTCAGCAGTGTAGATTTGACACTCTTTTTATTAATTGTGAAACTAAAAATTACAAGATAGAAACTTCGGTGCGATTTTGATGCTTTATTTTGTTGTGAAATAGGAATTCCGAGATAAAGATTAATTTTTTGTGATATTGACGCTTTTGTGTTGTTTTCAGAAATGTTTTAAAACCTTGTTTTATTTTAATAATTTATTTTATTTTAGTATCAAGGAGTTATTGTAATTTTTTTTTACACCCATACGCAGTTTAACTTATTATTTATAATTGCAACTATGGCAAACATCCCCCAAGAAATTATGATATTGTGCAAAACTTTACAATAAGAATTCGTCCATAATAAAAAAATATCTATTAATGGTATCCAATGTACCTATGCAAAATTTCCCGCGTTATTTAAGTTTCCGATGGAATCCACTTTAGGGCTGGTGTGTTTCGTGTTGGCTGGTTTTTTTTAATCAAGTTGTCGTTTTTCTCCGCTAGAAGTAATAGTGTTATGTGTCAACTGCAACAGGGTTCTCTCATAGAATGTCACAAATCACGGTCCCGAGCTCCATGCATTTACAAATAGAATAAATGAGATCCGATAAAAGTGCAGAGGATCTGTCATAACTGAAACAAATTCTTTTGATTGGGAGAGTTCTTAAAGAGGTGTCTAAAATGAACTTATTATGAAACTCCAACGGCAGGGTTCTGATCTGCAAATATTTTCATAAATATTGAATTCAAATAAAGTACCATTTCCAGAAACTCTATCGAAACATTTTTACTTTACTTTTGAATATTTACTGCAGGTGTTTCCCGGAGGATTTCTAAGCAAGAAATGAAAAATTCACGTAAACAAACTGTTCCTGAAATTTTATTTTTACTCTTAAAATTCTGGCAATTAGCAGAGTAGCTGAGAAATTAAAAATCGACGCAAAATATAAGTTTAAACGTACTTTTTTGCACGCTTAACTTTGATGTTTTTACCGTCGCCACGACTTTTATGAAACATATTTAAATTTTAAGTAATTTCTGTGTTGCATATCCTAAAATTAAATAAAATTAAAACAATTTTGAAATAAATCTTTTTGGTTTTTAATATATATCCATTACAATTTAGTTGAGAAAAGAGATGTATGAAATTGGGTGCATGACATCGTTCGTAATAATTATACAAAAATATGTAGGTAATAAAACGATAAATTATAAGTATAAATAAAACGTTTTTATTTCTGTAATGCATAGGACAATCATAAAAACATTTTATAAAACTGAATTTGCTGTACTGAAAATTTCACCCACATAATGACAATAATGTGTTACTTAAGTTTTGATAGGAATAGAACAGACAACGTAGAGCTTCCAGTTGCTTTTCTAGATAGCATTTTATTGATTGCGAAAAATAATTAAACAATTAAAAATGTTGAGTTTTATTTTACTTTATTTAATAATAACAAAAACACTATATTCTTTTGTGTTCTTTTCAATTTATTCAAACATTTTATCACAAAAACAAGTGATTTTACTACATAACCTACAAATCATAAAACATAAAAATAAAAAAAAACCTTGGTCCTACAAAAATATGATTTTTGACGTAAGTAGCAAATGTTTTAATTTTCAAAATAAGGCATATTTAAAGTTAGTTCACGCAGGGCCCAAGTTTGTATGGAATCGAGTTTACCTCCTTTAAGTAGACTTTTTAATTCATAGAAGTTAATTTTCCAACATGATACATAGGACATACTAAAAATTGTGCGCTTTTAGGTGCTGATACAATTTTAAATTTCGAGATTGGACATAAACAGAGCAAGAAGTGGCCGTGATAGCTTTTAAACAGCACATGAAAACATGCCCTCACACCAATGGTCTATATGTTTTCAAAAATGGTTTAAAATAATTAAAAGTGTTTAAAATATAAACCTAGCAAGCTAACAGCATAGCAAAGTGGCGAAGCAATCAGCTTTGTAGTGTTTCTAACGGTTGCCATTGAGCAATCAGTTTTAAAATAGGAAGTTCAGATGCCTGGGTGATCAGTAATCGATTGCTGAAAACAGAATTTGAAAATTCGAAACCGTTCTCGAGATAATCGTGGGACAGACGGACAGACAGACAGACATCGTGAAATCAATAAGTGTCTTCGCAAGCTTCGCCACTTAATAATGGAGAATAAAAAAGAATAAAGATAAAAATTAAAAGAGAAAACTAGTAAATACTCATATATTAGTTAAGATATTATTTTTTATAAAGAGTTAGCAAAATTTTCAATTTACCCAACGAAGTGGCATGTTTTACCTACAAGGGTGCGTAAAGCGTAAATAGCTGAGTACCTGCCGATGGAGCGTTAATAACGAATGGATCGAACTTTTCTTCAACCACACACTCCTCGACTACTGCGGATGTTAACGCTGACTATGTTTATGTTAAAATGTTTTTGGTTTCAATAATAATAATAATAATAATAATAATTACCCTTTTAAATAAAACCAGTTTTACGGACTTTATCGCGTATATTAACTTATTTTATATTCCCGATGTTTCGAGTACTTAACAGCACCCATGGTCACGGGGAGGACTGAGGTGTATGACGTTCCAATGTCATTGTTAACCACGGCAACCTTCAGATTAAAAATTATTAATTTTTGTTCCGGTCTACGCAGTATGAATTTACAGTATCTTGAAATCTTGCTGTTGTATGTTTGGGTTGGGATTTAATTTATTAATTATAAGATCCCAAGTAGATGGTAGCACGCAGCCATCTTCTCTATTAAAATTAGGATGTTTTTCGATTTCAAAAGACTCGCGAATCATCCTTGGAAGAAATTGGTGTTCTTTTGCGAGGATTTGTGGTCTATCAAATGTAATGTAGTGACGGGGGCGATCCTGTACGTGATCACAGACTGCTAACTTCCCGGAGCGTCGATTCTTCACATCAACTATGTGTTCTTTAACGCGGTTTTTTATTGATCTTTTAGTTTGTCCTATATAAGACAGACCACATTCACAATCAAGCTTGTACACTCCTGCATCTTGCAGAGTGACATTACACATTAGATTGATGGTAAAAACTGACTAATTTTCTTATTGATTAATTTTCCTTAACCCTTTTTGAGTGATTGGTAGAATGGGAATGGGTGGAATGGTAAGGTACTTAAAGTATGATCCTATTTTGCTGACTATACATGCACTGTTTAACAAACGCAAATTTTAATTCTGGTATCATTTATGGTTGAATATCGTATTTCAAACTTATAACTGAAGGACTAATATTTTAGTATGTAAGTTGGTAACGTTACTATGGGTATATAGTGAAACTATAATACATGAGCCATTGGAGTTATTAAATAAAACTAGATTAATGAATGCCTTTGATACAGCACACGTATTACACAACACACATATTAATATTGATTTGGAGCTTTGGAGCTTATTGCATTATGAGTGTTATTACTTATTAGACATATCTATATTACGGTTGCGGCTCGAATGGGTTAACACAATCAAGGTAGGGTCAGGATCTCAAAGGATACCAGCGTGAAATAGCAGCTTAATGTTACGTTTGGTAAATATAGAGATATGGAGACGGCAAAACACGTCCTGAGTCACCTGCTCACATTAACTTCTTGCATGTCTTATCAGATCGTCACTCCATTTGCTGGTGTACTATCCTGCACTCCGCTTAAAGGTACCTGGGTGCCACTCGATAACCTTTTTTCCTCAAGGACTGTCGTTTCATCAAGCTACATAGCCTGCCTATTGTCACTTCAGCTAATTCGCCGTTTGTGTCTACCTCTAGCGCTTAATATTGCAATTCATATTTCATTAGTGCAGGCGAGGATCGTACCCAGGTTATTAGCGTTATGTAAAATTTACTGCAAGTGCTTAGCACCTGAACTATCACGCTCTTTAATTTATTTAAAATAATCTGGTAGTAATTGGACCCTGCTAATTTTAGACATATTTCTGTACTACCAACTCTCTGTAAAATTTTTGAAAAATAATTTTGGATTTGTTGTTAATTTTCTTAAATACAATAAATTACTCCATAAAAACTAATTTGGTTTTATAAGGGGTCACTCGACATCTGACTCCGGTGCTGAGCTTATGTAATAATTTTTTATGCCTGGGGAGAACTTACCGGGACATTAATCAGAAAACTACAATATTACTGTGAAAAAAATTTGGTGCTTAGACTTATTACTTTATATTTAAGTAACAGTACTTAACAAGTCGTAATCAATGGTTAAGGTTCCTCCGGATTGGTAGTATCAATAGGCGTTCCTCAGGGCTCGATTCTTGGCCCATTGCTGTTCTTAATATCTATATTAATAACTTACCTTATCTTGTAGGGGACATCACGATATAGTATTATATGCTGATGATATTTATTTAATTTTCAAACTCAAACGGCAGTCAATTAAATACGACAATGTAAATAATGCTCTATCGAAATTAGTACATTAGTTTAAGGCCAAGACAAAATATATTTAATTTACAATACCTTATATAAAGCATTCGAATACCAATGGGCTCTTAAATGGGGAGGAGTTGAGTCTTGTTGATACCACTGTTTTTCTTGCTATTGACGCGAAACTTTAATGGAGCCATATTTGTTTTGTAAAAGAGAGCCATACGGGAAATTTATAACTTAAATTGTAAAGCGTCCCATAGAGAAAAATTTTAAGAAATAAACATTGTTTTTGGCATCGCAATATGAAACTGTAATGTATGCACATAAGAACATACATATCTTTAATGAGAATAAGTGTTAGCGTTAGGGTTTATTTTTGTTTGCAGGCGCGGAGTAAAAAGAATCTATGTGTTGGTTGCACTGGCGTTTATTTGCTACTAATTGCTTTCTTACTTACAATAGACACCTGTTATAGGTGACCCTGAGATGACATTCAAATGCACAGAACATATTTGCATACTTGCGTTACTGGCGGGTTTGCTTATTATAAAAACAACATTTTACTGAACATTCCGCTCACCAAAACAACTGTTTTCTCACTATGTCATTTAACAAACCAAAGAACAATCTTATCCCTTATGTTAAATTAAAACTCATATTAAACAAAACAAAATTGAAACTTACATAAGGAAAACAAAGGAAATATGTTATACCTTCTGTTAAATTAAAACTTACATTAAAGAAACAATAAATTTTATATCTTACTATAAATTAAAATCTACATTAAACAAAAAATAAAACTTACATGAAACCATGTGCCACCTTTAGTGGACTGTATCAGTGTAAATATAGAAAACAATATGTTGTATGTGGCACACATGAATTGAAATAGTTTCTACCTTATATGACAACCTTAGAGCCAATGCTATTTTATAAATTTCAAATAAAGAACAAAAACTACAACCTTACAAATCTATATAAAATATAATATAATTTGCCACAGGAAGTTGCATATGTAACTGCCCACCTTCATTTATTCATTTAATGCGTAACATCTGATATTTTTGGTAGAATAACTAATTTTGATAACGGTCTTTGAATAACATTATTACCCTTGCATTGTACAGAAATAACACGCACCAGGTTATCCGGACCCGGATGCAATTGTTTAACCTTTCCTAATAACCATTTTGCTGGTGGCAAATCATCTTCCTTTATCACCACAATATCACCAATTTTGGGAGGCGAAACAGTATATTGCCATTTATGTCTTTGCTGCAATGTGTTGAGGTATTCCGATTTCCAACGCTTCCAGAAATCTTGAGTCATTTTTTGCAGCATCTGCCAGCGTGTGAGTAGGTTCATATTCTTATGTTCGTATTCGACGTCGGGAACTCCTATAATAGGTTCCCCTATTAAAAAATGTCCTGGTGTTAATGGTGTTAATGTTTCAAGTGTATCATCCATTTGACATATAGGTCTTGAGTTAAGACAAGCTTCAATCTGAGCTAGTAATGTAGCAAATTCTTCATATGTCAACTTGGAGGTCATATTTATTCTTGTCAAATGTTTTTTGACTGATTTAACACCAGCTTCCCATAAACCACCGAAGTTAGGCGCTTTAGGCGGAATGAAGTGCCAAGTTGTTCCGTCGTTAGCTAAGCCTTGAGCTATTTCTCTGACCTCGTTGCTCTTACCCTTTTCGAACATGATTTTCAGTTCCTTTGCGGCACCTACGAAATTTGTTCCATTATCGCTCCATAGGTGCGCACAGTGACCTCGTCTAGCAACAAATCGCCTGAAGCTTGCTAAAAAGGCTTGAGAGGTGAGATCCGTAACGGCTTCCAAATGTACTGCTCGTGTCGAAAGGCATACAAAAAGGCAGATGTACCCCTTTGTAGATTGATGACCGCGACCTTTAGAAGTTCTTATATGTACAGGCCCAGCGTAATCTACACCGGTGTTTAAAAAGGGCCGATGTGGTGTAACTCTTGCGGAAGGCAACTGCCCCATTAATTGATGTCTTACTCTTGCATTTAATTTAACGCATGTAGTGCAATTACGAATTAAATGTTTTACAGCTGATTTAAGACCAATGACCCAGTATCTACTGCGAATAAACGTCATGGTCTGCAAGATTCCTCCATGAAAAGTACGAAGATGGCCTTCCCTTATAATTAATGTGGTAATATGTTGCTTATTGGGTATAATAAAGGGGTGTTTAGAGTCCTCTGTTAGGCTAGACAATTCCAAGCGTCCACCAACTCTTATTAAACCATTTTTATCTAACATTGGCGTTAGACTTATTAAAGAGCTTCTTGCTTTCACCTTTCCTTCTTTCTTTAACCCTTCCAGTTCTTCTTCAAAAATTAATCGCTGGTAATATTTGATACATCTTTGCATTACATCATTCATTTCTTCAAAAGTAATGAAATTCTCCTTTTCCTTAATTTCTTTTATTTTTGAAAATCTTATGCAATAAGATAATACTCTTAGCATTCTTGGTAATGAAGAGAATCTCTCCCAGATAGGCCTTTCTTCCAAGGCTATGTGGTGGGATTTCTTGCTTTCTAAATTTGTTTGTGGAATGATACACGACTTAAAGCTTACTTGGTTATCTTTCAACCACTCAGGCCCAGACCACCATATATCCTCAAGAGTCAAAACACTGGCCTTGACACCTCTCGAAGCTAGATCAGCAGGGTTATCGACTGACTGAACATGTCTCCATCTGTTGTTATCGATTACTTGAAGTATTTCTGATACCCTATTACCGACAAACACTTGCCAGCGATTAGGTTGCGATTGCAACCAGGATAAGACGACCATTGAGTCTGTCCACGCAAATACCTTTTCTTTAGGAATTTGTAATATGTCTGAAATGTCGTGTAATAACTTCGCTAGCAAAACAGCAGCACACAGTTCTAGCCTTGGTACTGTCAGTTGTTTTAAAGGTGCAACCTTGGTCTTTGAGGCTATTATGGTAATATTTACTGTACCATCCACTTCAATCACTCTTGCATAAACAACAGCTGCATACGCAATCGAAGAAGCATCTGCAAAGCCGTGCAGCTGTACTTCCCTGCTGTATGATGTCATCTTCATCCATCGTGGTATTTTTATGCCTTGTAAATTTACCAAATCTCGCCTATAATTAAGCCACTCGTCAACCAGATTATATGGAAGTTCATCATCCCACTCGAGATTGCACAACCACAATTTCTGAATCATGACTTTCGCTGTGATGATTACTGGCGATAACCATCCAAAGGGGTCAAAAAGGCTGGCAACATCTGATAGTATGGACCGCTTTGTTACAGGGTATTGTATTCTCGGTAAGTTGACAGATATTTTAAATGCATCATCCTTCCTATCCCAAGTCAGACCTAATATCTTCATTACTTTGTCCAACTTAATAGTAACACTGTCAACCATATCCTTCTTCTCCTTTTGTAAATATTTTAAAATTTCTTCAGAATTGCTTGACCATTTTTGCATTTCAAACCCACCGTCTTTCAATAATTGGTTCATTTCACAACATATATTTTTTAATTTACTCAAATCTTCATCTCCGTACATAAAGTCATCCATGTAAAATGATTTTTTTATTACAGGTGCTGCACTTGAATATCTATTGACTTCATCATCAGCTAATTGATGCAATGTTCTTACCGCTAAGTATGGTGCGGCTGCAGTTCCAAAAGTTACGGTTAGCAGGTCATAACTTTCTATTTTTTCAGATCTATTATTCCTCCATACAATGCGTTGTAAATTTGTATGGTTGTGTGTCATATTTACTTGACGGTACATTTTAATAATATCTCCAACAATGCAAAATTTGTAAGATCTCCAGCGAATGATTAAATGCCGAAGATCAGTTTGTAAGGTAGGTCCAATCATCATAGACTCATTCAACGACGATCCATTTGAACCCTTTGCTGAAGCGTCGAAAACAACGCGAAGTTTAGTAGTAGCCTTGTCTGCTCTGATGATCGCGTGATGTGGAAGGTAAGTAGCTATATTTTTATTATCATTCTGAACCTTTTTCATGTGTCCCATTTCTAAATATTCATGTATCACATTTGTGTATTCCTTTTTTAATTCCTCGTTTTTGTCTAATTTTCTTTCCAGGTGCTCAAATCGTCTAACCGCTTGTTCCCTTGTATCGCCAATTAAGGTCACTGTGTCTTCTACGCTTTGTTTGAGGGGTAAGTAGACAGTATATCTTCCTGTTTCGTCTCGAGTTGTAGTATTTTTATATATTTCTTCACATTTCTCCTCTTCTTTTGTTAATAACTTCTTATTAGTGTAAAATTCAGTTTCTATTTCCCAGAATTTTTTTAACAGACTATTATCTTCTTCGATATTTCTCCTTATGTGTAAACTTGTTATGTATTGTGAGTTCCGAGCAGATGAATGTGGTTGTTTTGTATTGCCTGAAAGAATCCAACCCAGGTGAGTATTTTGTGCAATTAAATTGCCTGGCCCTTTTAATAACCCTGAGAAAATTATTCTACCAAAAACATCTGCGCCGAGGAGAATATCTATTCTTCCCGGTGTATAATAAGAAGGATCAGCTAGATTCATGGTTTTAAGTTGTGGCCAATTACTAATTTGTACTTCCCTAGCAGGTAACCTACGCGTTAAAGATTTAAGTACAAATGCCTTAACATCTAAACAAAAATTAGTATTATATCTAGACCTTACTTCTAAATCCACCATGTGATTAATTAAAAGATTGTTCATCTCACCATTTCCAGAGACCACGCCGTTGATCATTGATTTTTTCAAACCCAACACATCGACCACCCTCGATGTGACGAATGAAGCCTCTGAACCTTGGTCGATTAAAGCACGGAAGACGTGCGATGTTCCTGTAGGTGCGATGACATCTACTAATGCTGTGGCCAACAATATGGTTTGACATGATTGTTTATGATCATACGTAGATGTGTGTGCTGATACTTCAGTTTCTCTGTTGTTATGTATAGTTTCTTGTGTATTATTTTTCTTCTCCGCGCTTATGTTCTCTCGATGCAGTAAGGAGTGATGTTTTCTTTTACATATTTGACATGCTGTTTGTCGTTTGCATTGAACTATATTATGATTAGGTATAAGACAGTTGAAGCAAAGTTTGGTTTTCTGAACAAAATTGTACCTTTCGTCGATTGGCAGTTTGCAAAATTGTTGACAATTAAAAATATAATGAGGCTTTTTACAAAATGCACATTGTATTTCGCCGGTAGTTGTGGTATGAAATGTTTTAGGTTTCATTATTTTAGTCGACTTGTTTGCAGATTCAACCATTTCCAGGGTTCGAAACCGACAGTGTAAAAATGATTTTAACGTTTCAAAATCAGGCAAGGTATCCGAACTTTCTTTACCAGTTGTTTCTTCCCATTGTTTACGAGTTTCAGCGTCCAACTTTGATGTAATTATATAGTTTACAATAGCATCCCAATGTTTAGTTGGTAAACCTAGATGCTTTAAAGCGTTCAAACATTCAACTGACGTGTCCAATAATTGCTTTAAGCCATATGAAGATTCGTGTAAAAGTGCACGTTGAGCAAAAAATTTCTTAAAAACTGAATTAGCTATAAATCTTTTATTGTCATACCTTTCTTTTAGAACAGACCATGCCACGGCATAATTTTCACCCGTGATTGCAAACCATGAAGCAAATACAAAGAGGAGACGTTGTAATTAAATTTCACTATGTAACAACGCGTGACAATTTGCGGGGTGAGGGGAAGCAAAGCCCCGCCCACTTTACACTATCTACATCTACGGATAAATAGTAAAACTACTCGAATCTATCCATATCGATGTTGCAATGTAGCTTAGCTACCTTGACGGTAGATGGCGGCATGTCCACAGAATGTTATAAACTAAAAAATAATATTTTGGCGACTAAAATTTCTTTATGTCTGAATGCAAAACAAATTGCAGCACCTTCGTATGACTATTATATCATTACTGAGCTCTACGTACCTTTATATTTTTAGTTCACAGGACACAAAGTGTCGCTATCTAGTTTGGAATATATTTAATTATATTTGAAAGCCGACGCAGAGATTTTTCTAGAACATTTTTAATAAATTTGGTGTAAAATTACTTACAAATGAAATGTGATGCCATCCATAGCATCGGAGCGTCTATCTCATGAAGCAAATACATTCAGACAAAGAAATTATAATCGCTAAAATAATATTTTTATAGTTTTCATAATAATTTTGGGAACAAGTCGCCATCTATCGTCAAGTAAACCTCATAAAAAATAACAAGACAGGGCTGCAATTAGAATTCAATTATTTTACCCAGTAATCCAACATTCAATATTAAAATGATGGAAATTGTACTTGGCTGATTTTTACGAAATGTTTAAGTTATATTTAAGTGACATTCTATATGCAAAAAATCACTTAAATACAATTTAAATATGTTTATCATTTCGTGAAAGTCAACCTTCAAAAAATATTTATTTTATCCATAAAATAAAGTCTCTTTGAAACTAAATATTCTATGTTCAATATTAAGTAGGATATTTAATTTGGAACTAAATATCCTACTTATCTCAATAATATTATATAGGCGAAATTTTGTGTGTTCTTTATGTCTCCATGAGCTTATTCCACACTAAGTATGTACTGTGTACCTATGTGTAATTTTTTCACGCAGAAACGGCTGGACTATTATTTATGTGTGGGTTATACTACTTAATATCTCTGAGGGAGAACAAATAATAGACAAATTATTATAATCAATATAATTTTATTTACAAATCAATTAAAATATAAATATTTTATTCCAAATTAGGCATACGAATGCACTTTTTGAATGCCAATCTAAGAACATTAAATTGTATTTAAGTGATTCTTTGCATAAAGAATGTCACTTAAATATAATTTAAACATTTCGTAAAAATCAGCCTAAGTACAATTTCCTTCATTTTAATATTGAAAGTTGGATTACTGAATAAAATAATTGAATTCTAATTACGGCACTGTCTTTTTATTATCTTTATGAGGTTTACTTGACGATAGAATACGGCCTGTTCACATAATGATTATAAACTATAAAAATTATATTTTGCGATTAAAATTTCTTTGTCTGAATATAAAACAAATTTCAGCATCTTCGTATGATTATTTTACCAATACTGAGCTCTACAGACCTTTATATTTTTAGTTCACATGACACAAAGTGTCGCCATCTAGTGTCGAATATATTTAATTATATTTGAAAGCCGAAGCAAAGAGATTTTTCTAGAACTATTTAATAAATTAGGTGTAAAATTACTGTGATGCCATCCATAACATCAGAGCGTCTATCTGAGAAGTTTTTACACAATAAAACACAACACTTCATCCTTTTCTTCTTAATACTACGAAAATACACCGATTTGCGATTTTTTCAACACATAAGCGCACAGGACGAATGCTGACAGTATACTAACTAAAGCCACGCCCACTATGATGACGTCAGGACCTACTTAGAATCACAGTGCACAGTTGCTTATGCCATCTCCCCTTTGTATTAGCTTCATGTTGCAAACTGACGTAATAATATCTCTGCATCTCTTACTCTTCAGATAATGTAACTTTTGGACATCTTCTAAATTTTCATTTTTGTGTATTAACGCTAAGAATAAATCATTAAAGGAGCGCCACTCTGTGTAGTCACCGCTAAATGTTGGTATGGTAACACGTGGTAATTTTACATCGTTACCTTTCGGCGCACTTGATTGGTTAATTTCCAGGTTACACTTTACAGGTTCGGGCAGTAATTTTTCCAAAACTGTTTTCATCTCACCTTTGTAGGTATAATACAGTTCTTCGAATTTATCGAAAATCTCGTTGGTGAAATACGATAGTCGTTTCCTTTCTTCTCTTGTTACTGCCGTAATTAGTTTCTCATGGCCACTCTTAAATTCTTTCCAATATTTTTCTAACGTATCTATTCGGGTTTCTAAATGAGCTATAGTTAACCTCTCTTTGGGAGACTTTTTATAATTCGAGTACGCCCTTTCTACCCTCTCGTAATAGTCCGTTTGGATCGCCATTATTTTCTCAACGTTCTCCATATTGATATAAAATTAAAGTTAAATGTCCAAAACAATTGATGATCACCAAAATACACCTTTATTTAATTTATCTTAAACTTTAAGTGTCCGTAATTAATGTCGTCAACTTACACTTTATTACTTATGTATTTGTAATTTTATTTTTATTAATATTGTGTTTAGAATTTTCAATTAATATTGTCTTTTTAAATAAATTGTCTTGCACTGTTCAAATAATTATTATTTTCGTATTTTTAACACTCCGAACTGTCCTTTGTTTAAAATAATGTTCTCGACGCTGACCGTAATCTCGGGTCGATGGACCATAAAATGTTAGCGTTAGGGTTTATTTTTGTTTGCAGGCGCGGAGTAAAAAGAATCTATGTGTTGGTTGCACTGGCGTTTATTTGCTACTAATTGCTTTCTTACTTACAATAGACACCTGTTATAGGTGACCCTGAGATGACATTCAAATGCACAGAACATATTTGCATACTTGCGTTACTGGCGGGTTTGCTTATTATAAAAACAACATTTTACTGAACAATAAGGATGTTCAAAATTTAAACATTAGGAATAAACGTAAGCTTGTAATGCCAGTTACTAAACTCAACAGAATCAGTAATCAATTTATGGGGCAATGTATACGCTTTTACAACAAAATCCCAGAACATGTTCATAGTTTGTTAATAAGCAAGTTTAAAAGTTTTATTAAACAAAAACTGTACAAAAAGGGTTATTGTAATATCAAGGAATACATGAATGAAAATGAACCCTGGGAATAAGGTGATCGCCACCATGCTGGCTCTATAAAAATTCATTTAAAATTAAACAAACAAAATGAGTGTTAAGTGAAATATATTTAAAAAAAGTCCTGCTGGGTTTCTTGCTGGTTCTTCTCAGGACAGAGGTTTTTATCCGAACCTGTGGTAAAGTACTTTCTAAATCAGTAGTAAATTAAAAATGACTTTTAATAAGTATTATATAATAATCAATCATCATATCGTCAATATAAAAATAAATGAAAAATGAAATTACAGCCTATATGCATCGAAAAGCTGTCAATTTAAAAGGGTTATGAAGCAAACGGTCCGCCGCACTCCAATGAAGGCAAATTGCTGCATACGTCTCACATGTCAGACATGTAGTTTACCTCACGATATAATCCTTCACCATCAAACACGGTAAATCAATATTTAAAATTGCAATTAACCATTCTATTGATGCAGACGGGGATCGAATCTGGATTGGTTGCGTTCTGTAAAATTTACATCGAGCTACCACGTCTCGCCGATATAAATAAATACGAATAAAAAATTATATCTTTGGTATTACTTTAGTAAGCATGTTAGCCATCATCCTTTAATCAAGTAGGAAATCCTAGCACTTTATATTTCTGAACTGTTTTAGATTTAGATATGTTTCCTAAACTATTGGCTTCAATTGCTGTCATCAAATGCAATTCTGGTTAGCGTCATCTGGCGCGTGGAAATTGGTCCATGCTTGATCTAAATTGCACGTCGTTTCATGGATAATCATTTTACGTATTAGATTAGTTAAAGAGAACATTTATATTTCTGCGTAGATCTACATATAAATTGATAAAAATATGCCTATATAATATTCCTATCAGTCAAATATTTTTGTTTACCATTTAATAAAGAATACACCTTAACAATTACGGTGGTGCGTAAAGAATCCCTTTTTATTAAATTAAAAAAATCAGGTTAAGTATCGCCTAATATCAAAAGTCCACTGCTGAACAATAGGCATCACTCATAGATTCCCGAACCCATAGAACAGAAATCTTTACCATAGTTGTTTCATCTGGAAGGCGGGTTGGCAACCAGAGTTTTTATTTAAATTTATTTATGTACACACAACAAGATACAGAAACAGTCTTATAGTGAGTGTGTACAAAGGTTCTACTAATTCTATAATTTGCTGAAATATCTTCCAGTAGACACACAAAGGAAAATATATTAAAAAGGCAAACTTAGTGCGTTCAATACTAATACTATTGTAAATAATATGCCATCAAAAACATAACTTGTAAACAAAAAAAAAACAAGTCTCGCAACTCAGTTCTTCTACCGTAAAAAGTTGAGAGATCCATGTAATACCAAGTCGGTTAATTTATTCAGCCCCTACTTAAAGGTCCCTCATTCTTAAGTTATTACGTAATAAGCTAACCTAACAACATCTTATAGTGACCACATCAATACTAAAAATCTTTTATATTTTAAATAAATAGATTGACTTGGCAATCGCACTAAACAATCTAATTTAATATAATATGTATTACTTGAGTATTAACATCAATGGCGAGTACATCACTCACCTTCGATTTTCCGACGATATAGTCCTTATGGCAGAATCACTGGAGGACCTAAGCACTATGCTCAATTACCTCAATAGTGTCTCCCAACGGATAGGTCTTAAGATGAACATGGACAAAACAAAGATTATGTTTAATGTCCATGTCACACCTATGCCAGTAGTTGTTGGGAGCACTAAGCTCGAAGTTGTTGACGAGAATGTTTACCTGGGACAAATAGTCCGACTAGGTAAGTCCAACTTCGACCGAGAGGTCAATCGACGGATTCAACTCGGCTGGGCAGCGTTCGGGAAGCTACGACACATCTTCTCGTCAGACATACCTCAAAATCTTAAAACGAAATTGTACAACCAGTGCGTGTTGCCAGTGCTGACTTACGGAACTGAGACGTGGTCCTTCACTGCTGGCCGTATAAGGAAGCTCAAGGTCGCTCAGCGAGCTATGGAGAGGGCTATAATATTTATTTATTATACAATTTCTACTTGGTTACTGAAAATTCAGGCTTCTAGTTTTATTCACAACGAAGTTATAGGGTTTTAAAAATGGCCTGAACTGCTTAGAGAAAAGTATGGTACGACCGTGCCGCTTTTTTGCTCGACTTGGCGGGGGCACTGCCGTGCCCCCAGATACAAAATGTTACGTAATTTATATTAAATGATACTATAAATAAAAATAATACATACAGTAGCTACATATAATATATATAAACTAATTCTAATATAATAAAATAATATATATTAATTAACAGGATGCAAAGAAATTATCTCTATATATCTAATGTTTCAGAATTTCTTATATTAGGCGATAGTGAGTTCCACAACCTAACCGCGTGGACAGAAAAGAAGTAAGAGTAAAAACCGGAATTATGGACGGGAAAGTCAAGAAGAGTTTTGAAGAGGGATCGGCATGATTTATCCGGAGAATGGGTGAAGGAAAATCGGCTTCTGAGGTATGAGGGAGAAGATGGATTGTGTAGGATGTTATAGAGGAGACACAACAATCAAGTGTTCCTACGAAGTCAAATTGGGAGCCACTTGAGTTGCTTGCGAAACTGAGATATTCGTTCAATTTTTTTTTAAACTCGAGTTTGTTAAGAAGCTCCTCTGTAGCATCCAAATAAAATGCAAGGTAAAGTAGACCTTACGACTAACCTCAGCGATGTGTGCGGACCATGATAAATGGTGATCAAATATGACGCCTAAGTTTTTCACAGTACCGGCAAAGGCTATAGGAACGCCGTTTAAGCTAACGTTTTTTTTACAGAATAAGGGTGACAAACGAGTACACAGTCCACCTGATGGTAAGTGATAGCTGTGGCCCATAGACATCTACATCTATCTTCGTTTGCGAATTAAAATGCAGATGCGTTGTCAGCCGTGAGGCCTAAGATAGAATCGCTCTTTCCAGTAAAATGGGTTTCCGGTTCTTTACACTCACCATACGAAATATGGCAGCATTAAGCTGCTATTTTACGTTGGTATTCTGTGAGAGCGTGGTCCTTCCCCGGTCGAGCCGACCCATTCGTGCTACAACTATACTATTAATATAGCTGCAGCATGGCTCTACCACGTAAAAAACAAATCAAACGTGAGGTAATGATGTAAATTCTAATTTGTTACGCAAATGCCTGCTGCCTATTATGATTGTCTGCGATTTCGTGGGATTAACTAATAGTCCAAAGGATGCAGACCATTTACAGATGCGGCTCAGATCCGCATTCATGGATTCAGTTGTATTATTTGTATCACAGACCGGAAAATGACGATACAGCTGTAAGTCGTTCGCGTGAAGATGGAAATTATATGTGATAACTGGTGTAATAGAGTTAATAAATATAGAAAATCAAAGACAAGAATGAACGCCACCCTGAGGTACGCCATAGTGATACCAGACCAATCGGAAATAGTGTCATTAAGACGGACACAGTGCGAGCGACCTCGCAGATACGAATCAAACCACGTAATGGCACATGGAGAAATATTTGAAATAGATTCCAAGATCCCGAGAAGAATATCGAAATCTACTGAGGTAAAAACACTACTAAAGTCAAGCAAAACTAGAAGTGTAAGAGATTTATTTTCCATGGCCTAACGGATATCATCGGTTACTTTAAGTAAAGCAGTGACAGTGCTGTGACCAGGATGAAAGCCCGACTGATATATGGAAAGCAAAGAGTTAGACGATAAGAAGAAGAAAGTTGCCTATGGATAATGTGTTCCAGAACTTTAGATAGAAAGGGTAAAATAGATATGGGACGAAAGTGAGAAAGAGAAGAAGGATTAGAAACCTAAGGTAAAGGAATTATATATGCTTGTTTCCAAATTGAAGGAAAAGATGAGGATGATAAGGAGAAATTAAATATGTGAGTAAGAATTGGAAGAAGTAGAGGTAGAACTGGCACAATCATCTTGGAGCATAAATCGTCGTTACCAACAGCAGTTGAAGGAGATGGATTGGATGGATTTTTTGGTATTTTCCTCCGTCACAGGGAAAGTTGAAAAGGGAAACCGTGTGGTTTTGATGTTACACGACAATGTGAGTAATGTGTTTGATTTGATGTAGGGATCTAAAGTTATAGGAGGAGTAGCAAAATGTTTATTTAGATCAATAACTTTAACGTCTTTGTATTCTAAGATCGAAGATCTGCCAACAACATAGACCTTTTTTTGCGCCTAGCCGCTGCAAAAAAAATATTTCCTTGATGTTATTAGGAGGACTTGTCTATTTAATATTAATACTTCACTACTACTACTATTTAATACTTCACTATATTATCACCTTTTATGACATCCAGATGAAGATATGGGGTAGTAGATATTCTTACACAGCCACTACACGGTTTTTATAATTGGACGTAGTTATGCAAAAAGGATCCAACCCGTTATAAGTTAATTTGAGTTTATCATATTTGAAGTATCCATACTTCAAATATCATAAACTCAAATTATCGGTATGGTTTCTGTCTGTTTGCAATTTTTCTTCTTATTTGTGTTACGTTTGCTAAAATTGTGACATCACATAATAGTATTGACCACAAACATTATTTTTCAAGTCAACATTTTTGACACAAATTCGGGTTGGATCCTTTTTGCATAACCACGTCCAATTACAACATATATTTAATTTTTTTTTAAAGAAAATACTAGTAATGCAATTAAACATTACTAATATTCCCTTTGACCACTTCTGGTAAGCTTAAAATGCTTGTGTTAGAAGTGGTTCACGACAGTAGTCGAATGGCGGATTCGAACCTACGACTTTTCGAGTTCGCGGTCCGCGCCCTACCATTAGGCCACTGACGCTTATAAAATTAATATAAATTGTTACTAAAAAGATAGGAGTCAATTAAAATATTCTTAAATTGTTTCTTGAAATAATACAATAAGGAAAGATAAATCAGTACACGGCAATTTTCAGGATCAGCGAGCTGCGTAATATTATTTTTGTATTGCGATGACAAGCCCTGACGATAATGAATAAATTGTATACAATCATTTTCCAAGATTTTATGAAGTCTTATTTTTAGCGTATTTAAAAAAAATGGGAACTTTATAGGGCTTAAACATTTTGTACATCATGTTTATTTTCTTATAGAATAAGTGGCTAACGATCACACAGTCCACTCGAAGGTAAGTGAACGCTATGGTCTATAAACATCTACATCCATTAAGAATCAAAATAAGCTGTTGGTTTCCCGTACCACAAAAAAAGAAGTAAATAAAATAAAATAGTTAAAATATCCAGGTACTTTGTCACCCCGATGACTAAGCTAGAATGCCTCTTTTCCAGTAAAAGGAGTCTCAAGTTCACAGAATTAATAATCAGAATTAAGCTGCTATTTTATGCTTGTATTTTGTGAGATGGTGGCCCTTTCCCGTTCGGACCGACCCATTCGTGTTACAAGAACACAAGACGGCAATGTTACTGTCCTTACGCTAAAAGACAGCAATGTGAAGAAGAATAATTATGAAGTTATACAAAAAATAAATTGACAAATGAATTATTATCACTCATCCCGTTTGTTTTCTATCTGCATATTTTTTGACTGAGATAGTCAAAATATATCTGACCTTCAGCAACCAACCAATTGTTACTTATCACACGTTTGAAGATGGGACGTTAGCTTTTTTACGTTTTTTTTTTTGTATTGCTTTTTTTCACCGACCTGAATGTATCCCATGGAACACCCGAACTAGAGACTGGCTACACTCTATTTCACCTATTTCATATTTCTTTCTTTATATGTATAAGCTTTTAAATTACTTTAAGGCTGAATACTAAGAATGCCACAGTAAACTAGGTTCTCCTTGAAGTGTAATAACTTGAGTCAATTGCTTACTTAACCTACCGTATCTGTTGCTGACTGGGTGGAATATCTACTGTGCCGTAAAGTAAGAAAATTAGGGAAATATTGATATAATATAATATATATAGTAAGCTTTTAACTATATTATGTCGACAATCTTTGCAGCCGACGAGCGTGTATGCGTAGGTATATGGATGTGGAGGAAGCGAGAGAGGTGTGTCAGGATCGTGCCAAATGGAATTCCATAGTCTCTGCCTACCCCTCTGGGTGACAGGCGTGAGTGTTTATGTATGTATTATGTATCTTTGCAGGTTATTTATTTCTAAATAGTAATTTGTGTCCAAAAAGCAACAAACTTTAGCCTTGTTATTTCGATGTCGAGAAGTCTAGTCCACTATTACCATTTGCCATAATTTCGACGCTTAAAAAGCGGGTTAACTGCAGTTTTTTATTATTATAAGCTGTTATCACCGACATGCTGCTGCCCATTTTCTGTTACTGTTTCTCTCTGTTGGTTTTTACAATACACACAGAGTGGAAAAGAGTTGTGGATAACCTTAAATCAATTAAAGGAGTTACTAGTATACATACATAGTAACACCGCTAATTTCCTGACTCCAGGCTGCTACTGAGAATTTATTGATAGAAAAACCCAATTACTGATTTTAGACCTGACCTGGGATTCGAATCTAGGACCACAACATGATCAGCAGTTGCGCTTACAACGACAAACCTAACCTCATTCAATAACCAATATTTATTACATTCAAGATTCGCAGAAGAATACCTGTCGTAAAAACGCTCAAGGCACGAGTTACTAAAAATTTCTAGAAAGAGCTATATATTTTTTTAGTACATAAATTATACATGTTTATAATACTAATCTAATTATACTTTACCATCATTTACTATATTATAGTTCATTTATTAGCAGAAATTTTACTTTATTATTTTTTTATTCGTGGTCACTTGGTTTTTCCAAAACTTCACCCAATGTTATTAAAAATAAATGAAAAGTTTTTGTGGCATCAATTGTTCGACAATTGATTTGTAACTGTGATTTATTATTTGTTCGATTTTTTTAAAATATCACCATGTTACCATCATAAGGCATTAAATATTCCCGATATTCCGTATGCTTTACAGCTCTCATAGCCTGTGTACATATGTACATGTACAAATGTTCAATACACTGAATTCATAGTTAATCCGGGCTATCTTTCATATCAGTTTGTCAAAAAAGGTTTGTTTATCAAAACTATGCCGAAGGAACCAACAGTCCTATTTATAGAGGTAAAATAATAATGTGACACATCTAGTTAAACTTCAGAGAGGTCAGGTTTGCAATCTTCTAAAGTGCCTCCGTAGGTATGAACGTTGGGTAAGCGAGAAACGTGGAGACACCAGTTTCACTTTACCTTCGTTATCACATAGTGTGTGTAGATATTAAAGCTTTGCCCCAAGATTTCAATTAATAATAAAAGAAATTTATAGCAAAGATATCTAATATACTACACTATTATATTAATATAAATCGCCGTGTATTTGAGACGTAAGAGAAATTATTACAAAAAGTCACTCATATAGTTTGAATAAATAAATTATTGTGATACTGATTATTGAAGAGCTATGTATTGGCGGCATAAGATAATCCACTACCCTATATCATCTCGTGGGTGTTTTAAGAGGCGATAGAATAAAACTGCGGTGGTATTATAAGAGGCAACAAAGGGAAGCTGGAAATGGCCTGCGGTACCTTTCTAATAACAACTCAAAATAATAAAAAACTGCACTTGCCAACCTGCTTGCTAGCATTGCCACGCTACAGCAAATACGGGAGTAATATAAGGAAATCTATGGCGGAGGTCGTGATGATCTAGCAGATGATGATGAATAGATTTATTAATATGTTCAAACTCGTTCGCTATCATAGAGTAAGTAATTACGAGTACCAATCTATTTCTCACCTATTGCTTCCGTGCAGGAACAATACCAGAATTTAGAATAATTACCAGCAAAAGTCACTCAACTACTATCCTTTCTTTTATGCGTAATGGCTACAAATATCTGTGAGTGTAAGTGGACACTTAAACTACTATACTTATACTACTAAGCAGGGTCATCATTCTACTTCTTCTTCACCTGCCCCGAAAAGTTCACTACTGGATAAAGGCTTCTCCATTTATAGAGAGGAGCACTATGTAGTCACTTATCTAACATATAAAAATTAATGTTTGTTTTTTCGTATTTTATGCGCTGCCATACCGTTCGTCAGATTGCGGTGAACCTTTGTCAACTTATTTCTTGCACTTAAGGCATAGTACATGTAACTTACAATAGGTGGCGCGCGTATTCAAGCGACAAATTTATTTTAAATTTATATATAACTCAACTTCAATGCATGTTTTATCTTTCCTAATTAGACAATATAACTCTTCTAAATTTAAACGATATTTTCACGATTGTTTCTTCTGTGGCAAAAACGTACCCGGTACTGGGTAGTCAATAATATTTAATTAAAATGTTATATTTCTTTAAGGTACAAATATACACAAAACAGATGGGTCATCCCAGTAAATTTAAAAAGAAAACTTGTGTCAGGAGCTCTCGCTCTCCCTTAACTACTAAAGTCGTAAGCATTTATTTGGTAATGGTAAATGTAACATGGTAAATGGACGTTATGGTAATCGCAATTAAATCAAAAATAGAAATCTTGTGTATAAGAATATAGAGTACACAGTTGTCATTGTTTTTTAAAAAAAAAACTTAATAAAAATCAACTGTGCTGCGTTAGTCTCACAAAAACTTGAAATTGGCTCGACTATGATTATCATCATCGTTAGAGCCCTTCAATAGTCCACTGCTGAACAAAGGCCTTCCCTAAGGAGAGCCACAAAGCACGGTGCTGAGCCACAACAGTAAGCCTTTCAACAGTGGTAGAGCCACGCGGTAGCTTTTGCTGTCGTACGGATGGGCCGGCTCGAACCGGGGTGGTACCACGACCTCACAGAAAACCAGCGTGAAGTAGAGGTTTACTTCTGCGTTTCGCTTGGTGAGTGCAGGTGGCCGGAGGCCCTTTTTACTGGAATTAGGCATTCCATCTTAGCCCTCACGGGTGACAACGCATCTGCATTTTGATTTGTAATAGAGGATAGATGTAGATGTCTATGGGCCGCAGCAACCACTTACCATCAGGTGGACTGTGTGCTCGTTTGTCACCCTTATTCTATATAAAAAAAAACCTGCATCCATTGCATGTCTTCCTGCATGTCTTACAGGTCGTCACTCCATATAGTGGGACGACGCCCCACATTTCGCCTACTAGTACGTGGCTGCTACTCCAGAATCTTTCTTCCCCATCGGTTGTCGGTTCTTCAAGCTATATGGCCTATAGATTACAATAGTAATATTATATCTATAGATTACAATAGTAATATTAGTTTTACCGTATCTAATGGGAATACTGAGTAATTAGCAAATAAAATATGTATCTTACTATAACCTAAAAACAAACTTTTTTAGAAAGCGCAAGTTCGGCCTCACATGGAATACTGTTCCCATCTCTGGGCTGGGGCACCCCAGTGCCAGCTCTTTCCACTTGACCATATCATGCGCAGAGCGGTTAGAATCGTCGACGCCGTGTTCTTTCTGATCGGCTCGGTACACTGGCACTGCGTAGAGATATTACATCTCTTTGCGTATTTTATCGCGTCTATCACGAGGAGTGCTCTGAGGAATTGTTTGGACTAATTCCAGCCGCTCAATTTCACCATCGCACATCGCGACAAGACTCGCGATACCATCCATACCATCTGGATGATTGGCGGTCCACCACTGTGTGATTTAGAAGAAGTTTTCTCCCTCGCACAACTTCTTTGTGGAATCGATTACCACCAGCGATTTTTCCGGACCGATACGACTTAGGAACCATCAAGAAAAGAGCTCACACCTTTCTAAAAGGCCTGCAATGCAATTCCCCTGATGTTGCGGTTGTTCATGGGCGGCGGTAGTCATTTAACATCAGATGAGCCGCATGCTCGTTTGCCCCCTTTCTATAAAAAAAAAACATAGATGACATTTGGTTTGCAACAGGACGGCCAACGTTCCACACAGCCAACGTAACAATCGATATTTTGCGCATTGTCTTCGAAAATCGCATATTCAACCGAAATGCTGATGTCAATTGGTCACCTTGAAGCTACGATTTGACTCCTTTGGACTTTATTTTGTGGAGAGACGTAAACAACAAGTGTTACGTTAACCATTCAGAGAAAATTGACGACGTGAAACATGAAATCAAAGTTGCCATTGATTATATACTTGAGACCCAAACAATCAAAAAGTATTGAAGAATTGGACTGATCGAATGGGGTAAGGGTCATTTGAATGATATCTTCCATTCCGTAATGGAAAGGCTCAATCTTTCTAATAAGCTCATAAATTTGAAAAAAATAATCATTAGGTTTTTTTATAGCCTATTCAATTGTCAAATCTTAACTGGCCCAACCCTTAATTCTCTTAAATCTTGGTAATTTTTATGACGTGATTCTACTAATTTTATTTTTGTACAAAAATAGTGTGATTAATTAATTACATTACTTATAATTAATTGCTATTTCTCTAATAAATTAAAAATTTTCTTGATTTACTGACAAACATCGTAATTGCTGACATGTCGGAAAAATTCCTGTCATCTGGTAACCCTACTCATATGCATAATGCAAAGAACATATCGCATCTAGTCGTACAATATTTGACGATAGAGCGGACTTGTAATCTACGAAAGTGCCTTCGCAACAACGAGCATCGGGTTAGTAGCGCTTGTTATATTTATGTCTATATATCTATCTATTATTATAATTATTTCTTCATCATCATATAACTAAGACCCAATTTAAACTGATAAATATTATATTTTATGTACAGTCTGCTACGTCCCATTCATGGGCACAGGCCTCCTCTCGCTTCTCAGAAGGTAAAGTTGCTCCAATGCATGTGTGGATGTTTTCAAAATATTTTTTTTATTTCTGAGGCATGCAGTTTCTTATGGATGTTTTGCTTCACCGTAGTGTGCGTGGGAAATCAGCACTTAAAACGGTAACTAACAATTGCATTGCTGTTGGCGGTGTCCGAGCCCAGATTACTCGGGTACCTACTGTGATATTTACAGCGAGCCTTTAGCATAGAGTAAAGAAGACCAGAGGGGAAGCTTTCTAACAACGTCGAAAATCTATATCTATTCTGATAGGGTTATCATGTAAGTGAACATTTTAATTTTATATTATTCCGCTGTCGGTGTTCAGCAGGGTGACCCACTGGGTCCAGCACTTTTCAGTTTGGGAATTCAACCAATTATTTCAAATTTGAAATCCAAGCTGAATGTCTGGTACCTAGACGACGGTACACTGGGAGGTAGAGCAGATGACGTCCTCAGTGATCTTACTCATATTTTTCAAAATTTTAAAAATATTGGTCTTGAACCAAATAGCAATAAATGTGAAATATTTTTTTCCAATAATTTATCTACTTCTCATAGAGACACTTTAATTCAAAATTTTAATCATATTTGTCCAGGAATAAAAACTGTCAGTACGGAATCACTATACCTGCTAGGTGCCCCGTTGTTTTTCGATAGTATTAAACCTGTTTTAAAAACAAAAGATCAGTTTTTAAACCACGTTGATAAATTGTATAAATTAAACCCCCACATAGCTCTTACTATTTTAAAATATTGTCTTCTTGTACCTAGATTTACATACTTACTCCGCTCGAGTCCAGTCTGGAAATGTTCGGATATTTTACAAGATATTGATAATAATCTTAAAATAGCTATTGAAAAAATTCTAAATTTAACTTTAAATACTACAGCCTGGACTCAAGCTACTTTACCTATAAAATTTGGTGGCATTGGTGTGAGAAATCTTTCTAGCATTGCATTGCCTGCTTTCCTTGCTTCCGTACATAGTGTCAGTGACTTATGTAATAAAATTTTAAATAATAAAGCAGACCTATGCTTTGCTACGGAGGCAGGGCAGACATGGCAAACGCTCTGTCCTGGTGAAAATGTTCCACTGGAAGTTAACCAACAAAAACAGTGGGATATTCCATTGGTACAGGGCGTGCAGAAGGATTTGTTTCATAATCTCCAGAGTGACCTAGATAAAGCACGTCTTCTAGCTGTTTCGACTAAGGAATCTAGTCACTGGTTACACGCTTTACCATCAAGTAATCTCGGCACATTACTTGATGCGGAAAGCTTACGCATTGCCGTAGGAATCCGACTAGGAGCGGCGATTTGTCAACCCCATCAGTGTCCCTGTGGTAGCAGCGTCGACAAGTTTGGGCTCCACGGACTTTCATGTAAAAAAAGCGCTGGTAGATTTTCACGACACAGTTCTTTGAACGATGTCATCCGAAGGGCTCTTGTCTCTATAAATGTTCCCTCGGTTTTAGAGCCTTGTGGAATATTTAGAGACGATGGCAGGAGACCCGACGGTATAACATTGGTCCCTTGGGAGAGAGGTAAAGCCCTAGTGTGGGATGCTACTTGCGTAGACACTCTGGCGGTCTCTCATCTCAGGGGTACCTCGTTTAGAGCCGGGGCGGCATCAGAGGCAGCTGAACTGAGTAAGTGGCGCAAATATGAGTCTCTGAGAGATGACTACATATTTGTGCCATTTGCTGTAGAGACTATCGGTCCGTGGGGTCCACGTGCGGTGAAGTTCCTAAAGGAACTCCATCCGCGGCTGGTCGTTGCTGCTGGTGATAAGAGAGCTGGTTCTTTCCTTGCTCAAAGGCTAAGTATAGCCATTCAGCGGGGAAACGCAGCCAGTGTTCTTGGCACGATACCGCGGGGAGTAGGACTATATGATATTTAAGTTTCTAGTTTTAGTTTTTTTTTTTAATTATAGTTTTTAGTATTGTATATTTTAATAAATATATTTACTTGTCGTAAATTTCTTTGTCAAGTATAAATAAAGTTTATCTCTTATAAAAAAAAAAAATTTTAAGGAAAAAATAAAAATATGATATTGTATAAAATAACATGTGTATTCATTGTAACTTAAGTTAATATAATAACATGTCTGTTATTTGTAATTAAAATTGAAACTGCAAATATTGTATATTTTTTTTGTTTTAGTATTTTATTTTATTTTATTGTTTTATTTGTTTGTATTCATGAGTACAAAAAATCAGATGGTGATGATGGTAGTGACCAGTGGTGGTGTTGATAAAACACCACCACCAATGTTACTACCAGGATGATGGTGGTGGTAGTAAGGGTTGTGGTGGTGATGCTGATCTTGGTGGTAGTGCCAGTGGCAGTCCACTGTCCACCACCAGCACCAATGATACTACCAGCACCACCACAATCACCGACACCATTACCAGCACGTACAGCACCACCATCCACCGCTACCAACATCGCACGATCAGCACCACCGTCCACCATCACCATCACCAGCACTACTACCACTAATACTAACTGCACCACTG
Organism: Parnassius glacialis; assembly: GCA_033319125.1. Classification (NCBI taxonomy): domain Eukaryota; kingdom Metazoa; phylum Arthropoda; class Insecta; order Lepidoptera; family Papilionidae; genus Parnassius; species Parnassius glacialis. Next base: position 27,802,196 of record JAVANC010000023.1, on the reverse strand, counting down.
TCTGGCTATTGTTATTTTCTCTCGAATTTTTCATACATACTGTACAACTTAGGCATTTAGCTATCTAATATAATAATACACTAATTATCTAATATAAATATATACTTATAAATCTATAATGTGTTATTTTATAGTGCACATCTCTAAATTTAACTCTAATTGTAAAAATACTCAATAGATTTATTGATCTATAAAATCACGAAATATTATTCGTCTATTTATTTCAATTGGCGCGTGACCAACAGCCCTATTATTCACACTGACTGAGCCGGCGCAAACCGGTTTGTACCCTGACGGAGCGTCGTGAACCTGTCGGTGAGAGGTGTGGTGCTGCTTTAAAGATAGAAGGAAGGTCAAATGTTTTAAAATACGTAAATAAAGAATAACGGTGACAAACGAGAATTCGACGTGATGGTAAGTGGATCCTGTGGCTCACAGACACATTAAACCCTAAGCATTGAGAGAAAATGCCTCGTTACCAGTAAAAAGGATCTCCAGTTTTCTATATTTACCATACGAAACACAATAGCATTAAGTTACTATTTATTTATTTATTATGCTATTACCTCTACACTAGCAATTTATACACACGACAATGAGTAGGCTTGACGTTTGTCCATAATTCTTACCAATGCTTTGAAATTTTCATTTCATCCATTACAGCCAATAAAAGTTCACTGATTAACATATGCTTCCCCCATAGACTACCTCATATGGCGGATTTAGCCTTAGTTGCCGCGCTTGGCATACGGGTTCGCAACCGCAGTTTTATTGTTTTGGGTTGTTACCAGTAACGTGCTGCTGCCCATCTCCTGTTTCAGTTTCCCTCTGTCACTTCTTACGATACCCTCGGAACGATATAAGGCAGTGGCATTTTCTAAAACCACCACTGCATGGTGGCGTTCATCAAGTCTTCGCATTTTACTTTTGCATCGTGCATCATACCTGACAAAGTGAACGGCGAACTCGTGTCTTATTATCGACTTTAGTCTGTTTCTCCAAATGTCTCCGGTGGAGTTGAGTTTTTAGTGACAGTGACAGTAATTGTAGAAAGGAGAAAGTTACTCTTCAAACCAGAAAGACCAATTTGTTAAATTTCATACCTTTAATAAAATGCTATGAAAACACAATTGATCTACGAGGACAAAATCCACCAGGAAAATATAAGTTTTTTTTAATAGGATAGGGTGTCAAACGTCACACAGTCCACCTGATGGTAAGTGCTTGCTGTGACCCACAGACATCTATATTTTCCTCAATAAAGAATTAAAATGCAGATGCGTCGTCACCCGTGAGGACTAAGATGGAATGCCTCTTTTCCAGTAAAATGGGTTCTGGTTCTCCACACTCACCATACGAAACACAGTAGTATCAATCTGTCATTTTATTTATGGTATTTTGTAAAAGCGTGGTCCTTCCCCGGCTGAACCGACCCATTCGTGCTACAACCATACCAGTAATATAGCAGCAGCATGGCTCTACCGTGTAAAAAACTATGATAAAGTTTGTAAGTTTAAACATAGGTTAATCATTATTATTCCAACAGTACCTTTGTAAATATTACAGTTATATAAACACTCATGCAGCATTAAACTAGACTACGGTATACATCAGTATTTTATGTTTTCATTGAAAATCTAATGGAATACTTAATGATCGAAAAGCCCACTGTGCAAATTCCTATTTTAAATTCCTTACATAACTTGTATAATGTACGAATAAATATATTCCTAACAAGTAGCTGTGGCTGCAGCGGCTTTAATGAAACATAAAAAATTATATCTATGGAAAAAAAAGAGAAATTATGATTTGAAAAATATACAACCCACGATAATATACATTTTATGTCGAAATTAGAATCAGTAGCTTTCGGATTATATCCGAAATTATTTTTTATTGTTAGATATATTCCAATGTAGTCCTCAGAGGGGACAAGCATCTGTCGTTATATTCGTTTGTTGTTGGCTGCAGTTAGCTACGGACTGCAGTAGCCACTTACCATTATGTGAACTGTAAGTTTATTTGTCACTTTAGTTTGATGTTGGCTGCAGTTGGCTACGGACTGCAGTAGCCACTTACCATTATGTGAACTGTAAGTTTATTTGTCACTTTAGTTTGATGTTGGCTGCAGTTGGCTACGGACTGCAGTAGCCACTTACCATTATGTGAACTGTAAGTTTATTTGTCACTTTAGTTTGATGTTGGCTGCAGTTGGCTACGGACTGCAGTAGCCACTTACCATTATGTGAACTGTAAGTTTATTTGTCACTTTAGTTTGATGTTGGCTGCAGTTGGCTACGGACTGCAGTAGCCACTTACCATTATGTGAACTGTAAGTTTATTTGTCACTTTAGTTTGATGTTGGCTGCAGTTGGCTACGGACTGCAGTAGCCACTTACCATTATGTGAACTGTAACTTTATTTGTCACTTTAGTTTGATGTTGGCTGCAGTTGGCTACGGACTGCAGTAGCCACTTACCATTATGTGAACTGTAAGTTTATTTGTCACTTTAGTTTGATGTTGGCTGCAGTTGGCTACGGACTGCAATAGCCACTTACCATTATGTGAACTGTAAGTTTATTTGTCACTTTAGTTTGATGTTGGCTGCAGTTGGCTACGGACTGCAGTAGCCACTTACCATTATGTGAACTGTAAGTTTATTTGTCACTTTAGTTTGATGTTGGCTGCAGTTGGCTACGGACTGCAGTAGCCACTTACCATTATGTGAACTGTAAGTTTATTTGTCACTTTAGTTTGATGTTGGCTGCAGTTGGCTACGGAATGCAATAGCCACTTACCATTATGTGAACTGTAAGTTTATTTGTCACTTTAGTTTGATGTTGGCTGCAGTTGGCTACGGACTGCAGTAGCCACTTACCATTATGTGAACTGTAAGTTTATTTGTCACTTTAGTTTGATGTTGGCTGCAGTTGGCTACGGACTGCAGTAGCCACTTACCATTATGTGAACTGTAAGTTTATTTGTCACTTTAGTTTGATGTTGGCTGCAGTTGGCTACGGACTGCAGTAGCCACTTACCATTATGTGAACTGTAAGTTTATTTGTCACTTTAGTTTGATGTTGGCTGCAGTTGGCTACGGACTGCAGTAGCCACTTACCATTATGTGAACTGTAAGTTTATTTGTCACTTTAGTTTGATGTTGGCTGCAGTTGGCTACGGACTGCAGTAGCCACTTACCATTATGTGAACTGTGTGTTTATTTGTCACTTTAGTTTGATGTTGGCTGCAGTTGGCTACGGACTGCAGTAGCCACTTACCATTATGTGAACTGTAAGATTATTTGTCACTTTAGTTTGATGTTGGCTGCAGTTGGCTACGGACTGCAATAGCCACTTACCATTATGTGAACTGTAAGTTTATTTGTCACTTTAGTTTGATGTTGGCTGCAGTTGGCTACGGACTGCAGTAGCCACTTACCATTATGTGAACTGTAAGTTTATTTGTCACTTTAGTTTGATGTTGGCTGCAGTTGGCTACGGATTGCAATAGCCACTTACCATTATGTGAACTGTAAGTTTATTTGTCACTTTAGTTTGATGTTGGCTGCAGTTGGCTACGGACTGCAGTAGCCACTTACCATTATGTGAACTGTAAGTTTATTTGTCACTTTAGTTTGATGTTGGCTGCAGTTGGCTACGGACTGCAATAGCCACTTACCATTATGTGAACTGTAAGTTTATTTGTCACTTTAGTTTGATGTTGGCTGCAGTTGGCTGCGGACTGCAGTAGCCACTTACCATTATGTGAACTGTAAGTTTATTTGTCACTTTAGTTTGATGTTGGCTGCAGTTGGCTACGGACTGCAATAGCCACTTACCATTATGTGAACTGTAAGTTTATTTGTCACTTTAGTTTGATGTTGGCTGCAGTTGGCTACGGACTGCAGTAGCCACTTACCATTATGTGAACTGTAAGTTTATTTGTCACTTTAGTTTGATGTTGGCTGCAGTTGGCTACGGACTGCAATAGCCACTTACCATTATGTGAACTGTAAGTTTATTTGTCACTTTAGTTTGATGTTGGCTGCAGTTGGCTACGGACTGCAGTAGCCACTTACCATTGTTTGAACTGTAAGTATATTTGTCACTTTAGTTTGATGTTGGCTGCAGTTGGCTACAGACTGCAATAGCCACTTACCATTATGTGAACTGTAAGTTTATTTGTCACTTTAGTTTGATGTTGGCTGCAGTTGGCTACGGACTGCAGTAGCCACTTACCATTATGTGAACTGTAAGTTTATTTGTCACTTTAGTTTGATGTTGGCTGCAGTTGGCTACGGACTGCAATAGCCACTTACCATTATGTGAACTGTAAGTTTATTTGTCACTTTAGTTTGATGTTGGCTGCAATTGGCTACGGACTGCAATAGCCACTTACCATTATGTGAACTGTAAGTTTATTTGTCACTTTAGTTTGATGTTGGCTGCAGTTGGCTACGGACTGCAATAGCCACTTACCATTATGTGAACTGTCAGTTTATTTGTCACTTTAGTTTGATGTTGGCTGCAATTGGCTACGGACTGCAGTAGCCACTTACCATTGTTTGAACTGTAAGTTTATTTGTCACTTTACTTTGATGTTGGCTGCAATTGGCTACGGACTGCAATAGCCACTTACCATTATGTGAACTGTAAGTTTATTTGTCACTTTAGTTTGATGTTGGCTGCAGTTGGCTACGGACTGCAGTAGCCACTTACCATTATGTGAACTGTAAGTTTATTTGTCACTTTAGTTTGATGTTGGCTGCAGTTGGCTACGGACTGAAGTAGCCACTTACCATTATGTGAACTGTAAGTTTATTTGTCACTTTAGTTTGATGTTGGCTGCAGTTGGCTACGGACTGCAATAGCCACTTACCATTATGTGAACTGTAAGTTTATTTGTCACTTTAGTTTGATGTTGGCTGCAGTTGGCTACGGACTGAAGTAGCCACTTACCATTGTTTGAACTGTAAGTTTATTTGTCACTTTATTTTGATGTTGGCTGCAGTTGGCTACGGACTGCAATAGCCACTTACCATTATGTGAACTGTAAGTTTATTTGTCACTTTAGTTTGATGTTGGCTGCAGTTGGCTACGGACTGCAATAGCCACTTACCATTATGTGAACTGTAAGTTTATTTGTCACTTTAGTTTGATGTTGGCTGCAGTTGGCTACGGACTGAAGTAGCCACTTACCATTGTTTGAACTGTAAGTTTATTTGTCACTTTAGTTTGATGTTGGCTGCAGTTGGCTACGGACTGCAGTAGCCACTTACCATTGTTTGAACTGTAAGTTTATTTGTCACTTTAGTTTGATGTTGGCTGCAGTTGGCTACGGACTGCAATAGCCACTTACCATTATGTGAACTGTAAGTTTATTTGTCACTTTAGTTTGATGTTGGCTGCAGTTGGCTACGGACTGCAGTAGCCACTTACCATTGTTTGAACTGTAAGTTTATTTGTCACTTTAGTTTGATGTTGGCTGCAGTTGGCTACGGACTGCAATAGCCACTTACCATTATGTGAACTGTAAGTTTATTTGTCACTTTAGTTTGATGTTGGCTGCAGTTGGCTACGGACTGCAGTAGCCACTTACCATTATGTGAACTGTAAGTTTATTTGTCACTTTAGTTTGATGTTGGCTGCAGTTGGCTACGGACTGCAGTAGCCACTTACCATTATGTGAACTGTAAGTTTATTTGTCACTTTAGTTTGATGTTGGCTGCAGTTGGCTACGGACTGCAATAGCCACTTACCATTATGTGAACTGTAAGTTTATTTGTCACTTTAGTTTGATGTTGGCTGCAGTTGGCTACGGACTGCAATAGCCACTTACCATTATGTGAACTGTAAGTTTATTTGTCACTTTAGTTTGATGTTGGCTGCAGTTGGCTACGGACTGCAGTAGCCACTTACCATTGTTTGAACTGTAAGTTTATTTGTCACTTTAGTTTGATGTTGGCTGCAGTTGGCTACGGACTGCAATAGCCACTTACCATTATGTGAACTGTAAGTTTATTTGTCACTTTAGTTTGATGTTGGCTGCAGTTGGCTACGGACTGCAGTAGCCACTTACCATTGTTTGAACTGTAAGTTTATTTGTCACTTTAGTTTGATGTTGGCTGCAGTTGGCTACGGACTGCAATAGCCACTTACCATTATGTGAACTGTAAGTTTATTTGTCACTTTAGTTTGATGTTGGCTGCAGTTGGCTACGGACTGCAGTAGCCACTTACCATTATGTGAACTGTAAGTTTATTTGTCACTTTAGTTTGATGTTGGCTGCAGTTGGCTACGGACTGCAGTAGCCACTTACCATTATGTGAACTGTAAGTTTATTTGTCACTTTAGTTTGATGTTGGCTGCAGTTGGCTACGGACTGCAGTAGCCACTTACCATTATGTGAACTGTAAGTTTATTTGTCACTTTAGTTTGATGTTGGCTGCAGTTGGCTACGGACTGCAGTAGCCACTTACCATTATGTGAACTGTAAGTTTATTTGTCACTTTAGTTTGATGTTGGCTGCAGTTGGCTACGGACTGCAGTAGCCACTTACCATTATGTGAACTGTAAGATTATTTGTCACTTTAGTTTGATGTTGGCTGCAGTTGGCTACGGACTGCAATAGCCACTTACCATTATGTGAACTGTAAGTTTATTTGTCACTTTAGTTTGATGTTGGCTGCAGTTGGCTACGGACTGCAGTAGCCACTTACCATTATGTGAACTGTAAGTTTATTTGTCACTTTAGTTTGATGTTGGCTGCAGTTGGCTACGGATTGCAATAGCCACTTACCATTATGTGAACTGTAAGTTTATTTGTCACTTTAGTTTGATGTTGGCTGCAGTTGGCTACGGACTGCAGTAGCCACTTACCATTATGTGAACTGTAAGTTTATTTGTCACTTTAGTTTGATGTTGGCTGCAGTTGGCTACGGACTGCAATAGCCACTTACCATTATGTGAACTGTAAGTTTATTTGTCACTTTAGTTTGATGTTGGCTGCAGTTGGCTACGGACTGCAATAGCCACTTACCATTATGTGAACTGTAAGTTTATTTGTCACTTTAGTTTGATGTTGGCTGCAGTTGGCTACGGACTGCAGTAGCCACTTACCATTATGTGAACTGTAAGTTTATTTGTCACTTTAGTTTGATGTTGGCTGCAGTTGGCTACGGACTGCAGTAGCCACTTACCATTGATTGAACTGTAAGTTTATTTGTCACTTTAGTTTGATGTTGGCTGCAGTTGGCTACGGACTGCAATAGCCACTTACCATTATGTGAACTGTAAGTTTATTTGTCACTTTAGTTTGATGTTGGCTGCAGTTGGCTACGGACTGCAGTAGCCACTTACCATTATGTGAACTGTAAGTTTATTTGTCACTTTAGTTTGATGTTGGCTGCAGTTGGCTACGGACTGCAGTAGCCACTTACCATTGTTTGAACTGTAAGTTTATTTGTCACTTTAGTTTGATGTTGGCTGCAGTTGGCTACGGACTGCAGTAGCCACTTACCATTATGTGAACTGTAAGATTATTTGTCACTTTAGTTTGATGTTGGCTGCAGTTGGCTACGGACTGCAATAGCCACTTACCATTATGTGAACTGTAAGTTTATTTGTCACTTTAGTTTGATGTTGGCTGCAGTTGGCTACGGACTGCAGTAGCCACTTACCATTATGTGAACTGTAAGTTTATTTGTCACTTTAGTTTGATGTTGGCTGCAGTTGGCTACGGATTGCAATAGCCACTTACCATTATGTGAACTGTAAGTTTATTTGTCACTTTAGTTTGATGTTGGCTGCAGTTGGCTACGGACTGCAGTAGCCACTTACCATTATGTGAACTGTAAGTTTATTTGTCACTTTAGTTTGATGTTGGCTGCAGTTGGCTACGGACTGCAATAGCCACTTACCATTATGTGAACTGTAAGTTTATTTGTCACTTTAGTTTGATGTTGGCTGCAGTTGGCTACGGACTGCAATAGCCACTTACCATTATGTGAACTGTAAGTTTATTTGTCACTTTAGTTTGATGTTGGCTGCAGTTGGCTACGGACTGCAGTAGCCACTTACCATTATGTGAACTGTAAGTTTATTTGTCACTTTAGTTTGATGTTGGCTGCAGTTGGCTACGGACTGCAGTAGCCACTTACCATTGTTTGAACTGTAAGTTTATTTGTCACTTTAGTTTGATGTTGGCTGCAGTTGGCTACGGACTGCAATAGCCACTTACCATTATGTGAACTGTAAGTTTATTTGTCACTTTAGTTTGATGTTGGCTGCAGTTGGCTACGGACTGCAGTAGCCACTTACCATTATGTGAACTGTAAGTTTATTTGTCACTTTAGTTTGATGTTGGCTGCAGTTGGCTACGGACTGCAGTAGCCACTTACCATTGTTTGAACTGTAAGTTTATTTGTCACTTTAGTTTGATGTTGGCTGCAGTTGGCTACGGACTGCAATAGCCACTTACCATTATGTGAACTGTAAGTTTATTTGTCACTTTAGTTTGATGTTGGCTGCAGTTGGCTACGGACTGCAGTAGCCACTTACCATTATGTGAACTGTAAGTTTATTTGTCACTTTAGTTTGATGTTGGCTGCAGTTGGCTACGGACTGCAGTGGCCACTTACCATTATGTGAACTGTAAGTTTATTTGTCACTTTAGTTTGATGTTGGCTGCAGTTGGCTACGGACTGCAATAGCCACTTACCATTATGTGAACTGTAAGTTTATTTGTCACTTTGGTTTGATGTTGGCTGCAGTTGGCTACGGACTGCAATAGCCACTTACCATTATGTGAACTGTAAGTTTATTTGTCACTTTAGTTTGATGTTGGCTGCAAATGGCTACGGACTGCAGGAGCCACTTACCATTATTTGAACTGTAAGTTTATTTGTCACTTTAGTTTGATGTTGGCTGCAGTTGGCTACGGACTGCAATAGCCACTTACCATTATGTGAACTGTAAGTTAAATTTGTCACTTTAGTTTGATGTTGGCTGCAGTTGGCTACGGACTGCAATAGCCACTTACCATTATGTGAACTGTAAGTTTATTTGTCACTTTAGTTTGATGTTGGCTGCAGTTGGCTACGGACTGCAATAGCCACTTACCATTATGTGAACTGTAAGTTTATTTGTCACTTTAGTTTGATGTTGGCTGCAGTTGGCTACGGACTGCAGTAGCCACTTACCATTGTTTGAACTTTAAGTTTATTTGTCACTTTAGTTTGATGTTGGCTGCAGTTGGCTACGGACTGCAGTAGCCACTTACCATTATGTGAACTGTAAGTTTATTTGTCACTTTAGTTTGATGTTGGCTGCAGTTGGCTACGGACTGCAATAGCCACTTACCATTATGTGAAGTGTAAGTTTATTTGTCACTTTAGTTTGATGTTGGCTGCAGTTGGCTACGGACTGCAGTAGCCACTTACCATTGTTTGAACTTTAAGTTTATTTGTCACTTTAGTTTGATGTTGGCTGCAGTTGGCTACGGACTGCAATAGCCACTTACCATTATGTGAACTGTAAGTTTATTTGTCACTTTAGTTTGATGTTGGCTGCAGTTGGCTACGGACTGCAGTAGCCACTTACCATTGTTTGAACTGTAAGTTTATTTGTCACTTTAGTTTGATGTTGGCTGCAGTTGGCTACGGACTGCAGTAGCCACTTACCATTGTTTGAACTGTAAGTTTATTTGTCACTTTAGTTTGATGTTGGCTGCAGTTGGCTACGGACTGCAATAGCCACTTACCATTATGTGAACTGTAAGTTTATTTGTCACTTTAGTTTGATGTTGGCTGCAGTTGGCTACGGACTGCAATAGCCACTTACCATTATGTGAACTGTAAGTTTATTTGTCACTTTAGTTTGATGTTGGCTGCAGTTGGCTACGGACTGCAGTAGCCACTTACCATTATGTGAACTGTAAGTTTATTTGTCACTTTAGTTTGATGTTGGCTGCAGTTGGCTACGGACTGCAATAGCCACTTACCATTATGTGAACTGTAAGTTTATTTGTCACTTTAGTTTGATGTTGGCTGCAGTTGGCTACGGACTGCAATAGCCACTTACCATTATGTGAACTGTAAGTTTATTTGTCACTTTAGTTTGATGTTGGCTGCAGTTGGCTACGGACTGCAGTAGCCACTTACCATTGTTTGAACTGTAAGTTTATTTGTCACTTTAGTTTGATGTTGGCTGCAGTTGGCTACGGACTGCAATAGCCACTTACCATTATGTGAACTGTAAGTTTATTTGTCACTTTAGTTTGATGTTGGCTGCAGTTGGCTACGGACTGCAGTAGCCACTTACCATTATGTGAACTGTAAGTTTATTTGTCACTTTAGTTTGATGTTGGCTGCAGTCGGCTACGGACTGCAATAGCCACTTACCATTATGTGAACTGTAAGTTTATTTGTCACTTTAGTTTGATGTTGGCTGCAGTTGGCTACGGACTGCAGTAGCCACTTACCATTGTTTGAACTGTAAGTTTATTTGTCACTTTAGTTTGATGTTGGCTGCAGTTGGCTACGGACTGCAATAGCCACTTACCATTATGTGAACTGTAAGTTTATTTGTCACTTTAGTTTGATGTTGGCTGCAGTTGGCTACGGACTGCAATAGCCACTTACCATTATGTGAACTGTAAGTTTATTTGTCACTTTAGTTTGATGTTGGCTGCAGTTGGCTACGGACTGCAATAGCCACTTACCATTATGTGAACTGTAAGTTTATTTGTCACTTTAGTTTGATGTTGGCTGCAGTTGGCTACGGACTGCAGTAGCCACTTACCATTATGTGAACTGTAAGTTTATTTGTCACTTTAGTTTGATGTTGGCTGCAGTTGGCTACGGACTGCAATAGCCACTTACCATTATGTGAACTTTAAGTTTATTTGTCACTTTAGTTTGATGTTGGCTGCAGTTGGCTACGGACTGCAGTAGCCACTTACCATTATGTGAACTGTAAGTTTATTTGTCACTTTAGTTTGATGTTGGCTGCAGTTGGCTACGGACTGCAGTAGCCACTTACCATTATGTGAACTGTAAGTTTATTTGTCACTTTAGTTTGATGTTGGCTGCAGTTGGCTACGGACTGCAATAGCCACTTACCATTATGTGAACTGTAAGTTTATTTGTCACTTTAGTTTGATGTTGGCTGCAGTTGGCTACGGACTGCAGTAGCCACTTACCATTATGTGAACTGTAAGTTTATTTGTCACTTTAGTTTGATGTTGGCTGCAGTTGGCTACGGACTGCAGTAGCCACTTACCATTATGTGAACTGTAAGTTTATTTGTCACTTTAGTTTGATGTTGGCTGCAGTTGGCTACGGACTGCAATAGCCACTTACCATTATGTGAACTGTAAGTTTATTTGTCACTTTAGTTTGATGTTGGCTTCAGTTGGCTACGGACTGCAATAGCCACTTACCATTATGTGAACTGTAAGTTTATTTGTCACTTTAGTTTGATGTTGGCTGCAGTTGGCTACGGACTGCAATAGCCACTTACCATTATGTGAACTGTAAGTTTATTTGTCACTTTAGTTTGATGTTGGCTGCAGTTGGCTACGGACTGCAGTAGTTACTTACCATTATGTGAACTGTAAGTTTATTTGTCACTTTAGTTTGATGTTGGCTGCAGTTGGCTACGGACTGCAGTAGCCACTTACCATTGTTTGAACTGTAAGTTTATTTGTCACTTTAGTTTGATGTTGGCTGCAGTTGGCTACGGACTGCAATAGCCACTTACCATTATGTGAACTGTAAGTTTATTTGTCACTTTAGTTTGATGTTGGCTGCAGTTGGCTACGGACTGCAGTAGCCACTTACCATTATGTGAACTGTAAGTTTATTTGTCACTTTAGTTTGATGTTGGCTGCAGTTGGCTACGGACTGCAATAGCCACTTACCATTTTGTGAACTGTAAGTTTATTTGTCACTTTAGTTTGATGTTGGCTGCAGTTGGCTACGGACTGCAATAGCCACTTACCATTATGTGAACTGTAAGTTTATTTGTCACTTTAGTTTGATGTTGGCTGCAGTTGGCTACGGACTGCAGTAGCCACTTACCATTATGTGAACTGTAAGTTTATTTGTCACTTTAGTTTGATGTTGGCTGCAGTTAGCTACGGACTGCAGTGGCCACTTACCATTATGTGAACTGTAAGTTTATTTGTCACTTTAGTTTAATGTTGGCTGCAGTTGGCTACGGACTGCAATAGCCACTTACCATTATGTGAACTGTAAGTTTATTTGTCACTTTAGTTTGATGTTGGCTGCAGTTGGCTACGGACTGCAATAGCCACTTACCATTATGTGAACTGTAAGTTTATTTGTCAATTTAGTTTGATGTTGGCTGCAGTTGGCTACGGACTGCAGTAGCCACTTACCATTGTTTGAACTTTAAGTTTATTTGTCACTTTAGTTTGATGTTGGCTGCAGTTGGCTACGGACTGCAATAGCCACTTACCATTATGTGAACTGTCAGTTTATTTGTCACTTTAGTTTGATGTTGGCTGCAGTTGGCTACGGACTGCAGTAGCCACTTACCATTATGTGAACTGTAAGTTTATTTGTCACTTTAGTTTGATGTTGGCTGCAGTTGGCTACGGACTGCAATAGCCACTTACCATTATGTGAACTGTAAGTTTATTTGTCACTTTAGTTTGATGTTGGCTGCAGTTGGCTACGGACTGCAGTAGCCACTTACCATTGTTTGAACTGTAAGTTTATTTGTCACTTTAGTTTGATGTTGGCTGCAGTTGGCTACGGACTGCAATAGCCACTTACCATTATGTGAACTGTAAGTTTATTTGTCACTTTAGTTTGATGTTGGCTGCAGTTGGCTACGGACTGCAATAGCCACTTACCATTATGTGAACTGTAAGTTTATTTGTCACTTTAGTTTGATGTTGGCTGCAGTTGGCTACGGACTGCAATAGCCACTTACCATTATGTGAACTGTAAGTTTATTTGTCACTTTAGTTTGATGTTGGCTGCAGTTGGCTACGGACTGCAGTAGCCACTTACCATTATGTGAACTGTAAGTTTATTTGTCACTTTAGTTTGATGTTGGCTGCAGTTGGCTACGGACTGCAATAGCCACTTACCATTATGTGAACTGTAAGTCTATTTGTCACTTTAGTTTGATGTTGGCTGCAGTTGGCTACGGACTGCAGTAGCCACTTACCATTATGTGAACTGTATGTTTATTTGTCACTTTAGTTTGATGTTGGCTGCAGTTGGCTACGGACTGCAATAGCCACTTACCATTATGTGAACTGTAAGTTTATTTGTCACTTTAGTTTGATGTTGGCTGCAGTTGGCTACGGACTGCAGTAGCCACTTACCATTGTTTGAACTGTAAGTTTATTTGTCACTTTAGTTTGATGTTGGCTGCAGTTGGCTACGGACTGCAATAGCCACTTACCATTATGTGAACTGTAAGTTTATTTGTCACTTTAGTTTGATGTTGGCTGCAGTTGGCTACGGACTGCAGTAGCCACTTACCATTGTTTGAACTGTAAGCTTATTTGTCACTTTAGTTTGATGTTGGCTGCAGTTGGCTACGGACTGCAGTAGCCACTCACCATTATGTGAACTGTAAGTTTATTTGTCACTTTAGCTTGATGTTGGCTGCAGTTGGCTACGGCCTGCAGTAGCCACTTACCATTGTTTGAACTGTAAGTTTATTTGTCACTTTAGTTTGATGTTGGCTGCAGTTGGCTACGGACTGCAATAGCCACTTACCATTATGTGAACTGTAAGTTTATTTGTCACTTTAGTTTGATGTTGGCTGCAGTTGGCTACGGACTGCAATAGCCACTTACCATTATGTGAACTGTAAGTTTATTTGTCACTTTAGTTTGATGTTGGCTGCAGTTGGCTACGGACTGCAGTAGCCACTTACCATTGTTTGAACTGTAAGTTTATTTGTCACTTTAGTTTGATGTTGGCTGCAGTTGGCTACGGACTGCAATAGCCACTTACCATTATGTGAACTGTAAGTTTATTTGTCACTTTAGTTTGATGTTGGCTGCAGTTGGCTACGGACTGCAATAGCCACTTACCATTATGTGAACTGTAAGTTTATTTGTCACTTTAGTTTGATGTTGGCTGCAGTTGGCTACGGACTGCAATAGCCACTTACCATTATGTGAACTTTAAGTTTATTTGTCACTTTAGTTTGATGTTGGCTGCAGTTGGCTACGGACTGCAGTAGCCACTTACCATTATGTGAACTGTAAGTTTATTTGTGACTTTAGTTTGATGTTGGCTGCAGTTGGCTACGGACTGCAATAGCCACTTACCATTATGTGAACTGTAAGTCTATTTGTCACTTTAGTTTGATGTTGGCTGCAGTTGGCTACGGACTGCAGTAGCCACTTACCATTATGTGAACTGTAAGTTTATTTGTCACTTTAGTTTGATGTTGGCTGCAGTTGGCTACGGACTGCAATAGCCACTTACCATTATGTGAACTGTAAGTTTATTTGTCACTTTAGTTTGATGTTGGCTGCAGTTGGCTACGGACTGCAGTAGCCACTTACCATTGTTTGAACTGTAAGTTTATTTGTCACTTTAGTTTGATGTTGGCTGCAGTTGGCTACGGACTGCAATAGCCACTTACCATTATGTGAACTGTAAGTTTATTTGTCACTTTAGTTTGATGTTGGCTGCAGTTGGCTACGGACTGCAATAGCCACTTACCATTATGTGAACTGTAAGTTTATTTGTCACTTTAGTTTGATGTTGGCTGCAGTTGGCTACGGACTGCAGTAGCCACTTACCATTATGTGAACTGTAAGTTTATTTGTCACTTTAGCTTGATGTTGGCTGCAGTTGGCTACGGCCTGCAATAGCCACTTACCATTATGTGAACTGTAAGTTTATTTGTCACTTTAGTTTGATGTTGGCTGCAGTTGGCTACGGACTGCAATAGCCACTTACCATTATGTGAACTGTAAGTTTATTTGTCACTTTAGTTTGATGTTGGCTGCAGTTGGCTACGGACTGCAATAGCCACTTACCATTATGTGAACTGTAAGTTTATTTGTCACTTTAGTTTGATGTTGGCTGCAGTTGGCTACGGACTGCAGTAGCTACTTACCATTGTTTGAACTGTAAGTTTATTTGTCACTTTAGTTTGATGTTGGCTGCAGTTGGCTACGGACTGCAATAGCCACTTACCATTATGTG
Organism: Parnassius glacialis; assembly: GCA_033319125.1. Classification (NCBI taxonomy): domain Eukaryota; kingdom Metazoa; phylum Arthropoda; class Insecta; order Lepidoptera; family Papilionidae; genus Parnassius; species Parnassius glacialis. The sequence goes on along the minus strand of JAVANC010000023.1, from coordinate 27,786,987 downwards.
AACTGGAAGTTTATTTGTCACTTTAGTTTGATGTTGGCTGCAGTTGGCTACGGACTGCAATAGCCACTTACCATTATGTGAACTGTAAGTTTATTTGTCACTTTAGTTTGATGTTGGCTGCAGTTGGCTACGGACTGCAATAGCCACTTACCATTATGTGAACTGTAAGTTTATTTGTCACTTTAGTTTGATGTTGGCTGCAGTTGGCTACGGACTGCAGTAGCCACTTACCATTATGTGAACTGTAAGTTTATTTGTCACTTTAGTTTGATGTTGGCTGCATTTGGCTACGGACTGCAATAGCCACTTACCATTATGTGAACTGTAAGTTTATTTGTCACTTTACTTTGATGTTGGCTGCAGTTGGCTACGGACTGCAGTAGCCACTTACCATTATGTGAACTGTAAGTTTATTTGTCATTTTAGTTTTACAAAAAAAGAATATGTTGACTTATCCGGAAAGACTACATTTATACAGAATACCAGAGTAATTTTACAACATATTGTTGCTACTACGTTTCTTAAATTAGCAGACAGTTCTTTGACATGACAACGCATCTGCAATTTGGTAATGAAAATATATCTTTTGTTTTAACCGACTTCAAAAAAGGGGAGGATATAAATTCGACTATATTTTTTACGTGTGTTACCTCACAACTTTTTTCTAGGTGAAACGATTTTAATGATTTGTTTTTTAATTGAAAGCTGGAACTTCTCATGTAGTCCCATACAAAATTGATCAAGATCTGACCAGTAGTTTTTGAGTCATCGACTCCACATTATTTCGACTACATTGATGATGTTCTCATTTTATTTATATAACAATCGGTTGTACAAAATTTTTAATTTTATCATTTATTTATAATGACCTTAGATGAACAAGGGAAGACGGAGCGCTGCGTATATTTAAATTTTTTTTTTATTATATATAACTTGATGGTAAGTGATCGTTGTGGCCCATAGACATCTACATCTATCCTGGTTTGCAAATTAAATATATTCTGTGAGAGCGTGGTCCTTCCCCGGTCGAGCCGACCCATTCGTGCTACAACTATACTACCAATATGGTTGCAGCATGGCTCTACCACGTATAGAAAGTGATACAAAAACAAGCCGAAACGATTCTCAACGTATTGCAAGCATATGCATCTAAAATGTATTTGCAAACAAATAACAAGATTTTTGGTACTTATTATGAGCGCCTGCAAAATTTATGTATTCGATACATTTTTGGCTTAAAGAAGTTCGATCACGTTTCTGTTTATCGCAAGAAGCTTAAATAGCTCCCAATCCGCCTTCGCAGGAACACTCGTATCCTCTATCTTCTTTTCAATTTTCTACATAATCCTACTATTCCGCTATATCTAAAAAATCGTTTTACTTTTGTTCATACATGGTTCTACATGGTACGTCTGGAGACGTACCATGTAGGTCAAATACTAGAACATTGTTAAGATTTCCGTCTTTCAATACCATGCTTTATTCTCATTCTTTTTCTGTTAACGCAGTACGATTGTGGAATTCACTTCCCTTTACGATTTCTGATGCTAAATCGGTGTCTATATTTAAAAGACTTGTTAAAGAGCACTATCATTCCCTCCATAATTATTAAATCGTAATGTGTTGGTATGCATATAAGTAACATTAAATATATATATTGAATTATATATATTTATTTATAATATATATAATATTTATTTATATATGTATATACGTATAAATGTTTGTATATATTTGTATAGTATACGTATATTTATGCAAGTGCACACTTTGACTACCTCTATTTCCTTCAACTATCCTTCAATAGGCCTGCTGGAAGAAATTTCATTATGGAATAAGCAGTGCCTTTGTACATAATTATGTTTTTACCATTTTCTTATCAAATTATGTGTGTACATAAACTGTTAAATAAATAAATAAATAAATATGTGTGCGTCGAGCATTAAACTTTAACGAGCTTATGAAGAAAGAACGACAAAAGATGTGTGCATTAGTGCATGACAAGTTGAGCATGGTTTGAGTATCACTTAAATGTACACAGCGTTTCTTCTATCTTTATTTTTGATCTGAGATAAACACTGAAATAAAAAAATGTTTTACATATTTTATACTGGAATTACCGCGTCTAACGGAATACATAATGAACAAACAAAAGGCGAAAGCTTTGTAGTTATATGCTTTCAAACTAGAGCGAATTGAAATCTTCTTATGATGATCACAGAAGGCTGACAGCCAAGTTTTCCGTAAGTTTTTCTTGAGATATTGATTTAAAAATTAAAACCTCGAATATCAAAACGTTCATGCCAAAAACACAGGGCTATCAATTACAGATGTTTGTCTATTACAGAGAGATTTTTTTTCATAGGATAGGGTTACCAACGAGCACACAGTCCACTTGATCGTAAGTGGTTGCTGCAACCCACAGAAATCTGCATCTATCCTCAATAAATAATCAAAATGCAGATGCGTTGTCACCCGTGAGAACTAAGATGGAATGCCTCTTTTTCAGTAAAAAGGATCTCCGGTTCTGTACACTAATCATACGTAACACAGCAGTGTTAGGCTGCTATTTTACGCTGGTATTCTGTGAGAGCGTGGTCCTTCCCCGGTCGAGCCGACCCATTTGCGCTACAACTATATACTACTAATATAGCTGCAGCATGGCTCTGCCACGCATAAAGAAATATCATTGAAATTATTATCATCTTGTTTTTTCTGTATTATCATTATTATATAAAAACCTTCTTGAAGTTATACTTCTTTTGGGGCGTTTGGGAAAAATGATGAGAGCGAATTTTTACGATATGTGCACACCGACATCTATAATTTAAAATTAAAAATTTTGTACAGCCGACTTCAATATAAGTTATTTAAGAATAACTCAATAACCATTGGTCTGACCTTGATCAAATTCATATAGGACCACACGAGAACTATCAGCTTTCATATAAAAAAAGAATCATCCAAATCGGTTCGCCCAGTACAAAGTTATGAGGTAACACACACATAAAAAAAAACATACACTCGTATTGAGTACCGTCTCCTTTTTGGAAGTCGGCAGAAAAGCGACTGCAGTGGGTAATTGTCTCTCAAGTTTTCGGGGGAACTGATAACTATATTTAAGATAGTTTTTCAAATATATACGAATCTACAACACGTGTTTTATATATATTATTGTGTAATATGTAAGCAATATTGTAGGCTTATAAAAAACTAAGATCTGACAGTTCAATAAAAGGCATAAATGTCATTTGTGTTTTAGTGGTTAAGTCCTCATAAGTATTCAATATTTGGCGACGAGGACCTTACTCACGTATTATTCAGTGCAATAAAGTTAAATAGTTACAAATTAATAATGTCAAATAAAGGAAATTTGTTGTTCCGCAACAACCTCATCTTTGATCACCGCATGCAAGGGTGAGATATTTTTAAGATTCGATTTGTCAAGGTCTGTATGGCAAATGATTATAATGACGACATTGACAAAGCAGAAGTTATGAGAAGAGATTTTTTGTTCACCTAATTAGCAGAATATACATATCGCCTAGTAGTCGATTTAGTTTTTCCGTTAAAACTAGAACACTTAGCTTATAATACTTATTGATAGGATTGACAACCAGTTTTCCTCAAAGAAATGTATGTTTGCGGAAATATATGTTTTTATAAAAATTTTATAAAAGACCGGAAGAAGACTTAACTGGATGGGCGGCCCTGGTTCGTAATATCGCACAGTTGTGTGATTTTAAAATAGAACTCAAGACGGCATTAAGAGACAAGTTTTTGCTAGGATTGGCAAATGGCGAGGAAAAAAAGGTTGTACGTAAAAACATCGATAGCTTGGCGATGTGCTCGAGTTGCAGTTCAAAAGTCATTGCAAGATGAGCGACTAGCCATATCATCAGTGCCAGCGCAACCCTATTTCGCTTTACAAGCCTAAAAAAGTTCAGTTTGTCAAACTACAGAAAACACTTCTTATCTTGTTTAGTTTGTGGATATAAAAACCATACTAAAGATAAATGTCGATATGCGAATTATTTTTGTCAAAAGTGTAATAAAAAAGGGTATTTAAAACTTGTTTGTAAGAGTATATAGTATAAGAATAACAATTATTTAGAGGTGGATGACAACGATTAAGTAAAAGGTATTTTATACGATTTTTTGATTTTGTGACATACAGGTTTTTTTAAAATGTTATACCGATGAGAGCTATCGATCTAAGGCAGTATGATAATTCAAATGATCTGACATTCCTCTCTGAAAGAAAGTGAAATAAAAATGATCCTGTAACCTATTCTTTTTTTATAAAAGAGGGGGCAAACGATCATGCAGCTCACCTGCTGGTGACTACAGCCGCCCATGAACAACCGCAACACCAGGGGAATTGTAGATGCGTTGCCGGCCTTTTAGAAAAGTTTAAGCTCTTTTCTTGAAAGTACCTAAGTCGTATCGGTCCGCAAAAATCTCCGGTGGTAAACAATTTCACAGAAAGATTTTAATAGGTGGTAGAGCCATACTGCAGCTATATTAGTAGTATACTCGTAGTTGTAGCAGGAACGGTTCGAACGGGGCAGGACCACGCTCTCACAGACACTGCTGTGTTTCGTATGGTGAGTGTAGGGAACCGGAGAACCATTTTACTGGAAAAGAGGCATTCCATCTTAGTCTTCACGGGTGACGACGCGTCTGCATTTTGATTCTTTACTGAGGATAAATGTAGATGTCTATGGGTCACAGCAACCATTTCCCATCAGGTGGACTGTGTGCTCGTTTGTCACCCTATCCTATATAAAAAAGATAAGTTGTACGAGGAAGAAAACTCCTAGTAAAACGCACAGTCGTGGACCGCCAAGCATCCAGATGTTGAGGATCGTATCGTGAATTTCGACGCGATGTGTGTTCGTGAAATTTGGCGGCTGAAATTAATCCGAACAATTCCTCAGAGCACTCCTCGTGGTAAATTCGACAGGAAATGCAAAGGGATGCAACATCCCTACGCAGTGCCAGTGTTTCGAGCCGATTAGAAATAACTCGATCGACGACGATTCGATCCGCTCTGCGCTGGATGCGGTTAATTGGAAAAAGCTGGCACTGGAGTGCATCGGCCTAGAGATGAAAACAGTATTCCAAGTGAGGCCGAACTTGCGCTTTGTAAAGTTGCAAGCGATGTGCCGGCATGAAATACTGTCTCGCTCTGCTGAGCACGCCAAGCTTTTCAGGGGCCAATTTCGATTTCCCTTCCAAATGACCACGAAACTGCACACTATTCGATATGTCGACGCCGAGGATTCCGATACTAGCAGAGGCAGCAAGGGGAGTGCCTTGAAACTGAGGAGATACGACAAAGGGGTTCTATTTAGCGGTAAACGTGCAAACTTGTACTTTCTGGGGATTAAAATGGACTAGATTTAGTCGCCCCCAATCCGAGACTTTGTTCAGCAAAGACTTGACTTCAGACACAATTTTGTCCCGGTACTCGGCGACGTTTTCCCGAGAAATATTCTGCTGAAAATGGGTCTTTCAAAATATGTAGTTTATAAATTTTGTATTACTTTCATAAAAATAAAGTTATGTTCTCAATATACACTAAGAATTTTGTAGACAAAATAATTGTATAGAACTTGAATTATTCTTCTATATTTTATTGTTACACTAGATTATATGTTAAATTATCGTTGCATTACATAAGTTCTGTGAAATAAGTATGCCTTGTCTATTTAATTTGTTGAATTCCTGGTTGATGTTCATCTTCCACGTAGATCATCTACATATCAGTACAGAGATATTAAACCTGTACCTAGCTTATCTGCTTATACTACATCAATCAGTGGTGTTGAATTGACACCAAGAAAGAGCCCAAGCTGCACACAAGCGTTAAGAACATCAATATGACAGCCTACATAGAACTTGAGTTCTTCTAAAACCGTATAAGAGTGTTGAAAAGAGGTTGTATACTTATAAGAGTGGTTTATGAGTTTTTATACAGCTCATGCTGTATAAAGTCTGTATTAAGGGATCTAATCTAAATAAACTTGGGTTTCTAAATCAGAATATGAAAACTCTAGTGTATAACGTTAAGTAGTTTGTAATAGTTCAATCTGATTTTATCATTGAAGTTGTATAGAAGCTGTTTTTTTTTGGATATAGTTTTTACAACTTGTTTATACAGCTCTAAGTGTTATTATAGTATCACTAAAATCTTATTTCTGGACAATGGTGTATTCGAACTCTCTTTTAAAACTTATTATTATGGTGTCATTGTACACTTTTGTAAATAAAGTAGTTTTAGGACTTCTGTGTATGAGAGGGATATAAAACTAAAAATATAAATAACAGCCATAGTACAACTTAAATCTCTATAAGTGACAGAATATTACCATTTTGTAAATAACTAGGCAATCTATCTTAATGCTCAGGAGCGAGAACTAGAGCATGCTATACCGTTATATCGTTACCGCAATTTCGCGAATTTCTCGCTGTATTTCAGTAGCGCAAAAGCGAGATTACAGATGCGAATTTCCTGGTATTGAAAACGAACCCGGTATGAAACCGGAGGAACAATATGTAAATATCTGGAGACTGTGTATAACTATCTGCTAAGCATTCCACCAACGAACTTAGAAGCTGAGAGCATTTACGGCTGCTGAATACATATGTAATAAATACTATTAGAAGTTCTTTAAATTATCAGAAGATATGCTTTGCTTTTTACATAAACATTTCCAAAGTAAAATTAAGGTTTAATAATAATAATAATAATAATAAATATTTATTTCATTTCCAATTACACATGTTTATATACAGGAGCAAATATAATTACAATTAAATAAAGTAAAAATAAGTTTAACAAAAATAAAATGCTATGATAAAACTAAAACTATGTGTAGGTAGCTTAATAATGTAGAATATACAAAAGAAAAATAAAAAAGTCAAGTTTATAATATTAGCTACTTTGTTTTGGGTTGTATGTGTGATTAATTGTAGTTAGAAGAAAGATTCCTTTACTCATGTTATTGTTTTAGTTAAACCGCCATTAAAGGATTCTTTAATTTCGCAATATCGCAAATTTTGCGATATTACAAGTTCCGATACCGCAATATTGCGGTATTGAAAATATACTGCGGTATTGCATGCTCTAGCGATAACGCATAAACATTTTGATTCTTAATCGAAGATATAGGTGTCTATGATCAATCCACCAAAACCACTTACGATCACGTGGACTGTGTGCTCATTTGGCACCCTTATTATATAAAAAAATATACGATATATCCGATATCTTATTATGTAAAATATACGATATAATAATATAAGCTACATAGATGTATAGTTTATATTTTGTTCCTATATACCTGAAAGTCTCTAATCCATTGTTTACTCAGTGTTAACATCAGGTGCACATAAGCGTTGAAAAATTCACAAGCGAAAGTGGCTCTTGAAATGTTCAAAATGCCTTGCAAAATATGAGGCAATTAGCGAGGAGGTTTAACGGATTTGTTTCTTAACAATCTAAACTGTTACATAGATCGCTAATAAAAACTAGAAGAGATAAAAAATATTAAAAAAAACACTAATAATGCTAATAATATTACTAATACTTCAATTAAAGTAAACTTAAATGCTTGTGTTTAGAGTGGTTTACCACAGCAGTCGAATGGCGAATTCGAACCCACGGCTTTCCGAGTTTGCTATCCGAATCCTACCATTAGGCTTCTGAAGCGTATCTATAACCTTTAATCCTATTATGATATTATTGATAATTAAAACGTCTATAATTCCGATTGGAAAATTAACGCAGTGAAAAGTTTTTCGGATTTGCGTATTACTTTTTCTTAGTCCGAAAAACTGCAGAGAAATTCATTCATTATTATCGATGAGGAATAAAACCTCTACTATCCCATATCGTCTCGTGGGTGTCGTAAGAGGCAAGTCTACGTTAAGAAAGGCTATCGTGACTGAAATTTGGCCTGGCGGCAACTAAAAGGCGACAAAGGGAAACCCATCAGGAAATGGGAAGTTTAGCGTCCTCCTTCAAACTACTAGAAAATAACAAACCTCGGTCGCCAACCCGATTGCTAAGCGTGACAAAAATGGCAAATAGGTCCTTTATAAGGTAATATATTATGGAGTTACATTTAACAATTCATCACCTATTTTGCTATACTTAGAAATTTAATTTTTTTTTCAAATTTATATGGTGTTCCTGAAGTTACCTAATTTAACGTAAAGTAAAAAGCTGACATATTTAATAAAAAAGGAGTCATCAAACTCTGTTCTCAATTGGCAAAGACATCGCATAAAATACATACAAGAAAAATATAAAGTCGAAATATAAACTCTCTTTTTTGTAGTCGGCTAAATACATTCAATAGACAAAGGTACAATTTTCTTTTTATTGCATTGTTGTATCGTTGTACCTTTTTTGTGATACAAAAGAAATAAGAAATTTCAGCGACAAAATATAAGATGACAGCACAGCTATTTCACGCCAAATATATGAAACTATTGCATCAGCGTAATAACAAGCTACGTCTGCAATCTTTCCGAGATAGAGTCTAAGCATGAAACGCGTTTAGAAAAACATTTGTATTGTTAGAATACGTATGTTGTATACGTGACATACACTTTGCTGGGCCACTCTGTGATGATATTTATGAATATTGTATTCGGGGAGCGTTCTATTTCTATGTTCTTTTTAAGATTACATTCTGACGTTTTCATTTTTTATGATATTTGTTCCTCTTATTTAGGCATTTGTTTGTCTCAAGAATAAAGTTAAATAGGATGTTTTGAAATTGAAGTTGAGAAGTTCTCAATGGGTTGATCGCTTCATTCATCATTCATTACACTCTATCATAATCCATTGCTGAACGTAAGCTTCTTCCAAAGTATAGTTAGTAAGTATATATTTATTTTATATTTTTCCAAATGTTCACCCTCGCTCTAAGACTAGGACTAGGACTTCGGTATTATTGAGAACTTTTACATAAATAAATTACAAATGGACAAACAACGAGTAAAGTAACAATTATTTTGCGACTAGTTATTCTATGCAGGATTTGAACCTGCGGACCACAACACACCAGCCAAACTTACATACTGAGCTGGTTCATAGTGTGTATCTGTGTGTCTGACTGTGGTATCATAGCTTCCGAACGGATGAAACAATTTTGAATCTAAACTGGATTATGTTATTGAGTTTGCAAACCTCCATCAAAATCTAATCACTAAATGGGTTAGTTCGTAGAATGTCTGTTGGTGTAAGTCAACCCATTTTATCCTTTATTAAAAGGGAGTGCAATTAAGACTTCATAAGTTTTACGTGGTAGAGCCATGTTGCAGCTGTATTAGTGGTATAGTTTTAACACGAATGGGTCGGCTGGATCGGGGATGGAACACGCTTTCACAGAATAGCGTAAAATAGCAGCTTGATGCTGCTGTGTTTCGTATGGTGAGTGTAGAGAATCGGATACCATTTTTACTGGAAACGAGGCATTCCATCTTTATCCTCAGGGGTGACAACACATCTGCATTTTGATTCTTAATTAAGGATAAATATAGATATCTATGGGTCACAGCTACCACTTACCATCAGGTGGACTGTGTGTTCGTTTGTCACCCTATCCTAAAATAAAGTTATCAAAATAGTTAAATTTACTGTGAGAACCCTGATAGCATAACATTAACTTTCACTCCCGTCACCCAGAGGGGTAAGCAGATGTCTCCACCGACGTTTCTGACTATGAACTTACATTTGGCATGATGTTAACACACCTCTCTTGCTTCTTTCTATCTATACTATATCTAAGCATACATGATCATCGATGAAATGCACTCTATCCTCTATTAGATAAAATGCCTCGTTTCCAGTAAAAAGAGTCTGTGGTTCGGTTCGGTTAATATAGCTGCAGCGTGGCTCTACCACGTACATACCTTCTGTGTACTAAATATCGGGAATATGTCAATAAAACAAAAAATACAAATTAATCATCTAAATTTATTTTATCGCCTTCAAAGTAGGCCCCATGGCTTGCAATATAACATCTCCAACGCTTCACCCAGTCTTCCATACATTTTTCATAGGCTATTTGCGGTATGGCCTTTAGCTCATTCAGCGAATTTTTTGTTATGGCTTCTATCGACTCAAAACGTTTTCCTCGACGTGGTAATTTTAAGTTGGGAAATAAAAAAAAAGTCAGACGGAGCCATATCAGGTGAATACGGTGCTTGGGCGAGAACTTTTGTTGAATTTTTCGCTAAAAACTCTTTCACTATAATGGCTGTGTGTGATGGTGCATTATCATGGTGCAGCATCCATGAGTTGTGTTGCCACAAATCTGGATGTTTTCGGCGGATACTCTCACGCAAACGCTTCATGACGCCTAAATAATATTCTTTATTCACTGTTTCTCCCATTGGAAGGAATTCGGAGTGAACCACACCACGGTAGTCAAAAAAGACTGTCAGAATCACCTTGATTTTGGAGCGACTCTGCCGCGGTTTTTTGGGTTTCGGCTCGTTTTCGAGACGCCATTCTGAAGACTGTTGGCTTGTTTGCATGTCGTACTCATAAACCCATGTCTCGTCGCCAGTTATTATACGTTTTATAAAGGTCGGATCCGTAGAAGCTCGGGAAACCAAGTCTTCAGCGACATGCTTTCGCTGCCCTCTTTGAACAAAATTGAGCTCTTTTGGAACTAGTCGAGCGGCGACGCGTTTCATGCCTAAAATGTCAATGAGAATATTGTGGACGGACTTAAAAGATATGTTCACCTCACTAGCCAATTCTTTCAGACTCATACGTCGATCTTCGAGCACTAGCTTCTTGATTTTGTCGATGTTTTCTTTGGTCGTAGCGGTTGAATGTCTACCAGAACGAGGCAAGTCTACTACTACTTCTCGGCCTTCTTTAAAAGCCTTATACCATTCATAAGCCCTTGTTTTCGATATACACTATTCGCCGTAGGTATTTCGCAACATTTTTAGTGATTCACCACATGAAATATCATCCGAAACACAAAATTTAAGGCACACTCTTTGTTCAACAATATTTTCCATTGTAAAAATCGCCGAGAACTCAAAACTATGACCAACAAAAAGTGTAGTTTAAAACAAATTAAATGACAGATCCCGCTCAAACTTTGCGCGCTAAATCAGTACAGTGCTACCAACATGCAGTAAAAAAATTAGAACGACCTCTTTTACGCGGGTCTTTTTATTGACATATTCCCGATACTTTTTACACAGAGTAGTATATTCGTATCTCAACGTTAAGTACGCTCAGAGACGCCTGAAGACGATCTCAGAGTGGGACGGCTCTTTGAAGCAATCACTAAATAAGAAAATATGGAGAAATTACAGAAAATGTCGAAAAGACTTAAAGTTAGTATTGCTATAGCTATATAGTTATAATGCTAATTTATAAAAAAAATAACTTGCAAAAATGGTTGGATTATCAGATGCACCCATTCAAAACATTCTGCATGATAGTTTAGCATATCAAAAGAGTGCTTGGTGGCAAAGTGGTAAAGTATGATTGGTGCCGAGTTTCTAAATGGATTGTTATTGGATATGAAACTAGGGTTCATCATTATGAGCAAGCAAGCAAGCAAGCTAAACAAGATGCGATTCCATTACCTTTTCATTGGCATTACAACGAATATATTCTTAGATAAGTTAGCAAGATAAGTTTTGCTGTTATCAGGGAGGTGCTGCTAGCCATCTTCTGGTTCAATTTCCCTCTGTCGCCTCATACGACACTGACGGGTGGTATGAGGTCGTAAATTATCTTAAGCCATCACTACACGGCAATCGACCAAAAAAACTTAACTTCACCACAGTTATTTAGCATTCTGTAAATATCAATTAGATTGATAACAAATAACAAGAGATAGACAAGTTGTGCTGGAGTATTAAAGGATTATCCGAGGTCGGAAGAGAGGGGGAGGACACGATAATGCTCGAATCCGGCAACTTGGTCTATCACCGGGAGGGCGACCATCTGTATCAAGGAGGTGTCGGATATATCGTCCACAAGTCTCTCGTTTACAATGTTGTTAAGATTAGGACTGAGTCGACGAGGGTTGCGTACCTTATACTCAGAATCACCAAACGGTATTCGCTGAAGTTCATACAGGTTTACGCACCAACCTTGGCACATCCCGATGTGGAGGTGTAGGAAATGTATGAGGATATCTCTAGAGTCATGCATTTCTTCAAAACCCACTATACGGTGTTAATGGGAGACTTCAACGCAAAACTAGGCGTAAGAAAGAACGGTGAGCTAAAAGTAGGGAAATTCGGAATAGGGCAACGGAACCCATGGAGAAAGAGGGACTCTTTATGATGAACTCTTTCTTCCAGCGGCGGCCCCACCGGAAGTGGACTTGGTCGAGCCCCGACGACTCGACAAAAACGAGATTGACTTCATCATGACGATAATCCATATAGTCCATTATGGACTATATGGATTATCGTCATCATGACATAGTCCATAATGGACAAACGAAAAGCGAAAGCACGCCTGATATTTACGCTTCCAAAATATAGCAAATTGAAATCTTATGACGAACACAGACGGCTTAGAGTTCTTAAGTTTACAGACGGTTAGAGCGTCACTCTTTATTTTTACGCTACTCCTCCTTCCGCTGTATCATGTAGGATTTTCTTCTGTATCGTGGAGGCAGTTCAAAGAAGTAAACTGCATAAGGACAAATATCTATGGCAAATAGCCCACCTGCAATAAGGCAATCTATTGGAGTGGCTTATATTCAGCAGTGGACTTTTGATAGGTCGTGATGATGATGATGATGATGATTGTAAGATTGTTTTGCTTTGGTACATTTTATTGAAAATCCAATAAAATAACACATGGAATAAATTTCACAAACGAGCACACAGTCCGATTTATGATAAATAGATGCTTTGGTTCATAAGCGTCTATATCTATCTTCAATTAGAATCAAAATTGAGATGCGGTGTCACCCCTAAGCACTAAGATGGAATGCCTTGTTTTCAGTAAAAGGATTTTCCTTTCTCTTCACTCACCATTCTAAGCACAGCAAAATTAAGCTGATATTTCACGCTTTTATTCTGTAAGAGTATGGTTTTTTCCGGGCCAAACTAACCCATAGCTTCATCACGTAAAAACCTTCTTATGCAGTCAGATTCTTTATCACTCCTTGCGATAACATAAAATGCCCTATACTATAATTATGAATAAAAATATTTTGGGAATTGAATTCCGTTTGTTAATGTCCGGTATACTGTTCGCCCAATTTTCAGGACCAGTGGAGCGTATGATGTTGTTTATCAACTTAAATGACGGTCGCAGTCATACATATACACAACATATTACGACGACGTGAAAAGGCTTTCGACATAATGACATAAGAGGGGTCGGTGGGCAGATGTGTGTCACCTAAGTATGTCACAAACTGTATTATGATTAGTTTTAGTGCTTTGTAAAGCAGCTGTCCTTATTTTGAACCGCAATTTACTCCTTTCCTTTTCCATTATACATTTTTCACTTATTGTTCTTGACTAAAATAACTTCGGTGATATATGGTGATGATGAAGTGAAAAAAACCCTTGGGAATTATGTGATCACCACCACAAAAAGGTATCATATATAAGGTATATATATATATATATATATATATATATATATATATATATATATATATATATATATATATATATATATATATATATATATATATATATATATATATAATTACGCCGAATACCTGATTTGATAGACCACAAAATCCTTTTAAAAGAACACCGATTCCTATCAAGGACGTTTCACAAGTCTATTGAAATTTAAAAAAAATACAACCTAATTACAATTGAGAAGATGGCTAGGTGCTTATTTTTAATGATTATTTGTTTAATGACATTTGAGACTACATTATCGATGTCAACTGATTTATGCTGATGATTCAACAGTATTCAGATTTTTAAACGTATAAGAATTTACATGTATATTTAAGAATGCGTCACGTATTACTTTAATAAGTTTTAAATCCATGTGCATGCATAAGTGTCTAAATTCTAGAATTTATTCTTCTATCTATTGGGGCCAGCACACTTCGGAAGAAACCAGTTAAGGAAGCTGGCTAAAATAAAATAGTTCTACTCAGCTCTTTCAAAGCGCGACAATGCTACAGCCTTACAACCTAACACCTAATAAAAATTACACTACTACTGCATACAGCATTACAGCCTAATAAAATTACACTGATAAACATACACTACACGTGCCACCACGTGGATATTCTTAACCGCCACTACACGGCACGTGTAGTAGCGGTTAAGAATATCCACTACCCCATATCTTCCCGTGGGTGTCGTAAAAGGCGACAAAGGGAAACAGGCATGAGATGGGCAGCAGCATCTTCCTGGTAAAGGCAAAAATACAATAAAAAACTGTGGTTGCCAACCCGCTCGCCAAGCGTGGCAACTATGGCAATATACCCCCCATGATGAAAGGTACGAAGAGACGGCGCTAGTCCCCAGCGGCCCCGCTATTTCTGGCTATGGTGGCGACCATGGTAACGGCGAGGCAGGGGGTGCTAAGAATCTCCGGTGGAGGTTCGGTTGCCACCTACGACGACTTGATCTGGCAACATACAACGCACGCACCCTGAGGACTGACGAGAAGATTGTGGAGCTGGAAGAAGAGATAGACAAGTTACGCTGGCATATTATAGGATTATCCGAAGTCCGAAGAGAGGGAGAGGACACGGTAATCCTCGAATCCGGCAACTTGCTCTATTACCGGGTCGCCCCATCTGTCCCAAGGAGGTGTCGGATTTATCGTCCATAAGTCTCTCGTTAACAACATTGTAAAGTTTGAGAGTGTGTCGACGAGGGTTGCGTACCTTACACTCAGAATCACCAAACGGTATTTGCTGAAGGTCACACAGGTTTACGCACCAACCTCGGCACACCCCGATGAGGAGGTGGAGGAAATATATGAGGATATCTCTAGAGCCATGCATTCCTCCAAAACCCAATATACGGTGTTAATGGGAGACTTCAATGCAAAACTAGGCACAAGAGAGAACGGTGAGCTGAAAGTAGGGAAATTTGGAATAGGGCAACGGAACCCAAGAGGCCAGCAGCTGGCCGACTTCATGGGGAAAGAGGGACTCTTTATGATGAACTCCTTCTTCCAGAAGCGGCCCCACCTGGTCTGGCCCCGACGGTTCAACAAAAAATGAGATTGACATCATTATGACGACCAGACGACAACTGTTCAGTGATTCTCAGAGGTGACAAGGGATTTTGAACTATCAATAGCTTAGAAAAGTACATACGAAGCTATTACATATTTTTTCAAAAGGGGAATAAAATATGTTATAAAGTGAAATAAAATGGTATCAAAAACAATATTTTGTTGAGTACGCGCGCTAGCTTTTAGCTTTAGTTGATTTATTTATAGGAGAAGGTGAATGGGGAAAATTGTGCAGTAAATTTAAAAGTGTTGAGGAAGAATACCGAAAAAATTACCATGTGATCGACCTGAGGACGGAAGCTCAAGCGAAGATGAAAGTGATGATGAAGTAGCATCCAGTAACACCAACACACCATCAACATCTGGCTTCCATGTAACCCAAGACGACATAATGGACGGCGTGTCACACTTAGCTTAAGTTTTCTTCTTACAAACTTAAAAATATTTTACGATAGAAATAACAAATAATGCTCAAGTAAACATTATCCATTTTTAATTCCAACCTCTTCCAAAGTTCTAAGTAGCTAGTAAAACGCCTAGTGTGATTCTACAATAAAACAATTAAATACTATAATATTATAAAACAATAGCCTGACGCAAATAGTTATATGCGTCTTTCCTTCGATGTTTTTGTGTTGCTAGATGTATTTTTTAAGCTAAGATGAAAAGGAAAATTCTTTTTATTTAAATAAATAAACAAATTATCAAAAAAATAAGTTCGTCCTTAAAATCTTCATGTCTCTACGTATATATTTCAATTTTCATATAGAAACCTTTTAATATACTATAGACACAGGGTCTGAAAGAAAAATTCATCAATTTATTTTTTATTTCCATTTTACGTTTTTGTTAGTTGCGTCCTTCTTTATTATGACGCATGAGAATGTAACCCGGCCGGCTCGTATCGCCTCACGCTGTGACGCAGTAGGTTTCCGTTTTGTCGTGTTAATTAATTGAAGTTTTTGAAACAGTTCCGTGTTGATTTTGTACACGCGTGCACGAGCGTTTTGTTTATTAAATTGTTATAATGCTTAACGCGTACGTTTATAGTGATTGTGAATACGACAACATGTTATGTATCCGAACCTAGGTACACGAAGTATTGCTAAATAAATTGTTAAGACGTCGGGATGGAACAAGTGTGTCATACTGTGCAGTGCACAAAGTGTTGAAGCGTAACCGAATGCTTGGCCACCTCGCTCACCAGATCTGACCCCGTTAGACTAGACTTCCTTCTTTCTGTGGGGTATGTGAAAGAAAGGGTTTTTAATCGTGAGTGTGATAGTGCTGACGAAACTACAAAAGGATCGTGGATGTTTTCGACAAACTACGTACGGACTGTGTCGAAGACCACACGATGATGCCCCGCCTCCATGAGTCTGCCTTGAAATGAATGAAGCACAATTTGAGCCGCATCTCATAAGACCACGGAGGATTTAGAGCGGTAAGCTGTTTCATAACAATTTTTTTTAAATAACTTAGTACTGAATAAATCTGAATATATATATATATACAGGGTATTTTTGGAACGCTCCCGAAAACTAAGACAGGCGATAGCACCAAGTATACCTTTGATCATGGGTCACAAATAAATCCGATCCTGATGAAAAAAAAACATCTTTTTACAACGTTTTATAAATTTTATTCACGCGCCATCATGTTAGTACAGCTAAATGAAACGATAATTTCATAAAAATCAATTCATATCAGCTGATTAAAGGTCAATGTACGCGCGAACGCAAATTCGCGCGGTCCGCAACTAGCGGGCCATACCACAATACCTAACAATTTACAACACTTGTCTAAATACCTAACTTATCTACTTAACCTACTATTTTGCCACTGTACTTGTCTCCACGTAGCCATTTTAATCCGAATTTACAGGTTAAATAACCCAAATAACTGGTTCGATTTCCCGCTAATGAAAAAACATTTAAATGAAATGTAACCAAGGTTAGAGTCATGCGTTTTTATTCATCGTGTAGGTATGTTTATTATTCTCATGTATTCAGTTATGTATGTATTCAGATTTATTCAGTACTAAGTTATTTAAAAAAAATTGTTATGAAACAGCTTACCGCTCTAAATCCTCCGTGGTCTTATGAGATGCGGCTCAAATTGTGCTTCATTCATTTCAAGGCAGACTCATGGAGGCGGGGCATCATCGTGTGGTCTTCGACACAGTCCGTACGTAGTTTGTCGAAAACATCCACGATCCTTTTGTAGTTTCGTCAGCACTATCACACTCACGATTAAAAACCCTTTCTTTCACATACCCCACAGAAAGAAGGAAGTCTAGTCTAACGGGGTCAGATCTGGTGAGCGAGGTGGCCAAGCATTCGGTTACGCTTCAACACTTTGTGCACTGCACAGTATGACACACTTGTTCCATCCCGACGTCTTAACAATTTATTTAGCAATACTTCGTGTACCTAGGTTCGGATACATAACATGTTGTCGTATTCACAATCACTATAAACGTACGCGTTAAGCATTATTAAAACAAAAAACGTAACAAGAATAATACCAACACGTTATAACAATTTAATAAACAAAACGCTCGTGCACGCGTGTACAAAATCAACACGGAACTGTTTCAAAAACTTCAATTAATTAACACGACAAAACGGAAACCTACTGCGTCACAGCGTGAGGCGATACGAGCCGGCCGGGTTACATTCTCATGCGTCATAATAAAGAAGGACGCAACTAACAAAAACGTAAAATGGAAATAAAAAATAAATTGATGAATTTTTCTTTCAGACCCTGTGTCTATAGTATATTAAAAGGTTTCTATATGAAAATTGAAATATATACGTAGAGACATGAAGATTTTAAGGACGAACTTATTTTTTTGATAATTTGTTTATTTATTTAAATAAAAAGAATTTTCCTTTTCATCTTAGCTTAAAAAATACATCTAGCAACACAAAAACATCGAAGGAAAGACGCATATAACTATTTGCGTCAGGCTATTGTTTTATAATATTATAGTATTTAATTGTTTTATTGTAGAATCACACTAGGCGTTTTACTAGCTACTTAGAACTTTGGAAGAGGTTGGAATTAAAAATGGATAATGTTTACTTGAGCATTATTTGTTATTTCTATCGTAAAATATTTTTAAGTTTGTAAGAAGAAAACTTAAGCTAAGTGTGACACGCCGTCCATTATGTCGTCTTGGGTTACATGGAAGCCAGATGTTGATGGTGTGTTGGTGTTACTGGATGCTACTTCATCATCACTTTCATCTTCGCTTGAGCTTCCGTCCTCAGGTCGATCACATGGTAATTTTTTCGGTATTCTTCCTCAACACTTTTAAATTTACTGCACAATTTTCCCCATTCACCTTCTCCTATAAATAAATCAACTAAAGCTAAAAGCTAGCGCGCGTACTCAACAAAATATTGTTTTTGATACCATTTTATTTCACTTTATAACATATTTTATTCCCCTTTTGAAAAAATATGTAATAGCTTCGTATGTACTTTTCTAAGCTATTGATAGTTCAAAATCCCTTGTCACCTCATACGACACCCATGGGAGAACATGAGGTAATGGATATTCTTACACCGTCACCATACGGTTCACTCACAATCAAAATAAATTATATATTCAAAAAATATATTCAAATAATATATATTCAAATTAAGTATTATATAATCCGTTTTATTTTACTTTTTCCAAAAATTTCAACTATTCTGAAAATCGGAAAATTGGACAAAAATAAACAAAAATTCTTAATTGTTTAACATATCGGACAAATGAAAAAATATAACCCTAATCAGGCAGTTAATCTGTTTGTTTGTCAAGCTTTACGGCAAAATATTTGGCAACAGTAATTGCGTCTTGAACACGTGTTGAAGTGTCTCTGAACCGCGCGAGGTAACTTTGTCTCATATAACTTTTCATATTAGTCAGCCTCTTCGAATACCGTGGTATAATAATATTAAAATGAATAGAAACCATATAATTGTTATTCATAGGTTACGTTCTGGGCACTACCCCAATAAAAAAATTGTATTTTTAATGAAAAAAGCAGACTCGCCCAATTGCGATATTTGTCATATTATAGAAGATGTCCAACATATGCTAGCAGAATGTGTCAAATATCAAAGGGAAAGGGAGAATCTGGTACAAAAATTTAGTATCAATTTGTGTGAAACGGGTTGGTTTTTGAGTATACTTGCGGAGCCACACTCAGCGGTAGCAAAATCAGTGAGTTCCATATTTTTACCACATTGATTGCCCCTTTCCAAATAGCATTTGTGAAACAGGAACAAGCTATGTTACGATAAGGCTGACAAATCCTTGTAGGATAAAAGCCTTTTTAAATAAAGATAGATAATAAAAAAAAAAGAACTTTTCATATTAAAGCATGGCGTTGGTTATTAATATGCTAGCGGGTAACTTAAAGTACTAAAATCTGGTATGCCGCATTTACGAAAAGGCTTATATCCAACAGGGAATTAGAAACATATTAACCTTCTTAAGGCTGAATGGTAAAGAACATAACAACAATATTTATATAAGTAGGTATTGATACTTTCATGCGATGCGATATACATAATAGGTGACAATGCTTTCTTAATTGGCAACAAAGTTATTTACGAAGATGAAGGAAGAACTGCGATGAAATGACGCTCGAAAACAAAAATGTATGACTATAATTCTTCAATACATCACAATCTTAAAAAAATATAATATAAAGTGAAAATTCTTTTATTCCTTTTAGTTCTTTAAAGTTGGTTTTTACTTTATGTTACAAAAATATTTTTGTCTTTTTCTTCTTTATTCTTTATTCCTACGTAGCAATTTAAATCAAATTTAAATCTTTTTACAATTATTGTCCAAATCATAAATTTTTATCGTTCTGACAGGATCCTCACTCGATTGATTACCAAAGTAATGTACGACCTATCCTAGTGGAGACTTCACAACGGCCAGAATTTATAATAGCGGTAGCCAGAACCTGAAGTGGGTTCTCTCTAGTTAAAAGGTAGATAATATCGGACGAAGGCATGTTTCACTATACACAACAACCTCACAAGTGTCAGACGTTTCAAACGTATGCATCGACTAGATGTACTTGTAGCAAAATTCAGCGACATCACGTACCTTACTAAATTCTCTCTTTCTCATTCTCTCTCCCTCACTAATAGTTTATCAAACAATAAGTCTTTTTTTTAATTATCTATCGATTTTAAAATTTATTAGTTTTAGTTTTTTTCTTTATTACACATCAGTAATTAAAAATCTCTTCCTTTTTTGTTTTTGTCAATAATTAATTCTTTTCAAAATAAAAAAAAGAAAATCACAATTATAAAACTCATTTATTTTAATGAATATATGTAGATATGTCTCAACAACATCAGTAAATATTTTAAGCATACAATATCATTAAAGCAAACAGAATACTAAATTAATCAAGGGAGCTAATGTACTTTGCGAGAAAACGAGATCTTTATTATTCGCTATTTATACCCGGCAAACGTAATATAGGGCGAACTCCCACTGGATTAAATGATAACCTTGCAAACTATACAGGAAGTAGACGGATCCAAGCGACTAAACACCATGTTCTTTGCCGTCCTAGGGAAAAATTTATGTTCAGAAGTTACTAATAGCTTATCACCCTCAAATGATAATGATTTCTAATATTTACGCGAAGACAACATTTTAAATGAAACTAATTTAAACTAATTTTTCGCGTTTAATTTAGCTTTTTAATTCCCGATCTTTCGGGTGCTTTACAACTTCACCCATGGTCACGGGGGCAACTGAGGTGTTTGACGTCCCGATGTGATAGTTAGCCCGGCTAACTTCAGTTTTGGAATATTAATTTTTAATTTTTTTTAACTGATTAAGAATGAAAATGCAAATGTGTTGTCACCTCTAAGGATTAAGTTGGAATGCTTCGTTATCAATTTTAATCACCATATTGTTAATGCCAGTTACGTATAGCTTAAAACTATTTTGTGGTTAAATAATGTTTATAGAATATTTTACCAGACTTCCAAAGTCAATTTACAACAACAAATCAACGTTCAACTCACGTACATATTCCAAATGCCTATCGTCGTTCCCACTGGAATTCAAAATGAACCAACGGGATCCAAAAGCTAGCTCACATAACCTGTAAATATTTCAAATTGAAAACCACTTACGTATTCCGTTTCGGATTAACAAATGTCACATTTCATACTTTTGCATTTAAAGAGATAGTATATTGTAATTAAAATCTTTGGTTTCAAGGATTTTGGAATAGCTAAGTATGCTACACCGGCTCATTTTTGAGTAATTGCTCAACTATTTACCATGAATATTACTGATTTGCTTTTCTGTTAATTCATTCTGCTTTTGTCGTAAGTGGCGATTTTTGTCGTAAGAGGCGACAGAGGGAAACTGAGACAGAAGATGGACAGCAGCATCTTTCTAATAACAGCAAAATAACAATAAAAAAAATAACTGTGGTTTTCAACCCGCTCACGAAGCGTGGTAACTATGGCAATACACCCTCATGATTAAAACTACGAAAAGACGGCCCTAGTCCCCAATGACCCCGCTGTTCCTGGCTATGGTAGAGACCATTGTACAGGGAGGGCAGGGGATGCTAAGAATCTCCGCTGGAGGTTTGGTTGCTACCTAAGACGACTCGACATGCCAACATATAACGCAAGCACTCTGAGGACCGACGGGAAGATCCTAGAGCTGGAAGAAGAGATAGACAAGTTGCGCTGAAATATAATAGGATTATCTGAGGTCCGAAAAAAGGGAAAGGACATGGTAATCCTTGAATCCGGTAACTTATTCTAATACCGGAAGGGCGATCATCTGTCTCAAGGAGGTGTCGGATTTATCGTCCACAAGTATCTCGTTAACAACGTTGTAAAGATTGAGAGTGTATCGACGAGTGTTGCGTACCTTATACTCAGAATTGGAGGTGGGTAAGGTGTATCATTTTTGCGATTGGAACATTTGCATCTTGATCACTGAAATGTTCCGAAACACTGATATGTTTCATTTGTCTCATTTGGATCATCGACTCAAAAGATATAAAAGAAAGAATGTTCCGAATACATTAAGTTGCGTTGCGGGCGTTTATTACTGACTGATTCGTTAAATGTTATGTGGAAACAATGCTGAATAATATAAGTGCTTAGATTATTTATTGTGTACCGTAATAAGATTGTATATAAAATCGATTCTCCTTCATACTTTAACAAAAATGTCACTATGCCAATTCATTATTTACAAAAATGTCCATTTACACAAAACAGCAATGTCTATGTACACAGAATTTTCTCGTAAAGTATCATAATTCTAAACTTTATGATGAAAAGGAAGAAAGTAAAGTCACAATAATCACTAAGCAAAGAAATCCTAAACATAGCTCAGTATGTTTTCGTAAACAGGCGCTAATGAATATAAACAATTTGACAAGTGCCGCATCAACGTAAAATGACAACTTTTTAATGCAAACATTACATAAAAAAACGACCGTATTGTATTTGACACATAAGCGCCTTAGTGGTAATTTTTACGTGCATGAATAACGTCAGCGAAAATCCGTACGAGTTGAGTGATTCACTTCTTATTTGTTATCTCTATCTGACTTGTGTGGATTATAATTATTTCGCCCGCTCACTCGCCACTCGTTAGTCAATAGTTAAGTTAATCATTGTCTCAGTCTATCTCTCTCGCTCGTGGCTCTGTCGCCTCGCAAGCGACGCGTCGCGCGAAATGAGCCAAGAATAGTAGAACAGTGAAGAAGTAATGTTTCACTGTTCCAGATCCAAATGCTACATTTGAAACGATGTTACTGAACCAATCTTTTGTGTCACTTCAGTGATTCGTATCAGTGAGTCGTTTCCGTAAAGAAATACACACGCCTACTCAGAACCACTAAACGGTATTCGCTGAAGTTCATACGCACTAACCTCCGTACATCCCGATAAGAAGGCGGAGGAAATGTATGAGGATATATCTTGAGCCATCCATTCCCCCAAAACATTTATACGGTGTTAATGAGAGACTTCAACTTAAACCTAGGCACAAGAGAGATCGTTGAGCTATTAGCTAGGAATATTTGGGAGGCAACAGAATCCAAGCGGCCAGCAACTTGCCGACTTTATGAAGAAAGAGGGACTCTTTATGATGAACTCTTTATTTAAGAATCGGTCCCACAGGAAGTGGACCTGGGCGAGCCCCAACAGTTTGACAAAAAATGAGATTGACTTCATTATTCAAAGTCCCGAAAACTTTCAACTCGAGCTACAAAACAGTTTTCAGTGCCTAGAAGATTACAATGCAGTGTACGATCTGAATGGCAAGCTCGTGGAAAATGTCCATGCGGTCGGAGCTAAGTTTTGCAAGGCTCGCCGCAAAAGAACACAAAAACTCAGCGATCACACTCTTAATATCATGACTGTTAAATGGGAAATGAATCTGCAGTCTTCAGTAGATTTGACAGTATACAGGCAACTGAACAGACAGATCTCCAAATGCATGCGGCAGGACTTACGCAACTTTAATACTGCTCGTATTGACGAAGCGTTCGAATGGCACCAGGGCTTCAAAGTCTTTGCTAGAGATCTGTCTGCCAAACAGAGCCATCTGCCCAAGCTGAATACTGAGTATGGTAGCGTCGTTTCCCGGACACCTGAGATTTTGAGTGAGATTGAGTGTCTCTATAGGCAGCTGTACACATCATCTTTGGAGGCAGATGCAAGTGTGAGTAATAATCCATGAGCAAGTCTTATCCGACACTATTCCGATGATATTTCGGACATCAGTCTGAGCAAGTTTAGAATGGCTTTTCAACATCTTAAAAACGGCAAGGCCCCAGGCGAGGATGGAATTACACCGGAGCTTCTGAAAGCGGGTGAAAAACCGGTCCTTCAGAAGCTTTTTAAGTCTTCCATGGGGGCACTACACCGGAGGCGTGGAGCAGAAGTATGGTGGTCTTGTTCTTCCGGAAAGGGACAATGCTCTCTTGAAGAACTACAGACTGATTTCCCGTCTGAGCCGCGTCTACGTGCTGTTTTCGAGAGTCATTACGAATCGTCTCGCATGCAGACTCGTCGACGTTTAGCCTCCCGAACAAGCCAGTTTCCGAAAATGCGTTAGCACCATAGACCACATAGACACCCTTCAGCAAATTATACAGAAGTCCGAAGAGTACAATTTGCCACTATGTCTGGCGTATGTGGACTATGAGAAAGCCTTTGATTCCGTGAAAATTTGAGAAGTGCTGCAGTCCCTACAGCGGTACCCAGTTTACTGTCGGTATTTAACAGTGGTAGAGCCACGCGGCAGCATTTGCTGTTGCACGGATGGGCTGGCTCGAACCGGGGTGGTACCACTACCTCACAGAAAACCAGCGTGAAGTAGAGGTTTACCTCTGCGTTTCGCTTGGTGAGTGCAGGTGGCTGGAGGCCTTTTTTACTGGAAATGAGGCATTCCATCTTAGTCCTCACGGGTGACAACGCATCTACATTTTGATTTGTAATAGAGGATAGATGTAGATGTCTATGGGCCGCAGCAACCACTTACCATCAGGTGGTCTGTGTGCTCGTTTGTCACCCTTATTCTATAAATATAAATAATATAAATATATATAAAAAAAAAAAACATCAACGGCGAGTAAATCACTCACTTTTGATTAGGCGACGATATAGTCCTTATAGCAGAATTGCTGGAAGACCTAAGCACTATGCTTAATGAACTCAATAGTGCCTCCCAACGGATAGGCCCTAAGATGAACATGGACAAAACAAAAGATCATGCATAACGTCCATGTCACACCTATGCCGGTATGTTTTGGTAGCACTAAGCTCAAATTTGTGACGCGTATATTTCATCATCATCATCATTGCAGCCTTTCATAAGTCCACTGCTGAACATAGGCCTCCCCCAAGGAATGCCACAAAGCACGGTCCTAAGCCATTTGCATCCATCGACTTCCTGCATGTCTTACTAGTTCGTCACTCTATCTAGTGGGGGGTCGTCCTACACTTCGCCTACCAGTACGAGGCTGCCACTCGAGAACATTTCTTTCCCATCGGTTGTCGGTTCTTCGAGCTATATGGCCGGCCCACTGGCACTTCAGCTTACTAATCCGTTGGGCTATGTTGGTTACTCTAGTTGTACTGAGGATATCCTCATTTCTTAGTTTATCATGCAGAGACACCCCAAGCATAGCCCTCTACATAGCTCGCTGAGCGACCATGAGCTTCCTTATACGGTCAGTGAAGGACCACGTCTCAGATCAGTAAGTCATCACTGACAACACGCACTGGTTGTACAATTTCGTTTTCAGGTTTTGAGGTATGTCTAATAAGAAGACGTGTCGTAGTTTCCCGAACGCTGGCCATCCGAGTTGAATCCGTCGATTAACCACTCGGTCGAAGTTGAACTTACCTTGTCGGATTATTTGTCCCAGGTAAACATACTCCTCAACAACTTCGAGCTTAGTGCTCCCAACAACTACCGGCATAGGCGTGACATGGACATTAAACATGATTTTTGTTTTGTCCATGTTTATCATAAGACTTATCCAGAGTATGTTTACCTGGGGCAAATAGTCCGACTAGGTAAGTCCAACTTCGACCGACAGGTCAATCGACGGATTCAACTCGACTGGGCAGTGTTCGGGAAATTACGGCACATCTTTTCGTCAGGTATAACTCAAAACTTGAAAACAAGACTGTACAACCAGTGCGTATAGCCAGTGACGACCTATGGAACTGAGAAGTGTTCCTTCACTGCTGACCGGAAGATGAAGCTCAAAGTCGCTCAGCGAGCTATGGAGAGGACTATGCTTGGAGTTTCTCTCCGTGATAAACTTAGAGATGAGGATATCCGCAGTAGAACCAGAGTAACCGACATAGCCCAACGAATTAGTAAGCTAAAATATCAATGGGCCGGCCATATAGCTCGAAGTACCGATAAACAATCGGGAAAAAAGTATTTCGAGTGGCGGCCTCGTAACGGCCGACGAAGTGTAGGGCGTCACCCCACTAGATGGAGTGACGACCTGGTAAGATATGCAGAAAGTTGATGGATGCAGGTGGCTCAGGACCGTGCTTTGTGACATTCCTTGGGGGAGACCTATGTTCAGCAGCTTGTGAAGGGCTGTAATGATGATGCTGCTTTTGTAAAGCATTCTTATGAAGATGTGATATTATATATACAAGATGATTTTAAAGATAATAATGTCGGAATAATTATATATAATAAGCTTCCTTAGATATTTTTAATTATGTGTTGATATATTTATTAAGGTTTAATTATAACTATTGGAAGAATATTAGTCTACTTGTAAGTGTCTTGCTGCTTCTAATCAAAGTATCTGTAAGTGATTTGTGCAGTCCAACTTTAAATAAAAAGATATTTTAACATTGACTTTATCCATTGAGTAATAGATTTTGTAATGTTATGCACCTCTTTCTGGACGACTCACTAAGAATTTTGGAAAATTCAACCCCTGATGTGGTAGGGTTTTACAGCTTGTTTTTTTTTTGTTACGTGGTAGAGCCATTCTGCAACTATAATAGTCTTGCAACATTGAGTTCTATTCTGCAAATAATTTCAGAAAAGTTGAAGTCTTAGCTGGAGATCTCGAATGCCAAGGCTCTCTATTTCTTTTATATTGTGGGCACTGAGACTATGTCAAATGCTTTAACTTAGTCAAGCAAGATGACTTGTTCTTTTTTTGAATCTAACTTAGTTGTAACCAAGTTGGAATTTGGTTAGTCCTTTTAAATCAGCTTTTACATTTTATTAAAAATTTCATTTTTCTACCTAACATTTCGCCTGAGTAGTTATTTTCCTTTTCTTTCTTCCACCAAGTAGCAATGTATGCACTGCTATTATTACTGATTATGAGGCAATCCATCTTAATCTTTAGAGGTGACAATGCGTCTGATAGCCTTTTTTGCTTGAAGTTGGTTGCCGGTGTTAATTTTCTACAGTAGTTATTTCACATTTAGTGGATAGTAAGTTTGACTAATTTTTAAAATAACGTAAGAAAGAAGCTTGTTTTATAACTGACGGTAGATATTATTTATATTATACATATCATTCTACTGCAATGGACACCTTCAATTAACTTTAAAAGCAAAGGCGGGGGGATTGTCTCTCCGAGGTTTATGATAAAATTCTCCAAAGTTGGTTATCAAATTTTCGAATTGTTTTGAAACTTTTTTTAAATTTACTAAACATAAATTTCAATTCATTTTTTCATGGTAAGTGACTTAAAATCAAAATGCGGATGTGTTTCGACCCCTGAGGACTATGATGGAATACTTCGTTTCCAGTGAGAAGGATCTCGGGTTCTCTACACTCGCCATACGAAACACAGTAACATAAAGCTGCTGTTTACATGTGTAAACTCACACGTCTAATAAAATATTTTGACGCTTAAAGTCTGCAATGGAACAGCTGGATGGAAAAACTTCTCCAAAACTCTCTAAACAATGAAAGGAGGTCTGTGACCAGTAGTGGAACGTAAGTAGTACTTTACTTTTAACTTCTTTACTTATTCTTCAAATCAGAGCTACAACGTAGTTTAAAGCTGTGTATACTGCTGCTCTGCAGTAAAAAAGAAACTGTCCTATTTAAATAGATTCCTAGACAAAATAAAGCGCCGATTGCATAGGGATCTAGTTATGAGTTTAGAATTTTGTGTTTCTTATGCACTGTAATCTATGCGAATATTTCAATCTTTACACACACAATAGCAGTCAGACCGCACCGTTCCAAGAACAATCGTGAACCTTAGATCTATAAACTTAAAACTCTAGATCGCTCGCTGTGGGATCAGTGACCTAAAGTAGATATAATTATAATACTTGTTGTTAATAGAATAAATATTTATTTATTCGCTTTATTCATATTCTAAAAACATTCAAAAGTCTCTGATGCCCAATAACGAATGTGATGATTTTGAAATAAGAATATTATTATGTGTAATAACGTGATTAAAATATCGAATATTAATACCGCTTTCATTGTCTCGTACCACGAGAGTTGACTGACTTTTTAATTAAAATTTTCGTGTAGCATTATTAAATTAAATCACTGAAAATTGCTATCACCGTAAGAATACATGGTAAATGTACAAGTAAGTTAATTTTATATCTTAATATTTAAAAAAATGACATATTGTCCTTTTTCGTACTCTCATTTGCTATTGTGATACCTTGCTCTTAAGCCAGAAAACACTACATTGTTATATATATTCCTCTTCAATTGTAGGAAGTAAGCAAGTTAGGTTATGTGTTTAACGTCTAGACTCCTTCTAGATTCTCTTAAGATTGTAAAATGCTAATTTTGTAATTTTGTAGGACTTCTTTTCTGGGTAATAACCACAATAACAGTTCTTGCACTACTATGTCCCGGTATGAAGGATATAGAAAGTCAGTACGATTTTTTTTAAAAAGCGTTACCCACACACTAGGATTTTTTCCTGTGTCGTGGAGGCAGTTTACAAACATAAATTTCACAAGGACAAACATTCAGACCCGGAACAATTATTTGTAGGCTATACAAATACTTGTTTTGTGCGGAATTTGAACCTGTGGCCCCCAGCGCAACAACTCATGGCTAAGCCATTGCGCCACGGAGCCGTTATTACAGGCTGTGAGACATTTTATCTTAGTCCTCAGAGGTCACAACCCATCTGTTACCTTCATTACTTGAAGCTGGTATACACACATAAGCACTATAGACTGCAGTACCCACTCGCCATCAGGTGGATTGCACGTTCGTTTATCACTTTTATAAAAAAAATAAAGTCACAAATACTTGAACGTGTGCAAATTGTTTAAAATGTATAACAATAGAATAATTATTTAAGGAAACAACATTAGCTGTTTCTTTATAGATCTAAAATATTTAATACCTATCATTTTAGAAAACAACTCTAATTTAAAATAGACCAACTGCTAGTTCCGTCTGAGTTTTGACATATTTCGTCATGCATATTATCGTTATGTTGTGACTGTTTTCTATGATTTTTACATTTTCTTGAAACACATAATATTATTTTTCTGGATAGAAGTTCCTTACGTTACGAATTTGGTAGATGGGGGCTAGGCGAGAACAAGCGTAAATTTTTTCTGTCACGACTCCCTTTCTGTAGTACGAGCGAGATTAAATAATATCCATCTCCCTTGCACTTTTTCTTGTCTTGCCATGAAAGAAATATTATTTTAAATAACGCTTCATTTTAACAGACGCTAGTAATTCATTTATATGTATTCGTTAATTAATAATATAATACGTTTATCAATAATAATATGCTACGAAAGGAATTTCGTTCCAACCTAGTTTTCCACGACACTAAAGCATATTATTTACACATTATATTGAGTTTCATATTCTCAAAATTGAGATTTTTCAATGTTTTCCCTCAACAATCAAAATTGCAATCAGAAATTTCTATAGTGCCAGCTGGGACATTACTCAGGCCTTTGTGTGCTATAAATATGAGACCAGCGACCAGCAACCCTTATACTAGTGAAATTATAAACTTTTTTATTATCTTAACTATAATATTCTTCAATTAATCTGGTGTATCAACGCTGCAGCTTTGTTATGACTGCAGCATGAATGGGTCGGCTCGACTGGAGTAGGACTACCAGGGTATAATTCTTTTTTTAATTTTATTTTAAAAATACTAGTAACAATAACTAAGTAAATGCAGACCGTGAACTCAAAAGGCCGTGGGTTCGAATCCGCCATTCAACTACTGTGGTGAACCACTCCTAACATAAACATTTTCAGCTTACCAGTGCCGGATAAAGGAAATATTAACAATGTTAATAGCATGACTTGTATTTTTAAATTCAAAAAGTTCTAATATCATAAGTGGCAGATACGCAAATAACGTGGTTGCCATTTGCAACACCAAAAAAAGCCGAAAACAAAAAACGAATAGAATGTCAATTTGGAATTTATCGTGTGAAGTATTTGCTTAATAAAGTTTTGGAACGTGCTTATTCCTTCATCCAGCATCAAAGCGTGCATACTTTAGTGTACGCGGTGAATACGATTTCCTATTTATAGAAAGTGAAATTGAAGAATTGTGTAAATTAAGATCAAAATTGCAAAACTAAAGAAACGCATTCGACATTAGTTGAAAAATATTTCGATGAAGCATTTGATTATGAAATTGAGCAATTTGTTTATATACAACTAGCTTTAGCTGAAATTTCGTCTGTGAAGAATTTAAAAAAAATCCATAATTGAGGTCTTTGGGCTTGTAATTGTTCTTCGAAATCTTGTGCGTTAATTAAAACAAATGAAGATTTACTAATTTTATATAAAACGTTCATATTACTTTATCTATTTTCGATTATATCATTCTTCTAAAATAGCGTTGAAGTATTAAAAAATTCCTAAAAATCTTTTACTTTTGCATAATGTAAACGAAAAATATGCAAATGCACTAGGTGGCAGGATTTGTTATTTGTGTTTGTCTGAGTTGCTGATTCCGTCTACCAACTTCCTCTAACCTATTTTTGCCGTCCATGCAGCAGTGCATGCACTTCTTTACAATGCTCCATTGTGAAGCATTCCGTTTTCTACAGACTTCAAAAGGAGACGGTACTCATTTCGACTGTATGTTTTTTTTTAATGTGTGTTACCTCATAACTTTTAACTGGGTGGACTGATTTCGATGATTCCTTTTTTATTTGATTGTGCTTCACATGTAGTCCCTTATAAAATTGATCAAGGTCTGACAAATAGTTTTGAGTTATTTTAAATAATTTATATTGCAGTCGGTTCCACAAAATTTTTCATTTTAAATTATAGTTGACAACGTTGAAGATACACCTGTGACCGTCTTTGTTTGATGTTGGTTGGAATGGACACCCATGGGCTCGAGTAACCATTTATCATCAAATGGACTATAAGTTTGTTTGTCACTTCAAAACCAAAATGGTATTATTACGATAAACGTTGGACGATATTAGTAATACTGGGAGATAGTATTACCAAAGTAATTAAATAGCTATTAAATACACAACTTATTAGGATTGGAAGTGAAAAGAAAAAATAATTTATGTAAATATTTAAACGCAGTAAAATATTATTATTATTATTAGAATTCCGTTTTTAAAAGTTTGTGATCACGTAGAAATAAATTATAGACATATGAGTATTGAAAATCCAAAAAAAAAATCCACGTTTCAGAAAAGATTTTATAAACCTAATACCTATAAAGTATAAGTATAATAGTTAACATTAAAAGTGCTGCGTAGTGGCGTCGTAAGAGAATCCCCAGGGCGATATCATCCCTTGCGTTTCTTAAGAGGCGACAGAATGAAATTAAATCGAGGGAAAAGCAGCATCTTTCTAATAAAAACAGCGGTTGCCAACCTAACTGCTAAGAGTGTTAACTACGGAAAATATCCCCCTATGTTGAGTAGTGAAACTTTGATAGTCTGTAATGGTATGAAATGGCTGAAATAGTAGAATAAATAAGTGCATGATTAAAGTGAATTTCGTCTTATAACTCTGTCAAATTCGGTCCTCTGTTCTGTTTAGAAAAACGTTACATCCACGATGTCTGCTCATCTACTTTTACTTCATCAAATCTCATATGGCTCTGTGTTAAGTGTCTTGTACTTGTATCAAGTACACGACTTATAATCGAAGAGAATACATTTAAGCGATGAACAATATGAAATAAAACTATTGGAAAAAATAACTGTTAAAAACGTGCGATGTAATACCGCTTGTGTGACATTTAGGGGCAAGCCAATAAACATTGCAATCCGTTTACTCGACACGTAGCAAATGAGATGTCCGAGCTTGTATATATCACATGTTCACGTGACCCCGTTACGTTGACAAGAGCCTTCCTTTTCGCAGAGGCTTGAAATTTTGCTATAAATTCATTAATTTATTAATTTAATATTTTTTTTATTTTTCCTTATCAGCTTTTAAATGTCTACTGTTGGGTGGGATGCAGTAAAAAGAGTCACATGTTCTCTACACTCACCATACAATACACAGCAGCTATGAGCTGCTATTTTACGCTGCTTGGTCCTACCCTGATCGAACCGACCCATTCGTGCTACAACCATAGTATAGCTATAGCGTAACTCTACCACGTATAACTTCGTAGGGAAGATTCCCCTAAGTCACCAAGTCTCTAGTCTCGCAGCCTTGACGCTGCTGCTCGTCGTCGGTGTAGGTACTTCACGCAAGCCTCAATTTGTCATGGCATATATATATATATATATATATATATATATATATATATATATATATATATATATATACATACATTGTAGTGTTATGGTAATTACATATCATTTCACACTATTTTTAATTTATTTTTCCATTCTGTTTTTGATTTTCTGCATTCATATTTTGCATCACTTTTCACGCTATGCTACTTACATATCATTTTACACTATTTTTCCATTCTGTTTTTGATTTTCTGCATTTATATTTTGCACCACCTTTATTTCCATAGGATCCTGTAACGTTTTTACACAATAACAAATAATTTTCACTTCGTATTTTCACGCTATCAGCACCTTTTAAATCGCTGTCAATGGAGTCTTACCTTTTTCTATCTTTTATTGAGTTCTCCGTAACTCTGCAATTTCAGGTTTCGTACTCGCTGCCGCGCTATAGTTTTTCCTATATGAATAATATCTCATTTCTTACTTAAATGTAACTGTTTTTCAATTATATACCTAAAACCAAAAATTTATATTTTTGACAACCATTATTTATATGGTTGTTATGGTAACTTTTATTCAAATTCGTCACTAGTCTGATGTTCTTATTTCGATATTTCCACATAAATACTCTTTTGATCTAGGTCATTTACAATAAATTTCCTTTTAATTTAAATAATTTCTCGTTCTCTCTAAAAAGGTATAAAAGCCGAACAATCGGAGAATACAGGGAGTCTCGCTTCAGTTTTCAAACAAGAAGCATCTACTAAAGGCCTTATCCCGGGATCCTGCAAGCCTCCATCTACATTTGAAGTCGTCGGCGTAATCTACTTCAAGCGCGGGGCCACACTACTCCGGGCGCTACGACTGCTTGCTCCAGGCGCTGAGTGCACCTACTACCCGCGCTACCTTTGGGCGCTACGACTGCTTGCTCCAAGCGCTGAGTGCACCTACTTCAGGCGCTACGTGCGCCGGCTCCGGACGCTGCGTGTGCCCAGACCAGGCGCTGCGTGCCATCACCGCCAAGAAACTACAAGCTCAGCGTGTGCCTATTTCTACTCCAAGCGCAGCGTGCGTCACTTCGACCTTTAGGCTCCACTACAAACAATATTCTCCTATCTTTATTTTTTTTATCTAATTGTAATTACACGTCATCCATCATCATCATCATATTTAATTTTTTTATAAAATTGTAAATACCTTTTTAAAAATTTAAATATATTATTTTCTTGTTCTACTTTTGTTGTTTTGTTGTTCTTAGGTTAGGTTCTATTATTTTTTTTTAATTGTCGCTTCACGACAACATACATAAACACTCACGCCTGTCACCCAGAGGGGTAGGCAGAGACTATGGACTTCCATTTGGCATGATCCTGACAGACCTCTCTCGCTTCCTCTACATCCATATACCTACGCATACACGCTCGTCGGTTAAAGGTACTATTGATTTGGCCCATTTTCAATATATCGCCAATTTGGTCGATAAACTTTCGCCTAGGGCGACCCTTCCCGACTCTGCCGTTCACAACTGCAACATAAATTTTCTTTGTCACTCTTTCCTCATTCATTCTTTCTACATGACCAAACCACCGAAGCATTCCTTTCTTAATCCTGGTCACAACATCATCTTGCAAACCACACTCTTCTCTTATTAAACAATTTCTCACTCTGTCATTCAGATTCATCCCTAACATACTCCTTAATGACCGCATTTCTACAGCATTTATTCTACTCTCGTGCTTCTTCTGCCACACCCAACTTTCACTACCATACATTAAAGTAGGCACTAACACAGCATTGTGAATTGCCATACGTGCCTTTTTGGACACATTCTGACTTTTCACAATAGAGTGTAGAGCCCCATTCATTTATTTCCTGCATTCACTCGTCATTCTATATCCTTATCATATCTACCATCCCTGCTAAACACACATCCCAAATACACAAACTCATCTACTTGCTCTACCAACTCCCCTTCTATTCTTATTTCACATATCGTTTTACTTTCTTCTCTTTCAAAACCATAACTTTCGTCTTACTTGCGTTCACTTTCATTCCCTTTTCTTTTAATGTCCTGTTCATTAATGTAACCATCATTTGCAACTCGGCTGCCGACGACGCAAGTATGACTTGATCATCGGCGTACAAAAGGCATTTGACGGTTAACTCACCCATTCTTAACCCGCATTCTTCTACTTTCAAATTTTCCAAACAACTGTCCATAAATAGGTTGAACAACCACGGGGAAGCCACACAGCCCTGTCTGACACCTTTATGGATGCCAAACCAGTCCGAGTAGGCCCCGTTGATCCTGACACAGGCACTAGAGTCCCTATATAGAGACTTTAATGCCTGTATCAAGCCAGCGCTCAACCCAAATGAGTTCAGTGTTTGCCATAACACATCCCTATCCACTCTGTCATAAGCCTTCTCCAAGTCTATGAACGCACAAAAAACTTTTTGGTTTTTTGCCAAAAACTTCTCCGCGATCATGCGCATGGAAAATACCTGATCCGTACATCCCATTCCCTTTCGAAATCCCGCTTGCACATCCCAAATTTTTCCATCAGTTTCTTTCATAACTCTTTCAAATAGTACCTTAGCATACAGTTTCCCCACAATACTAAGAAGGCTGATACCACGGTAGTTTTCACAGTCCTGCTGTGATCCTTTTCCTTTATATATTGGGACTATCACGGCTTTGCACCAGTCTCCCGGTACCCGCTTAAGTTCCCAACATAAATTAAACAAGGTGTACAGCATGTCTGCTACCACTCCTTCTCCAGCCCTTAGCATTTCGAGAAATACTCTATCATAACCGGCTGCCTTACCTGCTTTCATACTTTTCATTGCTTTCATTATTTCATCTATACTTACATCTCTATCTATTTCGTCTTCTTTCGGAATTTCTATTTCATTTAATTTAAACGTCTCATCACTCATAAACACGCTTTCAAAGTATTCCTTCCATCTCTTTAAACTCAAAATTTCTTCATTCAGAATACAGCCATTCTGGTCTCGTATAGCATTCATTCTAGGCTGTTTTGAATGTCCCCTGGTAGTTCTTACGAGTTTCCAGAACATTTTAATGTTTGCCTGGAAGTTATTCGATATTCTTCTATCATTCTTATCCGTTCTTTTTTGCCTTTTTCTTTCAACTACTTCTTTTACTCTCTTATTTAGGTGTCTAAAGACTGCCTTTTTCCTTTCAATATCACCATTCATACTGCTAGAATTACTAGCCTTGGTTACTAGTAAATCTAGCCATGCTTTCTTCTTTGCTTCAACTTCCATCCGTACCTCATCATCCCACCTAACGTGTTATTTTTCCTTTCATTCTTTCTCTTACTTACACTACATACTTCGGTAGCTGCATCCACTAAACCTTTCTTGATATTATACCACACAGTCTCCAAGTCTAAATCATTCATACACAATTCAGCCACACCACTTATATTTTCTCTCAATCTACATTTGAACTTCTCTTTCACACCTTCATCTTGTAACCTCTCTGTTCTTATACGCTGTAACGCAGTGATAGACACAGATGTCCGATGCCTCCAACGTCTGAAAAGACCATTAATTCGGCATAAGACCAAGTAATGATCCGTCCCTACGTTAGAGCCCCGGTAAACCCTTGTATCTACCACCGCGCTCCTCATTCTTTCGTCAACAATTATGAAATCTATCATACTTCTATCATCACCTCTATCCCATGTATACGTGTGAATCTTCTTATGACGAAAGAAAGTGTTCGTCACAAAAAGACTCTTTTCCACGCATACGGCGAGAAGGCTTTCACCATTCTCATTTACACTTTCATCACCAAACGTTCCCAATATCCTTTCATAACCAAGCCTCCTCACCCCAAGCTTTCCATTAAAATCGCCTAATATCACAATATTTTCATTTACCTTGCATTTCATTAGCACCATCCTTACCAACTCCCAAAACTGCTCTCGGATATAAGTGGGCTTAGACATGTCTGGGGCGTAGACCCCTAAAACAAACAACTTCTTTAAGCCCATTTTCATTCGTATCCATAGCAGTCTCGGGCTTACACATTCATACTCTTTCACACAATGACCCATTCCTTCTGAAAGGATGATACCGACTCCCTGGCATGCCCGCTCGGTCTCGTCTACACCAGACCAGTACGCGGTATACATGCCATGTGTAGTGACATCCTTTCCCTTCCGTTTCGTCTCATTTACACATAACACGTCTATTCCTCTATCATTTTATTAGAAAATTTATGCCTACACTAGGATTTTCCCCTGCGTCTTGGAGGCAGTTTGCATACGTAACAAGGACTAACATCCCGACTCGGAACAATTATTTGTAGGTCGTTAAAATGCTTGTTCCGTGCGGAAAAAACGTTTATCTTAATTTTCACATTTCAATGATAAGTAGTTTTACAGAAACAAGGCTCTGCATTCTCCTAACTAACGTCTTTGATGGCTCCGTGGCTTAGTGGCTTAGAAATGAATTGCAGCACTAAGGGCCGCGGGTTCAAGTCCCGCCCGTAACAAGTTTTGTATGGCCTACGAATAACTGTTTCGGGTCTGGATGTCTGTCTTTGTAAAATTTATGTATGTAAACTGCCCTCACGATACAAAAGAATATCTTAGTGTGGAGGTAACATTTCATGAAAAAATGTCACAAATTATATTATATTAATGAAACAAAAATAGTGAAAATTTTATTCTAGGTTGATCTAGTCAATATTAAATACGGAGAAATATGCAAAATGTAATAAAATCGATAAGCTTCAATTTCTTCGCTCGTAACCAATTCAGCTCAAATTTAAATTCGGATTTCCGTTAGTAATTAAAATTGAAATCGATTTTTCTAGCATGTTTACGGCTAACAATTCTATTAAGATTAAAAATATTTCTGTTTGCAAAATACAATTTTTGTCAAAAACTTTTTATATTTAAGAAGCTTTGGAAGTTTTTAAGAAAATTAAAAGATGTTTCAATTACATTTAGCTGTCATCATTACATGTAGCATCGAAAACATAACTTGTAAAAAAAACCTTTTTTTGTAAAAAAAAGGATTTTTAATATAAGATGTTACGTAACAATTTAAGACAGAAGGACCCTTAAGTAGGGACTGAATAAATTAACCGACGTGGTATTACATGGATCTCACAACTTTTTGCGGTAAAAGAACTTGGTTGCGAGACTTGGTTTTTCTTACAAGTTATGTTTTCGATGGTATCTTATTTCTTTTTGTAGATAGTTTTACCTACTTTTTCCTTTCCGGTAACTTCTTCTTCTTGAACACCAACAACGAATTTTCTTAAAGCCCA
The DNA here is from genome assembly GCA_033319125.1 of Parnassius glacialis. Classification (NCBI taxonomy): domain Eukaryota; kingdom Metazoa; phylum Arthropoda; class Insecta; order Lepidoptera; family Papilionidae; genus Parnassius; species Parnassius glacialis. Next base: position 27,749,231 of record JAVANC010000023.1, on the reverse strand, counting down.
CTCTCTGTATTATGAGCTTTTCTTATATTTGTAGGTAATATCTACACCTATTATTCCATTATATTATACATATACAGGTACACTTATTCATTCACTGCAAATGTAACTTTGTAATCCTATATATTTATATGAGATTACATAGTTATTTATGCAGTTGGTGAATCTAGAAAACTGATTATACACGAAACACTAATTGCATTCTAAATTTGAAGCTTCTATGTCGGCTAGAATTACCTTAGAGTTTTGAGGATCGGTCAGTTAGTCAATGAGTGAGTGACAAAATTAAGAAACTTTGACTAGTTATAATTCTTAAACTACTGGTTTAAATTGAATTAAATTGAAATATACCGTGTTTATACAATTCCTGCATGGCTACTAAAAATTCAGGCTGTTAGTTTTATCCACAAAAAAAGTTATAGGGAGAGTCAAAAATAGCCTGAACTGTTTCGAGAAAAGGATGGTACGGCCGTGCCACTTTTTTGCTCGACTTGGCGGATAATATGATTTACCTAAAATATCTTATATTAATTTATAAGTGAATTCGGCTGGCATGTAATTTTATATGAATAAAATTATAATAAAAAAAACTTTACACACCATGCATTAATCATGAGCTGTTACGATCCCGATAATTATTTTATTTTATCCTGGTGATCCTGAACAGGATGCAAGGATAAAGTTATTCAATTATTGTATTTTAATCAGTCCTTGATACGAGTGGAATTTTCAACATTTTGGCCGTCTACAAGTTGGTGAAAATTACATTAAAAACTCAGTTAGATATATAGATGATAGATAGATAAATACACGTGAAGCTAATAAAAACGTGTTAAAAATATTTGTCATTCGATGAGTGAGTTTTTCGAGTATTAAAATAGAAGATTGAATTTTTGTAAACTATAAGGCAACGTAGACCCTAGTATTTAATTTCGAACTAATACCTCTACCCGTTCCTGCCAAATAAAAGGCCAGACGGATGGATAATTGTGAATTTTTAATAGAATATGGGTGAAAGTCGAACACACAGTCCACCTGATGATAAGTGGATGCTTTACCCGCGTTTTCTGCCTTGAGGAATAAGCTGGAATGACTCGTGTCCAGTAATAACTTAAATTAAAAATTAAATAAATCCCGAAGCAAAAAGAGCTGATGATCGTCGAACGGCTAAACAGATTTAGCTATAAATACCCTCAATTAAGACACCTTCCAGACGAAAAAAAACTTTGGTTCATCCGTTCTGGAGATATAATTGAACGGACAGAAACACAGATACACACTAAAACTTATTACACCTGTCTGATTTCGTCGGGGTTAAAAAGGGTCTCAGGTTTTCTACACTCACAATACGAATAGAATAGAATAGAATAGAATAGAATAGAATATAATAGAATAGAATAGAATAGAATAGAATAGAATAGAATAGAATAGAATAGAATAGAATAATTTTTATTCAATATACATTACATGTGTAATTCTTATTGAAAGTCATTTTTTACTTTACCACTGGTTCGAAAAAATACCCTCTGTCCTGGGAAGAACCAGCAAGAAACCCAGCGGGACATTTTTTTTAAATAAATTTTACAATATAAATGATTACGAACTATTTACAAAATTGATTTTAGAAACTGCTTGGAAGCGACCACCTCATTCCCAGGGGTTATTATCAACCATGTATTCATTTATACTATAATAACCCTTTTTATACAGTTTCAGCTTAATAAAACATTTAAACTTGGTAATAGAGAGAACCTGTACACTTTCCGGGACCTTGTTGTAATAGCATATACATTGCCCCAAGAATGAATTACTGACTCTGTGGAGTCGAGAAACTGGCATCACTAGCTTGTGTTTGTTCCTAGTGTTTACAGAATGTATATCACTTTTTTTACTAAAACTATCTTTGTTTTTGTGAACATACATTAAATTTTCGTAAATATACTGAGAGGCCAAAGTTAATATATTAATTTCTTTAAATTTATCTCTAAGAGACTCTCTCGGTTTTAGATTGTAAATAGCTCTAATGGCCCTCTTCTGTAAAACAAAAATAGTTTCTGAATCAGCCGCATTTCCCCATAGCAAGATCCCATAAGACATTATGCTATGGAAATAACTAAAATAAACTAATCTAGCTGTCTCGACACTAGTGAGACCTCTAATCTTTTTTACAGCATAGGCTGCAGAACTTAGTCTGCTTGCTAATTTGGATATATGGGGGCCCCACTGAAGCTTTGCGTCAAGAGTGATGCCAAGAAAAACAGTGGATACAACAGGGCTCAATTCCTCCCCATTTAAAAACACATTGGTATTCAGATTTTTAACATTCGTTGTTGTAAATTTAACACAATTAGTTTTATTTCCGTTCAAATGCAGATTATTAACGTTAAACCAATGCACTAATTTTGATATAGCATTATTCACTTCGTCACATTTAAATGATTGACGTTTAAGTTTAAAAATCAAGGAAGTATCATCAGCAAATAATACTATATCATGACTATCCCCTACAAGGTGAGGTAAGTCATTAATATACACCAGAAACAGGAATGGGCCGAGAATCGAGCCCTGAGGAACACCCATTAGTACAGGTGACCCGGAAGAACTTTTACCATTGATAATAACCTTCTGCTTTCTATTACTTAAATATGAAATAATAAGTTTAAGCGCTGTGTTCTTGACACCATAGTACTGTAGCTTCCTGATTAATGTCTCATGGTGAACACAGTCGAAGGCCTTGGAAAGGTCACAAAATATACCCAAAGCATCCTCTGAATTCTCCCATGCACAAAAAATATGTTTAATAAGCTCAACTCCAGCGTCAGTTGTCGAGCGACCCCTTGTAAAACCGAATTGATTTTTATGTAGCAATTTATTAATATTAAAGAAACTTAACATCTGATCTAAAATAATTTTTTCAAAAATTTTACTTAATGTTGGTAGTACAGAAATTGGTCTAAAATTGGCGGGGTCTATTGTACTACCAGATTTAAATATAGGTATGACTTTACTATGTTTCATTAAATCAGGAAACACACCAGATTCGACGCTTATATTAAATATAGTGGCTAGATAATGTGCTAATATATCTATTATAGATAAAATAACTTTAACGGAAATCCCCCATAAATCTGCCGTTTTCTTAACATCAATAGCTTTAAAATATTTAACGATATCTATTGGCAGTACTCTATGGAATTTAAAAGTATTAGAACAAGCCTTTACATTTTGTTTGAGCAATGATTCGGCGACAGTAGGAGAAGAATTTAATGATTTTGTTGTCAAAAAAGGAACATCAGTAAAATGTTTCTCAAAAGCCATAGCAACTTCTTGATCAGATCGCGTTAAATTATTGTTAATATTCAATTGAAAATCCGAGTTGCGCGGTTTGACCTTGCCCGTTTCACTATTTATTATTCTCCAGGTCATTTTAATTTTGTCGGATGCAGTTTTAATTTTGTTGCTTAAATGTAAAGCCTTAGCAGTGGAGCACACTTTTTTAAATATTTTAGAAGATGTTTTTACATAATCTCTAAATATAACACTACTATTATATGATCTTTCATCATAAAGCTCGTATAACCTTCGCCTACTTTTATAAATTCCTACTGTCGCCCATTCATTAAATGATTTGCGACTGTTAAAAGAGAAAGTTTTAGAAGTAAATATTCTACTAAATTCACAACTTATAATTTTAAATAATGTAGCATACATATGATTAGCACTATTTTTAAACGAAAGTGATGGAAGTCTTTTTATTATATTACTTCTAAACTTCTCCAAGCGATGTTCATTTATTGGAACAAACACAACTTTCTTATTTTTCTGTTTTTTGTGTATGTAAGGTAGTGATACTAACTGTCCACAGTGATCTGAACTTAAATTTTGAATAATTGCTTTATGCAAGGGCTTAACATCTGTAAAAATGTTATCTATACAGGTCGCACTAGGCCCAGCAATACGTGTTGGTTCTAAGAATAAATTTACAAGATTATACGATTTAAGCAATGAGCTAAACTTAATACTAATGGAAGAAGTTTCAAGGAGATTGATATTAAAGTCTCCACATATTACAACAGACTTGTTCTGTTTACTAAGTTTGAGTAAAACTTCTTCCACAATCCTTTCAAAATGGTCATAACTAGCACATGGGGGTCTGTAAACACCTACAACAATGAGGTGCTCGAGCTCGACACAAGCCATTTCTGCAGTTCGTTCAACAGAGAGGCTCACAATATCCTTACGTTCTTTATATAATAATGACTTATCTGCTAATATTAAGGAGCCACCACGTAAACTTTTTTCTCTATTGAAGGAACTGAACACCTGGTGATTTCTGAAATTAAACATGAAATTATAATCTTTTAGCCAATGTTCAGTAATACAAAGGATGTGTATATTGTTACTATTTAAAAACAATTCAACTTCCAATTCTTTGCCCAACATGCCTTGTATATTTTGATGCACCAGGTGTAAACAATTTTTATTACTTATTTGTGGGCTGTATTCAAAATTAATTAAACTCTTATTATTGCTAGAGATTGCCTCTATTGTCTTATTCACTAATTTAAATTAGTTGGAACTGATTCCAAATTAAATGTCAAATGATTATGCTCAATAAAAGCAGTCTTGGTAGCCAAAAACTTGGCTGAGTTAAAAAGTAAATAATAAGATAGCACATTTGCTATCAGTCTTAAATTATATTTGGATAGGTAATACCTATCTTTTGTCCAAAACTTTTTTATTAAATTATTTATGTCAATAACATGAAATTTATGATTATTATCATTACAATTATATGTCAAATTTAAATTATTATTAAATATTAAATTATGAATTTGTATATTTAAATTATGTCTTAAATTATTTTCCTGTGGCAATCCCTGTATATAAGGCAGTGTAAACAAGACATTTTTGTGTACATTTAAGTTATTAAGTTGTTCAATATATCTTAATAACTGTTTGTTGTTTACACTGCCTCTTCTACCAACAATAATTATTATTGTACTATTTGGGCAAAATTTAGTAACAATAATTTTATTTAGGATATCACTAAAAGATGCTCCAGGCATGCAGCAATTTGTAACTTTTTGTCCTTTTAAAGAGTTATTTAAAGTTATGCCTAGATTTTTTCCCATGTCATCGCTATAAACAATTATATTATTTTTAGTAATATTTGAGTTATTTATTATTTTAATATCCTCTGCTATGGCACTGTCATAGAGTTTTGGTGGTGGTATAATATTATCAGCACACACTGACTTTGAAGAATCTGGTATTGAGCGCTGACACTCACATTGATATTTAACTAAGGAGTCAAACCGCTCCTCATTATATTTACAAGTCTTTACCAGATTATCCATAGCCAATATGTGTTCTTTTATTTCATTTTGGGCTGATTTATATTTATTGGACACAGTTTGAAGGGAGTTCATAAGTGATAATATTTCTGATTTAAGGCACTCTACTTCAGTCTCATAACATTTTTTTATGTTATCCACCTCAATTGAATACAAATTAAGTTCACATAACAATGCTTGCTTTTCTTTACATACATTAACATAATTTTTGGTATTAATCTTATTTCTTATTAATTTTTGTACTTTCCTTATGTATTTATTAACTTTTATATACTTCTTCAATTTGGTTTTACTGCAATTAATCCTTACTGTGTTTCCTGAAGTGGAAGAGTCGTCACCAGTCAAGTCTATTGTTGCAGATTGCTGTAACATTCTTGAAGTATCACATTGCACAAGCTCAGAGAACAGGCTTTGAGTCTGGGAGGCTTTAAGATTATCTATATATGTTTTAAATTGTGTTATTTGCTCATTAGCCTCATTCAACTGTAACTTCAATGCAGCAATTAACCTGAGAGCTTCCTCATATTCCTTGCTGCACTGGTCAAACTCATTAACCGTTCCCTGTAGCTGATCTCTTTCTTTTATAACACTTGTGTATTCTGTATGTAATTTAACCATATCACATTTCAACTCTGTATTTTTGGCAATTATGCTAACTATTTCCCTTTCATTATCATCCCTTTCCTTAAGCAACAGTTCACACTGCTCCCTGTACGCCTTAAGTTCTTGGAGCGCAAGCTGGAGTTGGTTCTCCATCTGGCGCGTCTTGGCGTTGCGAGTATTCATTTTACTATTTATTATAAATAATAAAAGAAAACAAAGATCGAAAACAGAAGGAGCAGAGTAAGCTAATGTAAAGTTGTTATTGTTTTTTTTTCCAATTTACAAGTCTCAAATCAAATTATCGTTAAAACAATTCGAAAAGAAACCCGCAAAGAATGTAATAACCCGAGTAATAGAATCAATCTTTAATTTATAAAAGGAATGATATGAAATAAGGATTACAATAATTTTTAAACAATGTTCGTTACCTGTCACTTTTTGTTCCAACACCAAATTGTTGTTATAATATTTATGTACCAACTTTCTTAAATATTAAATACAAAGCGGCAGTAATTATTAGCTATAACATAAAATTGAGGTGGAAATGGTGAATTTACAATATTTAAATTATTAAAATTTATCGGGACCAATTACTTTTACAACTTATCACCAGGGTTGCCACAGCAAAAAAAAATTATAATAAAAAAAACTTTACACACCATGCATTAATCATGAGCTGTTACGATCCCGATAATTATTTTATTTTATCCTGGTGATCCTGAACAGGATGCAAGGATAAAGTTATTCAATTATTGTATTTTAATCAGTCCTTGATACGAGTGGAATTTTCAACATTTTGGCCGTCTACAAGTTGGTGAAAATTACATTAAAAACTCAGTTAGATATATAGATGATAGATAGATAAATACACGTGAAGCTAATAAAAACGTGTTAAAAATATTTGTCATTCGATGAGTGAGTTTTTCGAGTATTAAAATAGAAGATTGAATTTTTGTAAACTATAAGGCAACGTAGACCCTAGTATTTAATTTCGAACTAATACCTCTACCCGTTCCTGCCAAATAAAAGGCCAGACGGATGGATAATTGTGAATTTTTAATAGAATATGGGTGAAAGTCGAACACACAGTCCACCTGATGATAAGTGGATGCTTTACCCGCGTTTTCTGCCTTGAGGAATAAGCTGGAATGACTCGTGTCCAGTAATAACTTAAATTAAAAATTAAAAAAATCCCGAAGCAAAAAGAGCTGATGATCGTCGAACGGCTAAACAGATTTAGCTATAAATACCCTCAATTAAGACACCTTCCAGACGAAAAAAAACTTTGGTTCATCCGTTCTGGAGATATAATTGAACGGACAGAAACACAGATACACACTAAAACTTATTACACCCGTCTGATTTCGTCGGGGTTAAAAAGGGTCTCAGGTTTTCTACACTCACAATACGAACACAGAGCATTAAGCTGATCTATGTTCGAATTATGAGTGCTCTGTGCATTAAGCTGCTATTTTACGCTGATATTCTGTAAGCATGTGGTCCTTCCCCAGTCAAGCAGACCTGTATCTGAAGTAAAACTCTAAAAGTGTACCGCTGTTTCCTTTTGAGGTACGGAACATTAAAAACGATATATTGAATTGAAATGCTGGAAATCATGAATCAGCTAACTCGACTATTTTGAAAAGTTCTAGTCAATATGATTTTACTCGTATGCTGTGGAAGATGGAGCGTATTCAATTTATTCTGGTGTTTTCTTTTATGTGATGTGTACGAAAATTGACACCAAATTAATATGGGATAAAGGATTTTTACCGCACTTACTTTTTCTTCTGAAAGTAAATTTGTGAGGTTACAGCCCTGAGACAATAAAGCAGTACTTGATTCGGATGCAGAAAATCACCATCTTGTGTTATCTATTATGATAATTATGATGATGGTGATCTATCATTATAATAATAGATAACAGACGATGATGACGTTCTGTCTATCAAAGTTTATCATTATCAAATTTTATCAAAGTCTATCAATTACAGTCTATCAAAGTTCACTGCTGAACATAGGACTCCCATAGATTGTCTTTTGAGGGGATATTAGCGATAGTTGCCACGCTTGGCAGGTGGGTGGCGCCGCAGTTATTTTATTTTAGTTACTATAAAGAAGACGCTGCTGTCTATCGCCTGAGTTTTCTCCCTCTGTTGCCTCTTACGACACCCACGGAACGATATTAGTTGGTGGATATTTTCACACCATGGTATGCTCGACGATCAAAGTTATTGTGGGCCAAAGGTAAACAAGTACCAAAAACAAAAACCGTGTTCCAACTTGCAGACGAAAACGTAATATATTCGCAATATGTGTTATTTACCTTATTCGTGCAAATAATCCAAATGAAGATTTGCATACTCGTATGTACTCGTATAAACACATTACTGCTGTCAGCTAAATATTATTAATTTTTATTTTAACAAAACTGAAGTGGCACACGAACTTAGTGCCCACATGATGGTATTTTTTTAACGTGGTAGAGCCATGCTAAAGCTATAATACTTGTATACTTGAGGCACGAATGGGTTGGCTCGACCGGGGAAGGACCACCCTCTCACAGAATACCAGCGTAAAATAGCAGCTTAACACTGCTGTGTTTCGTTTGGCGAGTGTAGAGAATCGGAGACCCTATTTTCTGGAAACGTGGCATTCCATCTTAGTCCTCACGGATGACAACGCATCTGCATTTTGAATCATATTTGAGAATAGATGTAGATGTCTATGGGCCACAGCAACCACTTACCATCAGGTGGACTGTGTGCTCGTTTGTCACTCTTATCTTATAAAAAAGTGGCTACTGCAGTCTGCGTTGGTTGAGTAATAAGTTGCAATACGTTGTTACCTTCGAGGACTAAGTTGGAATGCCTCGCAGCCTGTATTAATACTGAAGGATATAACTATTCAGACTGGAATCGCGACGCACAGCAGTCAGCACGCATAAAGCATAAAGCGACGCATAGCATAAAGCAGTACATTTTTCGACCAGTGGTAAAATTAAAAATTTTGTACAACCTACATGAATATAAACTATTAAGGATAACTCAAAAACTTCTGGTCAGACCATAATCAAATTTATATGGAATATGCGAGAAGCACCAGCTTTTAACTAAAAATAATCATCTGATTCGACGGCTTCGTGGCGCAGTGGCTTAGCAATAAGTTGCAGCGCTGGGGGCCGCGGGTTCGAATCCCGCAAGGAACAAGTATTTTTATGGCGTACAAATAATTGTTACGGGTCTGGATGTTTCTCCTTGTGTAATTTCAAGCCTATCAACGCTGGTGTTCCACAAGGCTGCGTGCTATCAACAACGCTGTTTCTCCTACATATCAATGATGTGTTGCTAACTAGTAGCATTCATTGCTATGCAGACGACAGCACTGGTGATGCCTTATATACCGGCCGTGCTAATATTTCTCGGGAAAACGTCGCCGAGTACCGGGACAAACTTGTGTCTGAAGTCGAGTCTTTGCTTAACAAAGTCTCGGATTGGGGCCGACTAAATCTAGTCCAGTTCAATCCCCAGAAGACACAAGTTTGCGCGTTTACCGCTAAAAAGAACCCCTTTGTCGTATCTCCTCAGTTTCAAGGCACTCCCCTTGCTACTTCAGCCAGTATCGGAATCCTTGGCGTAAACATATCGAATAGTGTGCAGTTTCGAGTTCACTTGGAAGGGAAGGCCAAATTGACCTCTAAAAAGCTTGGCGTGCTCAGCAGAGCGAGACAGTATTTCATGCCGGCACATCGCTTGCAACTTTACAAAGTGCAAGTTCGGCCCCACATGGAATACTAGTCTCATCTCTGGGCCGGGGCACCCCAGTGCCAGCTTCTTCCACTTGACCGCATCCAGCGCTCGAATTGTCGACGACCGAGTTCTTTCTGATCGGCTCGATACACTGGTGTTGCGTAGAGATGTTGCATCTCTTTGCGTATTTTATCGCATCTATCACGGGGAGTGCTCTGAGGAATTGTTCGGACTAATTCCAGCCGCTCACTTTCACCATCTCACATCGCGACAAAACTCGCGTTACCATCCATACCATCTGGATAATTGGCGGTCCACCACTGTGCGATTTAGAAGAAGTTTTCTCCCTCGCACAACTTCCTTAAGGAATCAATTACCACCAGTGAATTTTCCGGACCGACACGACTTAGGAACCTTCAAGAAAAGAGCTTACACCTTTCTAAAAGGCCGGCAATGCATCTGCAATTCTCCTGGTGTTGCGGTTGTTCATGGGCGGCGGTAGTCACTTACCATCAGGTGTTCGCATGCTCGTTTGCCTCCTATTCTATAAAAAAAATCTGTTCGCCTAGAAAAAAGGTAAGTTACACACATAAAAAAAAAACCAAAAAAATACAGTCGAATTGAGTGCTTCTTGCTTTTTGAAGTCGGTATAATAATAAAACGCAATGTGACACTTTTCTTCATTCAAACCATAATTAGCATTTTTGAGCAAATATTGACTTTCGATGTGATTAGGATGCTTAGATCCTGGACCACTAAGCCTTGCTACAGTTTGAATAATAATTTATTTATATAAGAGTAACCAACGTATCCCAATGGATGGGGAAGTCTATCGAATGCAGTAACCAATTAACATCAGATGGACTATTAGTTTTTTTTTTTATAGGATAAGGGTGAAAAACGAGCACATAGTCCACCTGATGGTAAGTGGTTGCTGCGGCCCATAGACATCTACATCTATCCTCTGTTACAGATCAAAATGCAGATGCGTTTTCACCCGTGAGGACTAAGATGGAATGCCTCATTTCCAGTAAAAAGGGCCTCCGGCCACCTGCACTCACGAAGCGAAACGCAGAGGTAAACCTCTACTTCACGCTGGTATTCTGTGAGGTCGTGGTACCACCCCGGTTCGAGCCGGCCCATCCAAGCGACAGCAAAAGCTGCCGCCTGGCTCTACTGTTATAACTTCAGTTTTATGAAAAAAAAATGTATTTTACTCCATCTGGTTGTCACTCAATTATTAATTGTTATTCCAAAGAGTTTCAACCCCATAGATAAGTTTAAATAATATCGGTTTAGTTTTGACTCTTAAAATAAATTCACTCTGGAAACCCCATGAGAAGTATGTAAGAAGTTATAAAGTTAAAATACTTGAAACTTGCTCCTAGATTTCACAGAAATTTCCGAGATACACAAATTAAGCAACAATTTATTAAAAATTCATTTTTGGAAAAGGAAAATTCCTAAGAGATTTTTGTTTTTCTAGTTAAAAATAATTTAAAAAATTAGAACAGAATTCAATTTAAAGAGAAGCATGAAAAACACAACTTTTATATGAAAATTTAAAAAAAAAATAACGTAACAAAGTTGAATAATAAATAAAAATGAAATAAAATATATTTATCTTTTTCCACCTAAAACTATGGCAATGAATTGTCTTTCGTCACCACCACATTCCGGGATTAAAACTAACTAACTTCTCCAGACGCTGGGTGTTTAAATAGCATGAACGCTATGTTTTATATGTTAAATATGGGTAATATACAGTTCAACCTTGATATAACTAATCTGAAGGGAATTGGAAAAAATATTCGTTATACCGAGTAATGTGTTACATTGAAGTTTATTACGAGTATATAGAGGTTAGATTGGTCTAAGATTCGTTTTAGCGATGTAAGCAAACTTAAAAAGGGGAAAACACACTGTACAGATTGCCTTACAACTACAGTCTAAAGATCAGCGAAATACTCGGACCACGTTTGGCCAAAAAAAATTTGCGTATAGTTGAGAATTTTTTAACTAAGTAAAAGAATTTTTAGGTGACTAGTCTATCGCGTACACAAACCCAATAGCCCATTAGTCAAGTTTTACGACAATCTAGGCAAATAACAGAATTAAAGTGTTAAATATAATTAATATTAAAAACAATATTATAATTGTTACGGCCTGCAACTGCCTATCCTAGGAGTAGGATCCTCCGCGGCCCATGAACGGAAGAACATACAAGCAGGTACAGGTCGGGCGTCCTAACGCCAAGGTTTAAGTTTCTAATTACATTAAACGATCAGGGGGGAGCGTTACAATTATTGAACAGAGCTTATTTACCTCTATCCAAGGCGACTGGTCCCTCAGGATTCGGTCAGGTCGCGTGTAGATGTGTAGTGCTAGGAAAGTAAGGGTCAGTGATGTGTATTTGGGTGTGGCTGGTAGTGTTATTGACCTTATTAGACCGTTCCCTCTGCAGCAGTTCGGCCCTCAGCTCCTCTCCAAACTACGGTCTCCTTCCGCAGTCACTTTCTTCGTTTTCTACGATAACAGTTCTTTAACTATGTCGTACGATTAACTACTTTACATAAGCCACTAACTCTCGTTTGTTATAACGCTTGACTCGCGAAAATAAACACAAAACGTACGGATCAAAGGTCACCGTTATTTCTAGAATATCAACTACCGCACTAGTAACTACGTATTAGTTAGTCTAATCCACTTATACAGATTCTGAATTAGACCCTAAGTCCCGGGATGAAGCTAACAAAACAGGAATGCGCCTTACAATTCCCAGTGGTATATTTACTATACGCGCCTATTATATTCCGCGTCCGACTTCCCGACCAAGAACGCGTACTCTCTCGACGCGATGAAAAGGACAACTCGTCCTAGCGTGCCCTCGAAACGACCGGGCGTCCAAAACCGGTATCGTAGAGGCACGCCCTCTGACGTCTATTATTGACACTAACGCTTTTGCGCGAACAATAATGTTTTATTTTTTTTTGTCCTTATGAATACTGATGGGTAATAAACTTTCTCAAACAACTGCCTCCTTCTGGCAAAAAAGTAAATATAAGACGCTTGAATGTTGCGAGAATTTAATTTCTCTTTCCAAGAATTTTATAAGATGCTCAAGATCAGCCACCCTAGAAAATTGTCCTTATTAAAATTAAAATGATTATGAACTTACATCGCCCCGTTGGCTTTTCTTTGTTGGGTCATACCTGAAACAGAAATATAAGATCAATATTTTTGTGGTACATTAAGATTGGGGTTTAATATCTAATTATTTGATATTATGGTCTGGTTGTGCTCTGTGTTCTCGTTACTTTGGCATATTAGCCTTTTTATAGGATTAGGATGACAAATGAACACACAGCTGTTACCCAAAGGTATCTACATTTATCCTCCACTAAAAATCAAAATGCAGATGCGTTGTCACCCCAGCATGCATGAAATGGAATGTCTCGTATCCAGTAAAAACGGTATACAGTTCTCTACACACACCATATGAAACATAGCAGTATTGAGCAGCTGGTTTACACTGGTATTTTGTGAGAACGTGGTGGTTGAGCCTAGTCATTCGCGCTACAACCATAACATAGTTGCAGCAGGGCTCTACCATATTGAGTTGCCTTCCTCCTAATTTCGCCTTCTATCAAACTTATTACGTATAATGAATGTGTTATTTTTTATTTACCAACATATATTACAACCGTGGTAGCTCCAGAGCTCAGCACTCGCCGTTAATTTCACAGTACGTGAGTAACCTGAATTTGACCCTGCTCGCACCAAGGAAATTGTTTATTGTTTTTGAAGCGTTGATCTGTTGACTGCAGGAAGGCGGATCACTGCAACTGGATTCGTGAAATAAAAGACCATCTCCTATTGAACGAGTGAGTGCCTTTGTGTCAGTGTATATAATTTAGATACTATAATATTTCCTGCGCAGTTGAAAACAGTTGATTATCTGACGCCGCTACTTATGGGTCTTTTTAACATATTATATAGTTTTGAATTGTTTTCGATGAATATTATATTATGATAAATATATATGACACTTTTCATTCATTCATTCATTAATTACAGCATTTCACACGTCCACTGCTGAACAGAGACCTCCCCAAGAAAGCCACAAAGCACGGTTGTGAGGTGATCGCTACCAAGCTATTTCTCATTTGTTTTGTGTTGTTAATTGTGTAACATAAATGATTGTAAGCTGTTATTTAAAAAAAAGTAAGTACCACTGGGTTTTTTGCCAGTTCTTCTCTGAACAGAGGTTTTTTTCCGAATCAGTGGTTATTAAACATAAGAGTGATTATCAATAAGTATTATTTATAATCATTCGGATTAGCAAAGATGGCTGCCAGAAATAATTTTCTTATTTGACTTATAAATATTAGGTAAAAGACAGCCAAAGGTTAATAAAGGTTATTATTGGTGAAGCGTTAACAATGTTTTATTATAAACTCTCGAATGCCTGCGACTTCGATTGCGTGCTATTAATTTTAGTAAGAAATAAGTGAAAATGTTTTATCATCATCATTACAGCCCTTCACAAGTCCACTGCTGAACATAGGCCTCCCCCATGGAATGCCACAAAGCACGGTCCTGAGCCACCTGCATCCATCGACTTCCTGCACGTCTTACCAGCTCGTCACTCCATCTAGAGCGGGGGACGCCCTACACTTCGTCCGCTGGTACGAGGCCGCCACTCGTGAACCTTTTTTCACCATCGTTTGTCGGTTCTTCGAGCTATATGGCTGGCCCATTGCCACTTCAGCTTACTAATACGTCGAGCTATGTCGGTCTCTCTGGTTCTACTGCGGATATTCTCATTTCTAAATTTACCACGCAGAGAAACTCCGAGCATAGCCCTCTCCATAGCTCACTGAGCGACCTTGAGCCAGTCAGTGTGAACAACGGTCAGCAGCAGTCTTAGTTCCATAGGTCATCACTGGCAACACGCACTGGTTGAACAGTCTAGTTTTCAAGACTACACGGGACTACACGGTGGGCAGTCGCGCTTCACTAGACCAACGAGGCAGTCCTTATCATTATAATATCTCATAAAAAATCATTACGTAATATAAAATTCAAGAATCAATGTAACCTTATAATACATTAATCGGAAAATTACCGCAGAATACATAATAGTCTTACATTTAAGGGTTTATAATTAAATGGACATGGATAAAAACGGCATTAAACTTTGGCAATTAATAAATCGCCAGACGCCGGTAAAGTTTGATAAGCGCGGTCCGCTGAAAATTTATTTCAGGATTTGCGTAATTTTGCCTTACTTCTATAACAACTACAAATAAAAGTAAGTAGTTTTATGTAGTTGACGGCTCCGTGGCGTTGTGGCTTAGCTTTGAGTTGCAACGCTGAAGGTCGCGGGTTCGACTCCCACACTGAAGACAGAAAAAAATTATGAAATATTTCGAGGTCATGTGAGTCGCCAGCACGAACTCAGCGGTCTAAATGCTTCATAACATTTAAAAGAATAAGAGATAATGAGAGTTAAAGGAATAAGAGGTAATATCCATACCCATGTTTTTTGGAACGAAGTTCCTTATCGCAGGCGACAAAAATGTAAGATTTTATCGTCGCTACCACTTGTGTCATAGTATATTTTATTTTAAATGACGCTTCATTTTATAGACGATTGTAATTCATTTATTTGTATTTATTAATCAATAGTATAAAACGTATATCAATAACAATATACTACGAAAGGAACTTCGTTCAAACCGAGTGTTCCACGACACTCACGCATGTTTTTTATTATTTTTTTTTAAACTGAAGTAACAATCGAACTTAGAGTGCACCTATTGGTTAGTGGCTACTCGACGTGGTCTAATATATCAGGCTAAAAACATTCTAAAACCTTAATCCGGGCATATGATCGTTAATTCGCTTCAGAAGCTCTGGGATTAACTAAGAATAAACTGCGTATTCTGGCAAGCGCCTCGATTGGACACTATTGTCTAAAAAAGCACATGTCCATTCTGCGACTAAGCAAATCAAGGATGTGCCGGTTCTATTAGTTAACGGAAGAAACGCATCTGCAAATGATTGTGGATCTTTAATGCCAGAACGAAACACTCTTCTGGGAAACTATGTACTTCGTCCAGAAGATGTGAAATTGCTCACAGCTTAGCAACTCCTTCAATTCATTGAATACATAGGGCTTAGTAGTGAACTATAGCCATAGCAGCGATCACAATGGATCATATATGTCGCAGTGATACTGGTCTTTTTAGACCTGCCTAAAACAAAAGTGGTTACTCCAGCACATGGACGCCTGCAGCAAACTTCAAACAAAGAAGGTCCCGGATACGTTGTGCCCTCTTTGAAATGATGGAATAGCTCAGAGCCTATTACACTGGCTCTCTTTATACTTCACACTGTAATACAGCAGTTCAAGCATTTTGGCGGTACAAGTAGGTCAAAGGCTAGACCCAGATGGAATTCTAGGCAGAAAAAGAGCCCAACCATCCACCATGATATATTATATTTAATAGGTAGCGGTACAAATATCCACTACCCCATATTATCCCGTGGATGTCCTAAGAAGCGGCAGAGGGAAGCTGAAATAGAAGACGGGCTTCTAAAACCACAGATCTTCCTGGTAACTACTAAAAAATATCAAAATACTCCGTTATCCAACTCGACTGCGAAGCCAAGACTTGCCAACCCCTTCTCTGATAGAGCCACTAAATTCGTGCTCTGCGCTTATATTCGAGACTGTTCAGCAAAAAGCCTCAAAGAGTAAACACCTGTGTTTCATCTTGTTGTTTGCTTATGAGCTAGTACTTGACTACAACCCTACCCGGTAAATGTTGATGATACCCTAGATTGTAATCACTACCTTTTTTTCAAAGTCATATTAGACTAAAAATAAACGAATATTCTAATTAAATACTCAAGGAAGACCAGTGCGGACCCTCATTAAGTACTCGTAATTAATTATTACTTTACACAACTCTTATTTAAAAATGCTCGACATCTCTTTAGATTGAAATGAGCGATTCGGGCTTTTTAACGCCTCGTGAAGTGATAACATACAACTTGACCAAGTTTCACGTCGGACAATTGAAACAATTGTGTGCAAAGTTACCTTGTTAGAATACTTAACTAACTATAGTTATGAGCTAAACTAAGTACTGGGTACATGTAGGAGCTACATATTACCACAGAATAAATAATAGTACAAGAAATATTACAACGAAATTCTTTTGATATGACCAGTTAAAGTTAGAAGTTACAGCATAATATAAGTCCTACTGCTGAGCACAGTACTATTCTCGTCTAGAGAAGGTTTTAGGGTAAAGAAGTACAGCCTCGCTGCCCCAATGCGTGTTGGCGAAATGAAATAAAATAAAATAAAATGGAATGAAAAATTATTTTCGTGGTAAGAAATTAAAATTTCTGTTGTCAACATGTTTGTAATGTATTACCGTTTCATATTATCGTTTGTCATTAGTTATCTTACTTTTATAGAATAAGGGTGACATATGAGTACACAGCCCACCTGATGGTAAATTAAATGCCTCCTTCCCAGTAAAAAGGATCTATGGATCCCTACACTCACCATATGAAACAGCAGCATAAAGCTGCTATATTACACTGGTATTCTGTGAGAGCGTGGTCTTTCCCCGTTAAAGTTAACCCGTTCATGCTACAACTATAATATAGCAGCAGCATGGCTTTACCACGCAAACATCAAACAGTTATCTGTCCTTTTTTGCAAAAGACATTCGAAAATCTATCGTATTAGCAAGTGAGTAGGAGAGACAAATTAATTAAAAAAATATTTTTTTCATTCAGATGTTTATGTTGGTATTTTTTTTAAAAAGCGGTACCCCCATACTAGGATTTTCTCATGTATCGTGGAGGCAATTTACAAACACAAATTGCACAAGGACAAATATCTAGACCCGGAAAAATTATAGTGCGGGATTCGAACCCGCCTCCCCCTGCGCAACAACTCATTGCTAAGCCACTGCGCCACGGAGCCGTCAAGCAAATTTAAGCAAAATAATTTAATAAATAATAATATAGCTGACTTCCAATGACAATCCAACCAGCGGATTGTTCTACGCACAAAACTCTCCCAGATATGAGAGTCGTAGCTCACCGCAACAATTATTAGGACGGTTTGGGGACAAAAGACCACTAAAAAAAATTATTATTTTTTGATATCATAATATTTAA
The DNA here is from genome assembly GCA_033319125.1 of Parnassius glacialis. Lineage (NCBI taxonomy): Eukaryota > Metazoa > Arthropoda > Insecta > Lepidoptera > Papilionidae > Parnassius > Parnassius glacialis. Next base: position 27,731,317 of record JAVANC010000023.1, on the reverse strand, counting down.
TTTAGATCATAAATTAAAAAGCAATCACGTGGGCAACTATTTCAAACCAACCATAACACAGTAACAACTTACACCGCTGGGTCGGATTACGTAGATAGGAATAACAGTCGGCATTAAACTTTAGCAATTAATAAGTCGCCAAGCGCTGGCAAACTTTGATAAGCTCACTCTGCTCGAAATGTATTTCTGGATTTAGAACGAACTATACTCGTTATTTCAATGTACATATTTTACACACGTGTATAATAAAATCTGTATATATAGTTATCCATCTAATGTTTACGCCAGACGTAAAATACGTCTGGTTTATACTGCTATAGCCAATCCACTTCCCAAGACGATCCCTATCACGCGGGCCGATGCTCAGCAGAAGACATTTAGAATATATAGAAAAACAAGATAGTTATTTTCATTGGTTAGTGCAAAGCCAATACGATAATGCTGGAATGTGTTTCATATAGTCAGCTTGAGAACTGGAGACCCTTTTACCCATCTATATTTTGATTCTCAGCCGAGGGTGGATATAGGTGCCTATTGCGCACAGCACTTTTTAATCTTTTACAATCCAGTGCTTAACAAAAGCCTGTTCAATTTCACCTTGAAGACACACACCAATTCCCACCAGTTCCAATCACCATCAGGTATTTTTTATTAATAACAAAAACTATAAATAATTCTCATTGAATGACACGTTCCAGATTCAACTCGGCTGGGCAGCGTTGGGGAGATTACGGCACATCTCGTCAGGTATAGGTACCTCAAAACTTAAATAGGAGATTATACAACCATTGCGTGTTGCTAATGATAACTTATAGATCTGAGACGTGATCCTTCACAGCTGGCCGTATGAGGAAGCTCAAGGTCGCTCAGCGAGCTATGAAGAGATTGGTGATATCCGCCTGCTAAGATATGCAGGAAGTCGATGGATGCAGGAGGGTCAGGACCGAGCTTTGTGGCTTCCTTGGGGGAGGCCTATGTCCAGCAGTAGACTTGTGAAGGTACCTGTTATCATAATTATAATGACATTTTTATGATTCAGTCACTCCTTGTTCGGAGAAAGCTGGTAAAAGAAAAAAACTGTTAAAATTATGTAATATGTTATACATCAATTATCCAAATTGTGTTAGTAATGGCTTGGTAACGACCACTTCGTTGATCATCACAAGAGTAAAACTGATAATATTACATCAAGTATGATTGGATTTGTCTTCATAATCAAAATAAATAATCACGAGGTATCCGTGAGATATATTTTAATATATAGTCAATTTTGTTTTTTTTTTATCAAACTGATGTGATGTGAAGTGCTGGAATGATATACCACCACCGATCAGAAATAGTAAATTACTTTCAAAACTTTATTAAAAAAAGTTTCTGATTTCAGTACAAAAATCCGGCAAATAGGCATAAATGGTTTAGTTCATACACTCTCGATGGTAGCACCATACATGCATGCACGAACACGTACACATGATAAAGATTTCGCATATTTTAAATGAGTATTTCTCTAAAACATTGTGACGTAACAAACTCGTAGTAAGTGTTGGTACAATTCAGTTTTACACGGTGGTAAGTTTGATGAGTCAAAATTACAACATTTGAATTTTTAGCCAGGTTTGACGTTTGAAGAATCCCGAACTCCGTACATATGACTGTCTATGTATTTAGCAACTATTTCTTTGTCAACCAAAATAATGCCGCATCACTTTTCAGTTTTAAATCGGTTTGGCTGATAGAATTATTAATTAGAATAGTAACAGTAGAATTATTCATTGGCAAATTAAGCTTTGAATTGTCTATACTTAAATAACGTTGTATTAAAATTTCAGCCATACTAAAACATTTTGAAAAAAAAATTAATTAAAATTAGCGTCTGGCACATGGCATGCAATGATAAAATGTGTGGCAATAATATATTTGTTTTGATAAGCTAAATAAGTTTAAAATAAATAAAAAATCCTTCTTAAAATTATTTGAATAAATATTATTTTAGCTCTACAGGTACGATGCGCACTGATGTACTAATCATCCACCTCCACACAGATAACCCGTATGCTGACCAGAAGAGTGCGAAAGAAGGCATATCTATAAACTAGCCTACCTGAAATGAACTCTCGAAAACGTTGCTAGCTCTTAGACCATTACCATAGTTTTTTTTTAATTTTGAGTTGTTATTAGGAAGATGCTGCTGCCTATCTCCTGGTCGGTTTCCCTCTGTCGCCTCTTGCGACACCCACGGGACGATAAAGGGTAGTGGATATTCTCACACCGCCACTACACAGGATACAAAACTGATGGGACAAACGAAAATAACGGCCACTCGATTGTAAGTGGCTACTGAATTTCGTTGACAGTTTAATACCACGACCAATTTTGAACGAACTGGCTATGTATGGCGTAATCACATACAACCGTTAATATTTATGTTGCATTATGTTAATTTATGCATTACTTATTTCAGAAGCATTGTCACCTCTAAGGACTAAGATGAAATGCCCCACAGTCAGTAATTATAATGTCAAAACGCAGCAGTGTGAGCACTGCTTTGCGACGGTAGAAATGGGTAAAAGGTTGGTACCTAACCAAATGTACACCTAGGCAGGCAACTAATAAAATTATTAAAACATTTTAAAACTGAAGGGAATATAAAATAACAACCTGAAATCCTCCGCACACTTTTTCTTTAGCTTGTTGTAATTGCTTAAGTTTAATAGAAACAGTGATTGTTGTTAAAAATTATTTGAATTTTAATAATTAAAAATGTTTTAAGAGTTAGAAGGTTTAAAACGTGGTAGAGCCATGCTGCAGCTATATTATGGTTGTAGCACGAATGGGTCGGCTCGACCGGGGAAGGACCACGCTCTCACAGAAAACCAGCGTAAAATAGCAGCTTAACGCTGCTATGTTTCGTATGGTGAGTGTAGAGAACCGAAGACCCTTTTTACTGGCAAAGAGGCATTCCATCTTAGTCCTCACGGGTGACAACGCATCTGCATCTTGAGTCTTTACTGAGGATAGATGTAGATGTCTATGGGTCACAGCAACCACTTACCATCAGGTGGACTGTGTGCTCGTTTGTCACCCGATCCTATAAAAAAAGAAGGATATTGATATATAGATTTCAGAGTGGGGAATAATTGACTCTTGTCTTGTATATCATACACCCAAAAAAATCAAAGCCAACCATAACATCACCGTCTAGTGGCGGTGTAAGAATATGCACTACTCATATCGTACCATGGGTCTCATAAGAGGTGACGGAAAAAGAATAACGACTAGAAATTTAAAAAAGAAACTGCTGTTGCCAACTTGCCTGCCAAACGTTACGTATATGGCAAATATTCCGCTTACGAAGCAATCTACAGTGAAGCAAAATTTTTAAACGCGAGTGGTAAATAAAAATCGGCTTTAGATAAACATTAAATAAGTATTATCTATATGTAGATAATATTTATATAAACATTTAAGTGTCTGTAATATCGAAATAACTAGCTTCTTTTAAGCTCACGAGACTATTCGCATGATACTAAGAAATGAACTTTTAAGATTCTGATTTTTGTCTCTATTTCCTGTCCGGATCAATATTCGAAATGACTGAAGCGATTGCGATGAAACATTTTACAACAAAATTATGAGTGTCAAAGGATACGATGGAAACCTTTTTACGTGAAATTATTAGGCCATCAATTTTATTTTAGACGTTTTCCTATACCGCCTATTATTGTTAACGATATAAGAGCAAAAAAGTAATAAAAATTGAACTACTATAGGTTTACAAGTTAGAACACGCAAATGGAGTCGCGGGTAACAGATAATATAAAAAAATTATGATTGACTAAGTGCAAAGGTAACTCACGGTTTTTGCAAGTTAAATATATGTAACCCTTGTACCTATTAAAATGTTATAAATAAATGAAAAAAAAAAAAAACTAAGTACCTATAATAAAACTTGCATGCTATAAAACACACTTATATACAGAATATAGTCGTAATGCAGACTTCTCGAGACACGTAATGTGGTTGGATGTCAATTAAGCTAAGAAAGCATCACGGACAGAAAATTCTATATTTTAGAAACACATTTTATAATATTTTGTATTCGTATTTAAAAATATACTTTAGATATTTTTAAATACGAATGTACGAACGACTGTTTAGGTCTAGGAATACTGACTAGTATTAAATAATAGTCAGTATTCCTACACCTAAACAGTCTTACAAAAAGAAGTTAAAGTTAGGCTCAACTTTAAACTAGAAATTCTCTTTCAAAAAAGAAGTCCTATCAGTAAATGTTAAATTACGTGGACTGTAGCGCCACGGCTAAGGGAATTTTGTTTTGAGAAAGATTGTATGTAGTATAAGCTTAACACTTTAAATAAACTATCTTTTGAAATAAGAAGGTAAAGTGAGCAATGAAAGTGTTCAGTCAAAACAATTAAGTTATGTATAAGTAAAAAATACTTCGTCAGCACTTTTAGTAGCGTAGAAGTAGTTTAGACGGCACGAGTGCATGCGTAAGCATAGGTGCACTCACTATTCCCCTACTCTCATTGTCCGATGGAACGGTAAAAAAAAATTCGACATGGAGAAAGATGAGGCGCAGAACCAGGTACGGGGACAAGGTCCGAGAAACGGGGATGGAACGCTGCCAGCTTGATTCCGGGCCGCTACTACCTACCGGGTTCAAATTTAAATGTAAACCATCTAGATATGGTGTCGAACACCGACATTTTGTGATGATAATTCATATTTTCTAGGAAAAAGCATTTGTCCGGCGCTTGTTATCCTATTACTATTAACTTATTTAAATACAAAACAACTAGCTACATAAATTAGTTTATAAAATGAACTGAATTAATCTGTAGAACAAAATTAATTACTAGAGATTCTCTTTGTATTGTTTTCCAAGTAAACTAACCGCAGTAGTTTGGTATTTGTGGATGTTGTCTTAAAGAATTACACTCTTCTATTATTAAATCAAAATAAGTTTGGATTAATTTAAATCAAGAGCTTCATTAAAGACTATTAATGGATTAAAATTGCTTTTAGAAAAAAATATAATGTTTTTAAATTGTGTATTTGCGTAGTCGTGATAGTTTAGATGATAAATTCAAAAAAGTCACAATTCGCGACCAAATAGTTTTCGATCCCTGCCAACAAATTTTTTTTTTCAAATTTTAATTTCAAGTGCTGATTTAACACGTACTCGGCTGGGAAAAAAAACATCATAGGGAAATCTGCGTGACTGAGAAATGAATAAGTATTTCAAGGATAAGCGAAGCCTGCGAACACGCAACTTCATCACAGTAGACGCTTAAATGCTCCGAAAATCCTCTCAGAAATAATAGGCCTATGCCCAACAGTTGGATATATATCATAGACCGTTACTTTTTAAAGTAATATGAAACAACTTGTATACACACATACATAGTATTATGTATTATGTAATAGTATAGTAAGTATTATGTAATAGTATTATGTAATAGTATTATGTAATAGTATAGTAATAGTAAGTATTATGTAATAATCAATATTGAATAAAAAATTATTCTATTCTATTCTATTCTATACATAGCGTCACACTAGTAATCCTCGATGAAGTAAGTAGAGCCCAAAGGGCAACAGGCTTCTCGGACCACGTTTAGCTAAAAAATAAGATCTTTGATGGAAAATTGTGAAAGAAGTGACAGGTAGCCAGCCCAACTTTTTATCCCATTAGCCACCTTTTACGACAAGCCAGGCAAATTAACACAGTCGGCACATAATTCCCACATAATTGTGCGATTTATAAATCCCAGACCATAATGGGGCAAATTATTTTATCTTTTTAATAATTCGTCTTAAATTTGTTAATTTGTTTGTTACATCAAAGTAGATCGACAAGAATACACATAAAACTATGGCATCTCTATCACGATCCTATTTTCGACCACGCTTTCAAAGAAGTATAAATTTTCATTTGATAGTTTAAGTATGTCGTAAACCAATACAGGCAGTCTATGAAATATCAGGATGTATACATAAGTTTCCAGTCACTATCCTTTTGTTAAAATACCTGCTTATGAAAATTTTAGTTGTAAAAATTAAGTACCTTTTTTGCTTCACATTGATCATCTATTTCTTATATAACCACCTTTACCGTTATATCACTGCCCTAAATTTTAAATTCAACATCAAGGAAATGATTCCGTAGTATAAGTTACAGAAAAATAAAAAGCTTGTAAGCTCGCTAGCTTCATTAACACTTTGATTTTAGAATTATGAATAATAGAACTATAGAACAATTTCATACATACTTTCAACTTAAATTTTCTTCGAGAGCCTTTGGAAGTGGTTAACATTCACGGTCGCCGTCAATCAGTTCGTATAAGATAGCGTCTTTTTGCATGGACTCATTGATATTACTAGCGCATGGACTGATATTGAATCTGGTGTACCGCAAGGCAGTATACTTTCTAATATTATGTGTCTGTAACATTGAAATAGCTTTTTTTGAGCTAAGGGGGTTAATTACACGCTATTAAGTCTTAAACAATCATTTTAAAATTATTGCCTGTCTGTCTGTCTGTCTGTCTGTCTGTCCGGGCTAATCTTCGGAGCGGCTGAACCGATTGAGATGAAACTTTACGAACAGATAGAGAGATAAACCAAGAGGAATCTAGTGTATTATTTATTCACAAAACGTGATTTTTTTATCTTTTTTGATTATCTTGAATCTAAGATAATAATGCCACATTAATAGTTCCTATTCAGGCGAAACCGAGGCGTAAACTAATAGTTATAAACATTGTTTTCTCAGTTGGGATTGTTAGACCATCTAATAAAAAATCTGTATGTGGATATAATACAGCTTTATTTACATGTTCAGTTCATACGTGTCACCGCTTGCAGTTTCGCTTTTGCTCTGCGTCATCGTACCATGTAAAGGCAATCAATCCACAAACAATTTACAAATAACTATTATTTTTAATTTAATTAGATTAAATTTATTGTCGACTTTTCTGAACTGATTTATTTATTATGTTTGTATTTAATCACCTGGATTAATATAGAACAGACCATCACGCATCCAATTTGATTATAAATGCTTTTTCAAAAGGCTACCACCGATTATACATTACCTCTGAAATGATACATTCTTAACGACAATCTTAAATAATATAAGACTATAAACGAAAAATTACGACTTTACTTTTAAAAATCGACATCCTTTAAAATAATACTTAAAAGTTGTTCACTCTCTCTCTTGACTAAATAACAATAGAAGGAGACAGTTAGAGATATTAATTCTAAATATTCATTCATCTATTCATTACAGTCTATAAAAGTCCACAGCCGAATAGACATCTCTCCTATAGATTGTCTCATAGGGGACATTTTTATGTATGTTACGCAATTAATAACCAATCGGAAACCGTTTTTAATGATTCTCATTTTATTTATCAGGTAATTCCTTAACTCTAGTCTTATTTATAAATTGCTGCTTAATAAAAGGGTGAAAATAAGGAATATTTTTTTATAGAATAAGGTTGACAAACGAGCACTAAGTCCATCTGATGGATACTGGATACTGTGGCCCATAGACATTTACATTTATCCTCGATTAAGAATCAAAATGCAGATGCGTTATCACCCCTGAGAACTAAGATGGAATACTTCGTTTCCAGTAAAAAAAACCCTTTTTGCTGGAAACGAAGATGGAATACTTCGTTTCCAGCAAAAAGGGTCTCCGGTTCTCTACACTCACCATAACACAGCAGCTTCAAGTTGCTATTTTACGCTGGTATGCTGGGAGAGCGTGGTCCTACCCCGGCCGAGCCGACCCATACAATCATAATATAGCTGCATAGCTGCAGCGTGGCTCTACCACGTCTAAAATTATATTTCAAAGGTATATTTTTTAAATTTAACTATTCAAACGACATTATAGTTGTTACCTTGGTTATTATTATATTATTATTCTATATAATAATATATTATATATTGCTTAGCTCACTCAAAATGGTAAAATAATAAAACTTTATAAAATTACAGCCATCTTTAAATAGTAAAAATAAAAATAAAATAATCAACATCTAATAACTCCTGAAGTGGGAGCTTTAATTCATCGACACACTATGTCATGTACAATTTTCATAAAATAATTTTGTTTTTGCCCAATAATAACATTTAAGTAGATTTATAAATTTTCAAAAAGTCAAAAAGTACCTACTGCAACATCATCTTTTTTCATACTATAGCAATTCAAGTTATGAACTAATTAAAAATATTCATTTCTCCGTGTAAACTAATATAATATCATGCAGTAAGAATATCTTAGAGCATGGTTAGCAAGCGGATATAAAATTAAACATAGAAACGGAAGCACGTCATAGAAAATAATGAATGCACCCTTAACACCTCTCGCAGCAGCATTCAAGACTCTCATAGCGTGTTAAGTGATCTGTAAGAATAAAAATAATACCAAGATCGTCTATTTTCTGGAATAAATATAACTTTATTTTTTAATATAACTTAAAATATTGTTAAATAAAGCATCAGTTTAATTTATTAGTTTCCTTTTAATATTAATACGCTTCTCTTAACGAATTGTGAAGTTCAGAACGAAGGGTAGTGCGATATCGTTAAGTCGACCGTAAATCCCAACCTCTCTTCGAAGAGTGCAATTTATACTTAATACTGTTATCATTTGGTTAAACTCCACCATTATTAATAATTGTTGGATTGTCACATGTGTTCTTTTTACTAATCTTCCGTAGATACCTTTTTTGAAAAATTGAGTTTGTTTAAAAGGAGCATTACAGATAAGTGTTTGATATTTGAATCAAATTAAATAATTCTCATCTCATCATCTTATCGAGGGTCAACTGCTGGGGATAAAAAACTTCAAGATGATGGATCTGAGATGGCGATCAAAAACCTACAATGGCGCATTAAATAAAAAAAACAGACCTATAAACATATTATATGGCAAAATTATATGATGTAATATGAAAGAAAATTGTCCAGGAATTCCTGATAACATAAATATTTCAGCAAGCAATACATAGGCAGGACCGTGAGAGATACTGGAAAGCACTTCAGTTATATTTTGTTTTTGCAAGGTTTACCAATTTTAATGAGCTGCAGGCATTAAAATTAAAAGAAAAAAATGTTGCTGTTATATTCCATATTGAATTTAGTTAGAGTTAAGGTTTTTTATGGTCGTAATAAAATTGCCTGAAATTAGAATTTTTTAACTTGTTTTGTACCATAATAATCAGTAGTAGATTTTTTTTAACTAACATCTTAAGTTGCATCAAAATCATAAAGTGTTTTATTACTTTGTGGCGGACTTCCATTTATGCCAAGGAGTCCATCTAATTAGCTAACAGTCTCTTCCCCATTTTTAAAGCTAAGCAACAAACCATTTAGTTTAATGTTCCGGTTTAAATGGTAAGAAAGTGAGCAATTTTACAGGATAAGAGGCATTTTATCTCAACCCTCAAGGGTGACAGAGCATCTTATTCTTTGTTTAAAGTCGGTTGACTACAAAAGTCTCTCACTATCAAAAACCCTATTATTCATATACAATGAAGGCCTTGACATCATCAGCATAATTGCTACTGCTTGGCGATGAAGAAAAACATAGTGAGGAAACCTGCATGTCTGAGAAATAAGAAAAAAATATTTTGCAGACATGTGAAGTCCACCAACACGCAGGGGGGAATCGCAGGAGACTCTTTCCAGCCCTAAAATCCTTTCAGAAGTGAGGGGACGCTTGTATCCAGCTGTGGGACATATATAGGCTGCAACTTTAACCCGTTAAGGGCAGATTTTTTTAATTGAATTTTTGTTATCGGAATATGTTTAGGGGTGTATAGGGACTGGAATTAGTGTAATATTCACTATCTAGTTTAATCGGATTTGGATGTAGAGGGTGGTTCCATATGAAACCAAGACTATTTAGGGATTAAATTCTAAATAAAACCAAGTCATAGTTAAATGATTTTTATTTCAAATAACATTTTGGTATTTTTCATAAGAAATCTTAAATCATTAATTAAACTAAGTGTACTATTAATAAAAAATGACTCCTTTATGTCATAACACTAACAAAAAAATAATCTTCTAAATATTAGGTCCTTACATATGACATTAGCGTTTTGTCGTACTGACCACTTTGATCTGAAATATTTCCATTTTGGTTACGAATTCAAAATTCAAATTTATAAATTTATTTAGCTGCTACATTTGAGTTTTGAAAACAGTTATTCATTTCATTTTTCCTCATTATTCTTTTCTTTGGCGTCGCTTATTACCGCACAATGGAAAACATGAACTATCGGTATATTTACGAGTACGAGTTCTACCGTGGCACCAGTGCTGCAGAAACAGCTCGAAGGATTAATGATGTGTACGGCGCTGGTGTCGTAGAAGTAAGCATGATACGTTTTTGGTTTCAACGTTTTCGTTCTGGAAATTTCGACCTTCAGAACCAACCCCATGGACGGCCGGAGACCAAAGTGGAAAATGAAGAATTAAAGGCTATTGTGGAAGCGGATCCATCACAAAACACTTCAGAGATAGCTGCAAGCTTCGGGGTAAGTGTTAAAACTGTATTAATCCACTTGAAGCAAATCGGGAAAGTAAAAATCTTGAACGATGGGTACCTCATGAATTTAGTGAATCGAACTTGCAAATACGCGTCGACTGTTGTGTTACTTTGCTCAACCGACACAATAATGAAGGGATTTTAAATCGAATCATTACTTGTGATGAAAAGTGGATACTGTACGATAACTGGAAGTGCTCGTCGCAATGGCTGAACCCTGTAGACCCAGTCAAATACTGCCCTAAAAGAAAATTGACTCAGAAAAAGTAACTTGTCAGTGTTTGGTGGATGAGCGCCGGTGTCGTTCACTACAGTTTTCTAAAATCTGGCCAAACGATTACGGCAGATATCTATTGTCAGCAACTGTGAATCAACCATGAAGGAAGTACTAGCTGCTAAACAACCGAGATTGGTCGATCGCTCTAGGCCACTGCTGCTTCACGACAACGCAAGACCACACACTGCACAACAAACAACCACTAAGTTAGACGAGCTACAATTGGAATGTCTGCGATATCCACCGTACTCCCCGGACCTTGCTCCAACAGATTACCATTTTTTCCGGAATTTGGACAATTTCTTAAAAGGAAAAAAATTCAACTCCGATACGACAGTTTAAAGCGCCTTCAAAGAGTTTATTGATTCTCGCCCCCATGTTTTTTTTTGTAAAGGTATCAATGAACTACCTATGAGATGGCAAAAGTGCATAGATGACATAACGCCAATTTCATATGTAAGGACCTAATAATATAGCATAAAAACTCTTCTGAAGATCTACTTCTATGAAAAACTACAACTATTTGTAAGTAAATTTCATAGAATATCTATTATTATAATATATATTTACCAACAACCTTAGGAAATCAACAGCCTTAGGATTTTAGTCTTAGAAAGCATAAGTTTTAGGAATTGAAAATCTTATAAATCAATAGACTTAGGAATAAAAATTTCTCAACTCAACAATCTTATAATTAACAATCTAGTTTTTATAAACTTATAACAGCGTTATTAGTCCTTCAGCCGCTAATCTCCCTGACATAACTTTCAAAGGTAGATCCACATCGTCAGGATCTAAGTCTCCTCCAATATTTGAATTTTGGCTTGGATCATTTATTTCCTTGATCAAACTGTCTAGCGGATTATAGGGCATGTTCTCTACATCTAATACTGGCATAAACATCTATAAAACACATAAAATACACAACTGTAACGATTCATTTAGGTTGCACCTAACGCATAAACCTCACTGGTCTCCATACCTACACTGACACCTAATATTATCTTTGTGCAAAAATATCTAAATAAACTAACTGTTTTCTGGCATAAAGTGATAATTCTATGTTGCAAAAGTTTACTGTACTAGCCCCAAATACATAAAATAAAGAAATGAGAATCTGAAATTTGCACTTGTTCAAATTCAGACCTAAAAGGCCGTTTCTACTACCTGTTGAGTTCAAATCGTTATTGTACTTTATAGATACAAGTTGGGATTAAGATTTATATACCAAATTGAAGAATAACTAAATTATTCATAAAATTACCTTGAAATATGTAAATACCACATTAAATCACAATTTTTTTAATAATATGCGACGAGACAAGGTCACTTCCCCAGGTCGTAAAGACTTATGAGACAAGGCACAAACGTAACCACCAATATGTTGCACAATACCAAGGAAATGTGACTAACTTCACATTGATGGTTTCACTTGTTCCTTGATTCCGTTCAGGGACTACTCACTTAAACAATAAGGTCGCCTACTAAAGCAAACAATAATGAATAATGAGCCTTAGAGTCAACTTTGTCGGGTGGCTATAGCCGCCATACTAATTTCGCTTCTGTCCTATAAAGGGTTAACTTTTTAACTATGAAATAATTTAAAAAGGATGAAGACCATTAATTAAATCGGAAAATTGAATCCTAAAAAACATATTACATTCTACAAGAGATTGAAATGTGAAAAGGTTTCTTTTGTTCGCTGGATTTAAAGTTATCGACTTGGTTGAACATGTAATCTTTGTGACAACGTGAAATTGGAAAAGAGATAAAAAGAATCTTGACATTTTCATAAATGTATTGTGATGGACTCTTTACAATTTAATTTATAAATCAGCCGTACGGCTCTCTTTTACAAAACAAATATGTTTTTAATGTCAGTCACATTACCCCATTGAAAATTAAAGAGGTATCATCAGCAAATAATACTCTTTTTTATAGGATAAGAGTGACAAACGAGCACACAGTCCACCTGATGGTAAGTGGTTGCTGTGGCCCATAAACATCTACATCTATCTTCGATTACGAATCAAAATGCAGATGCGTTGTCACCCGTGAGGACTAAGATGGAATGCCTCGTTTCCAGTAAAAAAGATCTCCGGTTCTCTACACTCACCATACGAAACACAGCAGCGTTAAGCCGCTATTTTACGCTGGTATTTGTGAGAGCGTGGTCCTTCCCCGTTCGAGCCAACCCATTCGTATTACAACCATAACATAGCTGCAGCATGGCTCTACCACGTAAAATTATATCGTGATTGTCCCCTACAATATATTGTAAGTCATTAGTATAGATTAATACTAATCATCCGCCCTGGCTTCTCCTGGGTCCGATTTATTAATGTGGCGTTATTTAGATTTAAAATAATCATCAAGGACCATTGATTTAGTTTTTCAAATTTTATAGTTTTCAATTTCTCAAAAAATAATATCCAACGTTTCGGATAAAATACCGCCTAGGTCACTTATGGAATTGCTTTCTATCTGTTCAGCAAGTTTAGTTGTAATGAATCTATCCATTCCAAAAATTAGTCCGGACAGACGGACAGACAGACAAACAATTAGAAAAAAACATTCTTCATTTTTAATGGCATGCAAATCACCCATTCAGCTCATCAAAAGTCGGTTTTGTTAACATTACAGATGGGCACTTCAATTTTATTTATAAGTATACAAATGCAATTATTTCTTCATAGTTATGTCTTCATTGTCATTAACTCTATTTTCATTCTTATTAAATTCTAATATCAAAAACCTTCCATATAATTTTGAAGATGTTTCACCTTAGGTCAGTTGCTAGAGCCTTGTCCGTTCGTTGATTTACTTAGAGATCAGAGTAGTGCTTGGAGTGAGAATCAACATCAGCCACTGTTGCGTCTTTTAAAGAATTTGCTACGTTATTTATTTGCTGGCAGAGTAGTCTATATTTACCGGATAGAGTGAATAGAACTAAGATAACATCCACATCGATTCTTTTTTATTTTAATAATATTATCCGAATTCTATATTATCATAGTTCCATATAAGTAATAAAAAACATTACTCTCAGAAGTGTCACTCTTTCAGTTAAGAACTAATAGAGTAATATTCCGGGTAAACTTTCTCGTCTGTTCCCTGCGTTTATCCGATCATTTTACCCGAGTGAGTTTTGTAGGTTAACTTTTTGAGTTAAAAACAATTTCTAGTTGTTTTTGTATATTTGTTTTTAGGTTTTTGTTTACAATTTTCTTAAAATACATCAATTTCATTGTTAGTTTATAGTTTTGAAGTTGATGTTATAGTGAAATTATTTATACCATATTTTGGGTCAAAGATTTGAATAACTTTATAATTATTGTAAAGGGATTAAGGACAACCAACCCAAGTATAGAAAAAGATTAATGATAGCAGTTGAATGGAAGGACCACCATTATTAGGACTATACATATTAATATAATTATAAGCAATATCACATCCTGATAAAATTCATAAACGATCTATATTATATCGCTATCATCATTATTGTTACATCACTTCACAAGTCTACTGCTGAATAGGTCTTCCACAAGGAATGCCACATAACACTGTCCTGAACTACCTGCATCCATAAACTTTCCGCATGTCTTATACCAGTTCGTCAGACTTAGTCTTCTTTAGTATGTCAATGACTGCTACAATAATAATAATGTCCTCCAGAGCGAATTTCGGTCACGGCGGCAAGCCACAAAGGAGACTAGCCATCGGACAGGACAGGATTTTAGTGCCTAAGTGTATACGCAAGCACGGTGCACTCTCTATTGTCTCATTCTCATCATCCGATTGGATAGTAGACCGGAGAGATATCAGGTGCAGAACCAACGGCTTTTTGAGGCATGGCGGTGAGATACTGCCAACTTCCTGACTCCGGGCGGCTACTGAGAATTTCTTGATGGAAAAACTCAATAACTGATTTTTTGGCCCGACCCGGGATTCCAACCCGGGACCCCATGATCAACAGTCGCACTACTACAACCACTAGACCAATGAGGCAGTCACTGCTATACGTAGTCATCCTTCAATCATCTAAAGAAACTACACTCGAACAATTGAAGATATATATTTTTACGTGTGTTGGCGATGTAAGAGTCAGCCATTTCTTCTGTATCTATCGTTCCATTCATCCTGCGGGTATCGTAAGAGGTGACTATGGGAAATTCTTGAAAATTTTGACGGCTCTCAATAGATTGTGATATAAACATCTCGCTAAAGCCAGACGTAAAATATCCAGACTGGCGACGGCGACGGGTAGCAGGGTTGTTTGGTACTGAGACCGTTAGCCTGCCGGCCAAGCGTGACAATTTAGAAAAATCCAGTCTACAACTGAGAGGTCCATGTCCAGAAGTAGACTTAGTATGAGTTGATGATAAAGATAAAGTACAAACTAAAATCTATGCTAGCTTTGGAATGGTAGTTAAGATAAGATAGTATTGTATGAAATACACGAGATTACCCTTATAACAAATATTTATTTGTAGGCTCGTCTATAAAATACCGGTTGGATCGAGAGCGAGCGAGAGGTTGCGTCACTATAGCGGAGCGTCATATCGATGATGACGAGGTGGAATTCAGAAACCCCCCATTCGCTTGTGCAGTATATAATTTAATGTAGGCGCCGTGAGCGAGAGAATCCGCTTAAGTCCTTCTACGTAGTAGTAGTGCTAAGATAGTATAGTGGTTCTGTCCGTTGTGGTGGTCCTTCTGGTGCAAGCGAGGAAAATGGTGTTGCAGAGAGTCTACTCTGTGTAATACTGGATGTGTAGTGTTACTGTTGGTTTGCATACTATGGTGTTACCGTGTAATTACGTTTCTCACGTTACACTGGTGTGTGATTGTGGCGAGGACGTTTTACAGTGTGGTCGAACTGTATTTGCTCTATACTGAATGTATAGTGCATAACGCTGTCTTAATACTAATAATGATTAATTGCATAAGCAAGAGAGCAAGTTGATAATCCGCTCTCACAGTTTTACTTTTTTAAACAATTAACCTTTTCTGTTGTACTTCTGAAACTTCTGAAGTGGGATCTCATGTTGTATTCCTGACATCAGAAGTGGGATCTTGTGATGAAGTTCCGACATATTATATTTAATTTAGAGATTTATGTGTTCAAAACTTTAATAGCTTTGGCGAAGCAAACGGTTAAAAATCTAAAATTTCAAACAATTTATACATTCCGTTTTCCGGTGCTATAATGACGGTCTAGATAGTTCACCCTTCGGAAAGCTAGCTGAATGTTAGAACAAGCTTGCAGTCCAATCATTCTTTCTATTGAAACATCTGTCAAATTTTGACAAAAGTTAAAAATACCGTATGGGAAAGAGATGGGGAATTAGAATAGTTTTGAATACAATAGAAAGGTTTGCATGATACTGAAAACTAGCTTCGGTTTCACTTACCTCCGGAAATCAATCTAAACGCAACAAAGGAAATAAAAATGTAAAATATTTTTTTTATTATTTTCAAGTAGTTCTTTATATTTTCTAATATTAACAGTGAATTTAACAGTATGTGAAAAGGCCGGGTTCGATTCCCGCCAACACAAATAAAATTATTGTTGTGTAAACTTAAATATTAAATCAAAGTAACAATACAAATAAAGTTGTATTGTTACTTTGATTTAATAGTTTTATGATATAAAACAATTGTACAAGTTTTTTTTTTCTATATTATAAATGATAGCATAGCTCTGTGCAACCAAAACCGTTACTCCGTGAAATTAAATCAAATTACTTGACTTTACAAAAACGAAGATAACAGAAAGCAAACTATGACCAGAATAAAAATAAATGTATTATTTACAGAATTATCAAGAGTTTACACTTTGTAATATAATTAGACTTAAGTGGTATTCATTGTACTCAGTATTTCGATAACTTTTCTTTGAAAGCTGGTTTTTGATAGCACAAATAAATCTTCAAAATGTTCTTCCATAATTATTAATTAAGATTTATATTCCATTTTATCATTTTCATATTGTAGTATTTTTATTAAATGAATCTATTATAAATATTCTTTTAATTATTATAAAAAATTTTTACTTCTTAGCCGACTTCGAAAAAGGAGAAAGTTCACAAATATCGTATGTTCGTTTTCATGTGTATGTTACGCGATACCTTCGTAAAGTATCATAAACACATTTTAATTAAATAAATTTATTTAAATATATTCATAATAGGCCATGAAATTTTTAAGTAACTATTTAGACGACATTCGAGCTTGTGATATTTCAAAGTCCACATAAAAGAGTCAACAAATTAGACTTTGAGCAAAAAGTAATGCCTACATTTTGATGAAATGAACGAAAATAAATAAAAATTTAAATGAATATACACTAATAAAATAAAGCTTTAAGCTTATTACAATAGATTAAAGACGTCGCCCAACTTATAAAGTTGAAGGAAACAATTAAAGAACTTTCCAACTTAAAAGCAATTTTCCTAAGTAAATAGAGAGGAGTTGTAGTTGAAAAGTACTTTGCCTAATCACTTTTGATACAATAACGGCCGCAGTAAGTTAACCTTATAGTTTTTTTTTATATTTTTTCACGTTAATATTTAATACAGCACTTAACACGCACTTATATTTTTGTACGCCACTTCTTTATTATACTATATTTATACAAAAACTATTTTTATCAACCTGAACAAAACTTTAAATGTAATATCAAAAATATATTTTTTTTAATTATTACGTTTGATAAATTAAAGTGATTCATGGCGGATTATTTTCTGTCTAGATTTATAACATATAAACACATAGCTGATGGCTATTGAATTCAAAAAACATCCTAATTTCAAAGAGAAGATGGCTAGGTGCTACCATCTGCTTGGGATCCCATAATCAATAAAACTAAATCCCAACCCAAGCATACAACTGCAAGACTTCAAGATACTGTAAGTTCATACTGCGTAGATCGTAACCAAAATTAATAATTTTATTTGGAGGTAGCCGTGGTTAACTATAAAATTGGGACGTCATACACCTCAGTCCCCCCCATGACCACGGGTGCTGCAAAGTAATCTAAACGTCGGGAATATAAAACAATATACGCGATAATATCCGTAAAACTAAATTTATTTTAATGTGTAGTGTTCGCGTAAATATAAGAAATCATTACAAAAAAATTAATTAATTCCTAAATCTAAATGTGGCGTGATTTAGATTTAAGATTTAATTTTTTTTTAAATAAATCTCGAACTCTTTTAGATAAATTGTAAGTTAGATCACTCCTGACATTGTTCTCTATCTGTTCGTGAAGTTTCATTACAAAAGGTGCAGCCATGCCGAAGATTAGCCCGGACAAAAACACAGGCAGACAGACAATTTTTCTTACTAGCATATCTCTGAGCTCAATAAAAGGCAGTTATTCCGATATTACAGACCGACACTTCAAGTTTATTTATATGTATACTAGCGACCCGCTCTGCCTTAACCTGGTTAGAATTCATTAATATGGCTTATATACAATTACCAAAAAAAAACTTCAGTTTAAAAAAATACAAATATAGCCTTTATCCCTCCTGGCATTGCTCTCCATCGTGTTCGTAAAGTCGCATATTTATATCAAATGATGATATTTATGTATAGATTATCCGGAACCTTACTATTGTTCTATGACTCAAGAGCGCGGATATCCTCTATTTCCTTCAATATTTATGTTTGCTCGTTACAGTGCAAAATTTAAAGCGGCTATTGGTTAGAAGCTGCCGATACACAGACCAGGAAGCCAAGAATGTACCGAAAGAGAATTATTGAGACTATATATTAAAATACAAGGAAATACTATTACAGTTTAAGAAAACAAAACAGCACTTATTGATCATGAACTGTGATGTTTCTAGTGAGAATAAAAGGTCAACGTCATGAAATTATGGAATTGTCATCAGTTGGTCCGCATAAGTTCAGATTATTTAGATGTCTGGAAGTGGATGAAAATTGAAATTACACATATACATATAAAGATACCATATATTTCATGATCATTTATTCATTACAGTCTACCAAAGCCCAGAACTTCCCCCATAAATTGTCCCATAGTAAAGATTTTGCGTTTAATGCGGCATTTGACACACAATCACACTAAGATTTTATCCTGAATTGTAGAGGCAGTTTATATACATAAATTATACAAAGACAAACATCCAGACAAGTACTAGTCGGCCATACAAATACTTGTTCCATGTGGGATTCGAACACGCGGCCTTCAGCACCGTAGCTCATTTCTAAGCCACTACGCCACGGAGCTGTCAAAATATTGAAGATGAAACAAATTTGATTCCTTGGTATCATTTTAAGAGGAGAGTCCTGAAGTACTTTTGGACAGAATTGATTGTGATTGTATATAATCCTCAACGACGAAAAAATCAACCACTAACGACAATAAAAAGACGGGAAGACCTTCGAAAACGATCAAAGAACACTTCAAACAGAACCTCAAATATAATAATAATAATGTCCTCCAGACCGAATTTCGGTCACGGCGGCCAGACTCCACGGAGCCTAGCTATCTGCGCAGGACAGTATTATAGTGCCCAAGTGTATGCGCAAGCACAGGTGCACTCTCTATTCCCTCACTCTCATAGCCCGATGGGACAGTAAACCGACACAACCGGAGAGAGATCACGCGCAGGACCAACGGTTTTACGTGCTTTCCGAGGCACGGGGGTGAGACACCGCTTCCTGACTCCGGGCAGCTACTGAGAATTTCTTGATGGAAAAACTCAATAACTGATTTTTAGGCCGGACCCGGGATTCGAACCCGGGACCTCATGATCAGCAGTCGCACTACTACAACCACTAGACCAAAGAGGGAGTCGCCTAGAATATAAGTAATTAATATACATATTTATTCTGAGCCGTGGTAAATTAAGAGCTAAAACCACTCGCCGTGAATTTTACAGTATGCATGCAATCCGGATCATCAAATAAATTTTTGGAACGAAGTTCCTTATCGGACGGTACGGTTTTGGCGGATTGGAGCGAGGCAACAAAATGTGTAAGAGTTTTTCGTTACTTACCCTTGTGTCATAGTGTATTTTATTTTAAATAATGCTTCATTTTAATAGACGCTAATAATTAATTAATTTATATTTGTTAATCAATAATATAATACGTTTATTAATAATAATATACTATGAAAGGAACTTCGTTCCAACCGAGTGTTCCATGACACTCACGCATGTTTTTTTTTAAATTAAAACTTTAAGTGCTGATTTACCATTTGCTTGACCGCGAAGCGATACATCGTGGAGCACACAGTCCACCTGGTGGTAAGTCGATGTTGTTGCCAATAGATATTCACATTTATCCTCGATTAAAAATCAAATTGCAGATGTGTTGTCACTTCTGAGGATGGAATGCCTCGATTGCAATAAAAAGGATTTATTGTTCTTTACAATATCTATTCGAAATAGAGCAACATTAAGCTGCTATTTCACGCTGGTGTTCTGTGAGAGCGTTGTCCTTCCCGAGTCAAGACAATCCATTCGTGCCACAATTATAATAAATCTGCAGCTTGGCTTTATGACGTATAAAATATCTAAGGATTTATAACATTATTATGTATTTTGTAGACAATACGCTCCGGTACAGGAGAATAATTGCTCTAGAACTTTCTCAGAAATTAGAGATGGCCTCTTTTCAGATGTGGTACGTATATTGTCTGTAACTTTTACTGTACTTTACTTTTAACTTAAATAATATACTATTGATTATTAATAAAATCAAGCGTTACTTTACGGAAATCCATTATGTTAAAGTTTAAATAGCGCCTCCGGCCCTCCCTCAATTGTGTGCACTATCCCCGTCAACACTAATCCCAGCACCACAACTCCAAACACAACTATACTAGAAAAGACACACCACCGTCGATAATAAGACAGATGTTTCGCCTATACACGAGCAAACTCAGCTGAAGTAGCCTCTTCGGTGGCTGACTGCTAACTTACGCGACGTGGTGTTGGGAGTATGGTACACGCAATATAGTTCACGCAATTGAGGGAGTACGGGAGGTGCTCTTCAAGCTTATATTATTATTGAAGCAAACGTTAAAGTAAAAAAGAGTACTTGAAATCCGCCTTTTATTAAATATCTTTCTATATTTTTCCTTTTTTTGTCCCGTATTGTTCGTTTCGTTTACTTGTTAAAACGTGACAATAGCAATGCGCCGGAAACTTGTAGTTGGAAACATTTATGGATCATAAACTGTAGTAACAATATTGAAATAATTTAGCTACTGTAAAAAACTTTAGGAAATATGAATGAAATAGTTTTGTGCTGGCTTTTTATGTTCACATCTACGACAGTACATAATAGTTAAAGGCGTGAAAGACATCAATCCTAATCGGTGTGGTCATAGACTACGGACACTGACTTTACATTGGCAGAATTCTGTTAAGAGAAGCCATAAAGTAAAGAAGAAGAATAAGATGAGACTATGGGCGTCAATTTCGAATGGTCCTGTTACACGTCTCTCGATCCTTTCATGGCCATATACGACTACATACGCGTACGTGCTCGTCGGTTAAGGATACATTTAATATTGCCCATTTTCAATATATTAGATGCGTAGGCGTCCCTGACGAATAATATAGAATGCTTCGCTCGATAATAAAATGGGTGTAAGAGGTCTGCAAAGCTATGCCTTTAGTACGAATGAGTCGGTTCTACCAGGGAAGCACCACGCACGAAAGTCGCACGAACTTATATTCCACATAATGGTAAGTGGCCACTGCAGTACATGTACACCTGCCGTCAACATCAAACACAGAAGGCTACAGATACGTTGTCACCTCTGAGGACTCAGATGGAATTCCTCACAGCCTGTAATTATACTGGCTCACAAATACTTGTCAGACCGGAGTATAGCAGTGCGAGCACTTGAGTTTGGCAGCAGACATTGCTAAGATAGTAGTGCCTGCCCAGGTGAACTCCTAAGAAGAGTCCTAACAAATATAAGGTAGTGCAGAAAATTTTTATTGTTAAATAGATTTTTTAAATAGTTTTTTTTAATCTGCTAAAATGTTAAAGTAGTGAATAAAAACTTTCGAAATAATATTAGATTATTTTCAAAACGCATACATATTCAGTTCTGAGCATTTTCTCAATTGCGTTACCTTTATAAAATAGTTGAAACAATTCTCTTCCGCCACATTTACGATTCGCGAATGTATTTCCAACAGCTTCTAACCAGTTGGTACTTTAAAATAAACGCTTTAACAAGCACACATAAACAGGCGATAGAAAAAATTGAATCGCAGCACATATTTCTAGATAGAACGCACCAATACAATTACGCCTAAATTAAAAATAAGTTTGTGTTATTTATCGTTGTTTTCCTATAACTGCCTTTAATTTTCCACAAATGGTAGAAAACCACCTCATTGATGTTTTTTTCAACTGAAAGTTTTTCAATATGATAAAATAAAATAAAATAATATTATGAGACTTTTTATTTTCATTTAACTTTGCCTTCCTTAAAGAGTTTTACTCTTTATAAAATTAATTCAGATTGCCGCATCATATCTATTCCAATTTTTCACTTTTTCCATTTTAGGTAGCTTATACTGTTTAAAAAAATACGTGTAATTTTTATGTCAAATTATGTACCATTATATCACGTAAGGGCCAAACATTTGTGCGGCGGCCTATAAATAAATGAACCCTGGTTTCTAGTTACTTCATGTACTTGAAACGCCTACTTTTACGGAAATGACTCTTAAAATTTCTTTCTTTCTACTATGCCATGCGGGAACGGTGTTATAGAATCCGTCACTCCATTTCGACCCATAAATTTTGTAAGAGATGTAAGTGTAACATAGTTGTACTATGATGTCTTTTTAGTGCATTAGTTCGAGTACTTTCTTACTTTAGTGCATCTTACTCGTTAATCTTTCTTTTATTTTATTAAACTCTTTTCTGGGTTAACTGGAAGAGACTGCTACGTAGGGAAAAGACCGCCTTATGATTTCTGTGGCGGCACAATCGTGACGCGCTACCGGAAGAGTATAGAATGACATCACTTATATTCGGAGCGGCATCATCTCCGTGCACCTTTATTTATGTGAAAAATAGAAATGCGCAAGATAACGCCAACGCTTCTCTATCCGGAAGCAGCTTCCGCAACGGAAAGCAATTTTTGTATGGATGACTATCTTCTATATCTCTCTCGAGTTCGGTGATCAAGACACGTACTGAATAATAATTATACATATATAGTGCGTACCTGTGTGCGTATATTTATTTATTTTATATGTACCTATAAATGTCAAAAAGTACTCATAAAAAGTAAGAAAAAATTATGAAGTCATTCTTACAGAGTACTTAACAAAACAACTTTATACTTGTCAACAGCTAAGAAATAAATCGGAGTGTTACTTGCAAGCAGTTGTATTAACTAGTGTCCTTATTTAGTATACTTGGAAATATATATTTTATAACTTAATAGGTTGCACGATTGCCAGTGTCAGGATACGATCGGCGTTTGTATTAACAAAACAAATAATCTATTCCGTAAACAATAACTCGCCATCATAGCCTCTTCAGTGTTGGATGCGATTCCAATTTCCTTGTTATTTCCAGCCTCTTGTCGGTATAATAAAGAGTTTTATCGATATCGTTAAAGCCTTTCAATGGTCTACTGCTTAATATAGGCCTCTCCCATCGAGAGAAATTTGCTACAGTTTCCACGTTTGGCAGGCGTTTTGGCACATGCAAAGTATTATTTTTAGTTGTTATTAGGAAGACGCTGCTGCTTTGCGGTTTGTTACCCTTCATTGATTCTTGCGACATTCATGGTACGATATGCGGAAGTGAATATTCTTACACCGTTTGTACACGGCGATTGTATAGAGTTTTAATTTATTAAATAATATGGGAATGAGTATTCATTTATATTACACATATAGCCGTGTAGTGGCGGTCAAGAATATCCACTACCCCATATCCTCCCGTGGGTGTCGTAAAAGGCGACAAAGGGAAACAGGCAGGAGATGGGCAGCAGCATCTTCCTAATAACGGCATAAATACAATAAAAAAACTGCGGTTGCCAACCCGCTCGCCAAGCGTGGCAACTATGGCAATATACCCCCCCATGAGCAATGACAATAATAAACGGCCCCCAGTCCCCGGCGGCCCCGCTATTCCTGGCTACGGTGGCGACCATGGTAACGGCGGGGCAGGGGGTGCTAAGAATCTCCGGTGGAGGTTCGGTTGCCACCTTAGACGACTCGACCTGGCAACGTACAACGCACGCACCCTGAGGACTGACGAGAAGATCGTGGAGCTGGAAGAAGAGATAGACAAGTTGCGCTGGCATATTATAGGATTATCCGAAGTCCGAAGAGAGGGGGAGGACACGGTAATCCTCGAATCCGGCAACTTGCTCTATCACCGGGAGGGCGACCATCTGTCCCAAGGAGGTGTCGGATTTATCGTCCACAAGTCTCTCGTAAACAACGTTGTAAAGATCGGGAATGTGTCGACGAGGGTTGCGTACCTTATACTCAAAATCACCAAACGGTATTCGCTGAAGGTCATACAGGTTTACGCACCAACCTCGGCACACCCCGATGAGGAGGTGGAGGAAATGTATGAGGATATCTCTAGAGCCATGCATTCCTCCAAAACCCAATATACGGTGTTAATGGGAGACTTCAATGCAAAACTAGGCACAAGAGAGAACGGTGAGCTGAAAGTAGGGAAATTTGGAATAGGGCAACGGAACCCAAGGGGCCAGCAGCTGGCCGACTTCATGGAGAAAGAGGGACACTTTATGATGAACTCTTTCTTCAAGAAGCGGCCCCACAGGAAGTGGACCTGGTCGAGCCCCGACGGTTCGACAAAAAATGAGATTGACTTCATTATGACGACCAGACGACAACTGTTCAGTGATGTCTCAGTGAGCTTCTGAAAGCTGGTGGAAGACCGGTACTTGAAGTCCTTCAGAAGCTCTTTAATTCCGTCCTACATGATGGCATTACACCGGAGGCGTGGAGCAGAAGTGAGGTGGTCTTGTTCTTCAAGAAAGGTGACAACGCTCTCTTGAAGAACTAAAGACCGATTTCCCTTCTGAGCCGCGTCTACGTGCTGTTTTCGAGAGTCATTACGAATCGTCTCGCGCGCAGACTTGACGACTTCCAGCCTCCCGAACAAGCCGGTTTCCGAAAGGGCTTTAGGACCATAGACCACATACATACCCTACGGCAAATTGTACAGAAGTCCGAAGAGTACAATTTGCCACTATGTCTGGCGTATGGGGACTATGAGAAAGCCTTTGATTCCATCGAAATTTGGGCGGTGCTGCAGTCCCTTCAGCGGTGCCAAGTTGACTGACGGTATATCGAAGTGTTGAAGTGTTTGTACAGTAGAGCTACGATGGCTATCCGAGTACAGAACCAGAGTACGAAACCTATCCAATTGCAGAGAGGTGTAAGACAGGGTGACGTTATATCCCCGAAACTCTTCACCGCTGCATTGGAAGACGTTTTCAAGCTTCTGGACTGGAAAGGATACGGAATTAACATCATTGGTGAGTACATCACTCACCTTCGATTTGCCGACGATATAGTCCTCATGGCAGAATCGCTGGAGGAGCTAAGCACTATGCTCAATGACCTCAATAGTGTCTCCCAACGGATAGGTCTTAAGATGAACATGGACAAAACAAAGATTATGTTTAATGTCCATGTCACACCTATGCCGGTAGTTGTTGGGAGAACTAAGCTCGAAGTTGTTGACGAGTATGTTTACCTGGGACAAATAGTCCGACTAGGTAAGTCCAACTTCGACCGAGAGGTCAATCGACGGATTTAACTCGGCTGGGCAGCGTTCGGGAAGCTACGACACATCTTCTCGTCAGAAATACCTCAAAACCTTAAAACAAAATTGTACAACCAGTGCGAGTTGCCAGTGATGACTTACGGAACTGAGACGTGGTCCTTCACTGCTGGCCGTATGAGGAAGCTCAAGGTCGCTCAGCGAGCTATGGAGAGGGCTATGCTCGGAGTTTTTCTGCGTGATAAACTTAGGAATAAGGATATCCGCAGTAGAACCAGAGTAACCGACATAGCCCAACGGATTAGTAAGCTGAAGTGGCAGTGGGCCGGCCATATAGCTCGAAGAACCGACAACCGATGGGGAAGAAAGGTTCTCGAGTGGCAGCCTCGTACCGGTAGGCGAAGTGTAGGGCGTCCCCCCACAAGATGGAGTGACGACCTGTTAAGACATGCAGGAAATCGATGGATGCAGGTGGCTCGGGACCGTGCTTTGTGGCATTCCTTGGGGGAGGCCTATGTTCAGCAGTGGACTTGTGAAGGGCTGTAATGATGAAATGATGAGTATTCATGTGAAGAAATAATTCATTTATGTTTATATATTAATCATTATTACTAGTCCATATGTCCATATATACCTTTTCAAATAGTGACAAATAGAAGGTGGCTGCAGGTTTCCATGGACTTCAGTAACCATTTATTTTTAGATAGGCTGTAAAATCGTTTGTCAGTCGTCGTACGATCGTTTTTCAATTTCATAAATAAAAAATATAACACATCTGCCTTTTGATTCTTATCAGAGTATAGCTGTAGATGCCATTGCATTCACTTACCATTCGAAACTATGTAAAGGTGCTAAACGGAGCACATTACGCTCTTACTTAGACAATTAAAAAAAAACTACAGTCGGTCGCCAGTCCGCAAAGTGTGCTGCATGAAGTTGTTAAAATATAAGACTTAATATAAAGTAAAAATTGGCTTCAAAAAACTAAGAAGATATAAATTATTTCCGCATAATAGTTTCAGAAGTGGTGCTAAGACATAATGTATAGAATATAGTGTATTGAAGTATTAAAGCGCCGAATCCTAAAGCTATTATGAGGAAATAATATTATTTTATTTCTTACGTAGGCTATTACTTTTAACTTAGTCTATTTTTGACTGTTTTAAGTTTTTTTTTATTATATAAGGGTGGCAAACGAGCACACAGTCCACCTGATGGTAAGTGGTTGCTGTGGCCCATAGACATCTACATCTATCTTCGATTATGAATCAAAATGCAGATGCGTTGTCACCCGTGAGGACTCAGATGGAATGCCTCGTTTCCAGTAAACAGGGTCTCCGGATCTCTACACTCACCATATGAAACACAGCAGCGTTAAGCTGCTATTTTACGCTGGTATTCTGTGAGAGCGTGGTCCTTGCCCGTTCGAGCCGACCCATACGTGCTACAACCATAATATAGCTGCACCATGGCTCTACCACGTATAAACCACGTATGAGTGGACAAAGAAATATCAAAATTTCGGATATCATCTAAATAATTACATTAAAAATACAGCCCCTATTTACCAACCGTAGAGGAAGATTTTTATATCTAAATTTATAAGGGAACACCCCTAATACAAAAAATAACATACACTAGAATTGAGATTCTGCTCCTTTTTTACGTAGTAGAACCACGTTTCAGCTATATTATGGTTGAAGCAGAAATGGGTCGCTTTGACCGGGGAATGACCACGCTCTCACAGAATGACAGCGTAAAATAACTGGTCAATGCTGCTGTGTATGGTTAGTGTAGAGAAACGGAGATCCTTTCTAATGCAAACGAGGCTTTTAGTTTTAATCTTCACGGGTGAAAACACATCTGCATATTGAGTCGCAATCGAGGATAGATGTAGACGTCTGTGGGCCACAGTATCCACTTATCATCAGGTGGACATTGTAATCATTTGTCATCCTTGATCTATAAAAAAATTCAGCTAGAATTTGAAATTGACTCCATTTCTATTATATTAAAAATTAGCAAATCATTTTTATCGTTTTCGTCCACTATTGGACGTAGGCCTTATTCTACACATAATAAACAACCAGCGACCCGCTTCAGCTTCACCTGGGTAGGATCTATTGATGTTGTGTTATTATGATTTAAGATAATTAAAGACTTTAATGCTATCAATTTTTGAGTTGGACTAGATGATTACTATCATTGCTCTCTATCTGTTGGTTAAGTTTCCCTACTACAGCCATTCCGAAGATAACACATTTTTATTTAAACATTACACAGACTAAAAGTTTGAATAAAAATTAACACTCATGTCATATTGGCATGCAAATAACCCCCTTAGCTCAATATAAGGCAGTTATTTCGATAATATAGACAGGCACTTCCATTTTGTTTATTTTTAAACAATAATTCTATTTTTATTTAAGAAAGCTGTATCGGTTACAACGATACTACATCAAGTCTTTCGTTTATTCATTCGACTGCGCACGCTTGCTTGTTTAACCGTACAATTTAAAGTGGCAATTTTCTGGATACTATCAACAAAATAGCGTTTCGTAAATGTGGCGGCGGACAATCGTTCGAGCAGTATTGGAATCGTTGCAAAACTTTAAAGGCATTAGATATATTATTCAACATGTAATTTAGAAATGCGATCATATTATTTTATACAAGCTGTTACCCGCCCGTTTCGCTGAGCCTGTATATTAAATATTCGATGTAAAATGAATACTGTCTACTACCGTCGGTTCCGATTTCGAATCTCGAGTGTGCCAAAAATTCTGGCCTCAGTTACGGGGTGTTTTTCTCAAGATATTCTAAGAAGCAGCTTGAAGTCAGGTGTTTCACTTCCATGTCTCTGTAAGCACGTAAAGCCGTTGATCCTCCGCCTGATCTCTCTCCGGTCGTGTCGAATTGCCGTCCAATCGTACTATGAGAGGGAGGAATTTGATATAACGTCTGTTCTTTATCTATAAAATTAGGGTGACAAACGGGCACACAGTCCACCTGATGGTAAGTGGATGTTGTGGCACATAGGCATCTAAATTTATCTTCAATTAAGGATCAAAATGCAGATGAATTGTCACACCCGAGGATTAAGATGGAATGCCTCGTTTCCAGTAAAAAGAAAATCACCCAGTTGTCTACTCTCACCATATGAAACACAAGAACGTCAAGTTGCTATTTTACGAATTCCACAATTCACGCTGGTTTTCTATGAGAGCGTGGTTCTGCCCCGATCGAGCCGATCCATTCGTGCTATGCATTGATGCAGTTTTTATTATTTTAAGATTTTATCTTAATTATCTTAAAAGCTTTTATTATTATTGATTTTTTATGAGGAAGATACTGCTGCCCAGATAGATGTCTATGAGTCATATCATCCACTTACCATCAGGTAGGCTGTGTGCTCGATTATCACTCTTATTCTATAAAAAAACTTTGCCTTTACTCACTTACTAACACGTTTTTATTAGTTTCACGTGTATCGGTGTATCTCTATGTAACGGAATCTTTTAATGTAATTATCACCAACTTTTAGACGGACTTGAAAAATTACACTCGTATCAAGGACCGATGACAGTAATATAATTTAGTAACTTTATCCCAGTATCCTGATCAGGATCATTAGGATAAAATAAAATTACAATCAGGTTCTTTACGTGCTTTATACACTTTAGTTATTACTTTATTAAAATGTATTTTGATTGACAATACGTCTTCGCGTAGTACGTTGACAATTTTGCGGTCTATCATTGTTTATACGTATAAAACTGCAGCAACATCAAAGGCGGCTATACTGATTAAATGGATGGATATGAGACTTTGGGAGTTGTTTATATATGTTATATTTAATGGTTTCTTATATTTACGTGAATACTACATTATAAATAGAATTTTTTTTATTGACGTGCATTTAATTGTAACTTTTTAAAGTTCTTCCGACGTATCGGGTGCTATCCAGCACAAATTCTATAAATGTACAATATCGTGTCTGTATCTGAAAACTCCTAGTTTTATCGCGCAAAGTTTGGAATGAAATCGAATAGGCTTTAATTAAACACAGTTTATGCAACTAATTGGCGCACGAGGGTTTTATTGTTTTTAATCTTTTTGTTTTGTAACATTTTACGAACGAACATTTTCATTTCGAATTTCACAACGAAAATATGGTGCAGACAGTATCATTCCAAGAAGAACAGTGTTTTAACTCTTTTTTATATAATGAATTGACAAAGGATTTTACAATGCACTTGATGGTAAGTGGTTATTGCAGTGTATAGACACCTGCAGCCAACTTCAAACAAAGAAGGCTACAGTTGCGTTGATACCTCTGAAGACTAAGATGGATTGTCCTGCAGAGTGTTATTATACTGGCTCTCTTTACTTTTCCGACAGAAGTGCAAGTACAGCTATTTGGCGGCGAAAATAGGTGAGAGGGTACTACTTACTCAGACTTGTAGAAAAGGAAAAGATCTGAAGATTTATTTATTAACTACGTGACCAAAACAATTATGCGGATGACAGCTAAGGTGGCATTAGAACTAGGGAGGGAACACCGGAACGGTGATTGGTCACGCGGGGATTGATGCAGGGTACGGGCGTCGAAACCGCCTTCCTGTCACGAGCCTCTTACTCGTATAAATTGAATTTAATTTGTAGTAAAATAAATAAAATTAGAAGCAGTAACACGGTGCTATTATGTATGATTAGAAAAAAGAAAAGAAGCAATGATTTTGCTTTGTATAATTACCGCCGCTACCGCTGCAGCATTACATAAGAAAAGTCCACCGCTGAATATAGTCCTCGCCCATTTTGCCCCATAAGGGAGATTTTCGCTATAGATGGTACGATTGGCAAGCGGGTTGGCAAGCGTAGTTTTCTAATTTTTGTTGTTATTAGGAAGATGCTGCTGCCCATTTCCTGGTTTGTGATGGTTTGGGTTATTGGATATTTCGACACAACCACTACACTATAATTACATACGTGTAATTATTACTAGGGGATGTTACATACCTTACTGTCCAAATACCAACCACATCGCTGGATGTAACTCGCGGTCTGATTCACGAAGCTGAGCTGGTTGTAAAATTGCAGTTATATATCCATTGGAAGAAGCCGAATTTAAAATCCAATGGCAGAGCCCCCATCCCCAGTAAGTAAAGTAAGTAAAGTTACGATGCACTTCCCACGAGGCACATGTCTCTTATGATTTCTGAGAGGGTTATGAAACAATTAGTACGCCGCTTCAGTCTCTGTCAGTCAGAGGAGATATGTAGGATTCAACAGGATATTTCAAAATCTGTAATCAATTTCTCTAAACTGCGTGTGCCCGTGCATCTAAAGCGACGCGCGCATTGGCTACCCTTTATAGAAAATGCATCATTCATCCAGCAGTAGCCCATAAAAAGTCACTACTAAACACAGGCCTCTCCCATAGATTGCCACGTAGGGGGAATTCTGCTGCCACGATGGGCGAGCGTGAAAGCAGCTGTTTTTTTTATTTGTTATTAGAAAGATGCTCATAACCTGCTTCAGTTTCCCTCTTTCACCTCTTACTTTTACTCCACGGGACGATATGGAGTAGTGAGTATTCTTACACCGCCACTACATGGTAACCACACAATTTACCGCGGTCTTAACTAACATCGCAAATTCGAAAACGCTGAAGTCTCGTGGATTCAAAAAGCCGATTTAAAAATATGATGAATCTAATAAATAAACTTCAGATGCATATCCTTGCATAAAATAGTCCCTTTCTGTGGTGTTTGATATCAAAATCCATTTATATCGACAATAAGTATTCGGAAATAACCAGGAAATTAGAATTGGCTTCAGCAATGAAAAGTTATTCCGAGTATTTATTTTTAAATGTAATTGGATACCGTAAATCCTGTATTTTCTGTATTACGAAATGCGGGAATAAAAACTATCCTTGGAGTAATCTTTACATACATTAATAAAATAATATTAATCTTTGCTGAACCGCTTGTGATGAAACTTTACAAAGAGATCGAGGGCACTAGCGGGAGGGATCTTGGCTATATTTTGTCCGAAAAACTTGAAGATTTTAAAAAACGAAAAATTAGTAGATAAATTGTCTTCGGTTATCTTAAATCTAAATTAAAAAATCCTATCCAGGCAAAACCAGGGCGAGTGCTACTATAATTGTATAACTACTTGTTTACGCAAAAGCGTTGGTGTCAGGCATCGACGTTAGATGGCGCTCGGCTCGGCTGATACGGGATGACGTTCGTGCGTGTTGAACGTCCGAGCTTACTGAACGGTGGGAGTCGAGAGCGAAAGATTAGATGTCTTCTGCGCGTCGAGATAGAAGGCGCGGTCCGTTTTGTTTGGGAGCTCTTAGATCTAATTTTATGTTAGGCGCGTATAGTAAATATACCACTGGGAATGGTAGCGCGTGTTGAGAGTTTTACCCGGGACTTTAGGTTTAACGCAGAATCTGTATAAGTGGATTCGACTGTATTAGTTACTAGTGCGGTAGTTAATATTCTAGAAATAACGGTGACCTTTGATCCGTACGTTCTGTGTTCATTTTCGCGAGTCAATCGTAACAAAGGAAGAAAGTGACTGCGGAAGGAGACCTTAGCTTGGAGAGGAGCTGAGGGCCGAACTGCTGCAGGGGGAACGGTCAAATAAGGTCAATAACACTACCAGCCACACCCAGATACACATCACTGACCCTTAGTTTCCTAGCACAATACATCCACAAGAGACCTGACCGAATCCTGAGGGACCAGTCGCCTTGAATAGAGGTAAGTAAGCTCTGTTCAATAATTGTAACGCTCCCCCCGGATTGTTTAGTGTAATTAGACTTTTAACCCGTGGCGTGAGGACGCCCGACCAGCATCTGCCTGTAGCTTCTTCGTCTATGGGCCGCGAAGGATTCTACTCCTGGGATAGGCAGCTGTTGGCCGTATCACTACCGATATTACTACTATTGGAACTACGGGAATGTTTTACAAATAAAAATCGTGGAGACTATCACCTCTATGGGGTAATCTATGGGGAAGGCCTATCTTTAGCAGTCGAAGGCTTTTGAAGTTCAACTTTTGAAAGGCTGGTACGTCAACGGTAACTTTTAGTCAGTTACATACTGTCCCAGATTTTATTTTACCATCTTCTATCAACTTACTAAATTATAGATGTAATTCCAATTAAACTAAACGTATTTAGTCGCCAAGAAATCAGCAAAATAAGAGATCCATAACAGTGTTGTAATGTGATCGCTATTCCACAAATGTGATGATTAGGTTGCAGTTCCTCTGGTGTTGCAGTTGTTCATGGGCGGCAGTAGTCACTTACCATCAGGTGAGCCGCATGCTCTTTTGCCCCCTCTCCTATAAAAAAAATCACTAATAAGTGGGAAGCCATTAGTAGTAGTATTCTGTTTAGGCACTGATGAGAAATATATTGCTTTGAAAATTCCCAACATAAAAAGTTCCTTCATAAAATTTAAAAACCAACCTCGTAATTGAAATTATGAATGCAATAAGGAGTTAGCCCTCACATGTGTCAAAATGAGCTATCTAAAGCTCATTTTAAGACAAGTGAAGGGTAAGTCCATATCAACTACTCTATGTGAAAAAATAACCAATAGGGTCAACAGATAGCAATAGGTAACAAGACAAATAACAAAAAAATTTGAAGCAACCCATTTACTGAATACTGCTTCTTATTCATTAATATTTAAAAAAGACACATTTTTATGGTATTATTATTTATACTTATATAATTTATATATATTATTATAAAGATATTACGATGTCACGATATTATTGCTGGCACACACTAATAATACTATATAAGATAGGGTTTAGGGTAGAACAGTTAACAGTGGTAGAACCAGGCGACAGTTTTTGCTGTGTGGTACTACGACCTCAGAGAATACCAGCGTGAAGTAGGGGTTTACCTCTGCGTTTCGCTTGGTGAGTGCAGGTGGCCGGAGGACCTTTTTACTGGAAATGAGGCATTCCATCCTAGTCCTCACGGGTGAAAATGCATCTGCATTTTGATCTGTAACAGAGGATAGATGTAGATGTCTATAGGCCGCAGCAACCACTTACCATCAGGTGGACTGTGTGCTCGTTTTTCACCCTTATCCTATAAAAAAAAAAGAACAGGCATTGTGAACTATTTGCTTTTTGTCGCCAGTAACTAAATTATCCAAAAATGTTTCGGTATTGTATCGTATAATACGTGAAGAATACACTAAACCTAACGACGATACTCTACTTTCCCCAATCTTATCGCATATTATTGTTAAATATCCATATCTTAGTTTTGCAACAACCAAGATTTGTAGAATATATCGAAAATAGCTAACACTATATTATGCGATGAAGTTGGGGATATGCATAGGAGAGCACCGTTGGACTCAGTGGTAATCAAGGCTTTATGACCCTACTATGTGGTTTCGCACAAATGGTTATTTACGCTCATCAAAGTTGTAGGAAACACGACATATGATAAGAATACCCTAACCACCAGGACATCATTATCTTCATTTTTTTTGTACTGCGAAGTCCATTTAGCAGTTGGTGTCTAATCTACAAAACAAAACTTCAACGCATTGTTTTATGCAACTTGTGACCGCTAATTCGGTTATTTTAATTTCGATAAAATAATTTCCAAACAAGCAAATCCATTTAGTGCGGCTGCAATTTACAATGCTTTCATACTGTCGCAATGTTTATGTTAAAGTTTGTGAATTTCACGACAGTAAAGTAAATATAAACAGACAAAATTTGTTTCATTCATAATTTCTTGGTCTAGTGTTTTAAATAATTATTATGATAATTATTTAAAATACTAGACCAAATTAATGATTAAAATATTATTAATTTTTTAATAATTAATATTATTTTGTCCATTAATAATAATAATATGTGGAAGAGCTACGCTGCAGCTGACCAACCACGCTTTCACGGAATACCGGCGTTATACAGCATCTTAAATTTTCTGTGTTTCGTATGGTGATTGGTGAGTGTAGCGAACCGAAGACCTTTGTTATGAACGAAACGAGGCATTACAGTCTTGAAGAGTAACAACGCATCTGCATTTTGATTCTTAATCGAGGATAAATGTAGATGTCTATGGTCCACACTGTTCACTTACCATCGGGTGGACTGTGTGCTCGTTTGTCACCAGTATTCTATAAAAAAATTCTAATGTAGGCCAGAAAGCATAGTCCTTAGCCATCTGTATCCATCGAATCCCTAAATGAAACATGTTAAAAATCAATTTGCCAAAATCCGCGTAGAGCGAAGCTGCTACTAAGTCATTCTCATCTTAGTCTTAGCGATCAGCCACCGCAGAGTCTACTTCACCTGACGATGTCTCGTGTAGATGCGACATACGTTAGGCATTGTCGACGGTGGTGTGTCTTTCCGAGTGTAGTGGTGTTGGGATTAGCGGTGCTGGGATTAATGATGAAAGGGAGTAGATAATGCACTTCATATTTATTAGCTTCAGAAATTGGGGCTGAAATAATTATTCTATACACCATATCTTAGCACCGACACCTGAAGCATAATTACGTGATTTTTTTTTAATTCTTTGAAATCAGCTTTTATTTATTTATTAATAAAATTTCTTTCTTCTTATAAATTTGAAGTAAGAAGCGAACTAATAGTACACTGATGGTAAGTGACTGCAGTCCATAGACACCTGCTATAACAAGCTAACAAGCTGAAAGCTACAGGTGCGATGTTACACTGAGGATAAGAAAAAACATACATGCTTATTATGTATGTTTTTTCTATTTTATCAGCCTGCGTCAATGATTATTCCGGGTTTTTTTTAAAGGATAAGAGTGACAAACGAGAACACATTCCACCTGATGGTAAGTGGTTGCTGCGGCCCATAGACATCTACATCTATCCTCTATTCCAAATTGTAGATGCGTTATCACCCGTGAGGGCTAAGATGAAATGCCTCATTTCCAGTAAAAAGGCCCTCCGGCCACCTGCACTCACCAAGCGAAACGCGGAGGTAAACCTCTACTTCACGCTGGTTTTCTCTGAGGTCGTGGTACCACCCCGGTTCGAGCCGGCCCATCCATGCGACAGCAAAAGCTGCCGCATGGCTCTACCACTGTTAAGCGTTATTTGTTGCAGGGAAGATTTATCATAAATACTGTACTAGGTGGTAGAACTCCTTTTCTGTATGTCTAGGTAGATACCTCCCTCTCGACTATTTCTGCCACGAAATAGCAAAACTTGCACTGCTGTCTTTTAGTCGGAGGAGTATCGAAAGCCATTGCATCTATTGTATTCTATTTTGTTTGAATTTGGCTGCAGTTGTTCATGAAATACAGTAGCCATTTACCATCACGTCAACTGTAAGTTTGTTTGTCAAATCAGTTTTATTAAAAAAAATTGGAAACACAATTTGGCGCGAACAACAGACGTCCCACAACGTTGACGCTGGACTCGTTTGGAGACTGAGACTTTTCTAGTTTTCCCCAACCACCACCCCTTCTACTACTACTACTAAAATAGTCCATCATAAGTCTACTGCTGAATATTGGCTTCCCCCCACAGCACCGTCCTGCATCCATTGACTGTCATTGTTGAACCAACATAAATAACTATATATTATTATAATATAATTTATAACTGATATGCATTACAAGCTATGGAAACCATATAATTTGATACGCGAAATTAATCTCCTATTTGGAGATTATTTTCTTAGAGGTACTCTTGAGTTGTTATATTATATTGTATATTGTTAGAAATGATTTGATAAGTTGAATTAGAAAGGAAATGATAATATCAGGAATAGTTTCTTACAATATTTACTTAAAAAGAAAATAAAAAATAATTGGTTTTCTCCAGTTAATAGAAAATTATGAAATTAATTAAAATTCGAAACGTGGTATTCTTTCATGCTACTTGAAGCATTTAGAAATTACTAGAGTTGCTTAGTAGTAGAGCTTGAAGTAAATTCTTCACTTGAATAAAACTACGTTTACGTCAAAAGTAAAATATCCAGAATAGCAAAAAGGAGCGACGTCACGCATGAATATTTTTTTATAGAATAGGGTATAAATGATCTCCGTTACACTGTAAATGAGGCATTCCATCTTAGTATACAATTACTATAAGAAACGAAGCTACATTAAGCTGTTATTTTACAGTGGTACTCTGTGAGAGCGTAGTAATAGTAAGGCAAAATCTCCTCACAAAATAAGTGGCCATTTCTAGCTGTGGAATTTAACTGGATAGTCCAGATGAAGATGATGAAGAAAGAACGAGAGCGTGAACTCTTGAACCAGATATACTAATATCGATTCCGGTAATATCTTTTTTTTAATATTTGGAAGTATTATTGCACTGGTTCTTTGATTTAGAAAAATTACTTTGAATCATTATTTATTTTATGCGTGCGATTTCGGCTTCGATGTATTTTCGCTAGTTGCGCGACGACTGCGCCGCGAGCCTTAGAGATTGCTTACACTGCTGTGTTCCAGACTGAAGCGTAAAGAGAGCCAGCATAATTACAGGCTGTCGGACTTTCACCCTGGTCCTCGGATGTGACAGCGTATCTGTAGATGTTTTGAAGTTAGTTGCAGGCATTCATGGGCTGCAGTAACGACTTACCGTCAGGTGTATTGCAAGTTTATTTGTCACTATAAGTGATTAGATCAGAGTGTGTTGCCTATTCAGATAGACTCCTATGCAGAAAAAGAGTTCTACATTAAAAATACGTGTCATGATCATCATCAATACAGCCCTTCACAAGTCCACTGCTGAACATAGGCCTACCCCAAGGAATCGCACTAAACACGGTCCTGAGCAACCTGAATCCATCGACTTCCTCTTATCCATATATTGTCTTACCAGGTAGTCACTCCATCTAGAGGAGGGTCGCTCTATACTTAGCTTACCGGTACGAGGCTTCTACTCGAGAAACTTTTTCCCCATCGGTTGTCGGTTCTTCGAGCTATATGGCCGGCTCATTTCCACTTCAGCTTACTAATCCGTTGGGCTATGTTGGTCTCTCTGGAATGTATACTGCGGAAGCTTAGAAAAAATACGAAAAAATACACTGCTAAACTGAGATGGGCCGGAAGGTGCTCTTCAAACTAAGTAAGATACATAATTTTTGGGGTTCCGTACCTCAAAAGGAAAAACGGAACCTTATAGGATCACTTTGTTGTCCGTCTGTCTGTCCATCAATACCCCTTTTCCCAGGAACGCGTGGAGGTATCAAGCAAAAATTCATATCAAATAGTCAAGTCTACTATCTCTTGAAGCTATGAATAAATCAAACTTCTAAGCCAACGCAATCAAAGGACACAGCTGCTTATGCCGCAAATCTTCGACACTCGCAAGGAAATCAAAACCTACAGGGTATTTCCCGTGGACTCAGAATCTTAAAATTTGGAACGAAGCAACGTATAATAGAACAAATAAAGAAAAAATTGCGTAAAGCATAAATTTTTAGTTACATCATATAATAAAAATATTTTAAATAATTTTAAACTTATATACCTACGGATTTGTTCGGAGCCCTCGGTGCGCGAGACCGACTCGCACTTGGATGGTTTTATTTACTTTGCGGATCTTAACTAAATAATTTATATTTGAACATCTTAAATATAATGGATTACCGGAAAGTAACGTCTGATTCTATTTATGACTACGTAAATGTTTCAGGTTCAGGTTGTCATTCTCTATAGTAGTTTAGGTAGCCCATCATTGGATTTGCCAGAACGTGGCTGAAACATGAGAGAACCTTCCTTCCTCATTGGTTGTTATTTTTATAGGAGAGCAGAGCATGTGGCTCACTTGAAGTTAAGTGACTGCCTGACAATTTAGTTAAATTGTTAGTTCTTTATACTATATGGCCGGCCTATTTCCACTTCATCGTTTTGATCCATTGAGCTGTCAGTTATTCTTGTTCTTCTTCGGACGTTCTCGTATCTTCATTCGTTACTTTTATTCAAAATTTTTTGTATGGAACATTATTTAAGCTTATTTGCAATGAATTTAATAATACTTTTACTTCTAAAACATTCTCCTTGAACAGTCGGAAGTCATTTAATGAATGGGCGACAGCAGGAGTCCATAAGAGCAGACGCAGGTTATATGATCTTTACCATCAAAAGGTCATATAACCATAGCGTCGAATTTAGAGAATATGTAAAAAAATATTCAAAAATATTTAAAAGAGTGTGCTCCACAGCCAAGTCTTTGCATTTGAGCAACAAAATTAAGACGGCTTCTAATAAAATTAAAATGACATGGAGCATAATTAATAGCGAAACTGGTAAGATCAACTCTCGCAATTCAAACTACAAGTTAAGTGTTAATAACAAATTAACCGAATCAGATCAGGACGTTGCAGTGGTTTTTGAGAAATATTTTACTGATATTCCGATATTAACCACTAAGTCACTGAATTCTTCTCCTGCGGTCGCCGAATCATTACTTAAACAAAATTTAAATGCGTGTACAAAGAATTTTACATTTCATAAAGTATCATCAAAAGATATTGTAAAATATTTTAAAACTATTGATGTTAAGAAAACTGCGGATCTGTGGGGGATTTCTGTTAAAGTTATTGCGTCTATAATAGATACAATCGCGCCTCATTTAGCTGTTATTTTTAATACTAGTATCGAATCTGGTGTGTTTCCTGATTTAATGAAGTGTAGTAAAGTAATACCTTTATTTAAATCTGGTAGTACATTAGACCCCGCCAATTTTAGACCTATTTCTGTACTACCAACACTTAGTAAGATTTTTGAAAAAATTATTCTTGATCAAATGTTAAATTCCTTTAATATAAATAATTTACTTCATAAAAATCAATTTGGTTTTAC
Source organism: Parnassius glacialis (assembly GCA_033319125.1). Lineage (NCBI taxonomy): Eukaryota > Metazoa > Arthropoda > Insecta > Lepidoptera > Papilionidae > Parnassius > Parnassius glacialis. Next base: position 27,691,795 of record JAVANC010000023.1, on the reverse strand, counting down.
AAGGGGTCGCTCGACAACTGATGCCGGTGTTGAGCTGATTAAATATATATTTAATGCATGGGAGAATTCACAGGATGCTTTGGGTATATTTTGTGACCTATCCAAAGCCTTCGATTGTGTTCACCATGAAACATTAATCAGAAAACTTCAACACTACGGTGTAAGAAGTGATGCTCTAAAATTAATTATTTCATATTTAAGTAAGAGAACGCAAAATGTTGTCATCAACAGTACGAGTTCTTCCGGGTCGATGGTACAGATGGGCGTGCCTCAAGGCTCAATTCTCGGCCCCTTTCTGTTTCTTGTATATATTAATGACTTACCTTACATAGTAGGAGATAACCATGATATAGTATTATTTGCAGATGACACTTCTTTAATTTTCAAATTAAGTCGACATTTGCTAAAATATGACGAAGTAAATAATGCTATATCTAAATTAGTGAATTGGTTCAATGTCAATAATTTGCATTTAAATGGCACTAAAACAAAATGTATGAAATTTATGACTCCAAATGTCAAACAATTAAATACTAATGTAATTTTAAATGGGGAGAAACTGAGTCTTGTAGATACCACCATTTTTCTTGGAATCACACTAGACGCGAAGCTTCAATGGAGCCCCCATATATCAAAGCTAGCAAGCAGACTTAGTTCTGCAGCATATGCTGTAAAAAAGATTAGAAGTCTAACTAGTGTTGAAACAGCTAGACTAGTTTACTTTAGCTATTTCCATAGCATAATGTCCTATGGTATTTTGCTATGGGGACACGCAGCTGACACTGAAATTATATTTGTTTTGCAGAAGAGGGCCATAAGAGCAATTTATGATTTAAAGCCTAAAGAGTCGCTGCGACAAAAATTTAAGGAAATTAATATATTAACTTTGGCCTCTCAATACATTTATGAAAATGTAATGTACGTACACAAAAATAAAAGTAGTTTTACAAAAATAAGTGATATTCATTCTGTAAATACTAGGAACAGACACAAGCTAGTAGTACCAGTTACTCGACTCCATCGAGTCAGTAATTCATTTTTGGGGCGATGTATACGCTTTTACAACAAAATTCCAGAAAATATACAAAATTTGACCTGCTCAAAGTTCAAAAACTTTATTAAACTAAGTTTGTATAAAAAGGGTTATTATAATATTAAAGAATTTATAGATGATAATAACCCCTGGAAGTGAGGTGATCACTCCCAAGCTATTTCTAATTTGTTGTGTTGTTAATTTGTGTAACATACATGATTGTAAGCTGTTATTTAAAAAAAAAAGTCCCGCTGGGTTTCTTGCTGGTTCTTCCCAGGACAGAGGTTTTTTTCGAACCAGTGGTAATTATACAAAAGAGTGACTTTCAATTAGTATTATTTATAATCTATATTGAATAAAAAAGTTTCTGTTTCTGTTTCTGTTTCAATATACACATCACGTATCAGCATAATTCTAATATATAATTTTTTAAGAGAAAACTTCTTTAGAACCATTGCGATTTGATACTCGATTAAACGAAAATGCGACACTAAAATAGATAAACATATATAGGATTTAGCCTGCAAAAGAATGAGATAGAATATAGTGTTTAGCGTTTCTGTTATTATGCATGTGATCTTCGAGCATAAGGGACGACATTTGATGACTTGAAAACAATTAAATTAAAAACAGGATGTCTATATAAATATGTAATGTAATATTTAGAATAAAATGTAAAATAATTTTAAACTTGTATATTAAAAAAAATAAACCCTACAACTATCTTACTCCTAATACTTTGCATACACCTCATTTCCTCGAAGGTTAGTTGGAAAGAACCTGGAGGAGTCCTGGTTTTAGAAAACTGTTAAACCTGGTTTGATTATTGAAATTTTGATGAACCTGTTAATAGTAAAACAACTCAAAGTCTTAACCCCGGGATCAACAAAATCGCTTAAAACATAAACATCGCGCAGGCTCAATCCGTGCGGTTAAGATAAAAGGATTTAGAGCTTTGAAACGGGACACGTGTGAAAGTTACCCTTCTATTATATAAGGTGCGCTTAAATTTAAACTTTTTGTATATACATATTTGTTTATATAATAATGTTATGAAATTAACACTTACGGAATATTATGAAGTCGATTCTATTTTTTTTTTAATAATTACATAACTTTGGGGATCGCGAATAATTAAAAACAAATTTAATTTTCGTTATTGATATGTCAATGTTCAAGTAAGTTGATTTATATTTGAAAAACTTAAAAAAATACGTGGAATTCGAGAAAAATACATTAAATATGTTTTTGTTAGTAATACAATTTATAATAATTATAAATTATTAAAATAATACAATATATAACAATATACTTTAGTGGTTCGTAATGATTTAATATTCAATTGTAAGCTAGCGTAACTTTCAATATGGCGTCCTATCGATTTATTTATTAGAAGACTATGACCTATTGATCCTGTGCATAGATCGAAGTGAAATGTCAGATTTCAAGTGTCAGTTACGTAAAATTGAGAAGTAATTAAATGTTAATCCGTAATAAAATTTGGTACGCTACAAAAAATAGCGTTTAAAGATACTGTTTTCAATTAAAAAGAAACATTCGGCAATTCTTGTTTGGTACCACACGCAAAATACGCGCTTAGACGTGGAATTGCGGAAAACAGCCCGTTTATGCAATTCTTGTTTGGTAAATAATCTTGATAATGTCTGTCCATTAATTACTGATAATTTAATCATAAATAGGCTCAGCCCACAATAATTTGACGGCTCCGTGGCGCAGTGGCTTAGCAATGAGTTGCTGCGCTGGGGGCCGCGGGTTTGAATCCCGCACGGAACAAGTTTTTTATTTTTTATTTTTATAATTTATACGTTAATAAATCTGGCAGGATAAATCCGGTCTTGACCGGATTTTTGGAGCTAAAATCAGGAACACTCCAGATTTTTAGCACACCGGCTGTACTTTTAGATGTACATATCGCGTAAGCAATATTATTGACAAAATACAATTGCAAACAAGAATTATACAAGTTGAGAAACCATTTTTTTAAAACCTACCTAGATGTTAAAATATACGCTATTAAATAAATTGAGTTTGATGATCAAGATGTAGGCTGAAGAGCGATCGTTTTTTAAATCAAGACTGCAACCTGATCTTCAATTCTAGGCTCTGGAAATCCTACGTTCACGCTGGGGACTGATGCACTGTTGATATTTCAACATTGTTAATAAACTAACGGGATAAATTATAACCATTCAAAGTTATGCAATGTATACATTACAATACAATACCAATATTACAAACTATATAAGTACTACACAATTATAATTATATATCAGAAGTTACAAAGAATAATGTAAAAGTAAGTAAGAGATAATTATAGCTAGAAAACAAACACGTATTTCTACATCTTAATGTAATTAAGACTAATTGTTTCTACAGCAGGAGAGGCTTATTTCCAGCAGTGGACTTATACTGGCCGATAATAAAAGAAGAAAAAGAATCTGTTTACATTAGAAATAGTATTCAAAAGCACAAACATACACTTATTATACTGACTTATAAAATTATAACCGTTCATTGGAATTGCAAATAAAATTCTAATTATTAAACAAATAATCAATTGTATTGAAAATATGAAGGGTGAAGCCACTTACAAATTAGCCGGATGACTCTTCGTAAAACAAGAGGGACGTTTATTTTGAGAACAATACAAACGGTTGCCCCAGTGTTTACTCAACCCTTGTAAATAGCAGATTTGAAAATGCTAATTACTTAACTTTAACTTTTTATAATAATAGTGAACAAACAGGTCACTTACACAGACAAGAGAAAAATAAATTTTAACACAAAGAAAATATTATATTATGTGACAGATGACAATATGTGTGAGTCATGGGAGGGTTTTCCAATAGTTACCACTGTTGGCATGTGAGCTGGCAATTGCAATTTTTTTTTAGTTGTTATCATAAAACGCTGCGGCCCACCTTCTGGTTTGTTCCCCTCTGTCGTCTCTTACGACACTCGTGGGATGACATTTGGTAATGGATATTCTTACGCCGCCACTGCATCGTTAGGAACAAAAAACAGATGAATTAGTTACGGAAAAGAAAAAACAATATTTTTTCGTATAAAGCAATGGTGCAATAATTTTAGGATTTCATAATTGGATTGTACATCCGTTGTATTTTAATTAGTCTCACAAAATTCGAGAACAAGCTAGCAAAATATTTAAAATATCTTTTGTTGTCCAAGAAAGAAAAAGTTTCATAGGTTTTTAAATCAATTTCGCACCTCCTTTGCGGAGTCTTGGGTAAATTTCCGAAACTTTCAACTGCCAATCATGTTTTATAACACAATAGAAATACTAACACAAAAATAGGCCGACATTCTTGCGTTTAAGTTGGCATCAATTTTGAAAAAAGTTACAAGAATGATTTAAGAATAAGTAAAAAAAGGAATTTAAAAATTAAAATAAAAAAGCCCATAACATGTGTCTATCATTATCAGCCTGCGACAGTCTTCCAATAGATTAAAATAAAAAAAATAAAAAATGGACATACTGCTATCCATGAACACCCGCACTCAACGTTAAACTAAAAAGCCTACAGACGCATTGTCACTTCTGAGGACTAAGATTGATAGCCAGACCCCCTGTAACTATATTATTTATTATTATTATTTATTTATTGGCCATTTCGTTACATTACATAACATTGGTACGTCAAAATTACAATTCATACATATACAATACAAGATATAAGATTACACTAAATTATTAAAATCACAAATTAATGTATATCTACATTTACATTATTTTACATGTCACACAAGTCAGAAAATGAACATTTCATATATTCTTCTATATTATAGAAAGCGTGATTCAAAAAGAATGTTTTTGTCACTTGTCGAAACGCGTTTAATGGAAGTCTTGTTATTTCTAAAGGCAATTTATTGTACAATTTGATTTTTAATGGAAAACCTTGCTTAGACGCTTTGACTAATCTGGTTCTTGGAACAACTAATCTTTCGCGATTTCTTGAATTGTAGTTGTGTACGTGCATCTTCATTGATAGTTCACTTTTTTGCTGGTGCACTTCTAGAAGCGAACTATAAATATACAACGACACGACAGTCATGATTATCGCTTTTTGGAAATAGGCTCTTGCTGATGTCAATCTTTGCAATCCATGTATAATTCTAATCGACCTTTTTTGACAAATCAGTACTCTTTCAATTTGTGAAGCATTACCCCATATCGTAATCGCGTAGCTAATAATTGAGTGACAATATGCAAAATAGACGGATATTAGAGTTTTCCTGTCAATAATGGACTTAAGCTTAAATAAGGCGTAATTTGCACTGGATAACTTTTTACAAACATTATCTATATGGGTTTCATAACTTAAAGTGGAATCGAGAGTACACCCTAAAAATGTGACTTCACTTTCTAAGTATACTTAAAATTTCATCTGTCTTCTTGGCTACTTGAAATGCGTTTTTATCTTTAATACCAACTTGTGTATCATCCGCAAATAGTGTAACCATCGCCCAGTCAGGTAAATTTTTTGCAAGGTCATTCACGTATACTAAAAACAGCAATGGTCCCAGGATGGAGCCTTGCGGTACGCCAATGTAACTATGTTGTGGATCGGACTTAGTATTATTTAGATTAACTATTTGAATTCGATTGTTAAGATAAGACTGCATTATACACAACTCTTTTCCTTCAAATCCGTAAAAGTATACTGTATACTGGCTCTCTATACCCTGCACACCGAAACACAGCAGTTCAAGCGCTGCTATTTGGCGACAGATATATGTAAGAGGTTTATACGCAGAAAAGAAGTCACTACCTAGTAAAGGTGCGCCAAATGGCGTGACCTTAGTTCAAGGAAGAGTGCGACAAGCTACTACAGCTCATCGGTGAAACACGGACGCGGACATGGACTCTTGATGATTGATAATTCGATTCTTCACATGTCTCGAAATGCTTATTTAAATTATCAGACGCACTGGAACATCATTACGGACTAACTACTCTATGACATGATATCTATAGACCTATGCCCAGCAGTGGGAGGTGTATATATTAATAGAAGAAAAAAGTAAATATTGATCATATTTACTTTTTTCCTTTATTAACATGTACATTACATTTTACGATTCCATAATCGATGTCTGTATATCTCTCTATCCATCTGTTCGTCTATCCGTCCGTCCGTCTGTTCATCCATTCGTCCGTTAGTACATCGTGAATCTCTAGCTCGTAGTCGAAATTATTTAAAGAACTGAAATTTTTATACACAAAGAAAAATTCGAATGTTCCAACTTCAAATTTCATCCCATATGTTTAACGAGATAAATCGAAATATCGTGTTTCATTGAATAATAGACTTTCGTTGACAACATTTTCGTGCGTTGAATTTTTACGATATCAAATGTCGCCTATATATGGGTAAATATTATTATTTAACGATGTGCCTCTGGTATATCAAACTTCAGAATACCCGAATCACTTTGTAAAATGAAAATAAGTTGTGGCGCTTTACGGAAGGAAACCACCACGGAAGGTACCACGTAATTTAGTGCCGTGACATGAGTACTAAATTTGAAGCAGACTCGTCTTGGTATATTTACGTATCGATTGATACGTCTTGGATTATATTATATTTGTAGTACGAATGGGTCGGCTCTATTGGGTAAAGACTACGCTCTCGCAGAATAATGAAATAACAGCTCAATGCTGCTGTGTTTCGTATGTTGATTGCTTAGAATCGGGGGCCCTTATTACTGGAAATAAAGCATTCCATCGTAGTTCTCAAGGGTGACCACGCATCTGAATTTTGTTTCTTAACTTCGACTTTTTATAATAATAGTGAACAAGTAGGCCACTTAGAGAGACAAGAGAAAAAATAAATTTTAATACTAAGAAAATATTTTATGTGACAGATGACAATATTTGTGAGTCATAGGAGGGTTTTTCATTAGTTGCCACACATTTTAGTTATCACGGGCTGGCCTTCGCAATTTTTAATTTTTTGGTTGTTATCATAAAAACACTGCTCCCCATCTTCTGGTTTGTTCCCCTCTGTCGCCTCTTACGACACCCGTGGGATGATATTTGGTAATGGATATTCTTACACCGTCACTACATGGTTAGGAATAAGAAACAGATGAATTGATTACGAGAAGGAAAACAATTTTTTCCGTTCAAAGCAATGGCACAATAATTCTAGAATTTCAGAATTGGATTGTACGTACATTCTATTTCAATTAGTCTTACAAAAGTCAAGAACAATCAAGCAACATATGTAAAAAAAAATTGTGGTCCATGAAGAAAAACGTTTCATAGGTTTTTAAATCAATTTCGCACCTCCTTTGGGGAGCCTTAGGTGAATTTCCTTTGGAAAATAAAGAAACTTTGAAATAACAAAAATGTTTTCCAATAAAATAGAAAAACAAATGCAAGAATATCCACCTAGTTGACATCAGTTTTGTAAAAAGTTACAAGAATAATTAAGAATAAGTTAAAAAAACGGAATTAAAAAAATTATATAAAAAAGCCCATAAAATGTCTCTATCACTATAAACCTGCGGCAGTATTCCAATAGATTAAAATAAAATAAATTAAAAAATGGACATACACATAATGGTAGTCCATGAACACCTGCACTCAACCTTAAACTAAACAGCCTACAGACGCTTTGTCACTTCTGAGGACTAAGATTGATAGCTAGACCCACTGTAATAATACTGACTCTCTATACCCTGCAGACCGAAACACAGCAGTGCAAGCGCTGCTGTTTGGCGGCAGATATACATATGTAGGTAAGAGGTTTATAGACAGAAAAGAAGTCAATACCTAGTAAAGGTGCGCCAAATGGCCTGACCTTCATTCAAGAGTCCGCCGAGCTACTGCAGCGCATCGGTAAAACACGGACGCGGATACCTACGGACTCTCGATGATTGATAATTCGATTCTTCACATGTCTCGAAATGCTTATTTAATTTATCAGACGCAATGGAACAACATTACGGACTAACTACTCTATGACATGATATTTATAGATCTATGCTCAGCAGTGGGACGTGTATAGGATCAATATTAACTTTTTTCCTGTATTAAAATGTACTTTTACATTTTAAAATTCCAAACTCAATGCCTGTATGTCTCTCTGTCCGTCTGTTCATCTGTCCGTCCATCTGACCTTTCATCCATTCGTCCTTTCGTTCATCGTAAATCTCTAGCTCGTGGTCGGAATTATTTAAATAATTGAAATTATTATACGCAAAGAAAAATTCGAACGTTTCAATTTCAAATTTCATCCCACATGTTTAATGAGCTAAATTGAAATATCGTGTTTCATTGAAAAATGGATTTTGACAACATTTTCGTGCGTTGAATTTTTACGATTTCAAATGTCGCCTAAACCAGGCGAATTATATGATTGACAACAAATGGAAATTGTGGGTAAATATTACTAGGCAACAATGCGCCTCTGCTATATCAAACTTCAGAATACCCTACTCACTTTGTGAGATAAAGAAAAAGTGGTGGTGTGTTACGGAAGGGAACATATCAGGTAATTTAGTGCCGTGACATGATTACTAAATATGAAGTAGACTCGTTTTGGTATGTTTACGATTTGATTGACACGTCTTGAATTATATTATGGTTGTAGCACGAATGGGTCTGTCCGATCGGGTAAGGACCACGCTCTCACAGAATACCAGCGTAAAATAGCAGCTCAATGCTGCTGTGTTTCGTATGGTGATTGTATAGAACTGGGGGCCTTTATTACTGGAAATGAGGCGTTCCATCTTAGTCCTCAAGGGTGACAGCGCATCTGAATTTTGTTTCTTAATTGAAGATATATGTAGATGTCTATGGGCCTCCAGCATCTATTTACCATCTAGTGTACTGTGGCTCCTTTTCACGCTTATTCTATAAAAAAATATTAAAGTGATCAAGAAACAATCGGATTCATTAAATAATTGATTTAGTTGTTTCAAAATTAGCCAAAGTAGGAAAAATTATGTTCGATAATTTTTTTTCATTGCTTGCCTGAAGTGTTTATGGCTATAATCTACGCAATAGGTGACCGAAACTGGGTATCTAAGGCTACTGCTTCACCAAACGCGCTCGCCTACTAAGCGCACAAAACAAAGGACTTCTTACACATCACGTATTTTATTTCTTTTTATTTCTATTTCTCCTTGTTATTTTTCTTAAATTATTATTTAACTTTTTTAATTTTCTTTACACTTGTAGAAAATTTAAAGAGCCGACTTCCGAAGCTGTTGCGTGGATTTCTTTTTACTTTTTATAGTATAATTTGTATTGAACTTTTTGAGTAGACTATTATATGCTATTACTTGTGATTTCCATGAGATTGTGATAAAACTTTTTAGTATTACAGCAAAGTCTCATGGTAACAACCAGAATTATATCTAAATAAATACTTTAAAAGTTTCATCCTCTTTTTTTCCACCCTGGGGTGGAATTTCTCCTCTAAATGTATATGGCAAAAGCAACATTAAGAATTATATCTCATAAAATTTAAACAGAATACATAGAAGAAACTGAGAAAGTCGGTCAAAAATAAACAAATGAGCGTACTTATATCGTCTCTTTAAGATATTTTTGGGTAATAAATAAATAATATTGTATTAATAATTGATCGAGTAACAATTTTTTTGTTGGTGGTGGTTTGGCGCGCTTTCGTGACGTTGACCTTTCAGCGATGAATCTATGGGGGTATAGCCCCCGCGTACACCCGCTTACGGCAGTAGGACACAAATATTATACGAAGATTTGTTTTGACGGCAGCCTCTTAAACACTCACGTTTGTCACTCAGAGAGGTAAGCAGAGGCTATGGACCTTCATTTGGCACGATCCTGATACACTTCTTTCACCTCCTTTACATTCATATACCTACGCATACATGCTCGTTGGTTAAGGTCGGTCTTAATTTGGCCTGCCTTCAGTATATCATCAATTTGTATGATAAACTTCCGTATGTCCTTTACCGACTCTACCATTCACTTCTGCAACTTAATATGTCCTTTGTCACCCTTTCCTCATTCATTCTTTCTGCATGACCAAATCACCAAAGCACTCCTTTCTTGATCCTGGTTACAACATCATCTTAAAAACCAAACTTTTTTCAAATTACACCATTTCTCACCATGTCATTTAGAGTCAGCCCTAACATAAGGAGAACCTATGTTAAGGTTGACTTTCTGGTGTCGAAATGACCGTATTTCTCTATCTTACTAATGTGAAGAAAATGTAGTATAAATGTAGTAAGGGTAGCAATACATAAGATTTAGTTTTTAATGTAACTAGAAGACATTGAAATTCTTATATTCCTAAGTCCACTCACAAAAGTTAAAAAATTAACTTTTAATAAAAAAAAAGTACAAGCCATGTTGAAAGAACTAATAAGAATAAAATAATTTCAAATTCTGTACTCGGGCTTCAGTTTTTCTATAGAATATATCTTAGCACTGACTTAGATTTTAATATTATTTTTATTTCTATGAATTCGGCTCTTTCGTCTCAATAAAAGATAATTGAATAGAGTTTTTAACTGTATAATATATAGTGCTACCATGAACTCTTTTCTCTTTTGAAAGCTTATTAATAACTTTTTCATATAAAATGGTACCTCATGAGCAGACCTATCTTTAATTAAGAAACTGGTGGGGATCAAATATATGTAAATAGGGACGAGAGCGCGTGATATTTCAGGGTTTATTAATGTATAGAAAGCGGTAATGGATTCATTTTGTACGTAATGATATTTGCAGTTTCTATAAAGGTTTTATTACATCTTTTTTTCAAAGTCGTCTTTAATATACGCATATAATAATACGCAAAATTAAAAAAAAAATGTTTTTGGGATTGATAAGTACAAGCATATTCCAAACAGAACACAGAACCATATTCTTTTTTTGTGTAATTTTTGATCAAGAATATTGTGCGGTTAGATTTAAAAAAAATAAAGCAAAAAAAAAGAAAACCTTCGGAGTTTCCTTCAACACTTCTTCTCCGGACCATAAGAACATCTTTTTAAAACAGAACATTTGAAAATATATAGACGTTTGACAAGCGAAATTTTATTTTTTTGTGTCGAAAAATAAAGCCTTTTCATTTCATTTCAGAGTAATGTGCTCGTCTTAAGATTTCACAGTACGCGAACAAACTGTGTTCCATTCCCTTACCATTTACTAGGCGGTAGAGCTCCTTTTCAAACTACTTCAAAAATGAAGTAGGTTGTAAATTCGACTGTATTTTGTATGTGTTACGTTAGAACTTTTTTAAAAGAATAAATTTTGATCAAAGAGATTTAAATATATAGGTTACTACTAGTACTTAAATGTCTTTGATTTTGATGATTCTTTTTTATTTGACGGCTGGTGGTTTTCATGTGGTCCCATATTTTGATCAAGATCTGACCGGTAAGAGTTATCCTCAATTATGCGTTTTAATTGACTTCGACAATTTTTTTGATGATGTTCTCATTTTATTTATATTGAAGTCGGTGGTACAAAATTTTTTAATTTACCACTTGTCTGCGTAGGAGTCCATTTATCCGTTCATCTCTTACCTATTTCTACCGCTGTAACCTCATCTCGCCCCCATTATGACTATACGCAGAAAAGGGTCCCACTGTAGACCTATGGTAAGCAGTACTTAGCCCCCCCCCCCCTCAATGATTCACCTCTCGAATGTTAAATCAAAAAATTAATAATTAGCCTTGAGTGCAAGGTAGGAAAAAATATTAGACTTTTCTTTGATGACAATACTCTAGAACGTAATTTGTAGTCTTAAAACTTAAGAGCTAGCAACACTCGAAAAAAAAACATTTTGCAACGACTACAGCTCCCTATGTACAGTAAATCAATATAGAATATAGTAATCAAGGTAGACTGGTAGAGAATGCCTTAGGCATTAAGTTCGCCTATATACCACATGTGTATATGAAGTTTTAAATAAATAAATAAATAAATAAATATTAATCTTAGTTTAGGACTAAAAATGGCGTTTTAGGTTTAGGGATGTTTTTGTCAGTATCAAAAGCCGGCATCAAAAGAAAAGCATTTATTTTGATACAGGCTTTTGTCAGTGAGCGCGTATAACATGTGGAAGAATTACTTTAAAAGAACTAACTTTCTTACTTGGAGGGAATCCTTTTCTACCCAGGAGTCTGTCTGGGTAGTTGGGTACTACCGTCTTTCCTACTCCTGTCGCCAAATAGCAGTGCTTGCATTGCTGAATTTCGGTCTGGAGGGTTTAGTGAGTCAGTATAATTACAGGTATTGAGGCATTCCATCTTATTCCTTAGAGGTGATAACGTATCTAGAGTCTTCTTTGTTCGAAGTTGGTTCAGTTGTATAAGAAAAACAGCTGGCAGTAACGGCATTGTTTCTTTAATTTTACGTACTGACTTTGCACGTGCTCAGTGGTCTAGAAAAACATCGTGAGACAGGTTTCCCTATGTCTAAGAAGACATGTTAATTATGTCAACATGTATTAACAGAGCTGCGATTTATTACCCACTTCAAAACACTACCAGAATAATTAAAATGAGTCCAGTGTGTTACTGGTGGTATAATTGAAGAATTTTACTTGGTTTTGCTTAATTACATACTTTAGTGTAAACTCATAGACAAATACAAAATCTTTAATGCACATCCCTAAACTAAAAATAAGATATAAATAAAACTAAAATACAAATGTATGTTAAAAGGTTAAGTAAAAAATAAAGGTTATACAAAGACAGTGTTATTGCTAAAACTGACATCTTTCATATGTCTAGTAGCATCTTGATTATTCACTTCAATTTTGTTTATATGCTTTACAATAGAATAGAATAGAATAATTTTTATTCAATATAGATCGCAATATATTTATGAAAATGTAATGTATGTACATAAAAACATAAATAGCTTTAATAACAATAAAGATGTTCATACCTTAAACACTAGGAACAAACATAAGCTTGTAATGTCAGTTACTAGACTTCACAGAATCAGTAATTCATTTATGGAGCAATGTATGCGCTTTTACAACAAAATCCCAGAACGTGTTCAAAGTTTGTCAATGAAGAAGTTTAAAAGTTTTATTAAAGAAAAACTGTACAAAAAGAGTGGTTTATTCATTTCTAATGTAATTAATATAAAATATAACTAATAATACTTATTATTTATTATTTACAGCTAACCAACAGTCCACTTCTGAACATAGGCCTTCTTAAACATGATTAATGTATTGTCAGTCCATATCTTAGACTTCAATTTTCTGTAACATTAATATTCTTTATAAAACAAAATACGCACAAAATACAACTAACTAAACTACTTAGCCTGCTACACAAAAAGAACATTTGTACTACCTAGAGACCATTAAAGGTCTAAAGATAATCCAAATGTTCAAGCCCACTACCAGTTGGCAGCGTACCCAGCATGCTGGCGGCATTACCACGCTGAATGGCAATGCTTATGCGTTGCGCCAAATAAACGCCAGCATTTTGGTCACGCGTCGCGTCAACCAGGCGCTCTGATAAGTCTTGGAAAAGAAGATGAGCTCCCGGTCCCCAAGGACCCAACGTCTCAACTCCAAACGGCTCAAATATGTAACCACTACCGAGATTAGCATATTTGCGCCGCTTGTGCTGTTCCGCTGAATGAGCCGCCGCGCCAGCCTTACTCCGTGTCTCTGAAAGATGTGACGGTGCCATTGTGTCAACGCAAGTCGCGTCCCACACAAGGGGCCGTCCCATCTTCCAGGGCACAAGTGTCATACCGTCAGGCCTTTTACCATCGTCACGTGCAAGGCCACTCGGTTCGAGTATAGCTGCAACATTGGCGGTGGCAAAAGCCCGGCGTATGATGTCATTCAGGCTAGCGTGCCGACCCATTCGCCCAGCACTTCTTGAGCAGGAGAGACCGTGGTGACCGAGCTGATCAACTACAGTACCACACTGGCAGCGATGGGCCTCAAAGCACCTTGCACCCAAACGTAAACTGACGGCGAGACGAAATGCAGTCGGGTCCAAAAGGCTACCTGTGTTAAAAGAAGGCATAGCTTGTAACCAAAGCCCAGATTCCCATACAGAGACTGCAAGAATACGGGCACGATCCGCGATACTAGGACACGTATCTAAAAGTGATTTCCGTGCTAGATCGCAGATCGGCCGATCCCACAGTCTCTGCGAAGACAAGGTCCTGGGAAAATCAGTATTTGGACAAGCCAGCCTCCAGGCATTCTTGGCCTCACTTGAATGAGCTACAATTACATCGGAATGGCCTAAAGAGGGTGCAAGGATTTTTTCTATTAATTTATACGAACCATGAATGGAGGACAAGAATGCAGGTAGCGCTACACTGGAAATTTTGCGTACCCCTAAGCCTCCCAACCTCACTGGTAGGGAGGCTTGCGACCACGTCCTGTCATCCATCTCAACATTCAAAACCGATACTAGCGCGTTTTTAACGACATTGTCTAGGCTCGAAAGGAGCTCACCGTGTTTCCACAGTGGACTACATCGTAAAGTGTAAGTAAATTTGGGAACGAACAAACAGTATTTCATAATTGTAAAAGCCATATGGGCGTTAATTTTGAGCAATCTTTCGGAAGCATTCATGAACTTTTGAATTTTTTCCTCAACGAAAGGTGAAAAAGATTCCTCTAATATCGGTGAACCCAGGAGACGGAGGGAACTCCTGTCTACTGATTTGATATTGGGAGCCAAATCATTAAATTTTTTGATAACCGAATCTTTATCTGGACAAGAATCGCAAACAAAGAGTTCGCATTTTGAAAAATTTAGTTCTAAGCCAATCAGACGGAATTCGTCAATGAGAATTTTCAAATCATTGAGCACAGTGCTCACGTCGCCTCCTAAGGTTCCGTCATCCAAGTACCAAACATTAAGCTTGGACTGGAGACGTTGAATAATTGGATGAATGGCCAGGGAGAAAATCGCGGGTCCAAAAGGATCACCCTGTTGACAGCCGACAGATGATATAGATTATTATTCAATATAGATTATTACATAATACTTATCGAAAGTATTTTTTTTATTTACCACTCGTGCGAAAAATACGTCATCCTGGGATAAATCAGCAAAAAAACTCAGTGGGACTTTTTTTAAACACATATCACTTTACAATAATTTTGTTTTTTATTTGTACAAATTTTAAATGAGTTTAATAGAACCAGCATGGTGGCGATCACCCCATTCCCAGTGTTTATTTTCACTTACGTATTCTTTGATATTATAATAACCCTTATTGTAAAAAAAAAATATTTAATAAAACATTTAAATTTGTTAATTGACAAATTTTGAAAAATTTTTTGGGATTTTTTTTAAAAGCGTATACATTGTATCCATAAATCAATTACTAAATCTGTGGAGTCTAGTAACTGGTACTACAAGCATATGTTTATTGCTAGTGTTTCAAGTACGACCATCTTTCTTCTTATTAAAGCAATTTAAGTTTTTATGTACAAACATTACATTTTCATAAATATATTGCAATGCCAAAGTTATTATATTTATTTCTTTAAATTTTTTCTAAGGGTCTCATTACAACTGAGGTTATAAATCGCCCGTCGCATTACCCCGTAGCAAAATTCCATAAGACATCACGCTATGAAAGTAACTAAAATAAACTAATCTAGTTGTCTCATCATTGGTGACTTCTAATCTTTCTTACAGCATATGCTGCAGAACTAATTCCGCCTGCTAATTTACATATATGGGGGCCCCATTAAAACTCCACGTCGTTAGTTATATCAAGAAAAACAGTGGTATCCGCAAGACCTAACTCTTCCCTATTTAAGAACACATTGGTATTTGAATATTTAACATTAGGTATTGTAAATTTAATACATTTTGTCTTGTTTAAGAGCATATTGTTGGCATTGATATTAATAAATTGCGTAACAGGGAGCGAATAGAACATCCGCTCCCCCTCTATTATTATTTTTAACAAAAGCTTCTTGCGCATTTTCCGCATTTCCAAAGCGTGCGTAAATGCGTATTTTCAAAGCAAATAATTAATAGAATCAGGCGTTACTTTGCGGAAGTCCATTACAATAACGTTGACCAAAAATTACTTCGCGTATACAGACCGCTGACGCAATCCAAGTGTAGTGATATTGAGAGTAGTGGTGCTGGGATTAGTGGTGACAGTGATAGTGCACGCAATTGAGGGAGGGCGGGAGGTGCTCTTCAAACTAGGTAAAACACATCATTTTATTTTATCGAGCGGATGTACGCGAAGTAATTTTTTGTCAACTTTAATCAAAGCAATATAACAAAATAATGTAATCAAATATAAATTGTAACACGATACAAATTTATACCAAATGTCAACAATAAACCAATGTATAAGATATTGCATTTATATCTAAACAGCATGAATCTTCAGCAGAATTATTACAAAATATAACCTCGCCGCTTATGTCAGTAAATAAAGCAACTAATTACTTTGTGAACTTCGGTGAAAATCTTGCTGAACAATTTACTTAATAATTTTAACAATAATCATGAATACAGGGCCACTTTTCAACTCAAAGAAACTGCCAATTAAGCTCGTTCGCATTGTTAGATACGGACGCTACTGAGGTAGAAAGTATAATAATGGGACTAAAAGAAACAATCGCGGTTGGTTGGGATAGCATACTCACTAGTATATTAAGAAAATTTAGACAAATTCTAGTACCACCATTAACTCATATTTTTCGAATTTGCCTCTCTGAAGGTATTTTTCCAGATTGTTTAAAAAAAACCATTGTAGTACCAATACATAAATTACGGGATAAAAAAAACTTTTCCAATTATCGGCCTAAATCAATACTCTCATCTACGTGTAAAATATTAGAAAAAATAATTAACAATAGATTGATGAATTATTTACAAATAAATGTATATTATCGAATATGCAATATGGTTTCAGACCAAAACTGTCCACTACTGATGCTGTGCAGGTAATGACTGATTACGTCTCACAAGAATTAGATAAAGGCAATCAATCAATTGGCATTTTCCTTGACCTAGCAAAAGCTTTTGATACAGTTTCTATTCCCATCCTATTAAATAAGCTAGAGAGCATAGGTATTCGAGGTAAACAGCTAACAATGGTAGAGCCAGGCGGCAGCTTTTGCTGTCACATGGATGGGCCGGCTCGAACCGGGGTGGTACCACGACCTCACAGAATACCAGCGTGAAGTATAGGTATACCTCTGCGTTTCGCTTGGTGAGTGCAGGTGGCCGGAGGCCCTTTTTACTGGAAATGAGGCATTCCATCTTAGTCCTCACGGGTGACAACGCATCTGCATTTGGATTTGTAATAGAGGATAGATGTAGATGTCTATGGGCCGCAGCAACCACTTACCATCAGGTGGACTGTGTGCTCGTTTTTCACCCTTATCCTATAAAAAAAACCTTTTGCGAACTATTTAGAAAATCGATATCAATGCATAAAAATTGAAAAGGTTATTAGCTCTGAACAAAAAATACTCATTTTGGCGTGCATCAAGGAAGTGTATTAGGACCAACTTTATTTTGGATATATATAAATAACTTTTGCAATCTTGAACTTAACTCGGGTAAAATATAATCTTACGCAGATGATATCGTGCTCCTTTTTCCGCAAATACATAAGATAAGGTTTATTTATGTGCACAGCAAGATTTTGACAGGGTTAATAAATGGCTCCAACAAAACATATTAACACTGAATACGGACAAAACTAAATATATTAATTTTTCTATGCGCAGCTCAACACAGCATATAACCATTCCAGAAATTTATGCACATAAATGTTACTCAGTCGCAGATTCTAATTGTAACTGCCCAGTTATTTTTATTGCAAGAACTATTAAATACCTTGGAATAATTATAGATTCCAAGCTTACATTTAATAATCACATAGACCATCTCTGTAATAGAGTCCGTAAACTAATGTTCTTTTTTTAAAAAGATTCGCTCTTTTGTTGGTATTAAGGTAGTAAAGCAAGTACGAGTATATTTCGCATTATGTCAATCAATTCTCACCTATTGTATAAGCTCATGGGGAGGAGCATCTAAAACTACACTGCTACCACTGGAACACGCTCAAAAAGCTGTATTAAAAGTCGCAATATTTCGCCCTATCCTATTACCGTCCCATCTCTTATATAAATCCTATTATGTCCTCTCAGTGCGCTAGTTATTCGTTATGAGTACGTTACTAAAACAGCACTTAAAATTGCTCTACAGAAGAGATGTCACTGATAAAAGACGCAAAGATAAAGTCATTGAAACTAATATTAGAATAAAGCATTCTTTCATGGATAGATTTTTTACATTTCTTGATCCTTTTCTGTATAATCAAGTCAATGCAATTTTGTACATGTATCCATTAAAAATGGCAGATTGTAAAAATGTAATTCGTACACGGTTACAATGTTTATCATACGATGATACGGAAAAATTGCTGATTGTTTTAAATTAATTAAAATCTTAAGTACATTAATGATGATATTTTTTACCGAATTGACTGTAGTTAGTTGGTAAGTTATTCATTTTATATAAAAGAAAAAAAACAGAAAATATTTGTAAATGTATATATAAGCACATACACCTGAGATACAGGTTTATCCTAGTTCAGGTGCCTGTTATTGTAGACTATTTTAAATTAAGACATTATTTGAATTAACTGTACAGTTTCCTGAAATAAATAATTATTATTATTAAAAAAATTAACGCAAACTCAGAAAACTAACAACGAAGTCAACAGTGGTAGAGCCACGTGGCAGCTTTTCCTGTCGCACGGATGGGCCGGCTCGAACCGGGGTGGTACCACGACCTCACAGAAAACCAGCGTGAAGTAGAGGTTTACCTCTGCCTTTCGCTTGGTGAGTGCAGGTGGCCGGAGGCCCTTTTTACAGGAAATGAGGCATTCCATCTTAGTCCCCACGGGTGACAACGCATCTACATTTCGATTTGTAATAGAGGATAGATGTAGATGTCTATGGGCCGCAGCAACCACTATCCATCACTTGGACGGTGTGGTCATTTGTCACCCTTATCCTATAAAAAAAAGTCAAAACTTCACAAAAAATTCCTTTTTGCTTTTGTTAATTCTCATTATCACCCTATTATTACTACACAACTGTTCATAGACCTCTGCATATACTTTTTATAATTTGTACTAAATGGACTTTTTGGTCGTTCATTGTCACGGAAGCCTTTAAACTGAGCCCTTAGGATTATATTAATTGTAAGCTTAAAGCTTTGAGAATAAGAAGATGCTCAGTGGGCAGATTTAAGTACTTAATAAAATAGAGTTATGACCAATAAAATGTTATAAATCTGTAATAATATTGTTCAGTAGAAAGAGTATTCAATGACTTTGGTAATATAATCCAGTTGATATTCGGGCCAGGACTTCATTTCAATTTCGAATAAAGAAAGTTAATCTATGTTAGCTCGTTTTACTTTTGCGTCTCACTGGCAAAATTTCATAAGAGAAATATTAATTTGCTCTTCAAAAGAATCCAAGTGAATGATGATTATTAAAGTTTTTCGTAAGCAATTTAATCCAGTAAAAAAAGTTCAGCCACAGACTTATATTTGGCGTGTTTGTTTTTTATCATAATTAGCATCTATCTACTATCAATAACTTGTATTTTTTCTTTGTGCTTGTAAAGTAACTACAAAAACAAGTTTTCTTGTGAAAAAATGGGCTTTGTTAGATGGATTTTGCGATTAATTTAAGTGAGTATTTAAAAAGTAGCGAATAATAATAAAATCATTAAAGACCACTAACTATATCATTATTATCATCGAACGCAATTATAAATAAATGAACTATCTTTTGTGAAATCGACTAAAAAAACGAATAATACAATAATTTCCAAATAATGCTTTAGAAGTTGCTGCTAAAACATAGTGTTAAGGGTTAAAGCCCCGTCTTCTGAAGCAGTATAGTGGAAATTATCATCTTTTGATTCACTAATGTCAAAGTTTATCAAACCTTTAGATTGAACTGGGGCACAGGCTCAAGGAAACAACTGGTTTGTGGTCTAAATAGTTAAATTTAAAAGTCATCCTTTATTTCTCCACTTTTAGGTAAAAAAGTTTTTCCTAAAATTTATATTGGGCAACTCCTGAGGTATATATCCTTTAAATAAAAGAAGAATCATTAAATTTTGTTCCGCAGTTTCTGAGAAATCGTTGAACATAATATATACATAGATATAAAAAGTACGCGTCGAATATAGAACCTTCTAACGAGAAGTTAGTAAGTTCTCGTTTTGGAAACTCAGATAGAAATCAAAGTAAGTAAGTATACAATAATATACAAGATATAATGTTAGTTTTCCTTAAAATTGTAGTCAAAGACGAACTTATATTTCCCTGATGGTAATTAGCATCTGTAGTCAATTGACACCGGCAGCCAACTTCAAACAAAGAAGTCTGCAGATGCATTATAACTTTTGAGGACCAAGATGGAATGCTTCACAGCCTGTGACTATACCGGCTCTCTATACAGAAATACTTACTAGAGTTGTACCTATCCGGACCTCAAATCAGAAAATTGTCCTTCCACCAGTGAATTAAGATGTCTCGGCTGACCAAATGCGGCGATAGGTATCATATAAACGATATGAGTAACTGGTGCTTAGTCACGTAAAATTAATCGCACTCACACTAAAACTTTGACGGAATTGAAATTAAAATCCTTAGCAATAATTTTGACTTAAATATCATTTTTATACGAGAGTTTGGAAATTTAGTTATTACGTCCACGCAAATTATTTTCAATTTAGAATGTTGAAAGTTAATTGACGTCGGCTCTTTTTAATTTCCTGTCGTTTTTTTATTACACTTTAACTTTCATAATGCAAATATTAATTTCGCTTACAATTTTTTAAAGTAATCATTTGAGTTTTTATAATTTCGTATAACAAGAGTTACTAAATAAAACTAAATGCGAAATTACACAGTTCTTATACTCTTTATTAAATATTTATTATGGGTCCACTGCCAAACACAGAGCTCTCCCATAGCAAGCCTCAAATGAAGGATATTTGCCAAGCTTGTCACGTTTGGCAAGTGGATTGACAACTGCAATTTTTAATTATTATGGACTATTATCAGGAAGTTTCTGCCGCCCATTTCTTGTTTCATTTCTCTCTTTTGCCTCTAACGGTGCCCAAATATTACTATTTCACCTTCTTACCTCCAGATTAAAAATTATTAATTTTTGTCGGGGGCGATCCTGTACCCCCGTCACTACATTAGATTTTATAAACCACAAATTCTCGCTAAAGAACACTGCTTCCTTCTAAGGATGATTCGTGAGGCTATTGAAATCAAAATATATCCTAATTTAAATAGAGAAGATGGCTGGGTGGATGGAATCTCATAATTATTAAAATTAAATCCCAACCCGAGCATGCAACTGCACGACTTCAAGATACTGTAAGTTCATACTACGTAGATCGGAACAAAAATTAATATTTTTTAATTAGGAGATAGCCGTGGTTAACTATTTATTTATTTATTTATTTAACTTTTTTGAACCTTATAAAATATATAAGTACAAAAGGCGGACATAATGCTTAAAGCATTCTCTGCCTGTCAACCTTGAGGAGTGGAAAAACATCGAAGGCGGTTATTATAATACATAACAGTAAAGAATAAGAAATATAATGAATTTAGAAATTATAGCATATAAACATAAAGGTAAAAAAATACATATACCATACATACATATATACATATATATA
The DNA here is from genome assembly GCA_033319125.1 of Parnassius glacialis. Lineage (NCBI taxonomy): Eukaryota > Metazoa > Arthropoda > Insecta > Lepidoptera > Papilionidae > Parnassius > Parnassius glacialis. The sequence continues at coordinate 27,670,009 of JAVANC010000023.1, read as the reverse complement.
TATACATACCACATACACACATATATATATACACATATACACATATAAATACATATATACACACAAATATACACATATACGTAAAAAACATATGATGATGAAATTAGCTACTAACACAGATTAACTAAGATGATGACGCCAACTTAGGAATTCTTTACGACTTTCAAAAAATGTTCTTTAACATACTTTTTAAATGTTACTTTGTTGGAGCGTTGTCTCAAAGTTTCAGGCAGTGCATTCCAAAGTCGCGCAGCTCGTACAGTAAACGATGAAGAAGAGAAACCGGAACGGTGAAGTGGAATGGAGAGCGAAAGAGTCTCCGAAGAACGTAGAGGTATTTTATGCGTATCAGATAGAAATTGAAACTTACGTTTCAAATAGTCGGGACAACGATTGTCGAATAAAATAGAAAAAAGTGTGAGAAGTGTCCCGACTTGCCTCCGTTGGCGAATGGGAAGCCAATTTAGCTGAAATCTAAAGGAGGAAACATGGTCAAACTTGCGAAGACAGAAGATGAATCGGACACAGTTATTTACGAGACGATCCAGCTTGTCTAGATGGTTCTCATTAAGATCAGTACAACACACATCAGCATAATCAATAATGGGCAAAATAAGAGACTGCACCAGAGTTATCTTTACCTTGACCGGAAGGAAGTTTCTAAGGCGATTTAGGGCACTCAACTTAGCAATAACTGAAGCACTTATTGTTTGAATGTGAGTGGACCAATTGAGAGTTGAGTCCATACAGAGGCCTAGGTTTTTCACAGTGCTGGAATAAGGGATGCATGATCCATCAAACATGACAGGAGCGACAGAACAAATATCAAGTTTAGATAACTGACGAGCACTTCCTATTAAAATTGCTTGGCATTTGTTAGGATTTACTTGGATGCCAAATTTGCTAGCCCAATTGCTTAAATTTAATAAATCTGTATTAATATTGATAACAGCATTGACATAGGGACATCCCTTCCTCCCTCCCCGCCGTGACCACGGGTGCTATAAAGTGCTCGAAACGTCGGGAATATAAAATAAGTTAATATACGCAATAAAATCCGTAAAATTAGTTTTATTTAAATATTGGTCCAGATTGTAAGATATTCTATTTTGGCACTAAACCAACACATTCTATTGTGAATACGAGTCATTTTGGTTTATAAATATAGAGGATTTGTTAGTAACTTGATTACAGTATCACTTATTGGATCGTAACATACCTTTGAACCATCGCCTTGGCAATAGTAATATCGTGTGAATATGACCTCAACTGGTCACCGCTTCCATATTTGACAATAAAATGCAGTAAATATGTACAATATTAAACGTCAATGAATAGTATTATACAAGTCATATTATATTTTTATTATGTTATACAATTTACGTAATATATTTTAATAAACCAATATAAATAAATATATGGGTTCAGTTACTTCCTAGACCTATTGTACATTTAAGATACCGTTTTTCAGGAGTAACCTCGAGTCGCGTTTCTCGTCGGAGTTAACACGCACATTTTTTATTGCTTTTAGGAAAACTTACAGTTATTTACAATAAATTGTTTTCATAAATTTATCTTGTATATATTATAAAGTACGTAGGACACTTAATAAGTTTTAAGATAAACAAAAAGTATTCTAGATACTATTAATATTTATTTTACATCTTTTCAAAATATTCTCATTCGCAAAGTTCCATTCGGCTAAACCAACTCTGAAAACACTTTTGCCAGTCTTGATCTGACAGGTCAGAGATCCCTTCTTCGTAGGCAGCCACGGCTTCTTCAGCGCTTGAAAAAACTTGCCTTTTAGTTTTTCTTTGACTCTTGGGAACAAAAAGAAATCACAGAGCTAAGTCAGGGCTGTAGGATAGGTGACTTAGTCATCATTTTTTTTTGCCGACGTTGCGAGGTCTTGGTAGTTTTGTCAGAAACTGTTCTTCTGAGTAGACCCACACTGATGGTTGTCTTTTATTTTCCGAATCATATTGATAGATTCATGTCTCGTTATCAGTAAGGATTTCTGAAACATGCCTAGATGCCCCGTTTTCAAAACGTAGACGCACGAGTCCGTTTTTCGATTTCGGGAGCATACGAGGCATCCATCGACAACAAAGCTTCCTCACTCCAAGATGTTGATGTAGGATGGTATGATATACAATCTTTTCGATGTCCGTATATGTGATTCGTGGATCTTCTCGCACCAACATTTCAGTAGTCCATACATTTTCTGCCGTTAGTGCTGTTTGTTAGTGCTGTTAGGGGCCCCGGTACTTTGGTCAATTGTATGATTAATTTTACCACTTTTGAATTCAGAAAACCACTTAAAAATTGTTGCGCGTGATGGAACTGAGGCCCCTAATGCTGATTGTAACTTGAAAATTAATAGTACTTTTTTAATATTGAGTAATTGGCTTATGGAGTTCTATTTTGATATAAATTTGCTATTTAGAAACATGTAACATGGGTACGTTCCATTTTTAAATTTCGAGCATCTCAAAACTTATTGAGTGACCTACGTATTAGTTTCTTACTTACCTTAATTTAAGATCATCGGTCACTCCATTAGCCGGAGACGATATACCTGAAAATTATAAAGAGAGATGTCAATATTGTTGAATAATAAAAAGTTAAAATTTACATTGTAATGCCATAGATATTATCTATCTATGTTTTTAAGCTAGTAATATTATAAAACATTTTCAAACTAACATTCATTTTCATGCGTGGTAGAGCAATGCCATATTATGGTTGTAGCACGATTGTGTCGCTTTAACTGGAACAAGCACCGCCCTCTCACAGAGTACCAGCATGAAATAACAGCTTAATGTTGCTGTGTTTCGTATGGTGAGTGTAGAGAATCGGAGACACTTTTTACTCCGCCTAGTCCTCAGGGGTGACCACTTATCTGCACTTAGATTTTAATCGAGTATAGGTGTAATTGTTTATGAGCTACAGCATCCACTTACCATCAGTTGGACCGCGTGCTCGTTTGTCACCCTTATTTTATAAAAAGTCATTAAACCATCTTATCTTGTATTTTGTTTGAAAAACTTAAGTCTCCTAGACTTAAGTTTTTCAAACAAAATACAAGGATATTTTTTGCTAATCTAATGTGAAAATAAAGCATATTTTTCATTTGATATTCTATCTCTCTTGCAAACTAGGACAAAATAGAAACATAAACAGTAAAAATACTGCAGCGGAACGAGATTAAAAAATTAATCCCGACATCCCAATTAGTTTCACAAACTGTATCGCACAATGCTGCGTTCTGTTTCATTTCATAAATTCGTAACATAGTAACCTTTTCATAAAGGTTTTCATTTAAAACTCAAAAGATTAATAGGCCAGCTATATCTCTCGAAGAATCGACAACTAATGATAAAATAGTTCTCGAGCCTTGTACAGGTAAACGAAAAGTAAGGCATCTCTCCACTAGATATAGTGACGACCTGACAAGACATGCATGAAGCCGACGCATGCAGGTGGCTCAAGGCGTGTCTTGTGACACCCCTTGATAGCGGAGTACGAAGGCTTGCTGTGGACTTGTGAAGTTGATGATGATATTATAAGAGATGCATATACTACCAGAAGCCCTGACATTTTTCTGGTATATATCATTTTGTCAGCTCTAATAAATAAAAGTAATATTTTTTTTAACTATAACTTCCACACTAGGATAGTCTCCTGTATTGTAGGGGCAGTTTACATACATGAATTTCACAAGGACAAACATCCAGACCCGGAGCAATTATTTGTAGGCCATAGAAATACTTGTTTCGTGTGGGATTCGAACCCGCAGCCCTTAGCGCAGCAACCCATGATTATTTTTTTTATAGGATAAGGGTGAAAAACGAGCACACAGTCCACCTGATGGTAAGTGGTTGCTGCGGCCCAAAGACATCTACATCTATCCTCTGTTACAGATCAAAATGCAGATGCGTTTTCACCCGTGAGGACTAGGAGAGAATGCCTCATTTCCAGTAAAAAGGGCCTATATTTATTTTAGCTTATATATATTCTAGAGAAACAATAACATGAGGTAACTAACGAAAATTCTTAGGCAATGGTCATCAAACTATATTACAGTAAGTAGTAGTAAGTCTGTTTTGTGCTTTTCTGCCACCAAATAGCAGTGCACGCTCTGTTGTGTTTAGTTCTCAAGAGTAGAGAGAGCCAATATAATTAAAACAAGCTATGAGGTATTCCATCTTTTTCAACGTCTTGACAACGCTTCTGCAACCTTTTAAAGTTTGTTACAGGTCCGAGTATATATGGCTAACATTAACTGCTTACTATAACAGTTACCGTTATAACCTATCAAAAGTCCACGGTTGAACATAGACCTTCCCCATAGATTGTTTTATAGGGAGGATATTTGCCATAGTTGTCACAATTGGCAAGCGAGTTGGCAACCGCAGTTTTTTTTATTTTTAAGATTTTTATGAGGAAGACGCTGCTGCCCATCTACTTGGATTGTTCTCCTCTGGCGCCTTTTACGACACCCCCGGTACGAATGTGGGAGAGTGGATATTCTTACACCGCCACTAAATTGTCAATAATATGGACTGTAAATTCTGTTGTCATTTAATTTTTTTTTCAAAGTGCAATCATATCTGCGCAGTGAATAAAAGTATGGAAAGATAGACTTAAAAATGTGTTTGTTGCAACTAACATAAATCATATCTATCATCCACTTGCTAGGTTGTGATAACATTGTTTCTAAAAACAAAGTACATACAGGGTTTTAACAAAAGAGTAGTTAACAAAGCAAAAACAATAAAAAATTGATCGCGAGTGTTTATTTTACAATGGTAACTAACGAGCAAATTGTCCGTTTTGATACATTTATACATAAGTACATAATATGTTATTTTATTACTAAAAAAATAAATTGAATTTATTTTTCAATTTAAAAAAGTTCGCATTGTATATTGGAATTTGTGCCAGTTTTGGTGTTGAATTCAAATTTGCGTAAATTACAAAATAGAACGCAAAATTTAACAACACAAAGTCGGTTATCGCGTATATCTTTGTTAGTAAACCTCCGATTACGTAGTTGGGAGGATTTGCCATAATGGCTATTTTCTCATATAATTCAAGCATAGATTATGTAAGGATTGTAGAGAATATTCATCTGTACGATACTAATCCTAAATATAATTCTGAGAATCCCCCTAATTATGGGAAAAAATATCGCGTCTGTTGTAAAGGTCCTCATTAAATGAGGACGACCCTAATATCTTTGGGTTAACACTTACGAAATTAATGAAGCATGATATGAGACTGCCTAAAGCCTCGATTTACACTTACGCCCGCATAATCTTCTGATTAGAGCGTGATGTCGGTGTAGCAGTCATTCATATCAGAGTTTGAAAGTGGAAAAATTTTCTTTTGGGCTGATATTTCATTGTAAATATTTATTTATTTATTTTAACAATGATTATGATAGCTTACTTTAATTCGTAATGAATAAAAAAATTCAATCTTTTTTCTAAGGAAGTATATTAAGCGTTTCATAAACAAGCAAACCAATGTTAAGAATTTTATGAATTGAACTAAAAGGAAATCGATTTTAACCTCATCGAAATAACAATTACCCGCGATTTTTACCATGGGATAGCTGTAATATAAATAATTCACTTATCATTGAAATTGAACACGTTTGTTTTTATAATTTATATAAAAATAAAACTAAAACATTGTTATATACGGTGTCCAGTAATCAATTTGTTATCAATGACAAAAAAAATACAAAAAATATAACTCTAAGTAGTAAGTTAGGTAAAATACATATATTATATAAAAATTTAATTCTTTTACCTTATTTTCCATTCTTCATTATTCATTAGTTTGTGGTAATGACCACAACCTAATGAATTTCATTGCTTATTTTTAAAGTTAAGGACGGTAAACGAGCACATAGTCCATCTGATGATAAGTGGTTGCTGTGACCTACAGTCATTTACATCTATCCTCGATTACGTATGAAAATGATGTTGCGTTGTTACCCATAAGATGGAATGCCTCGTTTCTATAAAAAAGGTCTCCGGTTCCCTACAGTCACTATGCGACACACAACAGCGTTAAGTGTTTATTGTAGTATTTTACGTTAACTGAGCTGGTAGGTAAACAATAAATAGTATAACTGCTATTACATGGTTTATTTAAACTTGAATTTTTGGGAAGACTGCAGTCTGTGAATACGTACAGGATTGCCCCCATCATTACGTTAGATTTGATAGAAGATTCCTTCCAAGTATGATTGGCGAGGCTGTTGAAATCAAAACACATCCTAATTTAAATAGAGAAGATGACTGAGTGCTACCATCTACTTGGAATCCTATAACTAATAAAATTAAATCAAGTATACAACTGCAAGACTTCAAGATACTAAAAGTTTATACTGCGTAGATCGGAACAAATATTAATAATTTAATTTTTTTTATTGGCTAAGGGTGACAAATGAGCACACAGTCCACCTGATGGTAAGTAGTCGCTGTGGCCCATATACATCTATGTACATCTGTTTTCGTTTGTGAATTAAAATGCAGATGCATATATATATGCATATCATAGTCGTGAGGACTAAGATAGAACGCCTTTGTTCCAGTAAAAAGGGTCTCCGGTTCTCTAGACCCACCAAACGAAACACAGCAGCATTAAAAAAAAGAGTGTACTGTCCCTATCTGCAACACTGTTGTAAGATGCATTTGCCCAGCAACTAATTATAAATATATAATAATAAGAATAATGTAATTTTAATGCATGTATCCAATGTTAATATAATAATAGAGTATTTAATTAAAATTTTATAATAATCATAATTCTGAAAAAAATGTAATAATGAGTCCTAGATACTTGAAATTAAATAATTAATAATAATAATAATAATAATAATTAAGCTGCTATTTTACGCTGGTATTTTGTAAGAGCGTGGTCCTTCTCTGGTCGACCCAACCCCTTCGTGCTACAAGTATACTATTAATAGAGCTGAAGCATGGCTCTATCACATAAAAAAATCTCGTGGTAGCCGTGGTTAACTAGACATTGGAACGTTAAACACCTCTGTCCCCCCCCCCCTCCCCCGTGACCATGGGTGCTGTAAAGTCCTCGAACGAAAGTAAACGTGGGGAGTATAAAATAATATATTTTTACGTGGTAGAGCCATGCTGCAACTATACTTCTGGTATAGTTGTAACACGCATTATTCACAAACGAGGATAGATGTAGATGTCTATGGGCCGCAGCAACCAATTACCTTCAGATAGAGTGTGTGCTCGCTTGTCACCCTTATCCTATAAAAAAACAACTCACGATTTTAACTAAAGATGACATGACGATCAGCAGTCATGCTTACGACTACTGGACCAAGAAGACACACAAATAATGACCAATTCATGGTCAGAATTTGGATTCATAAAATAAACACCTATATTTATTCAAAAAACCTTTGGTTCGTTTAGCCTAGCCAACCTACAAAAGAAAATCACGCTCCTTATTTCCCTATGGTGTACCTTAACTTCTTATGTGCGAAATTAATAGGTGGTCGCTATCTTCTATACTACGCCTTTAATTTCTTTCTGACAGTATTTTTATTATTATTACAACACTAGTCCATATTAGAATGAGGAAATCTTTCGGTTGATGAGAAAGGATTTTCTTTCCCCAAATATGAACTACCTAGGTGGATTGAAAAGTACTCGGCCTAACACAGATCCATTCAATTCTAAAAATCAAATCTACCCTCATTATTTAGTTCAGTTCAGACTAGTTCATTGTGTGAATTTCGAAACGTGTGCGATAATTAGTTGTGATTTTATAAATTTATTAACAAAGTAATCAGACATAATTTCCGCGAATGGAGCAAATCGAACAGCGTGCCGTCATTAAGTACCTCCATAAGAAGGGGTTATCATCAAAAGCCATCCATGATGACATGGTCAGTACATTAGGCGATTGTGCTCTGTCATATTCATCCATCAAAAAATGGATAGCAGAATTTAAGCGTGGTAGAGAGAGTATGAAAGATGAACCCCGCTCTGGAAGGCCTTCGACGTCACTTACTGACGAAAATATTAAAAAAGTACTTGATTTAATAATGGGAGACCGCAGATTAAAAATTAGAGAGATAGCCGAGATTATAGGCATCTCTTATGAACGAACTCAAAACATCATTGTCAACGAGTTGGGTTTCCACAAGGTGTCTGCGAGGTGGGTTCCGCGACTGCTTTCAGTTGAACAAAAAAGGACGCGATTGACTATTTCACGCGACTGTTTGGAGTTATTTGAAGCCGATGCAGATGATTTTTTGAATCGTTTTGTTACTATAGACAAAACATGGGTTTATTACTGTACACCGGAAACAAAACAACAATCAAAACAGTGGAGAAGACCTGGTTCACCACCCCCTAAAAAGGCTAAGTCGATTTTGTCGGCAAATAAGGTGATGGCTTCAGTATTCTGGGACTCGAAAGGTGTGATTATGATTGATTATCTTGAAAGGGGTCAGACTATAAACTCTGATTACTATTGCACCTTACTACGTCGTTTACGAGAGGAAATAAAAGAAAAACGTCGTGGAATGCTCAGAAGAAAAGTCCTGTTTCATCAAGATAACGCCCGTGTTCACACGTCAGTACAGTCAATGGCTGAAATTCACAACTGTGGCTTTGAACTGTTACCGCATCCGCCGTATTCACCTGATCTGGCACCATCAGACTTCTTTCTGTTCCCTAACCTAAAAAAGCACTTGGGAGGTCAAAGATTTTCGACAAACGACGAGGTCAAAGCAGCTGTAGACGCATATTTTGACTCTAAGGAAGAATCATTTTTTTCAACGGTCTAAATGCTTGGAAGGGGAGGTGGCAAAAGTGTATTGAACTTGATGGTGATTATGTAGAAAAATAAAAATATAACTGATTTAGTATGTGTTTATTTTCTTGGTTAGGCCGAGTACTTTTCAATCCACCTCGTATACCTGCACATGGCATAGCTGATTAATTGACATGGATCTTGCGAAAGAATGGAGATTTTTTTATTTATTTATATATTTATTTATGTCATACACAAAGATTGATGTTGGAAAGTGAAATTATGATTGCGTCTATATTCATATGAAGTGGCAATATTATCGCGCCACAATGACATTAACAGTCTGACTAACAACGAAACTCTCAATCACGCTATCGAAGTTTCTGAACGACTCCGCATTTACATATATACATCAAGCTGCAACTATAAGCGCTGGCCGCTTCCCGGTCTGTTCAACTTATCCAGCGGAACATATACACTTTCCTTCGACCAAAGTTCCTTACCCATCCGACTGCAGTTTTGAGTTTTTCCTATTTCAAAAAAAGTTCAAAAAAAGGCTAATGAAAATAACATTAGATTATATTCCTTATCTTCTTTTATTTATAAAGCATGTGATTACATCAGGAATAAGAATGAACGAGTACTTTTGTATTTGCTTGGGTACTTATTACTTTTGATACTTCAGTACAGATCTTAGAGAGAAGGGGAGAGAGAGAGAGATAGAGAGAGAGAGAGAGAGAGAGAGAGAGTGGAGAAAGAGAGCATAAAGCCACAGAGCAGTGTATTATTATATTTGAAAAGAAATAACAGCGCGAAATTTTATGCTGCTATTTCGCGCTGGTATTCTGTTCATCATAGCTTACCATAGCTATGATGAACAGAATAGCTAATATGTTTCGTATGTTGAGTGAGTCATCCCATCTTAGTCCTACGAGGTGGCTACGCATATGCATTTTGATTCTTAAATGAATATATATATTTGTTTTTGCGGATCCTAGCATCTGCTTACGTGAGTGACTTTGTTCTCATTTATCACCTCTATTTCAATGCAAAAAGACTTTCTTTTTATTATTTCTATGAAAAAAGGATAAATTATTTACATTATCCTTGCATAATTAATAAATAGTCGTTTAATTGGAAGAGGTCGAAAAAAATAGGAACTGACCAGAAAGCAAAGACATTTAAGTTACTAACTTAAATGTCTTTGCTTTCTGGTCATATTTTTATGGTATATATTTACGAAAGAGATATTTTTCTAATTTAGTGACTTTAAGATGATAATACCGTTTAGTGGATAGACGGTCATGGAAAGCATTCCGCATCCCTATATCATTCCGTGGGTGTCGTAAGAGGCAGCAGATGGAAACAAATCCGGAGATGGACAGCAGGGTTTTCCTAATAACGACTGAAATAAAAAAACTGCGGTTGCGAACCCGCTTGCAAAGTGTTGCAACTATGGAAAATATCCGCCTTATGAGGCAGTCTACGGGGGAGACCTATGTTCAACAAAGGACTTAAATAGGCTTTGTAACTGTGATAATGATGCTGATGACGAAAACTTATATAAAGTGAAGGTATTTCTCTCGTATATGCTAAAATCGTATCATAAATATGCAAGTCCAAAAATTCACACTTTTCAATACATATATTATTGTGAAAAAAATTGATAAGAATTACCATAGAATTAGGCTTTACTTTGCTAAGATTCATCATATAAAATATTTTAAAAATATATAGCATTAACATTCACGCAAAAAGAGTTTCTTAGGAGTTTTTTCACGTTTTTACTCTTTTACTGTCAATATCATGTCACTCAAGGGAGTGATGACAATCTAAGGATTTATATGAGCCTTATTCATTTAAATGCGATCTTAACATTTTATTAGCAGATTTTATAAAAGGAACTGGTTTAAATTAGACTGTATATGTTTTATGTAACGAGATTTCTACGTCAATTATGAACCGAAATATATATTTGGAGATTGGCAAAGTAGGCGATGAGGTTTCTCATATAACTATATTATGTAGACAGCATTCTATGTAGTTGCGACCTTGAGCTTGTGATATCCCATAGTCCACTCAAATGGGTCAAGTACTAAAATTTTATCAAAAAGTAAAAGCCGAGTACAGGAAACTAAAAAGAATTAAATGATTTCCATATTTATCAAATGCTTCTGAGGATGGGGGACGACTAAAACATTACGTCTTAGCATCGAAGAAGCGATTATACGGAAACCATTTTATTATTTTTAGTAATTTAACTTTTAAGCTTTCATTACCTTTCACGTTTTACCTGAAATCTTATTTTTTTATTAAATTATTTCATAAGTGTTGCAGAAATCGTCATTGAGCACTACCTCTCAGCATTACAATATGAAATAGAATCCATTCTTTACATTTATCCTAGCGTAGAGGATAGTTTCTTCACTAACAAATCGTTCTCGCTATTCATCATATCTGAAAGTCAATTTTAGTTCTCGTGAGATACTACTTCAAGTTATAGGTGATATACTACGGAATTTGAAATAGCGATTTCAAAAAGCATCACCACTATATCAAAATTAAAGTTTTTATAGAAAAAAGTACAGCAATCAGTCCCACCTGACAGTAAGTGGATGCTGTGGCCATAGAAATTTATATCTATCCTTCTTTAAGTATCAAAATATAGATGCGTTGTCACCCCAGAGAACTAAGATGCCTCGTTTCCAGTAAAATTGGTCTCTAGTTTTTTTACAATCACCATACAAAATACAGCAGCATTGAGCTGGTATTATGCACTGGTGTTCTGTGAGAGCGTGATCCTTCCCCGGTCGGGCCGACCCATTCGTGCTACAACCATAATATAGTTGCAGCATGGCTATACGACCTAAAATATATATCTATACTCATTATTACATTATAATGTAATAAAGCGGATCTTTTTGTTTTTTTATTTGTTTGACCACGCGAATTTTTGAGCTAACAGTCTGATTTGAAAAATTAGTTTTGTATATGATAGCTAGATTCATGAAAACTAGTATATGCTATCAAGCTTTAGGCTATAACCTCTCATCTAGCCTTAAATATTAGCATTAATAAATTAAATTTCTTCTTTTTTTCTTTCTTTCTTTAAATTTTCAAAATTTCATAGGAACGTGAAATTAAATAGCTTAGAAATAATCGTGCCTTGTTTTTATAAAGAATATTATAAAGAAAACATTCTATTCCTTATTTATACATATGTTGGTGGTAAAGTGGGAAATTTTAGAGATAACTAAACTTTGTGCAATAAAAATCGATTAATGATAATAAACGTTCACAATTTGTGGCATATACTATACTGCTGGCTGTATACTATAAGTGCCATTGCTATTGTATGTAAAAAAATGATTGTAAATTTGTCAAGGATTATTTTGTACCCACACACTTTTTATGTATCGTCTACGGATTTCTTCAAAACTGAATAATATCGCGCTTCGCTTAAAATTCGCACACTTCCTATGGCGCGGGGAGTGTGTCTATGGAAGGGGAAGGGGAGTGGATTAAATGTAACTTTGCTCTATAATGTAGGTATATGTACCCGATACATAAAAGAACTCAACTAATTACTAAATTAATTAGCTAAGATCCGCGTAATAAAATAAAAATATACTCGTATATCTTACCGAGTTTGAAGAGCAACTCTCGACCTCCCTCAATTGCGTGCACTATCTCCGTCACCACAAATCCCAACACCACTACTTACAACACCACTACACTAGCTCGTACTATATAAGTACTATTAAAATTAAACTAGTTAAGACACATCTTACGCGGATCTTAGCTAATTAATTTTTAACATCTTTATTATAAAGGATTGTCGCAAAGTAACACCTGATTTTATTAATTACCATAAAATCGTAATCCATTACTTGTTACCCCTATGTAACAAGTCATATAGTGTGATATGAGATCACCAGAGGTCGTATTAGTATGCAATAACTTTGGTTAAAAGAAAAATCCTTTTGGGGTCAAATATACCGAATGCGCTATAGTTTGTTCTAGTTATTGTAATAAGTATTTTTGTTTGTTAAAAATAGTGACGTCATTGATGAACGAGATCAAAGTTTTTGTATGACAATGTTTTCAATGTCCGCTCTATAAACCTTTCAAACTGTTTGATTAAAGACCATGACAAGTCAACGGTCATATGTCTGTATTTGGTCAGGTTCTGAACTCGGTTGGCCATCGAAGCCCTATTATACAAACACTTCAGTACGTCAATTTACCGACAGTTAATCTGGCACCGATGAATATATTGTAGTACCGTTAAAATTTCACTATATGCGCAACTCAGTGACAGATAAAGATATATAAGGATTCAGATATTGTCGCAAATGTCGCAAATCTCTCTAAGTTTGAACCAAACAACATTTCATGTTCTAACAAAAACGGTTTGCATTATAATGTGTTTGAGAAGCTTGCTAAATATTTATGCGCACTTCTATCAATTCTTAATGGAATATAATGCAGAAGATATAACCAGAGAAAGAAATAAAATCATAAATTTAAATAAATACTATGGATCTGCCTACATAGTTTCACGCCAAATAAGAAGTTAAGAGCGTAACTGTAGAGTATATATAAGCAAGTTATAGACCGCGCATATCGATCATTGCCCATATGTCAAGCGTGTTCTATAGATATTCATACATATGTAGATGTAGTGGTTGAATAGTGATGCGCCACGATTGACGCCTATGCGTTAAGAGAGCGTAAGTAATTCACTTTTGACAATGAACAATCTAAATACAAAATTTTACGAAAACAAAACAATGAGGTAAATTTGGTATTTATATAAATAAACATTTGGAGACATACATCATAAAGTTATTCTTATTTTTAGGCGAATAATAAAAATTGTTATAAATAATTGATTTAAGTATTTTAACACGTAGCTTATTTTTCTTTCTTCAATATTTAGATCGTTAACCATAAAGCAAACCAAAAATTACTAGTTTGACTCAACTTTTCCGTTAGTCTATAAAAGTCAACTGCTAAGTATAGGCCTTCCTTATAAGTTGGATATTTGCTATAGTTTTCTTATGTTTTATTTGTTACAAGGAAGGAGCCCAACTCCAGGTTTGATTCCCTCTGGTACCTTTTAAGACACTTACGATATGGCTTTGTGTATATTATTACACCACCACTACACAGTCAGTTTCATTCAACATTGCAAATAAATAAAAATATAAATAATTCTTACATTCAAAACAGAAGACTTTGATAGGTAATCAATCTATGAATTAATTTAAAAAAAATTAGGTGGCTTGAGCCACAGCCAAAGGACAGTAATTTTAAAAACCGTACAATTCACATGCGCATCGTATATAATATAACGAATGGCAACAATGAGCGAAACGTTTAAGAATAACCCTTCTTATATTAATAATTCTTCTTAAACTCCCAACACTTTTTTTTTATAGGATTAGGGTGACAAACGAGCACACAGTCCACCTGATTGTAAGTGGTTGCTGCGGCCCATAGACATCTACATCTATCCTCGTTTGCGAATCAAAATGCAGATGCGTTGTCACCCGTGAGGACTAAGATGGAATGCCTCATTTCCAGTAAAAAGGGCCTCCGGCCACCTGCACTCACCAAGCGAAACGCAGAGGTAAACCTCTACTTCACGCTGGTTTTCTGTGAGGTCGTGGTACCACCCCGGTTCGAGCCGGCCCATCCGTGCTACAGCAAAAGCTGCCGCGTGGCTCTACCACTGTTAAAAACTTTTACGACTGTTAAACACTTTTTAAACCAAACACCTTCTGTTCTCGATTTCACTGGAATTCGTAAATAGAAGTGCAAAATAACACAAGTCTGACTGAAATTCGACGATAATGCAAAGTGGATTTGTTGCTTCGAAGTTTTCAAACACTTTCGTATTCAAACAAAGTTTGTTATGAACTGCTTGCTTTCTCTTCCCTTTTAGTAACAAATACGTGACGTTGTTTTTTTTAACCATATTTATTTGCATACTAAAAAAACTGACCTGAATCATTTCATTCAATCACTGATGAAATTTAGTTTAAATTCATTTGAGTTGTGGAGAATATTAGAGAAGTAGAGAAAAAAAAATGATTCATGCTAATTTCTGTATTATATCGTCAACCTCATGGTAAGTGGATGCTGTGGCTCTAGAACTTTAACCTCGATAAAGAATCAAAATGTTTATGTGATATCACCACTGAGAACAAAAAATGTCTTGTTACTAGTTTTTTTTTTATTGTATAAGGGTGACAAACGATCACACAGTCCACATGATGGCAAGTTGTTGCTGCGACCCATAGACATCTACATCTAATTACATCTGTCCTCGATTACGAATCAAAATGCAAATGCGTTGTCACCCGTGAGTACTAAGATAGAATGCCTCTATTCCAGTAAAAAGGGTCTCCGGTTCTCTACACTCACCACACGAGATACGGCAGAATTAAGTTGCTATTTTGCGCTGGTATTCTGTGAGAGCGTGGTCCTTCACCGATCGAGCCGACCCATTCGTGCTACAACTATACTATTAATATACTTCCATCATGGCTCTACCATGTGTAAAACCCAAATTATTAAAAATATTTTTTTTATATTATTCATACCTAGTGTATTGGTATTAGTAGGGGAAGCCGGGGCTACAATTAACAGAGGTAAGTATTAACAAGCGAATTTCTCTAAAACTATACATAGTGAACCTTCAGCGTGTGTTTTAAAACACCGAATAGATCACGCCGTATGATTCGAGTTGGTCAATTGTGCTCTGCTCATCTTGCGACTGAGTTGTGTACCAGACTTCTTTTTTACGCAAGTAACGAACATTTTTAACTTTACAATTTCTTGATGTATGCTCAATATAAACTTTGTTATGATTATGTGTTTTGTGTTCTCAGATGCATATGTTATACTTAATAACGCTTCATTGTTAATTTGACTAACTTATTACCAATATTTTGTTATATTATTTAAAACCAAAAATGTGCCTTTGGGGCTATAATTAACAACTCGGCGGGGTTAGTATTAACGTGTTAATACCAACCCTTTTTTTTTTGCGGATGGAAAATCATCAAATGCCGCCTTTCGCTCTGGGTGGAGCGGAAGGGAGTGTCAGACTTTTAGTGACTAAAAACCATCCGTGTTCCTTCAGTGCCCTTACGTTCCGGAGCCGCGGTATCTCTTTCGAACAGCCCGCAGCCCCGGCAGGCGTCGGCCCTTGCGGGCCCCTTCACGCTGCTGACAGCTTTTTGAGGCGCGCGTGGAACAAAACGCGCCGTCGACACGGCCTGTCGTCGTTAGACGGACGGACGGCGAGCTACCCATTGCTCGCCGTCCACAGGCCCGCGTCTACGGACGTAGCCCCCGACGCCCGGGGCGTCTCCCGCGGCGGCCGGGAAGGAAAGCTGCTGCTCTCTCCTTCTCCCGCTCCGCCACCTCGTTCGCTAGCATCACTGCTTCGCAGAAGGTGGTGACGGCGTCCCATTCCGTCTCGCTCCGGACCATGGCTTCGACCAGGGCCGGACGCGAGAGGTCGCCGCCGCCTATCGCCGCTACGAGGACACGGCGGTGCTCTGCCCAAGCAGCACACCTCCACGGTGTGCTCCACCGTGTCCTCCGGTCGATCCTCGTAGTGGGAGCACCCGGGCGTTTCCTCCCACCCGATTCGGTGCAGGAACCTCCCGAACACACCGTGTCCGGTGAGGACCTGCGTCAGGCGGAAGGTGAGGACGCCGTGGCGTCTCTCAAGCCACTCCTCAAAGAGGGGTCTTATCGCCGCTATAGTGGCGTGCCCAGTTAATACCAACCCTGGGTGCGAGGTCTAGTATTAACAAGGAAACTGACTGTTTGTGTATAAGTAATAATTTTATGTTTTTTATGACAGCCTGAGAACGTATAAACGAAAAACTACTTGAGGAACCAAATCTACGGGTCTACGAGTTGACTGTGCTAAAAGTAATGGAGCAAAACAGAAATTACCGAAATATAGCAATAGAATTTGGGCTCTTCTCCACGTTTCACTATTTTAACTATTCCATTTTGTAAAAAAAGCGGGTGCACTAGCGGAAATGAGTTATGTACATAAAAAAACTAACCCTAAGCTAAAATGATGCTAGTGATTTCTTGGAAATTATAAGACCTCTGACTGAAAAGCTCCTCCGTTAGCTTAATTTAATCGTAAGTTGGCTAACAATCTGCCATTCTCACCGATACTCCAGGAAAGAAAGCTTTAGAAAAAAGAACATCATATTAAAACTGAAACAGAGTAAAATTACAGTTAAAACCAGTTGAAAGGGAACAAAAAAGATAAAGCAATTGGCAAAAGGAGATAGAAAAATAAATATAGACGACAAAGTAGAAAAAGTAAAGAAAAAGATGTTAAAAGAAAGCAGTGACTATAGAAAATTAATATTTATGTATTGTTTGTGGCGCCTAGTATAATGAAGATTTATCAGATGGTGATAGGATTTAATATATCTCTTGCAATGGCTGAGCCCAAGCTGGGTGTATCAAAAATAACATCACATCATTGTATTGCCTTTTTTTTTTTTTGCGGATGGAAAATCATCTAATGACGCCTTTCGCTGTGGGTGGAGCGGAAGGGAGTGTCAGACTTTTACTGACTAAAAACCATCCGTGTTCCTTCAGTGCCCTTACGTTCCGGAGCCGCGGTATCTCTTTCGAACAGCCCGCAGCCCCGGCAGGCGTCGGCCCTTGCGGGCCCCTTCACGCTGCTGACAGCTCTTTGAAGCGCGCGTGGAACAAAACGCGCCGTCGACACGGCCTGTCGTCGTTAGACGGACGGACGGCGAGCTACTCATTGCTCGCCGTCCACAGGCCCGCGCCTACGGTGGCCGGGGGCCACGACGTAGCCCCCGACGCCCGGGGCGTCTCCCGCGGCGGCCGGGAAGGAAAGCTGTTGCTCTTTCCTTTTCCCGCTCCGCCACCTCCTTCGCTAGCATCACTGCTTCGCAGAAGGTGGTGACGGCATCCCATTCCGTCTCGCTCTGGACCATGGCTTCGACCAGGGCCGGACGCGAGAGGTCGCCGCCGCCTATCGCCGCTACGAGGACACGGCGGTGCTCCGCCCAAGCAGGGCACACCTCCACGGTGTGCTCCACCGTGTCCTCCGGTCGATCCTCGTAGTGGGAGCACCCGGGCGTTTCCTCCCGCCCGATTCGGTGCAGGAACCTCCCGAACACACCGTGTCCGGTGAGGACCTGCGTCAGGCGGAAGGTGAGGACGCCGTGGCGTCTCTCTAGCCACTCCTCAAAGAGGGGTCTTATCGCCGCTATAGTGGCGTGCCCAGCACGGGGTTGCGACAGTCGCTCTCTCCATGTCGCCATGAGATCATGCCGGAAGTCTGTCCGCTGCGCGACAACTTGCCGCGGCAGCGGGGTTACCCCCCGGCATAGTGCCTCCGCGCGCCATTCGTGCAGGCGCGCGAGGACTATCGCCTCCAGATCCCATGGCGGCAATCCGGCAAGGAGGCTCGCCGCCTCGCGGGAGATCGTGCGGTAGCCGCGAACCATCTTTACGGCAACCACCCTTTAGGGCGCGTTTAGGTGGTGGACGGCAAGCCGCGCCAAACCACGCGCCCACACCGGGGCCCCGTAAAGGGCCATGGACCTCACGATCCCCGCGTAGAGCCTCCGGCAGAAGGCGTTTGGCCCCCCCAGGTTCGGCAGGAGCCGCCTGAAGGCAGCCCCGGTCCGTTCCAGTTTGGGAGCCAAACGTCGGAAGTGCTCAACGAAGTTCCATCGGCCGTCGAGGACGAGTCCTAGGTACTTCAACGT
The DNA here is from genome assembly GCA_033319125.1 of Parnassius glacialis. Lineage (NCBI taxonomy): Eukaryota > Metazoa > Arthropoda > Insecta > Lepidoptera > Papilionidae > Parnassius > Parnassius glacialis. Next base: position 27,651,398 of record JAVANC010000023.1, on the reverse strand, counting down.
CGACTCGACGCCGATGGATACCCCTCCTACCATCACTGAGGATCCCGGTGGTGGCCTGTTCCGAGGACCATGGAAGTGCATGGCCTCGGACTTGTGCAGAGCCACCTCGAGACCCAGTTGCCGGATCCTCTCAACGACTATCGCAACCCCGCGTGTCATAGTTTCCGCCGCCGCCTCGTACGACCCCCCTTGTGCCAGTACCAGCGTGTCGTCAGCGTAGCAAACTACACTGACGCCGGTAGGGAGGTCGGCGCGCAGCACCCAGTCGTAACCGATGTTCCACAGAACACAGAACATCAGTTACGAACCCTGTGGGACACCGCACGACATCTCTCGCCGGTTCCACTCACCGTTGCGACCGGGGTAGATGACGGCCCTGTCCGTCAGATAGTCCCCGACTATACGACGGAGATAGGTCGGCACCCGGTGATACCGGAGTGCCTCCCTAATGCAGCTCCAGGGCATGGAGTTGAAGGCGTTGGCGATGTCGAGAGACACCGCCAAGACAACCCCCCCCCTGGCCACTGCATCCCCCGTCGTGAGGGCTCTCACGCGCATGATGGCGTCAACCGTAGAGCGCCTCTTACGGAAACCAAACTGGTGTTACGCAAGATCCGGCCCCGTCCCCGCAAGGTGCTCGGCGAGGCGGTTTGCAATTACTCTTTCAAAGAGCTTGCCCACCTCGTCGAGCAGCACCACGGGCCGGTATGCGGACGGAGAGTCCGCAGGGCGCCCCGGCTTCCAAATGAGGACCAGCTTCCCCGTCTTCCAACGAAGCGGGAATTGGCCTCTCTCCAAGCATGCGCTTAGGAGCCCCTCCAGTCGGGGCCCGAGAGCCTCCGAGGCCAGGACCCAGGCTTTGCCAGGCAAGCCATCGGGTCCTGGGGCGGTATTCCTGGCCTTGAGCCTACGTACCGCCACTCTCAGGTCTACCCCGGTCCCTTCCGGGATGTCGTCGTCGTCATCCTGGTGGTCCGCTTCCGGCACCGCAGGTGGCGGAGCCATAGGCGGGGGCGGATGTTCCCCTCGCGCAGGGAACAGAGCGCTCACCACGTCCTCCACGAGCTGAGGCCGGAGACTCTGCGTCAGCGGGGGGGCCCAGGTGCGGAGTTTATCCCGCACCATCTTGTAAGGGCGCCCCTACGGATCTCTGTCGAGAGTCTCCAGCATCTCCTCACGGGCCCGATCCCGGGCCCGCATGACAGCCTCCCGGAGGGCGGTCTTCGCCGCTCTGTATCCCTCATACAGCTCCGCCTCAATGGCTGCCGCATTCGGTGGACGAATGCGGAGCCTGCGATGCCTGGCGTACAGGTGCCGCGCGGCGACACAAGCCTCGCGTAGACACGTCAGCTCACGCGACCACCAATACACCTGACGCCGGGCGCTTCCTGGCCGGACGCGGGGCATTGCCACGTCACATATCTCGGACATGGCCTCCTGGAACCACCCTGCCTCATCATTGACGTCGGCAGGCTTATCCGGTGATGACACCCAGGCCTGCACGATCGAGGCTTCCAGGAGGAGCTCCCGGTCCAGCTGCTTCAGCGCCCAACGCGGACCACTCGGGGCCTGTTGGACTGGCGCGCTCGAGGGCTGGGTGGAGACGTCAAACCGGATGTACCGGTGGTCGGAGTAGGTCTCCACCCCTTCCATGACTCGCCAGTCAATGGCACGCGGCGACAGAGCGGGGCTAGCGAACGAAATGTCCACCACCGACTCGCCCCGCATCCGCACACACGTGGGGACAGAACCCCGATTTAGAACGAGCAGGCCTGTCTCCAGAGCCCAGTCTTCCACCATCCTACCCCGCACATCTGTACGACGAGATCCCCAAGCCAAGTTCTTGGCATTGAAGTCCCCAAGGACAAGTACGGGGAGGGAATAGCTTCCGACGACGACTGCTCTCAGCTCTGCAAGAGAGTTATGGAGCTCGGCGAATCATTGTATTGCCTGCATTGTAGTTCGGATGAGAGTACGAATGGATACCTATCCTTTTGTTATACTTAATTTAGTTCCTAATCGTTGATATTTTTTTAGGATTTTTTGATTTTATAAAAAACTACAGTTTATCCATGTTGTGTAAGTTAAAGGAAAATACCATTTTCCAACTGATCTCATGATGATTTATAAGTTGTTTGCATAATTGTTTAATTCTGCGCATAGAAACTATAACTGATAAGCGGTTCAAAACTGATAAATGTTAAGAAAAAGTGACCAAAAAAAATTAATATCTAAAATAGTTTAACGATTAATTTCAGGGTTTTTTTTTTCAAGTTCATATATTTTGTGATTAGTAATGTCAATTTATATAAAAGGATGCTCCAAACACGTCTAGTAGTTTTATTAATAAAAAAATAATTCCATACATATATTTCTTTTCTTCTTAAATAGTTGGCATAACATATAGTTAATACTGACCTCAGAGCTGTTAATTCTAGCCATATTGATGGGGTAAGAATTAACATTTGACTTTTTTGAGAAATAATGTTCCATTTAAGACATCACTTATTTAATGTTTGATTTATGTTAGTAACATGATACTTGAATAGTTAAACCATCATGTCACATTAAAATGAAGTCTTAGTATTTAATAATTTCGAAGGTACAACTAAAAATGCAATTTTCGTTAATTGTGGCCCCGGTCTCCCCTATTAGGATTAATGCTGATAATATACGTAATTAAAGAAGGGTGAAAGGTGCTCTTCAAGATGGGTAAGACACATCATTTTTACCGCGGATTATAGCTAATTAATTTTAACATTTTGAACAGTCTCAGAAATAAAAGAAGCCCAGTTAACTATTTACAATCATTCTTTACTTATGATAACTGTCAACAAACATATAAAATACACAACAAAAATCTTGTAACAAAGAATTGTAACTCCAGTGGAAGTTAGTACAATGACAAACAATTTTGTTATTGTTTAAACTGTTGGCTCCGTGGAGTAAAAGTGGGTTAAAATAAAACTCTATAAAAGAAAAAGAGGAAAGGCGCTGTGAGCTTGTTAAAGCTAAAGAGTAAAGAGTTGAGTAGGTCATTAGAGACCTTTGATGTCTCTTGATAATGATGCAAATGACAGTGTTATACATTTTTCCCGTTAGCAAGAGATATTTAAAAAGTGAGAGTTATACATTTTTCTCGTTACAAAGAGATATTTAAAAAGTGAGCTATAAAATTATTTTTGGTGACTGAAGTTTTGTGTGGGATTGTTTTATATCGTTGATAGCTTATTTAAAAACTAGGTAAAAACGTACTTGACAACGATCTCACATGATTATATATCATATGCCATCACATAGGTGGTATATAATACATTTTATACTTGGTAGAGCCTCGCTGCAGCTATATTATGGTTTAGCACGAATAGGTCGGCTTAACCGAGGAAGCACCACGCTCTCCCAGAATACCGGCATAAAATAACAGGTTAATGCTGTTGTGTTTCGTATGGTGAGACCCTTTTTATTGGTGACGAGGCATTCCATCTCAATCCCCAGAGGTGACAACGCATCTGAATTTTGATAATAAATCGATGATATGATGTGCTCGTATGTCGCCCTTATTCTAAAAGAAAGTGGTCATACAGTGTTGATATCACATAGGAGTTGGACGGAAAGTCTGACGCCGGCAAATCGTAACAATAATGCTGTAGCTACTATAAATGATGAGATGAAACTCTACGTACGAATTCTGGTGGTTCTTCACAGTGAATAAATGAAAACACGCCAAGTGTCTTCTTGTCCAATGAAAAAGAAAGGATAGGGTAAATAGATCACGTAATTCCTGCGCTCACTGATCTGTTGGATATGTGATACTTCCTTTCAAGTTTTGACGTATTTAGAATCCTTATCGTAAGCTTACAGTTTTTGTATCACTCACAGCTGGGTACAGGCCTGCTGACATTTCTGAGATATCCTTTACCTAATTAAAAAATTTAAAAGTCAGGAGCGACGAGGTTTTAGATAAGCAAAGCTATCGGGGGCTACTAATTGTAGTTAAATCTAATAAGTAAAATTTTGTGTTTGTTTGTTCGTATTTTATGCGCGGCCATACTGTTCATCAGATTGCGGCATAATTTTGACAACTTATTGTTTACACTTATTCAACTTTAATGAATGTATTATCATTCGTAATTAAACTATATAACTCTTTCAAAGAAACCATATTTCCAGAATTAATTCTTATGTGGTAGAAACGCGCCGGTTACCAGCTGGTGTTATTATAAAATAATAGTTAACAACAATTTTGGTATATTACTATATGTAGTAATGTTCGTATAGTGTATATGATTCCTTACGATATAACAGAAAGATTTACTTTACAGCTTTCTTGAAGTATTTAGATGAATGTTTTTGTAATCGTATCCATCTTTAAAAGGAATTTGAGAAAAAGTTTCTATTTGTTTTCTTATGAAAGTGTATACATTCTGTGATCTACTTTGTTACGTAAAAGTTTTTTTTTAAAGAAGAGGGCAAACGAACATGCTGCTCACCTGATGGATAGTGACTACCGCCGCCCATGAACAACTGCAACACCAGGGGAACAGGAGATTTGCAGATGCGTTGCCGGCCTTTTAAAAAGGAGTAGCCTCTTTTCTTTAAGGTCCCTAAGCCGTATCGGTCCGGAAAAATTGCTGGTGGTAATCGATTCGGCAAGGCAGTTGTGCGAGGAAGAAAACATTTTCTAAATCGCACAGTGGTGGACCGCCAATTATCCAAGGGAGAGAGTTGAAACTGAGGAGATACGACAAAGGGATTCTTTTTATTGGTAAACGCGCATACTTGTGTCTTCTGTGGATTAAACTGGACTAGATTTTGCTGCCCCCAATTCGAGATTTTGTTGAGCAAAGACTTTTTCTGTTTTTTCCCGTACTTGGCGACGTTTTTCCGAGAAATATTGGCACGACCGGTGTATAGAGCATCACCAGTGCTGTCATCCGCATAGGGATGAATTTTACCTGTTTGCAACATATCATTGATATGCAGAAGAAACAGCGTTGATTATAGCACGCAGCCTTGTGGAACACCAGCTTTAATAGGCTTGTAGTCGGAGCATGCACCGTCTACAACGATCTTAATGCTCCGATCAGCATGAAAGCTGGTGATCCAATTGCACAATTTCTCGGGAAGCCCAGAGGAAGGGAGCTTCGCAATGTCCAAACTGACGGTCAATGCCTCCCACTTGGACTCTACTGCCTCCACCCATCTATGAGTCAGGTAGACCAGAAGATCACCAGTTGATCGACCCCGACGTAAATCGTATTGGCGGTCACTAATCAGCTAGTAATCCTCAAGGTACCACATGACCTGGCAGTTTATAATGGATTCCATTACTTTGGAGAACAAGGAGGTGATGTGCGATAGGCCTGTAGTTGGACGGGTCTGAGCCTTTGCACTCTTGGGCTATGGCCCAATGCTTCCGGAGGCGCCGTGTGGTTCTTTTTTGAGTGCAAAGTAGAACATGCTTCAATTGCCACTGGGTCTGTTATTGTTATCAATTTTTTATATTATTACTTTATTTTTATAAATAAAAAAAAGATAAGAAACGAGGATACCTGTGATGTGTGTAATTTCTTTCGTTCGAAGTGAAATAACGCAGGCGTTGGTCGCTTTATAAGTGGACTTCCGATTAATAATTCTGGTAATATTTTTATTGATTCTATAATTTCTCTATCATCTTTGGACGTTACACAATTTGCGCTATGTTTGACAGATTAAATTGTATGAAAAATCTCTCTGTCTATCTCTATCTCTTCTCCACACAGAAAAACATCTTGAATTATCTGTTACAATTACCCTTTTGACATGAAGTGTGTGTTTGATGTGAAGTGTACTTATATTTAGGTCTTAGTTCTCAAGAATATGTACAAATAAGCAACTATGTTTGCAAACATGACGTCGACGTAAACGAACAAAGGCAACCCTTTCAATGCAACGATGAAATATTTCGTATCATTCTATCTCTGAGCTAACCGCACACCGTCGTCTAATTAATGCAAGTTGTATGATGCTTGTGTATGTAAATGGAGTAACGTTGGTTCTTTGCTATATTTTTTAATAGAAATGAAGATGACAATCTTTTTTATACTTTTAATATTTTTTATACTTTTTTTTGTAGTTAATTCTTCATTCTTAAATTTAATTTATTAATCCTATATTTGAAATCGCCCTTTGCAGGAATGCTCAGATTGCTGTGCATAGTTTTAAATATTTGTCTTTAGTTACTCGTAGCATGCTAAGTAAGTCGATAAGTGCAGTACAGGTATTCGCAGTGTGGTAGCGTCGTAAAAGAATCCATCACCATATTTTGTCCCGTGGCTGTCGTAAGAGGCGACTATTGTACGGTTAATAGATATAGAAAACAAAATAATCTGGGCTTGTTTGATGATTATGCAATATGTGCCTTAGAGTTTAGCCAAAACATTTGCATCCAACCAAGGTAGTTATGTACCGCTCGCTTTACAGCTGGTGATTTCATCGCATTTCGAATTTTAAAGAATGGAGTGAAATAAACCAGAATTGCTATACTTCTAGTGTGTAACTGAATACATTTTCTATTGTGGCTTGTTATTTACGTACATATATACATATAAACATACATAGAGTCTCGCATCTGTTACCTAGAGAAGTAGGCAGAGACTATTTACATTTGGCACGATCCTGACATACTTCTCTTGCTTCCTTCACATCATCACATTGGACTATGAGAGTGAGTGAATAGAGAGTGCACCTGTGCTTGCGCACACAATCGTACACCATAATCCTACCTTCCGCAGATGGCTCGACTTTGTTGAGACTAGCCAACGTGACTAAATGCCAAATTCAATTGTACATGCATAAATAGGACACTGTTTTCCGGAAAAGTGTCTAAGGATCAGTTGAAGACGGAGAATCCATTATTAACTATATCATAAACCACTATTTTACCTAGTCAGGTCATAAATTCTGTCACATGTTTAATATAAAATACTTGAAAGAAGTTTATTCATTATGTAACCATTTATATACCAAAATGAACTTATCGAAACATAGATTCTTATGACTTTAAAGTTTATTTAAAATGACCTCCGTGATTTTCAATACAGGCCTTCAATCTGCGTGGCCAGTCGTCTATCGCAGCATGAACGAGGTTCATGTCAATATCGGCGGCTGCCTTAATCAAGGTCATGTCTTCATGTCATGTTATGTCTTGAGTGGCTCCAAATTGGGATGAGGCTTTGAGCACGCCTTTTCCTCCAAGTGTTGCCATATCTTGTAATCTAACGGATTCAAATCTGGACTGGAGGAGGGCCAGTCTTCGTGCCGGATGAAGTCGATTTCACGCGCCGCTAGCCAGTCTTGTGTGCTCTTCGCTCTATGAGCTGGCGCCGAATCTTGTTGGAATACCCAGTGCCTGTTATTGAACATGGTATGAGAAACAGGTTCCACAAGGTTCGTCAGGACTGTATTTTGATTCACAACGGCATTCGTTTTTACACCTTTCTCACAAAAATGTACCTCTGTTAAGCCCCAATAAGAAACTCCCAACCATACCATGAGCGAGAATGGAAAATGACCTCGTTGGACACGCGGAATACGGTTGCTCGCTTCTTCACTACTGTGTGCGTACACCTTATCATTTTGTTTGTTGTAGCTCTCTTCTACGGTAAAAGTTTTTTCATCCGAAAAAAGAAATTCCCGACATTTTTTTCCCGCGTACCGCTTCAACAAAGCGCGGCATCTCTTCAGTCTCAGGTCCATTAGACGAGCATTCAAACGATGTCCTGTTTTTCTTCGATATGCCCGAAGCCCTAAGTCTTCATTTAACACTCTTTTCACCGTGGTTCTGCTTAACCCCATCTGAAGGGCCAACAGTTTCTGCTTACTTTTGGATTTGTTTGAATTCACGCCTTCACAGCTTTTATCACTGCTGGAGTCCTAACAGACCGAGGGCGACCACTTCTTGACCTGTCATCTACACTAGAGTCTTCATTGTATCGTTTGATAGTACGATAATCTTTTGGTTATATTCAAATTTTTCAGTATGTCAAAAATTTGAATTGGCACGTAACGGCAACGATGCAACGCAATAACTGCAACACGGTCTTCATTAAGCGTCCACTCCATATTTAAAAATGAGTAAAATTCTAAAAAGTATACAGTTTTATTTTCATGAATAATTCGAAATTCGAATGCAATAATCTTTTTTGTTTTGTTAACCTTTTTCTAAAAGAAAAGTTTTTACTGTGTGACAATACTTATGACCTGACTGTGTATATTATAAAGTATATGAATTGCTCTCAAATAGTTATCTGTGTGTTCATCTATGTGCGATTTACAAAGAATATGAATAATAAGAATACTCATTCTTCTTTTTATAATGCTAACATCCTAATATATTTTACCATTTCTGGTGTACCACTTTTTGTATCTTTAGCAATACAATAAACATAATAATAATAATGTCCTCCAGACCTAATTTCGGTCACGGCCAGCCTTAACGAAGACTAGCCATCGGCGCAGGACAGGATTATAGTGCCCAAGTGTGTATGCAAGCACAGGTGCACACTCTATTCGCTCACTCTCACAGTCCAATGAGACGGTAATCGGACACGACCGGACAGAGATCAGGTGCAGTAACCAACGGCTTTACGTGCTTTCCGATGCACGATGGTAAGACACCGCTCAACTTCCGAACTCCGGGCAGCTACTGAGAATTTCTTGATTTTTTGGCCCGACCCGGATTCGAAGTCGGAACCTTATGATCAATAGTTGCAGTACTACAACCCTTAGACCTACGACGCAGTCATATTATATATATATGAATGAGAAGAAAATAATGTATTAGTTTTATAAATTAATACGTTATATTCCTGTCATTTAGTTAATATCCAGCGCCTTCTAGCCCATTCGTTTATTAATATATTCTACTAAGCCAGCGCTTATCTACGATACCACCTGATAGTAAGTGGTGATGTAGCCTAAGATGGTGAAGCGCACTGACTTAACAAAAGCCTATTCACTCTTGCCTTGAAGACACCCACACTGTAATTGGATGGAAAGACAGATGCTTATAATTATTAAAATAATAATTATATTGAAACAATCTGTGTTTAAATATAAAACTTTTCCTGTATTGAGTTCTCAAATTCGTCTGTCGAGAGTGGCGAATCCGACAAATCCCTACAAAACCATAGTACTTTGTTTTGCATGGGCTTTTACAGATTGATGATGATGATGGCAAATACTAGTTGAGATAACAGTATCACTCGAATTCGTAATTACCGTAGGCGTAATTAACGCAATAACTAAAGTAAAATTAAATCGAGTCGCCTCACACGACATTTTTGCAAACACCTCATTAATGATTCCAATTTGCAATCAGCTTATTTTTTAAATTGTATTGTGTGACAGCTTGTTAAGCTCCATTCATAATATGCCCAATTCAGAAGCGGCCTTAATTTATTTTTATAAAACTGAAATGACAAACGAACTTACAGTCCACGTGACGTTTAGTTGCTACTGCAGCCAGTGGATATCTGCAACCATCTACAGAAGGTTAAAGATGCGTTGTTACCTCCGAGGACTAAGATAGAATGCCTGTAATTATACTGGTTCTCTATACCCTTAGATCGGAACATAGCAGTGCACGCGCTGCTGTTTAGCGACGGAAATAGGTAAGAGAGTGATACTCACCCAGATGGACTGCTATGCAGAAAAATAATTGCTAATAGATTAAAAGATAAAGTCAAAGTTACAGCCTATATACGTCCCACTGTTGGGCACAAGCCTCCTCTCATTTTTGAGTGGGTGTTAAATGTCTAATGAATGCAAATAGATTGCAGTAATGAAATCATTTATTAATTCAAGCGGATGGACAGAATTTTTTTTGAATACTAATTTTTAAACAAGCAAATATATCCTCAGTAGCTCAAGTGCATCGATGCAAATTTCATAGTGCGAGAGCAAAAGCTGGTTGTATGGGCACACAAGCACCAAAGATATTGTTATTTACAAGTTTAGTTGCTGATTTACCACGTGTTTGGCGGTGAAAGTAAACATGGTGGGGAATACTGCATCAATGAGATATTAAAAAAATATATATTTCGAAGTCTGAAGTCCGCCTACACGCATTAGAGCAGAGCGACACTTTCTTTTCCTGAAATACTCTCAGTCATGAGAGGAGGCCTGTGCCCAGGAGTGGAGAGTATATTTATTGCGACTTTAATTTTTACTTTTAATCAATGTGAACGTAGTCCTTCCTCTGTCAACTCAGTGTTTCAGCTATAATACAGTTACAGTATGGTTCTAGCACGTTTCAAATATTCATCATCCCATCTCTCCCGCTTCTGTATTTCCTATTTTTAACACTATTTCAAAAGTCTAAATTTTTTCTCATACATGTATGACTTTATCAAATATTTAAATCAAACAAAGGAAAATATTTCAGTTTTGTTGGCGGTTATACTTTGCATATCGGATACGCGGCCCCTTTTTCACGTCGTACTATTTTATAGTTTAACTCCAAGCGTCCGCTAAAAATTTCAACTATATAATATAAATAAATATGTTTTATAGAATAAGCAGACCAACGAGCACTGAGTTCAACTGATGGTAAGTGGATGTTGTGGCCCATAGACATTTATCACTTTAACTTAGGCTTTCAGCTCATAATTTAGTCTGCTAAACCGAAGTATAGATTACGATAAACATTGTTTATTTTAATTTTGTTTTCTATTTTCAATCTTGTTTCCGTCTTTTTAGTGTATTACTTTTAATTTTTTTTGCAGTCGGGTTTTTGATTAATTTAATTAGGTATTTATTTTATTTTAAATTTTTAGTGTCTCGGATATTTATAACTATTCTAATTTTCATATGATAGCACGAGTTCCAACACAATCATGACCCATTTTTACGCTATCAAACAAAGCAATGTATTATTCCAAATAAAATTTAAGCACTTTATTTATATTTTTGTAAACCTTTCCTTCTTTTTGATACCCCACTATTTTTATTTGGTTAATTTTTTTATTAACGTATTACTATTTCGCGCCAAAAATCTGCTATTTTTTTCAAACAGTTATCTAAAAACACTTGGGTTTTTAAGACGAATAAAAGGATACTTTAACCATTGAAATCCATCCAGCCGTTAGGAAAGTACGAGATAATAAAAAAATTACAAACATACATAGGATAACCTACCAAGGATATTTCGTAAGGCTATTGAAATTAAAAAAAAAAAACATCCTAATTTCAATAGAGAAGATGGATTGGTGCTGCCATTTGCTTGGGATCCTATAATTAATAAAATTAAATCCAAACCAAAGCATACCACTGTAAAACTTTAAGATACTGTAAGCTCATTTTGCGTAGATCGGACCAAAAATTAATATTCAAAAAACTGAAGGTAGCCGGGCTAACTATGACATCGGGATGTCAAACACCTCAGTCCCCCCCGTAGCCACGGGTGCTGTAAAGCACCCGAAACGTCGGGAATTAAAAAGTTAAATTAAATGCGATAAAATCTGTAAAAGTTTGTTTCATTCAATGTGTAGTCTTCGCGTAAATATAAGAAATCATTAAGATACTATCCGAAGAGCTCATGTCTCTATAAATGTTCCTTGATTTTATAGCCTTGCGGAATATTTACAGACGATGGCAGGAGATCTGACGGTATGAATTTAGTCTCTCGGGAGAAAGGTAAAGTCTTAGTGTGGAATGCTATGTGCGTGGTCACATTAGCAGTCTCTCATCTCAGGAGTCAGAGGCGGATCAACAATGTAAGTGGCTCAAGCATGAGGTTCTGAGAGATGACTATATATTTGTGTCATTTGCTGTAGAGTATCGGTCCGTGGGGTCCACGTGAGGTGAATTTCCTAAAGGATCTGTATCCACGACTTGCTGCTAGTGATAAGATGGCTGGATCTTTTCTCGCTCAAAGGCTTATTAAAACCATTTAGCGATAAAACGCATAGCATAGTAGTGGGGTAATGTATATTATGACACCGCCACCACACGGTCAATCTACCGGCGCGTGGATTGACCGTGTAGTGGAGGTCCATCTCAATCAATCATGCGTTACGATTAAGAGAAATTCTCCATGCAACTGTTAAAGGAAATTAATATATAAAATTAGTATAAAAGTAAACTTTCAGATACCAGTAAACAAGTTAGAAAATATTGTTGTTTAATCAATTGTTGTTGATTCATCAATTGAGCTTATTTGTTAATTATCTATCTTAGAAAAAATACTTTTCATAGAACGACATTTTATGAGGAACTTGATACAATTTTGTTTCTTATAATAATTGCGTCTTTTCTCGTATCAAGATGAATTGCCTAAAATATCTTTATTCTACGGCGTGTTATTCAAGCGATTTCCGAAAAGCTTCATGGATTCCTTATAAACGATATATTGAAGGTGGCGTGATAAATGATTTCCTGTGCTACTCTTTTCATACATAGCGTAGAAAACTATTTGTCTTACCTATTACTCGGTCTATTTTCATAACATTTTCAATCTTATTACAATATTACAGACATAATACTATCTTTGCAGATAATCCTAATACGATAGTGTAACTATTCTATATACTTTAAACGCATTTATATTTTTAAATTACGTAACAGATTATGTATATATACCTACTAAAGGCGCTTGACTCTAAGCAAACTTACGAATACCACCATGATCATGTGACGAAGATCCCCGATCACCAAGTTCCTCGGAAATTAGATGTCATAGTCGATAACAGTGGTAGTAAGACCAAATCTGATTAAGAATGATTTGTACGCTCATGCTCGAAACTTTAGACCGCACCACATGAGTAATATGTGGTGATGGGTCTGTAGGGAATCGTTGGTGTGATTCTTGTCTGTGTTGGTGCACAGATTTCAATGAAAGTTTAATGAGATGAGTATGCATTGCTTACGAATTATGGTAAAGAGTAACAGAATCGTTAGAATTCAGTAATTGTTGTTCACACATATACAGTTATTGTAACTTCTTGATCGGACCTTTCACAATAGATCATGTTGTGCAGGAAGCACTGTGTAAGAAGCCTTAACAACAGGACATTGTCAATTATGACACTTGATTATTGTACTTTGATTTAGGAGAAATAAATTACTATTTGGAATGAACCTTGTTTCTATTGGTATCCCACCAGGCAATATAGCCAAGCTAGATTACTCTCTGAGCATATTTTGTCCACAAGCATAGCACCCGAGGACGGGTGCTATGCTTGTGAGGGCTGGAAAAGGGACCGAGTGTTGCGACAGATGAGTTCGGACAGCCTGGGCGGACGGTCAATAATAACGCACGTGTTTGTTTCTCGTAGATAACCACTAGTCTGAATAAAGCTATTTTGATTACGATTTCGTTCGAGTGCCCACATTTACGTAAAACCATGTCGGATCGCGAAGAACACCCGATGCTTCGCATCTCGGCCACCCATGATGCGACATATATTTTAATAATTTATATATCTAATCGTTTTCAGATTTATATATCTATAATTTATAGATTAAATTATAGATATATTTTTAAATTTTCTGCAAATACAAAAGTTGGCAAATGTTTAGATCGTTTAATAATTACGGATGTGTTTAATTGTTACGGCATAGATGAATTTCTTATAAATGTTTGTAGTGTTATGCTACTTAATTATCATTTTACATTAATTTAAATCCATTTTTCCATTCTGTTTCGATTTTCTGCATTCACTTCAAAACTGGATATTTTACATCACCTTTATTTAAACGGTAACGATTTTAAACCATAAGAACACAATCACAAATCATTTCTACTTCGTATTTTCACATTATCAGCACTTTTAAATTGGTGTCAATGAAGTCTACCTTTTTTCGATCTTTTAGTTAGTTTTCCTTAACTCTACAATTTCGGGCTTTGTGTGGGTAGTTGCGCTACCTTTTTTCCTATATCAATAATATCTCCTTTTCCACTTAAATCTTGCCGTTTTCTTATTACAAGCCTAAAACTAAAATTTGACATGTTTTGTTATTGTTGTTTATTTGGTCTCCATGGAAATTATATTCAAATTTGCTACCGGTCTGTTGTTTCTATTTCGATAATTCCACATAAATACTCTTTCCTCTTGACCATTTACAAAAAATTTGCGTTTAATTTAAATAATTTTTCCGTTCTCTCTAGAAAGATATAAAAGCCGAACAATCGGTGAAGAAATTCAGTCTTGCTTCAGTTCTCGAATTGGAAGCATCTTCTAAAGGCCTTATCCCGGGGCCGCTCTGCCCCGGGATCCTGCAAGCCTCTGTCCTACCTGAAGCTACTGGACTCTACGAACCTCTGCTCTATCTGAAGTCGCTGGGCTCTACAAACCGTTGCTCTGCCTGAAGTCGCCGGGTTCCTACAAGTCTCTGTTCTGCCTGGAGTCGCCGGAACCTGCAAACCTCGGTTCCGCCTGAAGTCACCGGAACCTGCAAACCTCTGTCCCGCCTGCAGTCACCGGATCCTGCAGGCTTCTGTGATGTCTGAAGCCGCCGAGGATCCTGCAAGCCCCTGTCTGGCCTGAAATCGCCGGATCCCGCAATTACCACATTCACCTGAGGTCGCCGCCTAGAGACGCCCACGCCTTCTCACCTACGCCGTGCGTGCTCGTTCCAGGCGCTGATAGCACACCTTGGATCTTCCGACTCAGCTTCGGCACTAATCTCTTTTTTTTATTACTTTTTTAAAATAATCTGTAAATCGCATCATCCATCCTCATATTCATACTCCATTTTTGTTATATAAAATTGTAAATATTTTTGAATCTTAAATATATTATTTGTTTTGTTGTATTTTTGTTGTTTTGTTGCTCTTAGGTTAGATTCTTTTTGTTCTTAATTGTCCCTACACGACAGTTTGGCGCCCAACGTAAAAGTCCTCTTTTTCTCTTAATTCTTCACGTTTACTGCGCCTTGTCTAGTCCCTTTTGATTTAATTGCTTTCCCTTTCGTTCTTAACTTATTATTCATCATTCATTTACACATCCTTTTCATATCTTCAAAATTCTAAAACAAAACTTCTTCTAGTTTTTCAACTTATCTGGATTGTATTTAGGCCTTCATATAACACTTCATTTACATTTATCACTCTAAGTTACATTCATCACTCTAATATTTTTTATTCTAGATAACTTAGAGGTACGATTTTTAATAATATTTTTATTTCTTAAACTTAACTTTACACGTAATTATAACAATGAAAAGGGTTATTAAGTACGAATTCCTTAACAAGGCCGAACTTGAATACGAAGTGAAGATTAGATGTGAGGAACCAGCTAATACTGTTTTGCTTCTAAAAAAACAAGTTTTACGTTTAGTTGCGAATTCTCACCCTGAAGATATTCTGACTTCTCCAATTCCGATCGAGGATGACTTGTCTCAAATTGATTCTACATTGACCTATCTGGACTGTAAAATTAAAAAATTTTTACAAGGTGAAACCAAATATTTACGACTAATAGAAACTTTTATTAACCATGTTTTTTACAGATTAGAGCGAATAGATACTGACTTATATCCAGACTTTAAAGCTAATTTCGAGACTTTGAAGATGAAATATGACGCTATGGCTAAACAATTCGAATCCTTGACTCCACCTTCAACTGAAAGTGACGCTCCATCACTTGACCCTCCTGTTGACCCGACTGTTACGGTTGACCCGACTGTCACGGAACTCCCTCTTGTTTCTCAAACTTCTATTCAGGTCCATACCCCGTATCCTCCACCACCACCTCAATCTTTTTCTCCAACCAACGTCGTCAAAGATCTGAAAAGACACACCTTCATTGGTAAAAGCTGTCCAAGATCCTTTCTTCAAAAACTGGAAGAATACTGTATAGTTCGTGGCTTGTCCAGAGACTTGTTGATTTCACAAGCGTTTGAAATTTTCACTGACAATGCTCTTCATTGGTTCAGATTTAAATATAATCAGAATCCAAACTTACCGTGGAACGAACTTTCTTCATTATTAATCAAAGACTTTGGTGGTTTTGATTATGATCACAAACTTTTAGAAGCGATTAGGAATCGAACTCAAGGTCGAAATGAACCTATTGTCATCTATATTTCCATCATGTCTGGAATGTTTTCTCGTCTTTCGAAGAAACTTTCTGAAACAGAACAATTGGAGATTATTTTGAGGAATATTCGCCCATGTTATTCTGTCTTCGTAGCTCTAAAAGACATTGACTCTATCGACTCTCTTTTGGCTACTTGCCAAAACTATGAAAAATTCCTAGACAGAGACAAACAATTTAAAGAACCAAATGTACAACAAAGTCCTCTTATTTCTGAATTCAACTACAAGCATTCCACTTCAAGTTCAGTTGACTCTTCAAATTCTTCTAATAACTCACGACCTTCTCCTCCCCTCATGAATAAATTCACTTCATCCTACAAATACACTTCTAGGCAAGTTAATAGTCTCTCTCAAACTAAAGCTCCTCAAGAAAGCTCCTTTTGTGTTCGCTGTCGTAAACAAGGTCATTCTTTGAACACCTGTACTCAACCACGATTCGTGATTTGTTTCAAATGTGGTTTTAAGGGTTTTAAAACTGCAGATTGCCCTACTTGTTCTCCCAAACCTAATACTAGTTCAAAAAACTAACTACTGACTTGAAAAGTAACTTAAACTTTGATAACGACGATTGGACTAATTGGGTTAAAACAATTCAAAACTTCTTTTCTTGTTACAAAATCTCTTCTACACTCTACTCCAAGGAACAAGATCTTAATCGTCCATTCGTTAATGTCAAAATTTATAACTTAACTTTATCTGGCTTACTAGATTCTGGCAGTTCAGTAACTATTCTGGGTAATAATTCTCATTTGGAAATTCTTAAACTAGGCTGCAAACTTTTCAAGTCAGATCTTATTACTGTCTCTACTGCTAATAATCAAAAAGTTAATTCCTTGGGTTATTTTGACTTACCTATTCATTTCAATAATCAAACTCATTTAATTAAAGCTTACGTTTTCCCCGAAATATTTCCTTCGCTAATATTAGGTATTGACTTTAAGAGAAAATTTAATCTTTTACCTAGTGTTTTATCTTCTCTTAACTTTACAGAATCTAAATGTTCTGCTATCGAAACTAAAGATACTAAAATTTTACCTTATGAGCATTTAACTCCTAGTCAAAAGAACATCGCTAATGACATCATCCAACGCTTCAAGACAATTTCTTTTGAAGAAAAAGGTATCCTGGGATGCACACACTTAATCACCCACAAGATTGACACTGGTGATTCTCTTCCAATCAAACAAAGATGTTACAGACTGTCTCCTGAAAAACAAAAAGCGTTAATTAATGAAGTTGACAAGATGCTGCGATGGAACGTCATTGAAGAATGCGAAAGTCCTTGTTTATCTCCAGTTCTCATCACTCCGAAGAAGAATGGTGAATGGCGTTTCTGTGTTGACAGCAGGAAGCTTAACTCAATTACACGTCGTGATGCTTATAAGTTACCACTAATAAGCGAAATTTTGGACAACCTGAAGAATGCCAAATACTTATCAAGCATTGACATTGCGAAAGCGTTTTGGGAAATTCCCTTGAATCCTGCGGATAAAGATAAAACTGCCTTTTATGTACCTGGAAGAGGTATGTTTAGATATAAAGTAATGCCTTTTGGCCTCACCAACTCACCTGCAACTCTACAAAGATTAATGGATATGCTGTTTACTCCTGAATTTGAGAACAAGGTATTTTGCTATCTGGACGACATTGTTATTATTAGTGAGACTTTTGATGAACACATATCGCTTCTCATGAAAGTTCATGAAAAACTATCATATGCCAATCTAACTATTAACTTTGAGAAGAGTCAATTCTTCAAGAAAGAACTGAAATACCTTGGTTTTCTTGTGGACGAGTATGGTCTACGTGCAGATCCAGATAAAATAAAAGCTATTTTAGAATATCCTGTACCTACTTGCAGAAAAGAAGTACGAAGATTCATAGGCACCTGCAGCTGGTTCAGAAGATTCATTCCAAACTTTAGCACTATTGCCTCTCCACTCAACCAACTAACCTGTTCCGGGAAGAACGCTCCTAAATTTTTATGGAATTCACAAGCTGCAGCTGCTTTCCAGAAACTTAAAGAAGCTTTGGTAACTGCTCCTGTCCTTGCTTGCCCTAACTTCGAACTACCCTTCTCTGTACATTGTGATGCATCAAATTATGGCATAGGAGCAATGCTTACTCAACAACAAGATGATAAAGAAGTCGTGATTGCTTACATGAGTAAAGCACTAAATAAAAATCAACAGAACTACTCAACTACTGAAAGAGAAACATTGGCTGTAATAACTGCATTAGAACATTGGCGATGTTACCTAGACAATGGTAAAGAATTTACAATATATACTGATCATGCTGCGCTTAAATGGTTTCAGAATTTATCAAACCCATCAGGAAGACTTGCTCGCTGGACTTTACGCTTATCATGCTTTAACTTTGTCATAAAACATAAAAAAGGAAAGGATAACGTTGTTCCAGATTTATTATCAAGACATAAAAATCAAGAACGTCCTGATACACGAGAAACTTCACCTCAAGGCGTACATCCCATTACGATTGAAGAACCACCTGATCGTAGACTTGAACACTACAACAAAATTTTTCTCGGATGTTCCAACAATCCAGACGCATATCCCAACTACACTATCAGGGATAACAAACTTACACTACCTCAAGATAGACAGGCACTTATTGAAGCTAACCATGGTTCCCCTTCAGAACTCCATCTTGGTATCTTCAAAACATTCAAGAAAATATCATTAAAATACTATTGGCCTGGTATGTTTAAGGACATTGCTGAATTAATCTCGACTTGTGAAACCTGCTTAACCTACAAACACCCTAATCATTCTCCCTATGGTCTTATGGGTAAACCCAAACTTTGCTCCAGACCTTTTCAAACTATATCCTTAGATCTTATGGGTCCATTGCCAATGACTCGAAGACGAAATCAGTATATTCTAGTAATTAACTGCAATTTTACTAAATATACTATGATTTTTCCCCTAAAACGTGCTACTTCAGCTAATATTATTAATGTTTTGGAAAATTCAATTTTTCTAGTTCATGGCATTCCTCAAACTATTATAATAGACAACGCTTTTCAATTTCAGTCGCGAGAATTCCACTCATTTTTAAATTCTTATAATGTTCCTTGTATTTTTCACACAGCTTTATATTGTCCTCAGGTTAATCCTACGGAGAAGTTTAATAGTACAATTATTACAGCTCTAGCATTTCTAGTAGGAGACGATCATAGATCCTGGGACAACCATCTTGCTAAGATTCAGTACGCAATGAACAGCGCTACAAATGTAGCTACTGGTTTTACTCCAAATTTTTTAGTCTTTGGTAGGGAAACAATACCTTGTGGTTCCTTCTATACTCCAACTCAGAACCTCGATGAATTGGTATTTATGCCTCGTGATATTTACGCGTCTAATGCTGGTCTCCTCTCATCTATATTTCACAAAGTTCAAACTAAACTTCACATAGCTCACGCTAAAAATAGCGCTCGCTATGATCTTCGTCGGTCTTTTAAAGAATTTAATGTGGGAGATACTGTTTGGCGTAAAAAACATGTTTTAAGCAATGACGGCGCATACTTTAATGCTAAACTTGCCCCTAAGTTCATCAAGTGCAAGGTGATAGCTAAACTGTCACCACTAGTCTATGTGCTTGAAGACCCTAATGGAGTTAGAGGCAAGTGGCACATCAAAGATGTAAAATCATAAATTTTCTTAACTTTTATTAACCGTTAATTTGTATATATGTATAAATATCACCATCACTCTCACCTTATTATTTTATTTCTTTTAATTTGTTTGTTTGTTTGATGATCCAGTGTTCTTCAACACATCTTGCTTTAGGACCTCGAACTTTCGTTGGTTAATCGTCACTTTTTATTTTTATTTCAGACACATCTCGTTGGTGATGTTGCTGATCTCTGGCTTTGAGCCCTACCGCTCTGGCCGTTCTTAATCTTTACTTAAGTCATAGCGACTAAAGCTTACTTGAAGTATTTCTTTATCTTTATCTTCACTTGGGAGCGGCTCACTACTCCCTTAATTTTCTTTACCTTTATCTTCACTTGGGAGCAGCTGACTACTCCCTTAATTTTTATCTTCACTTAGGAGCGGTTGACAACTCCTTAAATAAGCCTGAATGTCCTTTTGAAAACACACTTCTAAGAGTGGTGTTTCTTCGACTAATTTTTTTTTCCCACACAGGAGCGGTTGACTACTCCTTAAATAAGCCTTAATGTCGTTTTGAAAACACACTTTTAGAGTGGTAGTCATTGAATGTGAACTCCACCCTTACCTGAATGCAGATGATGAATGTAAGAGATAGTATATCTGATTTTGACTGGTGATGTCTGTTTCTGCAAAGCTGTGTTTTTATGGTTTATTTTAAAATGTATATATCAAAATTTTTGCTGAGTCAAAAATTTTCCAGGGTCGGGGGGAAAATGTAGTGTTATGCTACTTACTTCATCATTTAACATTAATTTAAATCCATTTTTCCATTCTGTTTCGATTTTCTGCATTCACTTCAAAACTGGATATTTTACATCACCTTTATTTCCATAGGATCCTGTAACGATTTTAAACCATAAGAACACAATCACAAATCATTTCTACTTCGTATTTTCACATTATCATCACTTTTAAATTGGTGTCAATGAAGTCTACCTTTTTTCGATCTATTAGTTAGTTTTCCTTAACTCTACAATTTCGGGCTTTGTGTGGGTAGTTGCGCTACCTTTTTTCCTATATCAATAATATCTCCTTTTC
The DNA here is from genome assembly GCA_033319125.1 of Parnassius glacialis. NCBI lineage: Eukaryota > Metazoa > Arthropoda > Insecta > Lepidoptera > Papilionidae > Parnassius > Parnassius glacialis. The sequence continues at coordinate 27,630,581 of JAVANC010000023.1, read as the reverse complement.
CACTTAAATCTTGCCGTTTTCTTATTACAAGCCTAAAACTATAATTTGACATGTTTTGTTATTGTTGTTTATTTGGTCTCCATGGAAATTATATTCAAATTTGCTACCGGTCTGTTGTTTCTATTTCGATAATTCCACATAAATACTCTTTCCTCTTGATCATTTACAAAAAATTTGCGTTTAATTTAAATAATTTTTCCGTTCTCTCTAGAAAGATATAAAAGCCGAACAATCGGTGAAGAAATTCAGTCTTGCTTCAGTTCTCGAATTGGAAGCATCTTCTAAAGGCCTTATCCCGGGGCCGCTCTGCCCCGGGATCCTGCAAGCCTCTGTCCTACCTGAAGCCACTGGACTCTACGAACCTCTGCTCTATCTGAAGTCGCTGGACTCTACAAACCGTTGCTCTGCCTGAAGTCGCCGGGTTCCTACAAGTCTCTGTTCTGCCTGGAGTCGCCGGAACCTGCAAACCTCGGTTCCGCCTGAAGTCACCGGAACCTGCAAACCTCTGTCCCGCCTGCAGTCACCGGATCCTGCAGGCTTCTGTGATGTCTGAAGCCGCCGAGGATCCTGCAAGCCCCTGTCTGGCCTGAAATCGCCGGATCCCGCAATTACCACATTCACCGGAGGTCGCCGCCTAGAGACGCCCACGCCTTCTCACCTACGCCGTGCGTGCTCGTTCCAGGCGCTGAGAGCACACCTTGGATCTTCCGACTCAGCTTCGGCACTAATCTCTTTTTTTTTATTACTTTTTTTAAAATAATCTGTAAATCGCATCATCCATCCTCATATTCATACTCCATTTTTGTTATATAAAATTGTAAATATTTTTGATTCTTAAATATATTATTTGTTTTGTTGTATTTTTGTTGTTTTGTTGCTCTTAGGTTAGATTCTTTTTGTTCTTAATTGTCACTACACGACATGTTATAATAACCAGGCCTGTCTCACTTCGCGCGTTAGACATGAAAATATACTGTTACTGTTTTTAAGGATACCGAAAGGTAGTATATTGTTATTTATAGGTATATGTACATAATTAGGTACTTAGTTACCGACGCCATAGTTATAGATTTATTATTTGATTAGTGACCCGACCACAGCTTCGCAGTTTTCGATTTTTTCGCGTATAATACCAATGACCTTAAAAAGTTCAGTGTAAATAGACCTCCCAGTACTCGTGACTACCTACTAATGCAAGATCAGAATATACTGGTTCTTTGCTTGACACTTGGTTGATAAAAAAAGAGATGAAAGTAGCAGTACTTCTCATTGCCACTTTCATTAATAATGAAGTCACGTGTCGGATTTTCGTAAATAGTAAAAAATGTGAAACAGACAAGTGAGGGCTCCGTGGCGCAGTAGTTTAGTAATGAGTTGCAGCGTTAAGGACTGCGGGTTCGAATCCCGGATACATGTACAAATAATTGTTCTGGGTCTGTTCTATTTATGTAAAATGTCCCTGCGATATAGGAGAAAATCCTAGTGTAGAGGTAACGTTTCTTAAAAAAGAGAGGAAAAGATACAATTCTAATGAAATTAAAAATTTTGTACAACCGACTTCAATATTAATACGGATTATTAAGGGTAACTCCAAAACTACTACTACGTCAGATCTTGATCAAATTTATATGGGATGTATAAATTATAGGCACCAGCTTTCAAATAAAAATAGAATCATCAAAATCAGAAAAAAGTTCTGAGGTAACACACAAAAAATACGGTCGAATTGAGTACCTCTTCCTTTTTTTGAAGTCAGTTACAAATGTTAACTAATTAATAGAATCAGGCGTTACTTTGCGGAAATCCATTATATTAAAGCTTTTAAAAGTTACTTCGCAAACATCCGCTCTATAAAATAAAATGATGTGTCTTACCTAATATGAAGAGCACCTCCCGCCCTCTCTCAATTGCGTTCACTATCCCAGTCACCACTAATCCCAGCACCACTACTCCCAACACCACTACACTAGGAAAGACACACCACTGACGACAATGCGTGTTTCGCCTCTACACGAGGCATCCTCAGGTGACTCTGACTCTGCAGTGGCTGACCGTTAAGTGAGCGGTGAGCCAAAACAACTGCCTTTAATACAGACCGCTGACGCAACCGCTCCTTGCTTAAGGAGCGAGCGACCGCTTTATGCGATAAAACATGCAACCAATCACCGCCGGACTTACGCAGCCGTTTGTAAAATTAAAAATAAACCGCCGCGCAACGCCTGCCTACCCTCCAAACACGCAACTAATCGCCGATCACCGTTAGGGTGACAAACGATCATATTGCGAGGCTGTCTACTATTAGAGAGCAGGCTTAAAGATACTTAAGAGAGGTGAGTTAGAAACATTTGTTTGTTGATTCAGCAGTGCAACGTTACTATTATTACTTTTTAATATCACTAACTGTTCCAGCACACACAGTCGCAGCCCTTTATTGCACGTATGTAAGACTTTAAAGGAGTGATCGTTGGCTAGGTTGTGTCCAGTGTCCAAAAGATGTTTCGCGAAATGGGATTTACTCGGGATTGCAATTCATGTACGCGGCTAAATGCTCTTTATAACGTGTCTCGAAGTTGCGACCAGTCTGACCCACGTAAATGGCGTGGCTTTCGTCACAAACAAGTTTGTAAACACCCAAATTTTGACGAATATCCAACTTATCTTTATTATGAGATATGTTTGTTTAGGGTTACGCGCAAAAAAATTAAAACCCAAAATAACACGCGGGCGAAGTCGCGGGGAATAGCTAGTTGAACAATAAAGTTTTTATTATCAGCAAATTGATGGCTCCGTGGCACAGTGGCTTAGCAATAAGTTGCAATACTGGGGCCGCGGGTTCGAATCCCGAACGGAACAAGTACAAATACAAGGGCTACAAATAATTGTTTCGGGTCTAGATGTTTGTCATTGTGCAATTTATGTTTGTTAACTGCCTGAAAGATACAGGAGAAAATCTTAGTGTGAAGGTAACTTTTTTTTTGCAAAATAAAATAAAATAAAGTAAAATAAATTCTAATACATTGCATAACACCTCAGTACAGAGATGCCAAATTTTTTTGTTTTGAATCGATCTTCTGGATCGTAATGGATCGTAACCTCGTGAATCGATTCATCGTTTAATCACATTGTATTGAACCGATCTTATTCGATCTCGGAAAATCGTATCGTAATTTAATTTAAATATAAAAATAAAGAAAAGCACAGTATGCATGCAAAATTATTTATTTTAACAATGCCTATTATGGTTTCCTGTGAATTTTTCCAAATTATTATTTTTAAAAAGTATATTTCAGCTATCTACATTTAAACTCTTCAAAATATTAATTTTGACAGACGCACGGGATCCTATTACGGCTATCTGTTAATGTATTTCCAGCTAGGGAAAGCAGCCGTTCTGAAGGGACCGATGTTGCAACAATTGTCAGATACTTAAATGTTAAGCAGTTGAGTTGGTTGGCGGGGCCATATTAAAAAGTATTTTAAAAGAACAGCTTACGCTCACAGAACAGCTTAACTTTTCTATCGCAATAACACAAAGAATGAAAGATCAAAGACTACTAAGATATGTACCCGATAATAAAATAAACAAAATATTATCATACCTACCTTCATATTTCATAAATTGCATCTTTTGATGTAAATCGAAGCTACTATCATTCAACGTGTAGTTAGGTAATCTTACTTTGTTTTAGTTATTCTGTCCTCTTCCCTCCAATACGATAGGTATACAAAGATCAATTCATACGTTAGGACGTTAGGGTTCGGTTGATGTTTAGATTTTAGTTTTTGATACGTTTTTTTCATACGATCTTAAAGGCATACGATTCAATCTTGGTGAAGATCGCATTCCCTTGAATCGATTCCAAATTGGTAGATCATATGGCCGTGAATCGATCTTTCAGAAAATCGATTCAGATCGGGCATCCCTACCTCAGTGTATTCTACTACATACCAACTAATATCAAAGGATTCAATGTTTTTTCTCACAACACATTACCCTACAGTAGAAGCGGTCTTAACAAAGGTGCGTGATGGGCTTTTGATTTAATACGCGCGCCGTATATTTTTTTTCGACGATATAAACGATAGGCTAATTTCACGAAGGTAACTTCCGAGGCGTACAAAGTATAATGAACATTAGCGACGCTGTATCTTTTTTTTATAGGATAGGGTAACAAAAGAGCACAAAGTCCACCTGATGGTAAGTGGTTGCTGTGGCCCATAGACATCTACATCTATCCTCGTTTGCGAATCAAAATGTAGATGCGTTGTCATCCGTGAGGATGACTTTGCATCTACATTACTAAGATGGAATGCCTCTTTTCCAGTAAAAAAGGTCTCCAGTTCTCTACACTAACCATATAAAACACAGCAGTGTGAAGCTGCTATTTTAAGCTTGTATTCTGTGAGTGCGTGGTCCTTCCCCGGTCAAGCCGACCAATTTGTGACTCAACTATATACTACTAATATAGCTGCAGCATCGCTCTAACACGTATAAAGTGACCTAGGTTTTCTAGGCTTAAACTCGCCAGTTTGCTATCAGAGAGTGATCCTTCTGTTCTTGTACTATTATTTATTCAATGCTTTAACATAAACATTTTAATAAATTTTATTATTCTAAAAATACTATTTTATTTATTAAAGGAAGTTGTTCACGCAAAGCGCTAGTGTCAAGCATCGACGCTAGATGGCACTCGGCTCGGCGCGATACGGGATGAAGTTCGGCCGAGCGCGTTGAACGGTGGGTGTCAAGAACGCGCTAGAAAAATTGGTAGTCCAAATTCACCGCTGCGATAGATAGCACGCGGTCTATTTTGTCGGGAGCTCGTAATGATAGGCGCGTATAGTAAAAATACTGACTGGGAATTGTAGCGCGTATACTTTGCTGAGAGCGTCACCCGGGACTTTTAGGTTTAACGCTGAGTCCGTATAAGTGGATTCGACTGTATTAGTTACTAGTGCGGCATTTGATGTTCTAGAAATAACTGTTGCCACGCGGAACGGTAGTGACCTTTGATTCGGTCGCGCGTGTTAAGATTTATGACAAGCGAGAGTTACTGGCTTCTGTAAGGTAGTTAATCGTACGACAGAGTTAAAGAACTGTCATTGTAGAAAACGAAGAAAGTGACTGCGGAAGGAGACCGTAGTTTGGAGAGGTACTGAGGGCCGAACTGCTGCAGAGGGTAACGGTATAATAAGGTCAATAACACTACCAGCCACACCCAAATACACATCACTGACCCTTACTTACATCCACATGCGACCTGACCGAATCCTGAGGGACCAGTCGCCTTGGATAGAGGTAAGTAAGCTCCCTTTATTAGAATGTAACGCTCCCCCCTTATTGTTTATTGTAATTAAAATCTTTTCACCTTTGGCCTGTAGCAGACTCGACCAGCATCTGCTTGTAGGTTCTCCGTCTATGGGCCCCCGGGGGACTCTACTGTTGGATAAACAGCTGCTGGCCGTAACAGAAGTACCACCTTCCTAATATACGAATAATCATTTTTAGTTACTTTTATATTCGTTTCAACGAACGGCAATTTGTGGATATTAAATAACGTATACAAACAGGTCAACTCATTTTAAAGGCAGCCAATAATAAAGTTATACTTATTTAAAGAATTATATGAATACTATCTTACGTCCGCGTGGGATTCGGTCGTATCTCGTTATATTTAGTAAATTTTGAGGATAAAAGGTAGCCTAGCCTTTTTAATGTTTGTAGCTATCTCAATAACAAACATCATCAAAATCAGTTGAGTGAATTACCATTTCGTTTCACAGCTTTTTTCCCCAAGTTTGGAGTTAAACGGCTGATAAAGACAAATTGTAAAGCCTACTTAGCTGTTACAGTTTACCTTTTTAACTTAACCAGACATCAAACTATCTCAATTTTATGAAAATCAGTTCAGCAGTTTAGTCATGAATGTTGGACAAATGTTCACATTAAAATAGAAAAGTATAGATTTGTCATACACATAATTCTGAAGAACCCTCATATTATTTATCTGCAATACATTTTGGCAGCGGGTTATGTCTTACTGAAGTAAAATTTAGAATTGACATCATTAAACATTATATAATATGTTTATTAATTATTTATATATATATATATATATATATATATATATATATATATATATATATATATATATATATATATATATATATATATATATATATAATTTTGAACCATATTGATTGTCACCCTTATGTTGTACTAAAAAAACCTACCGGTGCTTACCAAGCGTAGCAACTATGCTCAACAGTCAACATTAATAGGCTGTAATGGATGGATGGATGTGAAAAATAATTATTAAAGCAACACGGGCCGCCGACATACCGACTATACTAGTTGCAACCGCACTGCTCAATAGGTTAAGTTGCACGACTGAATCGACATCCTACGAAAATGCTAAATTGTGCAGTTTCTTCTTGCAAAAAGTGATCTGCCACGTCAAATTTACAAAAAGATGGCGTTACCTTTGTATTGTTTGTACATATATTGTTATGTGTGAGTTTCGTAGTGACACACGATTCTGTTTGTGTGGGAGTCTGGGAATGTGCGTGGTACAGATTTTCCACCGCAAAAAATGACAAATAGTTTGTTATCAGAAAATAACGCTATGGCTTCTCCCCTGCATAACCAAAGAGTGCTTTAAAATGGTTATAAATTAAAAGGATTATGTAATAATATATAAAAAGGGAGGAGCTGCTTGGCGGCCAACGAAGAATAGTGGAAAAGACCCCTTAAAAGTTATAACAAAGGGAAACAAATTTCAAGGAATTCTCCAAATCCTGGGCACTGGCAATTACGGCGTACCTTGCTAAAGCATTCTTTAAATTATTTTTAAAAGAATAAACAAGAATGTTTGTATAGTGCTGCGGTGTTACGTTTGAATACGTATAATTGTCATGATATAGATGTCATGGTTATGGCTTTTATAAAATATTGGCGGCAAGATTTTTCATTTTTTAAATGGGTTCATAATGAAAGAAAATTCAAATATACTGTCTTATTACAAAAGTGGTTTATTGATAGTCTCAGGCTTAAGCAATGTTTTAAGTAGATTTTTATTCACTAAAAAGTCCCTTAGCCGCGGAGTCCCTTAGGGCTATTACGCACTGTCGACTAGTCGCCGGTGACTCAGTCCCTCGGCGACCGAAACATGGGAAACAGGGCCCGGAGACCGAGCCGAGCGACAGTATTCCAAGTACATTCGTGCAGAATGGACGTTGAAGAACTTGCAATAGTAGCGGCGCTACTAATTATAAAAAGAAAGACAAATAAAAAAAATCAAAAGAGTATTGGGTGCATCCTTTGTTAGAAGAACGGAGGTCAAAGGGAATGTTTAAAATATTTTATGAAGACGTTAGAAAATATCCTCGTAAATTTTTTAATTATGCAAGAATGTCTGTGAGTTCGTGATGTCTTATTGTGTCTTCTAAAACCACATATAACTGGCATAGATACAAATATGCGACCATGTATTTCTCCGGAAGAAAAACTTTTTATAACACTAAGGTAAGTGACAATTCAAATAAAATTCATTCCTAACATTTATTTTTTACGGGATTTTAACACAATTTACATTACATTCCCGGACACATCTATCGGCCAAACCTAGTGTTTAAAGTGTTGACAATCCCTAGCTAAAAATAAATGTTAAGTGGTGCAATAAGTTTTTATGCAGTTTTTTACGAAAACGATGGCCAGTAAATCAGCTTCACACCTGCAAAAACTTATTGCTCCTCCTAACATTTATTTTTAGCTGGTCTCCAGTCAAAACTTAAAACTCAAGGTGGGCCGATAGATGTGTCCGGGAGTGTGTTTAGAGTTACAGATAATGCCATCCACGAAGATGCGCGATTAAATTTAAATAGAGCATCTTTCGTGCTGTTCATAATACTCTTTCCTGATTAGTCAATTTCTATTAGTGTGCGTTTGCATTCATCGATAATTAGCGTGTATCGACAGATGTTTAACACATGCGGAAGATAGCACACATGCATTTGAACAAAGAGTGGGGCGCGTCTTCGTGGATGGCACTATCTGTAAGTCTACTCTTCGATGACATAATTTAAAAATATACGGTAAATAATTATAAAACATGTATTTTTTTAAAGTACCTAATGAAATCAATATTATAAACGAACGCACAACAAAAGGAAATATTCAAAATAGATCCAAAATGTCAGAATCTTGCGAGGTATTTGAAGCGACAGTAGAAAATCGCGACTCTGGGCGTTCACGTTCTGAAGGAGTTGAAGTTGGTAGCGTATAATAATGTTGTGCTTCAGGGCGTGATTGTTGACTTGGTGCTGTTGAACGCCCGGCCTCCGGTGTGAAGTAACCACGTTCATACTCGTACTCATTAAAATTTCGCCACATTGTGTTTGGATATATATTATTTTGAGTAGAGGATCGGAATGATTCGATTACACTGATTAATTGAATTTTCGCAGCTGACTTTTTGTTCTCCGGAATTGCCCTAAATGATAATAATAGGGACATCAGGAACATTCTGTCCTCATCTTGTTCCAAAATATCCTCCTTATTTTTGCGAGTTTCAATACACTTGTTTAATGTGGTTAACAGTTCGCTTGTGCCATCATCTGACGTTTTTTTCTTTTTTCTTCCGACTATATTTTCTCTCGAGTAAGGTCCTAAAGGTTCTTGATCATTTGTCAAATGTTCTTGTTCAGCAATGTTACTCTCTGTGTTCAAATTACCAACGGTATTCTTCAAAAATAACAGCTGATTATAATAAATATAAGGAGTTTTATGGGAAGCAGCAGATCCGCTTTTAGTATTTTTTAATCTTCGTACTTCTCGCGAAAAGCAGCTTCTTATATTTATCCATTTCTTTTGAAGTGAATGACCTGTAAATAATGTATATATTTAAATTATTTTTTAATTCCAGATATCTTGGAAGCGGTTGTAAATTTGTAGATTTACATTACTCATACAGACTTGGGATTTCAACTATAGCTGAAATAATAAGAGAAGTTTGTCATTTTATATGGGTTGTACTAAAAGACATGTGTTTACCGCAACCGACAAAAGAAAATTGGTTAAAAATCGCAAAAGATTTTCATTTACGGGCCAATTTTCCAAATTGCATAGGTGCCGTAGATGGTAAGCATGTAAGAATTATAAAACCATACAACAGTGGATCATTGTGTTATAATTACAAACACTTCTTTTCTGTAATTTTGCTTGCCATTTGTGACTCTGACTATAAGTTCATATACATAGACGTTGGTTCCTATGGAAAGGATTGCGATTCAACTATATTTACAAATTCAACGTTTTATCAAAAGCTAATGAACAATGATTTGCAAATACCCGAACCTAAGCCCATTTCATCGACAAACCCTATACCAGTACCGTTTGTTATTGTGGGTGACGAAGCATTTGGACAAACTGACAAAATTATGCGACCGTTCGGTGGATCAAATTTAACAACAAAGAAAAAAATGTTTAATTATAGGCTTTCTCGTGCACGACGCCATATTGAATGTTCATTCGGCATATTAGCAAACAAGTGGCAGATTTTTCACAGACCTATCAACGTGAATTTAGATCTAGTATCATGCATCATCAAAACATGTTGCGCTCTTCACAACTATGTCCGAGAAAGAGACGGATATAAATTTGAAGATACCCTGAGCATTCCTGGCTTTGAAGAAGTCCCAAACGGTTTCCAAAGAGCTACGCGACGTGGTGCATCATACAGAGATGTATTTGCTGATTACTTTACAACTGAGGGTCAATTATCTTGGCAGATGAGCAGTATTAATTAATAAAAAATAAATGGCATTTCTTACTTACCTGAGTTTTTTTTTCTTCGTCTGATAATTCTTCACCTCCAAATAACTCCACTATTTCTTCCCACTGTTTTTTCTTCAAATCCCGATTAGCATATTTCTCACTTTGTAAATCCCAAATAGCTTTTCGGGATTGTATTTCCGATATAAATTTATCCGTGTCAAAACTCATTGTGCGCGGCCGTCCGGTCGTTACGACAGTTGCTCGCAGTGTGAATGCTTTCATTTGAAACCGTGCTCCTATTGGTCGCCGGCGACCGGCAGTTGTCTGTGCGTCGCCACTGCGCGGCGAGTCGCCGAGTCGCCCGGGCAACCGGTGACTAGTGCGTAAACACCTATTTAAACTATACAATATTACAGTCGTCGACAACTGAGTCGCCGGCGACTAGTCGACAGTGCGTAATAGCTCTTACACTTTTCGGGAAATTTGATATTTGCTGTCAAATTCCATACTTTACATTGTACTCGTAGTTTGCATATTTCTGCGAAACATCTTTTATAAAACAGATTATAGTTTACGACTGAGACTAATTATAAATTACTTTAAAAAAATAAAGTTCATTTTAAGTATTCCCCTAGAAATGTTAATCGCATGATCGAAAGAATCTTTACTAAGCGACTTGGTCAGCGCTCGTTAAGATGTCTCTAGAGGCTTATATCAAGAGCAGAAGGCTATTTTACTAACGTAAAAACCTAGTTGAGTCACGCTGGTAATAAAATTGGGTTAAGATGTATAATTGTGAATGAAGTGATAGGCGGTTAGCTTACAAACCCAATACCAATTAGACGGGTTTTCGACATGCTGGGCAAGTAAGACATTGAGCACATTTATTTTTGTTATAAGCTTAACGTAAACTTGGAACCTATAAGCCCCAACACAGGATGGTACAAGCTGCTTTATTTTATTTTATTTTAAAAATATTTTTCTTGCAATATTCACAAGTTCCATTGGTTCAGCCACTTTTGTTACTACCCCACATGAGGTACACCATACTCGTGAGACCATAATCATACCGAATACGGGCTATGACACCGAAGATACATTTATAGAAACAAGAGCACTTTGTATAACGTCGTAAAAACCACTGCAATAGGACATCTTACCAGATTTTTCCTAAATAATTTAAGTAAACGTGCGAACAGTACACTGTATACAAACATGAGAGACAAACTCCGTTTACGTCTGAATTTTGATTTTATACGTTCATTTTTTTTTAAATACTATAGGTACTAATACCTATTTTTATTTTTTGTATAAATTTTTCTTCTTATGTTGGCCAGATCAAATATACTTATAAGACATTGTTACAAGATTAAATACAAATTATTCCAGCATCGCTATTGCAGCACGATCGGGTCATAAATTTCTAAACAATTCCCACACGGGTTTCAGTGACGTCGGGATTGAGCGCAATCTTATTTTCCTGCACCAGTAGAAAATTCCCTTCCTATTATTTTGTTCCTGAAATTCCTTTGTATGACAATGATATATCATGCTAAGTTAAGGCATCAAATGCAGTACTTTAGTTTACTACCTTTTAACCGACTTCAATAAAGGAGGAGGTTACAAATTCGACTGTATGTTCTTTTTTTTTTGTACGTATCTCACGCGATATTTTTGTTAATTGTATACTGCTGTTAATTAATTTTTTTTCTAATAAGTAGCTCATATCAGGAGTGGTCCTATATAAATTTGGAGGAAGAATTCTACGTTATCCACCCTTAGGGGTGGAAAATAGGGAATGACGCTTATATTGTAATTGTTTAAACGAATATCTGGTTGTTACATTGTGCTTATGATATTTCTAAGTCCACTCTAAAGAGTAAAAAAATTAAAATTATAATAAAAATATTTTTAAATATATTATTTTTATATGTAGGCTGCAGCTGAACTGTTAGCCACCGTGCCACCAATCTTTATTTATTTAGTTGCCTAGCGAATAGTTAGTAATAAAAACCGTATTCACATGCGCGACGTATTTAAGTACGACGCGTATGTGAATACGGTTTGTCGCTCATTGTTACGATTTGTTTAAACAAATCGTAACAATGAGCGAAACGTTTGAATATCGATAATATAAGTCGTTAACAAATAATCCATCCAAGCAAGAAGAAAAACGTAACAGAACACCAATGCTTCTTAAACCAAACACCATATGTTCTCGATTTCAGCGGAATTCGTAAATAGAAGTGGAAAACAACACACGTCTGACTGAAATGCGACGATAATGCAAAGTGTCTGTTGCTTCGGAGTTTTCAAACACTTTTGTATTCAAGCAAAGTTTCTTATGAACTGCTTGCTTTCTCTTTCTTTTTCGTAACAAATACATAAGTTGTGTTTTCTAACATCTTTATTTGCATACTATAATAATTAAAAAAACTGAGCTGAATCATACTGATGAAATTTTATTTATATTCATTTGAATAGTAGAGAATATTAGAGTAGTAGAGAAAAAACTAATACGTACTAATTTCTATATTCCGATTTGTTTATAGAATAAGAGTGACATTCGAGCACACAGTTCACCTCATGATAAGTGGATGCTGTGGCTCATAGACCTTTAACCTCGATTGAGAATCAAAATGTTTATGCGTATCACCACTGAGGGCAAAGATTGAACGCTTTGTTACCAGTATAAAGGGATACAGGTTCTATTCACTACGTTCGGAACATATTATCAACTTGCTACTTTATGCCGATATTCTGTGAGAGCAGGGACCTTACCTGGTCAAGTCGACCCATCCGTGTTATAACCAAAATAGATCTGCAGCGTAGCTTTATTACGTAATTAATTTTGTGTTATTACATATAATATATATTAAACAATAAACTGAGCTTAATTAACCTAATTAAGATTAGTTTGTATTCATTATTATAGTAGAGATTTTTTAAATCAATAAGGGTGACAAACGAGCACATAATGCACCTGATGGTAAGTGGTTGCAGTGGCCCATAGGCATCTACATCTATCCTCGTTTGTGAATCAAAATTCAGATGTGTTGTCAGCCGAGAGGACTAAATTGGTGTGCCTCATTTCCAGTAAAAAGGGTGTCCGGTTTTCTACACTCACCATACGAAACACAGCAGCATTAAACTACTATTTTACGCTGGTATTCTGTAAGAGCGTGGTCCTTCACCGATCGAGCCGACCGCTTCGTGCTACAGTTATACTATTAATATAGCTCCAGCATGGCTTTACCACGTTTAAAACCCAAATTATTGAAAAGTAATTATTGTTTTATATTATTGATACCTAGTGATTAACTAGGGATTAATGCTGATAGTACACGTAATTGAGGAAGGGTGAAAGATGCTCTTCAAGCTGGGTAAGACACATCATTTTTTAACTAATTAAATTTAACATCTTGAACAGTCTCAGAAATAAAAGAAGGCCAGTTATTTATTTAAAATCATTCTTTACTTATGATAACTGTCAACAAACATTTAAAATACAGAACAAAAATCTTGTTACAAAGAATTGTAAGTCCAGTGGAAGTTAGTACAATGACAAACATTTTTTTTAAACTGTTAGGTTCCGTGGAGTAAAAGTCGGTTAAAATAGAACTATTTAAAATAGAAAGAAGAAGGACGCTGTGAGGTTAAAGCTAAATTGAAAAGAGTTCTCTTGATAATGAGGCAAATGATAGTGTTATTCATTTTCCACTTTAGCAAGAGATATTTAAAAAAATAACTTTAAGAATATTGTGATGGCTGAAGTTTTGTGTAGGATTATTTTATATCGTTGATGGTTTATTTATAAACTAGGTAAAAACTCATACTCGACAACGATGACACATGATTATATATCATATGTCATCACATAGGTGGTATATAATACATTTTATACTTGGTAGAGCCTCGCTGCAGCTATATTATAGTTTAGCACGAATAGGTCGGCTAAACCGAGGAAGGACCACGCTCTCTCAGAATAATGGCATAAAAATGTAGGTTAATGCTGTTGTATATCGTATGTTGAGACCATTTTTATTGGTAACGAGGCATTCCATCTTAATTCCCAGAGGTGACAAGGCATCTGAACTTTGATAATTATTCGATAATAGGTCTAGATGTGTACCTGTTTGTCGCCCTCATTCTATAAAAAAAAGTGGTGATGCAGTCTTGATATCACATTGGAGTCGGACGGAAGGTCTGATACCGGCTAATCGTAATAAAAATGCTGTAGCTATGAGACGAAACTCTACGTCCGAATTCTGGTGGTTGTTCACAGTGTATGAATGTAAACACGCCAAGTGTCTTCTTGTACGATGAAAAAGAAAGAATAGAGTAAATAGATCACGTAATTCCTGCGGTCATTGACCTGTTGGATATGTGATATTTCCTTCCCAATTTTGACTTGTTCATAATCCTAATCGTAATCGTACAGCTACTGTAATGTGATTAAAAATTAGTTTTAATAATTTATTTTTAAAGGCAAATGCGAAGAAGTTTTTGATAAACAAATCTATCTAGGGCTATATTAGGTCTTGCTGTGATATAAATAATGTATCATAAATATTTAACATTATTATTTAAATACACTATTTACTATTTAAAAGATATCTATATCCTAATGAAACATGTGAAAATGGGACCAGTTCATATTCATACACCTAATGGTAAGGCTTCAGTATCCGTAAGTCATGCAGGACGATATTTGTAGTAATATTAACTAACTAGTTGTAATAAAATATTATTATATAATAATATTTTACCACAGTTTTGTTATGTTACTATATCCAATTGTGCAATTGGATCACCAGCTTCCTTGCAGATCGGAGCATCAAGGTCGTTGTAGACGGTGCATGTTCTGACTACAAGCCTATTAACGCTGGTGTTCCACAAGGCTGTGTGCTATCACTAACGCTGTTTCTTCTGCATATCAATGATATGTTGCTAACTGGTAACATTCATTGCTATGCGGTTGACAGCACTGGTGATGCTCTATACACCGGCCGTGCTAATATTTCTCAGGAAAACGTCTCCAAGTACCGGAACAAACTTGTGTCTGAAGTTGAGTCTTTGCTGGACAAAGTCTCGGACTGGGGGTGACTAAATCTAGTCCAGTTTAATCCTCAGAAGACAAAAGTTTGCGCGTTTACCGCTAAAAAGAACCCCTTTGTCGTATCTCCTCAGTTTCAAGGCATTCCCCTAGTTGCCACAGCCAGTATCGGAATCCTCGGCTTCGACATATCGAGTGACGTGCAGTTTCGTGGTCACTTGGAAGAGAAGGCCAAATTGGCTTTTAAAAAGCTTGGCGTGCCCAGCGGAGCGGGACAGTATTTCATGCCGGCACACCGCCTGCAACATTACAAGGTGCAGGTTCGGCCTCACATGGAATACTGTTCCCATCTCTGGGCAGGGGCTCCCCAGTGCCAGCTCCTTCCACTTGACCGCATCCAGCGCAGAGAGGCTCGAATCGTCGACGACCGAGCCCTTTCCGATCGGCTCGATTCATTGGCACTGCGAAGAGATGTTGCATCCCTTTGCATTTTCTTTCGCATCTACCATGGGGAGAGCTCTGAGGAATTGTTCGGATTAATCCCAGCCGCCAAATTTCACGAACGCACATCGCGGCTGAACTCCCGATACCATACACACCATCTGGATGATTGGCGGTCCACCACTGTGCGATTTATTTATTTATTTATTTATTTAAAACTTCATATACACATGTGGTATATAGGCGGACTTAATGCCTAAGGCATTCTCTACCAGTCTACCTTGGGATGATGCAGAGATAGAATGAAGTAGGTGTTATAAAAAGTAGATATGCTAATACTAAACTAAAATAACAAAAAAAAACAATTTTAGCACATGGAAATAAACTACATAATATACATAATAACAATATATATATACACACATACATACCATATATATATATATATATACATACATACATATATATATATATATACATATACATATATATATATATATATATATATACATAAAATATATATAAACTGTTACTATGATGATTCTGCCAATTTATTTATTAAGTATTCCCGAACCTTCATCTTGAACGCGTAACGATTGCTAGCCGTCCTTATTTCGAGAGGTAGTGCGTTCCAAAGGAGAATAGATTGAATTTGGAAAGAAGAATGAACAAGTCCAGAGCTATGGGAGGGACATAGGAGAAGAAGGTTGTTCATAGAGCGGAGGTTTCTCTCATGACTAGCGCTAAGCAACTGAAAGTAAGGAGATAAGTAAGAAGGGGAAGTTGGAGACATCAGGATAGAATATAGGGTAGTGAGTGCACGCAAACTACGGCGTTGACGAATAGGTAACCATTTTAATTGAGATCGATACGTGGATATATGGTCATACTTTCGAAGATTGAAAATGAATCGAATGCAGTTATTCAGAAGACGGTCATATTTATTGAGAAGATCTGCATTCAGGTCGAAATAACACACATCACCATAGTCGATTAGGGGAAAAATTAAACTTTGCACAAGCATTGTTTTGATTGCAGATGGTAGAAATTTTTTTAGGCGATAGAGAGAACGCAGGGTACCGGTAACTTTCTGGCTAACGGTCGTTACTTGGTCTTTCCAACTCAAGGTAGAATCAATTAATAAACCTAGATCCTTCACAGTAGAACGCAATTCAATCTCAGTACTATTAAAAAAGATAGGAGGTAGAGCTACCGTTTTCAATCTATGATTCATCCGATGGCTACCAATTATTATGGCCTGACACTTCGAAGGGTTGACCATTAGGCCAAACCTGTCAGACCAGTTCTTAATATACTCAAGGTCCCTGTTAATTATGTCCACCGCTGTAGAAATATTGTCAATACTCGCTTGTGTGTACAATTGCAAGTCATCGGCATACAGATGATACGCAGACTGAAGGTCTTGGGTAATGAGATTAATAAATATAGAAAACAACAAAGGAGATAATATGCCGCCTTGAGGAACACCAGCATGTAAGTCAAACCAGCTAGATGATAGCTCATCGATGCGAACCGACTGCTGGCGACCTCGAAGATATGATGAAAACCAATCCAGTGCTTCGGGTGAGACCATATAAAGGGAAAGTATGGAAATTAGAATGTCATGACTGATGGTATTAAAGGCGTTCGAGAAGTCAACTAAAACCAACACAGTGACTTTAGTATCCTCTATACCTGCCCTAATATCACCAGTTACTTTCAGGAGTGCGGAAACGGTGTTATGACCAAGCCTAAAGCCAGACTGCAAGGGACTTAATAAGTTATGACAGGAGATAAACTGCGAAAGTTGCTTGTGGATACAGGCTTCAAGGACCTTGGATAAGAAGGGAAGGATGGATATAGGTCGGAAATGATTGGGTAAAGTGGGATTTGTGATCTTTTGTAAGGGAATAACGTAAGCCTTATGCCACAAAGAAGGAAAATCACCAGAATCCAAGGAGAAGTTAATGATGTGCGAGATAACAGGGAGGATATGGTCAAGTATAAAGATAATCATCCGTCGGCTGATGTTGTCGCAACCTACAGCATTAGATTTTAAGGATAGGATTGTCTTCTTGATCTCATCCATAGCTACTGGAGAAAATTGAAAGAGATCAATATCGGGACGAGGTAAACCCATTATGTGTTCAATAGTAAGACGCTTGTTCTGGTGATCAAGAGGACTGTTGGAGACAAAATGAAAATTAATATCATCCAGACCAATCGTCCTCTGAAACTCACAATGGTGTCGTTTACCGATACCTATGGTTCTAAGGAACTTCCAGATATTAGCAGGGGAAGAAGATGAGATGTTACTAAGGATAAATCGGCGTTTGGCGTTGCGTATCATCTGATTGCACCGGTTCCTTGCAACTTTATAAAGAGTCCAGTTCTCATCACATCGATCTTTCCTAAATTTGCCAAAAGCCCGATCCCTACGTCTCATCGCAATTCGAACCCCAATCGTCATCCATGGCGCAGGTGGACGCTTGAGCTTCACTTTTTTAATGGGAGCATGCACATCATACAACCTAAGGATAGCTTCATTCAAAGCCTCAACCTTTTCGTCCACAGTGGGCGCAGAAACCACGTTGTTCCAGTTTATTTTGGATGCATCCATACAAAGCTTTTCAACATCTAAGCGACCAAAACAACGCATGTGAAGAGTTTTAGCTGGAGCTTTAGGAGGTTTTAGGACGTAAGAAAGGAAAATGAGGTCATGATAGGAGAAAGCAGGTGCAAAGTGTTGACCATGGGAGAAGACAAGAGAAGGAGCAGAGGTAAGGATTAAGTCAAGCCAGGTATCCTCCACATCAATATTGTGGTGAGTGGCTTGTAAAGGTAAAATGTGGAGGCCAACCGACTCGACAATGTGAAGGAGCTTAGAGGAACGGGATGAGTGCGGAGTCAGGAGGTCTGTATTAAAATCGCCCATGATAATGTGATGTGAGTATTCGGACCCCAAGGATTCCAGAATTGTTTCAAGACTTGAGAAGTAATCGACAGAAGGAGGACAGTAGACAACACCAAGAACCAATTTAGCTCCTTTTACACAAACTTCAAGGAATAGAAATTCTGCAGATGCAGTATAATAAGGGGAAGAAGAAGCTAGAATTTTATAAGAGAAGTCGCAACGAAGATATATAGCGACCCCACCCCCTCTCCTATCAACTCGATCGTTGCGTATCAAACTGAAGCCAGAGAGAGGGTATGAGGTAAAAGGAAGATGGGGCTTTAACCAAGTCTCCAAAATCAAGACGGCATGAACATCAGCGTCAGAGAAAGCCTCAGTCAGATCACTGTAGTGACTAGGTACGCTTTGTGCATTAATGTGGCAAACATTAAACAAGGAGCGGGATTGTTCGAATTTACGTCGCACAAAATCCCCTAGTGTTTCAGTAAGCGAGCAATAACTGTCATTTGATGAACAAAACTCGTTGGCAGAAAGAAAAGAATCATCATCGGAACTCATCTACATGTAATATAATATATAAACAAATAAATAATATAGACCTAAATGGTAAGAATAAATAATATAGTATAATTAAAATTATAAAACGTAAAAAAATAGTAATAATTTCGATTACCAAATTGCTATCCCTGCACCACCCGCCAGCTAACACACTCAAAAATTAAGAGACTAATATAATACACAAAACAATAAAAATTAAAATGATTTGCAAGACAGCTACAACTAAACTAGTAAACTACATTAAGAATACTGATAATAAATAACAGTAACTTAGAACAATTAAAAAGTATCATAGAGAAGTGTCTCATAGACGACATATAAACTGTGGCCAAAAGACTGTATCCATGGTCATGTATTAATAAGAAAAAAAAACCTTCCCAGCGACAAAATTAACTTACACTATGCACTTGCTACAGATCTATTAATCTATGGACAAAATATAACCTAAAGCAAAACAATTTCATAATATGTACAAAAACAAAATAGAACTAAGCCTAAAATGTAATTTAAAGTGAATAATATGTACAAGTTTTAATAAATGAAGTTAAACGAATAACTATTAAAATTATAAATTAAGTAATATAAAAAAAATGTAAATAAATAAGAAAGAATCAAGCTTAAGGTTACATAAAAGAAAAGCAAGTTTTAATACGGTGGATAGAAAGTAATGATACTAAGTATTACTATATACTACAATATTGAATAAATTTATAGTTGTAGTTACAGGAAAAAGGAGAATTAACACAATAAAACGCTATTATGCTTAGCTATTTACGTGGCTTTGAATTGGGTTGCGACGATAAAGCGCTTCCTGCTATACGCACGTCTCCAGTTGGGGATTCAGCAGCCGCCTTAGGGTATTTTTGAATAAGAGTAATCAGCTCATCTAAGGTAGTGACTTTATGCCGGGATCCATCTGCAGCTTTCACCACAATTACTCCATCTTGGGTCCAGCATGCACGCATACCGAAATGCTGACGGGCTTTGCCAAAAACAGTTTGCCGAGACTTTGTCAAGAACTCCTTTACTGAAACTGGACAACCTTTCAGCCTAGACTTCGCCCTCCATACTGATGACCTGGAGTCGATGCTAACAAATCGTACTAGGATTGGCCGGAGACGATTTTTGGAGGCTACTCCAATCCTATGGCAGACACTAATGCAGGATGCTGTGATGTCCTTCAACTCCATTTTATGGATTATACTCAGTACTGTAGCCTTGCAGTCCTCCTTCTCCTCTTCAGCAACACCCAAGAAAAGGAGAGCCTTTCGTCTGTGCCTGGTCTCAATAACGTCAACCATATGGGTGCACTCATTAATTTGTTTACGGAGCATACCAAGCATAGAAAACATGAGTTCACGGAAGGTTCGAAACTCCTCAGCCACTTTTGCAACCGTGTCCTTGGCGGGTCCCCCCGCGTGTAACTGTGCTTCCAGTTCGGCCATCCTTTTTGAAAAGCAATCCTCCAAACTGTTCTGTGCAGTTCTAATCTCTTCAAGTTGAGACATTGTGTATAAATCCAAATGTGTGATGTGCTGGCAGGTGGTGTATTTAGATGGAATTAATTCACATATATACAGTTGCACAAATTTGATCACCAAGAAAATGGTATTAATTAGCACTCAAATATGTATTAAATTATGTAAATTATTGTATTAGTTAATTTAAAATACAAATTAAAATTTTACGCATTTAGAAGAGGTTTTTTCCTCGCACGACATCCTTGTGGAATCGATTACCAACAGCGATTTTTCCGGACCGATACGACTTAGGGACCTTCAAGAAAAGAACGTACTCCTTTTTTAAAGGCCGGCAACGCATCTGCAATTCCCTCCCTGGTGTTGCAGTTGTTTATGGGCGGCGGTAGTCACTTATCATCAGGTGAGCCGCATGCACGTTTGCCCTCTTTCCTATAAAAAAAAGAAGCATTTTTGTACAGTTTATATGATTCCTTACGATAAAAAAGAAAGATATATTAACTTTATCGTTCTATCGAAGTTTGTTCTATCGGATTTTTTTTTGAAATCATATCCATCTTTATAAGGAATTTGAGAAAAATAGTCTATTTGTCTTCTTATGAAAGTGTAAACTTCCTGTGATTCACTTTTTTACGTAAAAGTTGGTAACAGATTACAAACGCCATATAGCTGGGCAAAAGCCTGTAATATTAGACTGGGCTTTCGAGTACACATATGGCGGACGAATATTCTGCAAGTTTCCTAACGATGTTTAACTTCACAGCCCGCTAGTGAGGTCTCGAGTAAAGTTTGCCTTAATCACCATACTCTACTGAAAGACAGAAGATTCCTACATACGACCTTAGTTATTTTGGAGATCTCTGCTTTGGTATGTTCATCATAATCATTACAACCTTCACAAGTTCACTGTTGAATATAGGCCTCCTCCAAGGAATGCCACAAACCGCGGTCCTGAGCCACCTGCACCCATCGACTTCCCGCATGTCTTAACAGGTCGTGACTCCATCTGGTGGGGGATCGCCCTACACTTCGCCTACCAGTACGACTCGCCACTTGAAAACTTTTTTCCCATCGGTTGTTGGTTCTTTGAGCTCTATATGGCCAGCCCATTGCCATTTCAGCTACTAATCCGTTGGGTTATATTGGTCACTCTGGTTCTACTGCGGATATCCTCATTTCTAAGTAAATAACGCAGAAAATCCCCGAGCATAGTCCTCTCCATAGTTCGCTGAGCGAACTTTAGCGTCTGCATACGACGACCACTACAGGAACATGTCTCAAATCCATAAGTCGTCACTGGCAACCCACACTAGTTGTAAAATCTAGTTTTGAGGTTTTGAGGTATGCCTGACGAGAAGATGTATCGCAATTTCCCGATATACTGTACGATTCGATATACTGGCAGTCAACTTGGCACTACTGAAAGGACTGTAACACCGCCTAAATTTCGACGGAATCAAAGTCTTTCTCATAGTCCACATCCTCAAGGCAAAGTGGTAGATTGTACTCTTCGGTCCTCTGTACAATTTGCCGAAGGTTATTTATGTGGTATATGGTGCTAAATCCTTTTAGAAAACCGGCTTGTTCGGGAGGCTGGAAGTCCATCCTCCATCCTCGCCTGGGGCCTTGCCGTTTTTAAGTTACTGGAGAGCCATTCTAATCTCGCTGAGATGATATCTGGGATATCATATAAATAGTGTCGGATAAGACTTGCTCTTTGATCGTTAATCACATTTGGGTGTAGCTTTAACGATGGCGTATACAGAGTGAGATTGAGAGGTTCTATGGGCACAAAACCTCTCAATCTCACTCAAAATCTCAGATGTCCCGGAAACGATGGTGCCACACGCGGTCTTCAGAATTGACAGTTGGCAGACAGATCTCTGGCAAAGACTTTGGAGCCTTGGTTCCGCGCGATCGCTTCTTTAATACAAGCTGTATTGAAGTTGTGTAAGTCCCGCCGCAGGCATTTGGAGATATGTCTGTTCAGTTACCTGTATGCTGTCAAATCTGTTGAAGAATGTAGCTTCATCTCCCGTCTAACAACCATGAGATTAAGAGTGTGATCGGAGAGTTTTGTGTTCTTCTGCGGCGGGTCTTGCAGAACTTAGCTTCGACCGCATGGACAGTTCCCACGAGCTTGTCATTCATATCGTCCACTACATTGCAGTCTTCCAGGCACTGTAAACGGTTTTGTAACTCGAACTGAAAGGTTTCGGGACTTTGGATCAGAGCACGAGGGGGACGAAGCGTATGTTACATTACGTATATTTACGTATGGATTGGGTATGTTACACTAGCTTAAAGGTCTCTGCTTTTTGAAGCGTCGTGTGATGGTTTCACTTTCTTTTAATATGATCAAAGAAAACAACGGCTGCCAAATTCGCCTTACTTAATAATAGGTGCTGCTTATGGGGGCTAGTCTACTCAAGTAAGGTATGCTCCAAATTTTTGATTCATTTTTGAGTAAATCATAGAACATGCTTCAGTTACCATTGGGCCATATTAAATTAAAAAAATAATAAAAAAAGATAACCGAGGATACCTGCGCAGTTTCTATCTTTGTCCAAAATGAAATAATGCAGTAGTTGGCCGCTTTATACGTGGATTTCCGATTGATGATTCTGGTAATATTTTTATTGATTCTCTAATATTTCTAAAATTTTTAAAATTCACACAATTTCCGCTACGTTATACAGATAAAATTTAATAAAAATTAAATAAAATCTACACACATAAAAACATCTTGAATTATCTGTTACAGTTATCATTTCGATATAAAGTGTAGGTACATATAATAAGGTCTTAGTTCTTATGAAGATGTACAAATAAGCATCTATGTTTGCAAATATCACGTCGATGTAAACGAGCAAAGGCAACCCTTTAAATGCAACGACAAAATATTTCGTGTCATTCTATCTCTGCGCTAACCGCACACCGTCGTCTACTTAGTGCAAGTTGTATGATGCTTGTGTATGTAAATGGAATAACGCTGGTTCGTTGCTATTTTCTGAATAGAAGTTAATATAACAAATGAGCATCTTTTTATACTTTTAATTTTTCTTGAAGTTCATTCTTCATTCCTTAACTGAATTTGTTATTTCTATATTAGATATCGTTTTTTTCTAGAATGCTCACAAAGGTGTGCATAGTTTTAAAGATTAGTCTTTATTTAGCACGCTAATTACGTCGATAAGTGTAAGACAGGTATTCGCCGTGTGGTAGCGTTGTTAAAGAATCCATCACCCTATTTCGTCCCCTGGGTGTCATAAGAGGCGACAATTTTTCACAATTAATAGATAAATATAGGAAACAACAAACTGTAGTGAAGTTTTATGATTAAGCAAATTGTGCCTTTGAGAC
The DNA here is from genome assembly GCA_033319125.1 of Parnassius glacialis. Taxonomy (NCBI): domain Eukaryota; kingdom Metazoa; phylum Arthropoda; class Insecta; order Lepidoptera; family Papilionidae; genus Parnassius; species Parnassius glacialis. The sequence continues at coordinate 27,606,996 of JAVANC010000023.1, read as the reverse complement.
ACTGAAACATTTACATCCAAACTATGTAAGTTATTTACAACTGGTGATTTCATTGTATTTTGCTTTTTAAGGAATGGAGTGAAATAAACCAGAATTGTTATATTGCTAGCTTGTAAATGAATCAATTTTCTATTGTGGCTTGTTATTTACGTACATACATACATAAACTCTTGCACCTGTTGCCTAGAGGGTAGGCAGAAACTATTTACATTTGACACACCTCTCTCGCTACTTTCACCACCATATAACTAATTTTAAGCCCAGCCCGTAACCAAAAATTTCCCAGAGTTCTCTAGAAAACCACGTAAAACATCATTACATCAAATGGGACTATGAGAGTGAGGGAGTGCACCTGTTCTGGCGCTAACATTTGTAGACTATATTTCCGTTTTGCGCCGATGGCTGGTCTTCGTTAAGATTGGCCGCCGTGAATAAATTAGGATATGGGTTTGAGGACAACTGTCGAGGGATCGAATTAAGGCAAAAAACCAACATTATTATATTATATTACATTACAAAGTATTTAAATTGCCTTCAAATGATTGATAGCGCGTTCCTCTGTGTGCAATTTTTGAAGAAGAATAGGAATAAAAAGAATTACTTTATTTGTTAAAATATGGTACCAAACGTTGTGAAATAATATGATAACATCTCACTACATTTTACAATTTCTGGAGTATACATATTTAAATCTGTGATAAATATCATATGCAGTACAAGATCTTAACAAATTAATAAAATTAATTAGATATGTTATAAAATTTGTATATAATATATATAATAAAGTTAATATTAAAAGGTGTCGAGGTAGACCGAGACTAACTTTCGAAGACCATGTGAGCAAACTGCTCGAAGAGGGGAGGGTCAAGAGTACTCGGATACCTAGACGTGCATGTATGAAGAAGTAAATGAATCTGAAAGAAGCGAAAGAGGTATGTAAGGATCGTGACACTTGGCGATCTGTTCTCTCTCAGGGATTGTGCGTGACGATAAGTAAGTAAGTATATATATATATATATATATCTATTTCCTTATCATTTAGGTAATCATCATCGTTGTCATCATCATAACAGTCTTTCACAATTTCACTGCTGATCACGGTCCTGAGCCACCTGCTTCCATCGAATTCCTGGATATCTTTTTAGGTCGTCAGTCCAACTAGAAGGGAGCCGCTCTACACTTCCTTTGCAGTTAGGTAATAATTTGTCGAATAATAACATTTGTTTTAATGTTTATTGTGTAATTGGTTATAAACTGTTTTTAAATCAAATCAAATCATACCAAATCAACTTTAAATCAGTCAAATTGATAATTAATTATTTAAATTATTTGCGTCTAAATGTAAAACTTTTCTGTATTGATTTCTCAATCAAATGCGTCTGTCAAGAGTGCGATTTCGACAAATCCCTACAAAACCATAGTCCTTTGTCTTGCACGGCACTTATAGACTGATAACAATAATAGTGAAGACAAGTTGAGATAACAGTAATTCTTGAATTCGTCATTATCGTGGGCGTAATTAACAGAAAGGCTAAAGTAAATTTAAATCGTGACGCATCACACACCATTTTTGTAAACACCTCATTAATGATTCCAATTTGCAATCAGCTTTTTTTAATTCTATTGTGTGACAGCTTGTTAATCTCCATTCACAATCTGACTGATTCAGAATCGGCTTTAAGTTATTTTTATAAAACTGAAATGACAAACGAACTTACATTCACGTTATGGTGAGTTGCTACTGCAGCCAATGGATATCTGCCACCAACTTCAGAAGGTTAAAGATGCGTCGTTGCCTCCTAGGACTAAGAGGGAATGCCTCACAGCCAGGAATTATACTGACTCTCTTTACCCTTAGATCGGAACACAGCAGTGCACGCATTACTGTTTGGCGGAGGAAATAGGTAATAGGATGATACCCACCCAGGCGGTCTCCTATGCAGAAAAGTAGTAGGAAATAGATTATAAGTTATAGCCTATATACTGTTATATATATATATATATATATATATATATATATACTATATACGTCCCACTGTTTTGGGTATACCTTCCCTCACTCATCTCAAGATGAATTGCCGAAAATATCCTTGTTCAACGGTGCGCTATTCAAACGATTCCTGAAGGCTTTATGGATTCCTTACAAATGATATATTGAAGGTAGCGTGATAAATGATTTTCTATGCTACTCTTTTTATACATAGCGTTGAAAATATTTATCTTGTCTGTTTCAGTCTATTTTCATAACATATTCAATATTAATACAAAATTGTAATATTGTATTAGTATTGAACGCACGCACAACTACAGGTAATTCCAATGCGATAGTGTAACTATTCTTTATACTATATCCGCATTTATATGTTTAAATTAAATAACGGACATGTATAATGCTAACTTTGTGAAATAATTCAGTAGATAACAAAATAAGTCTATTTCTCTAGCTATCAGGATAATAGTGAAGAGAGCATGTGTCAGGGGGTCTGAGCCTGACGCATTAAGTTTGTCCTTTCGATCTGGTATTCGTCCGGGACAAACATTTGTTATCGTTTTAGTATGTTAGAATCAAAACATTCTCTACGAGTAATTTATAAATATATGAAACCAGAGTAAGTTTCATTCCAACCTTAAGTTCATTATATCCGACCATTTCTAGAACGAATAAGGTTGAATTCATTGAGGGATAAAGTGAGTTTACGCTGCGTAAGTTAACGTCATATACATAAAACTAACAAATATGTGATTTATTATAAGTTTTTTGTTTCAAATATGGTAAAAAATAGTCTTTGGTAAATACCATCTCCTTTTGTTTTCGGCCCAGCACACACTGCTGTGTTCTGGTTTGAATTGGTATGGACTAATTAAAATATAACACAAAATGAAAGTTAAACAAGAATTAATATGTTTCAGACATTAATTGTGTTTGTTATAAAATATGTAATGTTATATCTGTTTTGTTTTGTTCGTAGTGGCGGTGTAAGAATATCCACTACCCCATATCGTCCCGTGGGTGGGAGAGGCGACAGAGGGAAACTGAAAAAGGAAATGGAAAGCAGCGTCTTCCTGATAACAACGCAAAATAATAAAAGTGTGCGGCGGCCAACCCGAAAATATGACAAAATACCCCTATTAGTAATCTATGAGGTAGCCTACGTTAAAAAGTGGACTTTCATAGGCTGTAATGGATAGATGGATGTGAAACGTAATTATAACCAAAAAGTGCTTTAAAATGTTATTACTTAAAAGGATTACGTAATAATATGTAAAAAGAGATAAGCTGCTTGGCGGCTAATGAAGAATTGTGAAAAAAAATCCCTTAAAAGTTATTACAAAGTGAAATAAATCTCATCGCAATCAGCCAATTACGGTGTACCTTGCTAAATCATTCTTTAAATTCTTATTAAAAGAATAAACAAGATTGTTTGTACAGCGTTGCGGTGTTACGTGTCTATGTACATATATTTTTCAAGATTATAACTTTTTATAATATAATGACGGCAATTTGTTTTAATTGGTTTCATAGACAAAGGAAATAAAAACTATCATTAAAACAAAATTAAGACCATCAATAAACCACTTTTTTGGTAAGGCAGTATGCCTTATCAAAAAAGTGGTGCATCCAAAAACTAACCGTGACTGTGAAATCTTAAGTTGAAATTTTAAGCCAGTGAGTGGGGAAATCGGTTTGGCTTTTTTATAGGAGACCGGGCAAACGAGCATACGTCTTACCTGATGGTAAGTGACTACCACCGCCCATGAACAACTGCAACACCAGAGTAATTGTAAGTGAGTTGCCGTTGAGTAAGCTCTTTTGTTGAACGTCCCTAAGTCGTATCGGTCCGGAAAAATCGCTAGTGGTAAACTATTCCACAGAGAGGTCGTACGCGAAAGAAACTCTTAAACTCTAAAACGTACAGTAGTGGACCGATAAGCATCCAGATGGTGTGGATGGTATCGGGAGTTTTGCTGCGAAGTGCGTTCGTGAAATTTGGCGGGTGGGATTAATCCAAACAATTCCTCAGAGCACATCCGTTTTCACTGATCAGTTAAACGGATCAGGTCCACTGAGCAGTTTGTCTGGTAAAATAAGTACTTTTAAATATCATCATCATTATCATTACAGGCCATGTAGTAAAAAATGTTCGTGCAGAAAATATGTGAAGTTTCAAACACCTCGTTTGTTCTAACTATAATATAAAAAAAATATTAGATCACTTATCGTATAATCTCAATTGCTATTTCTTTCGTAGCCGAGAGTCATTCATTTAATTAAATAAGATAAGAAAATGTTTTTTTTTTATAGGATAAGGGTGACAAACGAGCACACAGTCCACCTGATGGTAAGTGGTTGCTGCGGCCCATAGACATCTACATCTATCCTCTATTACAAATCAAAATGTAGATGCGTTGTCACCCGTGAGGACTAAGATGGAATGCCTCATTTCCAGTAAACAGGGCCTCCGGCCACCTGCACTCACCAAGCGAAACGCAGAGGTAAACCTCTACTTCACGCTGGATTTCTGTGAGGTCGTGGTACCTCCCCGGTTCGAGCCGGCCCATCCGTGCGACAGCAAAAGCTGCCGCGTGGCTCTACCACTGTTTTGTTATGTAAATGTTTGTTAATGATCGTAAGATTTACTAGATATCATTTACTTTTTCTCCATTTGCAGATACGTCATTGTTAATCCAACTTTTATCTATACTTTTGCTAAGCATCTGAAAGATAAGACGAAATTCGGGAAAATTACCCTCAAAGTAATTTTACGACGAATATTAATGGTAAAAAAACAATATTTTCATAAATATTATAAAATTTCTATGATTTTATTTAATAAATTATATTAGTAGTAGGCAGATTTATAATCTTAAAAGACATGAAACCTTTTTAATTTTTTAACTATCAAATATAATACAACAGTTTATAATACTTACATATTTTTAGAGCCACGGTGCAGCAATATTATGGTTGTTGCACGACTGGGTCGGCTCGACTTAGGAAGGACCACGTTCTTGCGGAGTAAAAGCGTTAAATAGCAAAATACCAGCTTAACTCTGCTGTGTTGTAAGGACAGTGTAGAGAACCGAAGACCCTTTTTACTGGAAGTGGGGAATTCCATCATAGTCTTCAAGGGTGACAACGCATCTACATTTTCATTCTTCATCGATAATAGATGTAGATGTATGTGGACCACATCATTCACTTACATCAGGTGAGCTGTCTTATTTTATAAAAAATATTTCTTGCATAGGACTGGTGCCTAGAATCTAGTAGAAATGCACTAATTATTATCTGACTACGGTACAGCTAAAATTAGGGTAATATAAGCAGACTTTGTATGTATGAATGTGTGTATGTATGTGTGTACATCTGTACCCTCAGATCTTCCAAACTTTTTGCCGTATTTTCACAAAAGAGGTATTATTAGAAATACCATGCTCTTGCGCAAGTTAAAATAGTTTTACTCGTATGACGTCACGTAAAGTCCAAAAATACTGGCTTACTGCTATTACTAAAAATATTATTATTAAAATATTATGTCTGATGAAAGGTTTTATCGATCAAATCCGAAAACAGTATCACTATTTTTATGTAAATTCCCAAGTCTAAAATTCTCTTCTTAAATGATATACGTGTTAGACTGTATAACCTCTTATCAAAATAAATTCGTTTGACATCTACACAAGTATACAGCCTCCACAATAATATTTTGCCATATTCGATGATCTATTATTCACGCACATCATTACGTGTAATAAAGGACTTACCTCTCTATTCTTACACTAAGATATTTTTAGAAACAGCTTTGTATTATTAGCCGCTTGCCAGAAAGCCTTGTAATTCACATTTCTTTTACATCACATCACCCTTCAAAAGTCTATGATCTTTGACATATTCTACATCAACAACTCTTGGTTTTATTTTGAAATCCCAAAGAAAACAATAGTAAAAACTTAGTTATATTTCTTTTAGCTTACATACAAAAGTCAACTTTGCTTTCTGCACTACAAACTTTGTGTTGAAATGTCCCTGAGAACTTGTATAACACTCCCGTGAGAACATACACTCAAGATAGTAAAAGCAGTTTTTAACAGTGTAAAATGTAAAAAACATAAGATAATGTTTTTTCTTATTTTAATCAAGCAGATGTCATCATCGTCAACACATCGGCCTATCATTATGATTATTCATGTGATAAATATTACATGGGGTTTATTCATGATATTTATTCACGGTATAAATATCATGATGAGATGGCATGCGGGCTGCCAACCGCAAAATATTTAATATTTTTAAATTATTTTCAGGAACGCCTATTTACTCTTTCACTTTCCTTCTACCACCTCTTACGACAAACTGGATGTTATTGGGTAATAGTTTTTCTCACATCGCCACTATACGGCGAGACAAATGTGGCATAAAATAATAGTAATATTTTATTCCATTTCCAACACTTAGAAAAGTGTTAGTAAATTAAAATACAACTAAACTCCTTGGATTAATTTTCCCGCGATAGCTTTTAATTTCCTTTCATAAGTAACACAATGTATTAATCAAGATAAGACATTGTAATCGCTATAACTAAAGCACGTTATTACACAGTAAATGTATATTAGAATGTATATTTGTAAATTTACACAGAAAAGAATTAGGTAAAAAAAATAAACTATTTACTCACCAATGTCACCAATAGATTTCTCGTAATCACCTTGCCGTCTTCTGCAACAAATTAAAATACTGATACAATCATGAACTATAAACAGTTCTACATCAACAGTAGCCTAATCGTTAAGGTTACCGATCCATCAACTTTAATGTCGTACGTTTGAATCCGCCATTCGAATGAGATGGTTGTTTGGTCACTCAGTGCACCGCAGCTAATTCACTATAAAAGTGCTCAAGAAGTTTACTGTGGATGTTTTCAAGGCAAGATGAACAGGCATTTGTAAAGTTCGCTTTACCATCTTCGGCTATATCACCTCTTGGAAAGCCATCAGGTGCGATAGTAGTCAAGCACTAGCTAAGAATTGTAAAATAATAATAATAATAAAGTGTGTGTTGTCATGCCGCTGGCCACTAAATTATACTTTGTTCTCTTTTTTATCTTTTTCTTTTTAGAAAAACGTTACCATAATTTAGGATTTTCTCCTATATCATGGAAGCATAACATAACATATAATAACATAAATTGCACGAGGACAAACATCCAGACCCGGAACAATTATTTTTAGGCCATACAAACACTTGTTTCGTGCGGAATTTGAACCCGGGGCCCCCAGCGCAACAACTCATTGCTAAGCCACTGCGCCACGGAGCCGCTCATGTTGTTATACTAAACATGACAGTAGAACTTCAATGATCATCATCAATGTTTACTTCTTTGATACATATTAATAGAATTTCTACTGTATCATGAATTTTACGCACACAATTGACACATGGAAAAAAATCCTGCTGCAGCTATATTAGTAGTATATTTGTAGCACGAAATGGGTCGGCTCTACCGAGGAAGGACCACGCTCTCACAGAATACCAGCTTAAAATAGTAGCTTAACGCTGCTGTGTTTCATATGGTGAGTGTAGAGATCTGGAGACCCTTTTTACTGGACAAGAGGCATTCCATCTTAGTCCTCACAGGTGACAACGCATCTACATTTTGAGTCTTTATTGAGGATAGATGTAGATGTCTATGGGTCACAGTAACCACTTACCATCAGGTGGACTGTGTGCTCGTTTGTCACCCTATCCTATAAAAAAACCGAAGGAATTATTTGTTGATCATGTAAATGCTTATCCTCACAGAAATCGAGCCCACAGTCGTCAGTTATTTCTACATTTTGCAAGCCGTAACATAAAATTAATTTGTTGATCCTAAAACAAAATGTAAGTATAATAAGTAAGCTAAGATAGATTTTCATAATACGACGTACTTAAAATGATTATTGATGTCTACGTGAACACTTTAAAATTCAATAAGTGAACATTAAATGGAACTAACTTTTATTATTGCGTTTAGTGCTTTTAATTGCGTGTTAATTTATACAAGTGATCGGCCTGTGGTCTAAATTCGAATTAGTGTGGTAACTTTAGCTGGTCGACTGATACTGGTCGATAAATTGTTGTTCATTCATCGATCGACGTAGATCGACAATTAATCGATGTGGTTGCGGACTTATCATCAGTATCTTTCAAAATGTATTCTGAAGAGGATGCGTTATTGTTGACCAGTACGCTCTTGCTCTTATTATTATTATTACAGAGACGTAAACGCAGAAGACTCTAGATGCCACCGTTTTTTACGGCTAGAGATTTCTTATTTCATCTAGACGATATATTATATATCGGTCAGTGGAGTCTCCATTTTACCATCGATCAATAGGTGTGGTAGAAAATATCGATCGACTTCGCTTAATCTATTCCACTATCGATCGATGCCACTGATGACGATCGATTGATTGGCGTGATAACACCCTTAGGGTGTAAACGGTAATGCTAATTCCGTCTAATAATAGCAAAAGTAATTTATTCATTCATAGCAGCCTATTAAAGTCAACTGCTGAACAAAGACCTCCCCTTAGATAGCTTCTAGCCTAAAGATAATATTTGCCATTGTTGCCACGCTAGCAGGCGAGTTAACAACAGCCGGTTTTTTCTCTCGTTGTTATCAGGAAGCCGCTGCTGCTCATCTCCTGATTTATTTTTCCCACTTGCCTCTTATATTACCCTTGGGATTATTCTTAAATAATCATGTGATAATTAAAAAAAATGGAAGAACAAAAAAGACAATAGCGACAAAAGCTCTACTAAGAACGCACAAACGCTTAGAATCGTTTTACGTGCATTTGTTCGAAAGGAGCGTCTATCTAACGGTGTGAAGAACAACCGTGCGCTGTCCCGGCGTTTGTGCTTGCAAAATGGAGGACATAAATTTTATTTTAAGACCCAACGTAAGCGACAGCTGGTTTTGTTTGCGAATTTATTGCGTGGTCGCGTCGAAATGACGATGCTTCACTTATCTGTTATGTCATTTGTTTTCCAAAATGGTAAAATATTTTGAAAAGTAGATTGGATAAGTTTTATATAAAACCCTAGTACGTAAATACGTATTTTTAGTTATTACATGTAAACCTAGGGTAGTGGATAATCTCAAAGGGCCACTACTTTGGTCTATAGATCACACAACCAGACTATAATACCAACTATTACATTTTTTGCACGAATATTGATTCGAACTCAGTGTACGCAGCGTAGTTGCAAGGCATTCGTTTATTACAGCTTATCGAAATTCAACTGCTGTTCACATGGGCTTCCCCCAACTACCTCATTAGGCGGTTATTTGCCGTGGTTTCCACGCGTGGTAGACGGGTCGGTAATCGTAACTTTCTGTTATGTTTGTTTTATTTTGTGTTATTTTTTTACGTAGTAGATCAACGTGCAGCTATATTACGGTAGCAGTATAATGCGTATACTGAACGGGGAAAGGGCCTTGCTCTCACAGAATACTAGAGTAAAATAGCAGCTTTAAATTAATATGCTGTGTTTCGTATGGTGAAGGTAGAGGGACGGAGTGTAGAGTTTTTACTGATAACGGGGCATTTTATTTTAGGACTGTTAACTCATTTTCCTTTTTATTTCTTATTGAGGCTAAATGTACGTGTTCAACAACATCCCCTTACCGTCAGATGGTAATTTTTTATCGAAGATAGATATCGTCTATAGGCGGTAGCATACACTTACTTGTCCCTGTTTGTCGCTTTTACTTCAATAAAAACTGAGAAATAACGTTGACTTACGTTATTAATGTAGTATATCCACTTTCAGTAAGTATCATCCCTTTCAATAACACATATGAGCTAAGGCGGCGCGTTACAGGCGTCTTAGATAAGTGAAGCACTCCGTGTTATTGCTTTTACCCACACACGTATGTAGTGTACACATGTACCTTTAATGTGTACACTATTGTAGGCGTTTTATTTAATGAAACTTTTAATTTTTGATAGCACTGGATGAAATAAGGAAAAATATAAACTAAAACGAATTAAATAAAAGGTTAACATGGACATACTGACGTAAGTAACAATTATAAACATTAAGATATTATTATTTTATTCTTACATCACCACCGTGTAATGGCAATATAAAAATATCCACTACTCCATATCATTCCGTAAGTGTCATTAGAGGTGACTCAAGGAAATGAAACAGGGGATGGGCAGCGGCATCTTTTGCTAACAACTGAAAGTAATTAAAACCATAATTATGATGTCATCAATGAGGGGTGCCTTAGTTCAGCGGACTTTTTGGGCTGTTATGATAATGATGAAGATATTAATTATTATTTCCCATGAATGGAAAAAACCCAGATTCTACCAGACAAGTATCCCAGCCTATTCAGATAATTTGACTTCAGGACTATCATGGGTAAACCAAAGTTAAGATGACCGTCTTAACCAGTCAGCGTATATGCTAGATTTAGTTTCTGGAGTCGAAGAATGTCAAGACTGACAAGACTTTGTGTGTTCTACTGTTGTTTTAAAGATATTTTATGCATATCGTACAACCGACCAATTCTAGTGCACATAAAAAATAATGTATGAGAGCTTTTCTCCATTTCATTCGCATGTGTTCTGGGACAGTGAAGTTAGGTGTGGGAATATTAAAAGTTAATAGTAAATTTACAACTAAAACTACGTCTCACTGTTTTGCAAAGGCCTCCTCTCATTTTTTTGTCAAATGTCTTCAATTTTTTAATTAAATTATGAATTTTGTATTTTTAGAACCAGTGGTAAATAAATAAATAAATTTAAGTAATTATTATGTAATAATTTTTATTGAATAAAAATCATTCTACTCTATTTTATTATATACATAGACATCTACATTTATCCTCAATTAAGATTCATAATAAAGATGCGTCAGCCTTGAGGACTTAGATAGAATGCTTCGTTTTCATTAAAAAGGCTCTCCGGTTCTCTACACTCGCCATACAAAACACAGCAAAATTAAACTGCTATTTTACGCTGGTATTCTGTGAGAACGTGGTCCTACTCTGATCGGGCCAACCCATTGGTGCTTCAACCATAATATAGCTGCAGCGTATCTCTACCACTTCACGGGCTACTGTGAAATTTGCAGTATACGCTTAACTACCACATTCAGACCACATCTCTTTTCTGTTTAGCCACCTTCGTAAAAAGTATGTGGTTAACAATTTCACTGTATGTTTCTTGTATGTATGTTACGCGATATATTTTCAATTTTGGACGGAAAATTTGACCCCAAGGTTTATAAATCAGGTGATGGAATTTTCAATAGAACTATTGAGGCGCTATTGAGATTGTGATGTTCTTTATTCTATATTAGTTTCTCTATTCAATAGGGTGAAGAAAACTTATAATAAAACATTTAAAATAAAACAAAGCACAAAAAAATTAATATTCCGAAGACGGGGCTTTAATAATGCTATACAATATTATGTATTAACACCAAATTCATTGAAGACGGATTTTACTTTTTAATAAAAATTAAGTTTTTTGCGAGAATTTTTCTGAGAGTAAAAATTTATGTATCTTTATATATATTATCTATTTAAGTCCTGACCGAATTAAGGCTAAATCATACCAAATGCATAACGTGTGCGTTCTATAAATAGTTTAAAAATATAATAATGTTTGTGAAACCTCAAAGTACCTACATTCACAAGCGCTATACAGGCTGTGACGTCTTCTATGTCTTCTACGACGTGCACGCGCATGCATTTTGTAGGCTTCTATGTTTTTTAGGATAATTAATAGTCAGGCGTTAATTTGCGGAAATCCATTTAACTTTACTTTACTTACTTTACTTATCGTCACGCACAATCCCTGACGGGGTAGCCAGAGAGAACAGATCGCCAAGTGTCACGATCCTTACATACCTCTTTCGCTTCTTTCAGATTCATTATCTTCTTCATACATGCACGTCTAGGTATCCGAGTACTCTTGACCCTCCCCTCTTCGAGCAATTTGCTCACATGGTCTTCGAAAGTTAGTCTCGGTCTACCTCGACACCTTTTAATATTAACTTTCGCGCTATATATTTTCTTCACCATTCGGTCTTCACTCATTCTCTTAACGTGCCCAAACCATCGAAGCACGCCCTTATCAATTTTTGTGATAAGGTCATCTTTCAAACCTGCCATATTGCGAATCTCTTCGTTTCGCTTTCGGTCAGCCATGGTGACGCCGCACATTTTACGAAGAGATCGCATCTCCACTGCATTCAACTTGCTTTTATGCTTTTATGCTTCTGGCATACCCAGGTTTCGCTGCCATATAACAAAGTCGGTACCAACACTGCGTTATGTATTGCAAGGCGTGCACTCTTCACTACGCCTTGCCTTTTGACTAACGCAGTCAGGGCACCATTGACTTTGTTCCCGGCAGCGACACGCCTGTCCACATCTAAATCACATCTTCCATCCCGGCTAAATGCACTCCCCAAGCATACAATTTCATTTACCTGTTCTAGACATTCCTGATTTACCCATTTTTCACACTTCGTTCTCTCTTCGTCCCTTTCAAATACCAGAACCTTAGTTTTATTAGCATTCAAGCGGAGACTATTAATTTCACATTCCTCTTTCATACACGTGACTAATGCCTGTAGTTCTGCCTCTGATGGTGCAATAAGCACTGCATCATCAGCATACAGCAGACAATTTACTTTAATGTCACCCAATTTCACACCCAAACAGCTATCTTTCAGCTTCTGTAAACAGCTGTCGAGATACAGTATGAACAGCCAGGAAGACATGACACAACCCTGTTTTACGCCCGTTTGGACTCTAAACATGGGTGACAGGTCATGCCCTACCCGCACACAGGCTTTACAGTCACAGTAAAGTGACTGCACAGCCCTTAGCAATCGACCATCCACACCATACCCCGGCAACAGTTCCCACATTTTCTTCCTTACAACCTTATCAAATGCTTTCTCAAGATCCACAAAAACACAGAAAATCTTCTGGTTAGCAGCCAGAAGCTTCTCCGTGATCATGCGTAGAGAAAACATTTGATCCGTGCATCCTCTTCCAGGTCTAAATCTGCATTGTGCCTCCCATAGAAATCTTTCCGATTTCTCTTGCATCCTACGTGTCAAAACCTTCGAGTAAACTTTACTTGCTAAACTGGTCAAGCTGATCGCCCGATAGCACCCGCAGTCAAAATGTGAACTTTTACCTTTATATAAAGGCACAATGACTGCGGATCGCCAATCATCCGGGACATCCCCCGTCCGCCAGCACAAATTGCACAGCAGATGAAAGCTGTCCCAGACGCGAGGCCCACCATACTTGACCATTTCAGCAGTAACTCTGTCTAGTCCCGCAGACTTACCACATTTCAAACTTCGAATCGCACGTTCAATCTATTTCATACTGATGACCTCAGTGTCATCGAGGTCTTGGTCTGGCGTACCAGTCTCGACGTCATCCCCGGATCCCTCACTAAGATCATCACACGCATACATTTCTCTATAAAATTCGCTCCATCGCTGCATGACGTCCGATTTATCTGAGAGGACGTCATTAGTTCTCGAAAGCACTTTGTTCATTCTTAAGGCCGTCGCACCACTTCGGGTCCTGTCAACCTCTTTCCAGAAGAGTTTGGAGTTCTCCTTAAAGTTGTGCGACAACCTTTCGTCCGCTTCCATTCTACACCTTTCACGCATTTCCTCAATCAATGCTTTCGTGTGAACATTCTGCAGCTTATATCTTTCGTTCATCTTCTCTCTCATATCCTTATCATTACTAGAGGCCAAGTAGTCTAACCATGCTTTCTTCTTCTTCTTTACAGCTTCTTTCACTTCATCATTCCACCATGCATCTCTTCTTTTACTACTGCCTCTTTTAATCGTTCCACACACTTCTTCCGCTGCACTTACCATTCCATCCCTAAGGTTCTGCCATGTTCTTTCAACACATTCTTTTCTGCCATCGATTGTGTCAAGCTTTTCGGCTACCCTTGCATGATATTTGTCCCTAGTATCCGCTTCCTGAAGCTTCCAGCTTCGGATGCGACAGACCGACTGTGGTTCTGTTACTGCCGTCCGGTAGCGCCAACCCGCGAACAGACTCCTAAATCTAGTAATCACTAGATAGTGATCCGTTTCCAGGTCAGCACCCCTGAACACTCGCGTATCCATCACCTGTTTTCGCAGTCGGTCATCCACCAGGAACAAATCGATCATACTTCTCTCATTCTTACTTTCTCTAGTATACATATGGATCTTCTTGTGATTAAACATAGTGTTTGTCACAAGAAGACCCTTTTCCTTGCATACCGCCAGTATAAGCTTGCCAGCATCATTAACCCTTTTATCGCCAAACTTTCCAAGCACCGACTCGAACCCTGGTCGAGCGGTACCAACCCATCCATTCAAATCACCACATACAACAATTCTTTCGTTTCCCCTAGCCAAATCTAGAACTTCTCTTACATTCTCCCAAAACTCCTCCAGCTCAGCCCTGGACGACGAAGCTACCGGCGCATAAACAGCCAAAAGGAATAACTTCGTCAGTCCCAATTTAAAGCGAACCCAGAGAAGTCTTGAGTTCACAACCTTATATTCAGTCATAACATCGACCAACCGAGACGACAGCAGCACCCCCACTCCCTGGCGGGCGCTCTCGCTCTCCGGGACTCCGGACCATAGAGCTAACGCCCCGCCAGGGAGCTCTTCAGTACCACTGCCCTTCCGTTTGGTCTCCGACATACACACGACATCTAATTCTCTTTCTTTCATTATTTCGATCAACTCATTCGTCTTATCTCTCATGCCTCCTCTAACATTCCACGTGCCAACTCTGCACTCTGTCCTCCACCTTCCGCCGTGTCGGGCTGTGCGTGACGGGTGGCGGTCCCCATCGCCGCTTTGCGCGCTGCATTCCACACCAACGGGGACGAGCTGGTGTGCGTCGCCTTGGGGGGACGCCCTAACCCTCGTTGACATGGGTGCGCAGCTAAGTAGAATTGCAGCCCTGAAAAGGGCTGGCAGGGGTCGCGACGAGCACGCTTCTACAGTGACCCCCTATATCCATTTAAGAAGCCAAAATTATTAAGCTAAGATCCGTGTAAAAAAATAAAATGATCTGTTTTACCTAGTTTGAAGGGCGCCTCCCACCATCCCTCAATTACGTTCACTATCCCTGTCACACAATTATTCTCAACATCACTAGGTACTAATCCTAGGTTTTCTTTACAACAATGGTTTTATAATATACTTACTCAGAATATAGTGTTTTCAAATTCTTGGTCTCATTATATGGATCACCTGCAACAAGGAAATAAAATTCGTGTTAGTATAATAATTGCTTTCTTGACATATGCTATATCTGAAATTGTATATGTGAATTAATGGACGCTATTTGAAATAAACCTTTTAAACTAAGCATCAAGTACTTCCGATAGTAACTTTATCTTCTGTTATAAACAATTTGTCCGAAAAACAAACTTGTCCGAAGAAAAAGGGTTATGCATAACCAGTGAATGTATAATATGTACATACATACAGATGAATCAACCTATAAACGTTATGTAAGTTGGTATGTATGTATGAATTTAGCTGCTTTACTGTACTCAAAACGGCTCGACGGATTTCATTGTATAAGTTATCTTTATCATCGTAGAGTAAATTTTATGGTATTAGCGGACGGTGTAAGAATATCCACTATCCCATATTATACCGTGGGTGTCGTAAGAGGGGATAGAGGGCAAAAAATCAGATGGGCAGCAGCGTCTTCCCTATAACGATCAAAAATAAAACACTGCCGTTGCCAACCCGCTTGCCAACCGTGGCAACCATTGCAAATATTCCCTATATGAGGAAATATATGGAGAAGCCTTTGTTCAATAGTGGACTTTAATAGGAGGTAACGTCCTCCTACTGGCCACCTCCTACCTCCAACTAAACTAGTAAAACTTTTCCACGTACAAAAGATTAATCCCAAAAGGGTGATGATGAAATTCATTGTTTTTATTTAAATATATAATTTTATTTAAATATCGTTAATCTTACGGTATTTAAAGAAAAATTATATATTTCAATAAAAACAATGAATTTCATCGTCACCCTTTTGTTACACTTTTGTATACGAGTAGTACTTTTTTTAGTAAATACCAAAATAATTCACTTCTTATCACGGAAACAAAGCAAGCAGTGAGCATATAATTATGTATTATAATACCTAAAAAAATGTTGTAGTGTAATTAAATAAAGAAGAAAAATGAGAAAAATACATCTCATATATGGGAAAATAGTTTAACATATGAAATACATGTGAAAGTATTATTTAATTCAAAATATAAATTTAATATCTATTAATTTTTAGTTAAAAGTTTTAATCTCCTTTAATACTTACAGTTTTACTGAAAAATGAAACCTAGAAAAATTATAGAAGATAGTGTCAGGAGCTTATTTGTGTGAAGTTGCAAACACAAACATTTAGTTTTTCAGATATCATCAACAAATATTTACTTTATCAGTCTTTCGATTAAGTATACAAAAATTCTTAGGATTGGCCTGGGCAGACAGACTATCAGTCAGATAGACAAAAATTTCAAAAATGGTTATTCATGTCTTAATAGTACGCAAACAACCCCCTGAGCTTAATAGATTAATTAGAAAGTAATTGATGCTACAGACAGATACTTCAATTTTATTTAAATGTATAGAAATAGGTAAATACAACATAAATACTTGAGAACTTCGACTCTCAATAAATGAAAAGTAATTATAAAAAAACTAAATGAAATTGTCTTACTATACGTCTTTATAGGGGTTATATAAATTTTATCGAGAATTCAGTTACGATGCAGCAAAGGAATCAGTTCATTCATTACACAAAGTAAATATTGACACCCACGTATTAAAGCAGCGGCAACATCGGGTAAATTACATTCCCGCATGTAAACAATTTACTGTAAAGTTTGGAATCAAAGCATTTTCCCACACAGTGAAAATGAATGCTTGTATAAGCATAAGGTAAAATTTTGTGTAATGATTCTACCTGCAGCTCTTGCTTGTATATTAAAATACTGTTAGTCTATTCGTAAAATTGTAATGATGAAACGAAATACTTGCACCCTGGGGTGTAAAATGAATATGCTAAATTAAAGTTTATGGGTGGCTCCTACTAGATGAAGTGGCAACCTCCTAATGCAAACTTCCTGCTGATGGATGCTGGTGGTTCAGGAATGTGCTTTATGGCGTTCCCTAGTAGAGGTCTATGTTCATTAATGGGCTTGTGCGCTAATGATGAAGTGTATGGGATATACCAGAAAAATCTTATGGTTTCTGCATAGGATCTCGTATAAAATAGACATAAAGTAAACAGATCGATTTGCAACAACATCTAAGGTGCGTGATATCTGATAATATGATGTCCAATCCACGTGACAAGTATGACTATTAAGGCAAATTATACCTCCAACAGAAAGGATCCATGAACTTTATTTGAATTTTCGATTATAATAACTTATCTTTGCGATAAATGTTAACAAAATTTGAATATTGCAACAAACGTGAAATACCACAAAAGCATTTTCTATATTATACGTACAAAAAAATCGTCAGCTGCATAGTAGCCTATTGTTATAAATTAGTAATATCAAGTAATCCTAGACTGCTCCACAAGCTTAATATCATAGCGAGCGATGGATAGAGCTATGCTCGGAGTCTCTCTGGTGGATAAGATTCTTATTGAATAAATCCGCCGGAGAACCAAGGTCACCGACACTGGGAAGGTCCAGACTTTCATAGCATACCTGTATAAAATATCAGCTTTATGCTGCTGTGTTTCGTATGGTGAGTGTAAAGAGTCGGCTATCCTTTCTACTGGAACCGAGGCGTTCTATTTTAGTCATCAGTGGTGAAAACGCATCTGTATTTTCTATACTTAACGGAGGATTTATGAGCTTCAGCATCTACTTACCATCAGCTGGACTGTTTGCTTTACGCCTGGCCCAAAATAACCTAAGGTGTTTGCAAACGGAAGTGGCAACTGCCGTGTAAGTGACAACCTTTGGAGAAAACGTGTCATAAAGAGGACACCGCGTTTAGGTGAACGCAATGTGGGTCACCCCCGGGCTAGATGGAGCGACGATTTGTGCAATCGATCAAAGTGGCGCGTCTTGGAAATGGTCTACGTCGTCCAGCAGTGTATTGCAGACGCAGACTGATGATAAAAAATGAAATAATTTCACGAGTCTGTATCAATCCTATGCTCGATATGAGTCTCCCGTAGAGCAATTGCCAATAGTATTCCTAAAATAGAAGCCTTTTTTATAGAATAAGGGTAACAAAAGAGCATTTAGACGTGGGCGCACCGAACGCTGTGAGAACCGCACATCCGGCATGGAGCACTCACACCGCGGGATGGTCGGCAGTGTGTTCCCTTCGTCATCAAGAGTCGAGTTGGATGCAAAAAGGGAGCCTAACAGGTCGGCTTTCTCTTTTGCGGCGTGGGCCAGTGAGTCGTCCACTCTGTGCAGAGATGGTAGTGATGACTTACAGAAATTCCCTTGGACAGCCTTAACAAGAGACCAGAATGCACGGGTTCCCGAAGGAAGGCGAACTAGTTTCTCGCCAATTCTGCCTATGTGCTCTGACGTTGCCTTGGCAATAACTCTTTTGAAGGACCTGGAGGCGAGGTTATACTTCGTTTTAAGCATGCTGGTGTTTACATCCCGAGTTGCCGAAGCCGCAGCCCAGGCTTGATAACTCTCCTGCTTACTGCGTAATGCAGTCTTACAGGAGCGTCCAAACCAAGGCTGAGATCTGCCTCCGATGGGTACCACAGATGATGGAATAAATAGTCCCAGTCCCTGTAGCACCACATCAGTGACAGAGTCAGCAACAGCGCTGGGATAATCCGGCAAGAAGCAAACCCGCCCCCATGGTTAGGATGCAAAGAAAGACCGCATTCCGTCCCAATCCGCCGACCTGTAATGCCAAACATGGCGGCAATTAAATATTATTTTACCAAAGCTTACAAAAAGACTTCACGTTTAAAAAGTAAGCAAAGCGCTATAAAAATATACGTAAATCCGCAAAAAAAAAACATTTAATTAGTCTATATTTATTTATTTTTACCCATTCGGGGGGCCGTATGTGTTAGAATACCTATTAAAATAAATAAGCGTCACCACATTCCAGGCGCAGGCTTCGAACTCACGCACTCCGCCGTAATAGCCATACACTCTAGCCATCTGTTGAGAAGATGATATCTGACAGCAATTAAATCATATTGCTCAAGCAAGCCAAGCTTGTTATTTTGTGCATGAAAACATATTTTTCTAGAAATGAGACCTAGCTAGATTGATTTTGCACCCTGTTGAGCCATACATTGTAAATTTCATCGAAATCGCTGCATCTAAATGCGAGGGTGAAAAATTGTGTAATGAGAGAAAACTGTGTCGAGAAATTGTTTGTGCTCTTAGGCCTCTTAATTGCAATTACAATGAAATTGAAATCCGCAATGATTTAGTATGGAATTGTAGCTCAGAGGATGGCGGGTTTGAATTCCGCACAAAAAAAGGATTTTTACTTTTTTATTTTATAGGATATGAGTGACGAAAGAGCACACAGCCCACCTGATGGTAAGTAGATGCTATCGCCTAGACATCTACATCTACGTTATTCTCGATTAAGAATCAAATGCAGATGAGTTGTCAGCCCTGACAACTATAGAATGCCCCACGCTCACCGCACGAAACACAGCAGTATTAAGGTGCTACCCATTCGTACTATAACTATAATACGAGTATAGTTGCACGTAATGTATTTGTATAGCCTACAAGTAATTGTTTCGGGTTTAAATGTTAGTCCTTGCGTAATTTATGTATGTAAACTGCCTCCACTATACAGGAGAAAACCCTAGTGTGAAGGTAACGTTCTTTGGAAGAAAATAAATTTAAAAAAATTACACCACATGGAACACCTAAACCAATAAACAGAACAGAAACTGTTAAAATTCTAGGCATGTCTCACAGACTACATAAATATTTATTTAGTTAAGTCGCTTCTAATGTCGACTGGTTCTAAAAGATGTAGGTACACTGATATGAGAGGCCGTCAAAGTTTCTGTGTACGTAGCGTCCCCTTATATTCCTATAGATATAAATTAAAATGCTATCAAAACATAACTTGTAAAAAAAACCAAGTCTCGCATCTCAGTTCTTCTACCGTAAAAAGTTGTGAGATCCATGTAAAACCAAGTCGGTAAATTAATTCAGTCCCTACTTAAGGGTCCTTCTGTCTTAAGTTATTAGTATTAGCTAACCTAACAACATCTTATAGTGACCATATCTATATAAAAATTTTTTATGTATTAAATAAATAAATTGACTTGGCAATCGCACTAAACAATCAAATTTAATATAATATGTATTACTTGAGAGATAGAATTTTTTGCTCGACTTGGCCATATGTTACCGATAAGTATTTGTTCTAGCTAGACTTAAAAAGAAATCCACCAACAAAAATACTCATATTATCATAAAAAATATCTCAAATATTTTTATGAGTTTTATTGGTTTTAAGTGCTTACGCTGACCTATTTTTTCAAGGCTTATCGGCCGATTTGCAAAGCGCTCCACCTGTCATTACTATAACCAACCCGCTGTCACATATCCTTTTTAGTTCATTTAATGTTACGTGTGGTCTAACTGAATCGGATATCGCGATAAGTTATAAAAAATAAAATAGCATTTCTTTGTAGTTAGCTTTTAAAAACAGTCTACTGCTGCCTTTAGATTACCTTCATTTATATAGTCGTGTATACGTGTGTTTGTCACTGGACTCCTACTAAACAACTAGACCGAATTTAATGAATTTTGCAAATGCAAAATGCAAATAACTGCTTATTTCTGAAATTAATCCAAATGAGGAAGATGAATTGATAAACTGATGGGTATTTGCGAGTTCAAACTGTCGTTAGTCTAGTAGTCGTAAGCATGACTGATGATCATGTTCACTTACTTTGGCCTGAAAAGAATGGTGATTATCAGGAAAATCAGTTATCGCGTTTTTCTTTTAATAAATTCTCAGTAACATCCCGGTGTACAAAAGAAGGCGATGTTTCATATACCTGATTACACGTTAAGCTAGACATGGGTCTGAGTCTTCTGCGTTCATGTCGGATTGCTGTCCCATCGGACTATGAGAGTGAGGGAAAAGAAAGTGCACCTATACTTGAAGTACATTCTCGTGCACTAAGATCCTGTTCTGTGCAGATGGCTCGTCTTCTTTGAAACTGGACGCTGTAACCAAATTTGGTCTGAAGAACATCATATATATAACATGAGTAATGGATGTTATTGTTGAGTTATGTATGACTGTTATTGCATTATAAATTGATATGACAAAATATTTCTTATTTCATATTCAATATTTCATGGTATAATTATAATATGTTATTGTTTTAATTGGCTTTATTACAGTTTAATTTTTTGACACGGGCTGCTAAAAGCTTCAAGATTTTTTTTACTATTATTTTATAATTAATTCATCATCACCATTATCATCATTACAGCCTTTCACAAGTCCACTGCTGAACATAGGCCTCCCCCAAGGAATGCCACAAAGCACGGTCCTGAGCCACCTGCATCCATCGACTTCCTGCATGCCTTACCAGGTCGTCAGTCCATCTCGTGGGGGATCGCCCTACACTTCGCCTACCGGTACGAGGCTGCCACTCGAGAATCTTTCTTCCTCATCGGTTATCAGTTCTTCGAGCTATATGGCCGGCCCACTGCCACTTCAGCTTACTAATCCGTTGGGCTATGTCGGTTACTCTAGTTCTACTGCGGATATCCTCATTTCTAAGTTTATCACGCAGAGAAACCCCGAGTATAGCCCTCTCCATAGCTCGCTGAGCGACCTTGAGCTTCCTCATACGGCCAGCTGTGAAGGACCACGTCTCAGTTCCGTAGGTCATCACTGGCAACACGCACTGGTTGTACAATTTCGTTTTAAGGTTTTGAGGTATGTCTGACGAGATGATGTGTCGTAGCTTCCCGAACGCTGCCCAGCCGAGTTGAATCCGTCGATTGACCTCTCGGTCGAAGTTGGACTTACCTAGTTGAACTATTTGTCCCAGATAAACATACTCGTCAACAACTTCGAGCTTAGTGCTCCCAACAACTACCGGCATAGGTGTGACATGGACATTAAACATAATCTTTGTTTTGTCCATGTTCATCTTAAGACCTATCCTTTGGGAGACACTATTGAGGTCATTGAGCATAGTGCTTAGGTTCTCCAACGATTCTGCCATAAGGACTATATCGTCAGCAAAGAATCGAAGGTGAGTGATGTACTCGCCATTGATGTTAATACCGTATCCTTTCCAGTCCAGAAGCTTGAAAACGTCTTCCAATGCAGCGGTGAAAAGTTTCTGGGATATGACGTCACCCTGTCTTACACCTCTCTGCAGTTGGATAGGTTTCGTACTCTGATAATTAATTAATTTATGATTATTAATTTTTGTTGTTATGGATGGAAACAATTTTTGAAAAATTTTTTTGCTTACTTGCAAAAAAATTGACCTTATAATAATAATAATGCTTTTATTTCTTTAAAATTACAAATAAACAATATAGTAGATGGGTCCTCCTAGAAAGTTTAAAAGAAAACCTGTGTCAGGAGTTCCCGCTCTTCCTTATCTATGACAATCTTAACTAAAATAATTTATATACACAAATTAAACCAGAAGTCGCCTGTATCAATTACATTTTTATGATTAGCAGCGATTTAAATAAGGTAATCAATGTATTTAAATGTTGTACATTTGTTGATTGTTATTATGATAATGCTGACATTGTAACTGAAAAGTGTCAAATAAAATAATGGAAGTGTAAGTAATGTTAAAAACCTTCCAATAAACTAAAGTCATCCCCTGACATCGTATATGTTTCCGAGTCACATTTATTCTATAAAACTGTAATTCATTACAAGATTGGGGAAGCACACATAAATATTTAGCAACCGCCTCTAATGCATTAGAAGGCAGACGTTTCTCATGAATAGTGGATTAAAGTGCAGCCCAAGTGAAGTGCGTCAGCGAAGCAAAATATTTTTTTTAAATTATTTTAAGCTTCACTATTACACACCTAATGGTAAGTTTCTGAGTAGCCGAAAATGGTAAAGCGCACATAATCCTTGCCTTGAAGACTTACATTGTAATCGAAAGACAAGAAATATAATAGCGAGTTAGTCTTCATTTTTAATTTATTATAAGCAGTTCTTCAGTACTACTCATCTGATGGTAATGATATAGCCAAAGATGGTAACGCGCACTTAATTCTTGTCTAGAAGACCCACATTGTAACCGGAAGTTAAGCAAGACGCTGATAAATTATTTCACTCCTTTGCTGTGCACATTACTAAAGACGAACCAAACCGTTGGGTTTGAATATATAGTACGTTGATAAAATAGTGATGGAGAACTTCCAAGCATCTAGTTGATAGTAGCATGTAATTCTCCGATGGTAAATGGTGGAAAGATAAGTTACGTTATGTTTTCCAGGCCGGTGAAGACGAATATGAGAGAGCTACGTTCAGCTATGGATAGTTTAAAGATTGTTATATAGAAAAAAATACGTTGTACTAAACATATATTATTATATGTATATTGTTATATGTTTACTAATTGAAATATAAGTTATACCTAGAGTAATATTTTGTTTATGTTAGGAACAATAAATTTGAAATATTCGCTTGCTGTTCATGAATTTTTCGTTATAACACATGAGTACGAGCATTGACTTTTACATGCGATGAATAACATATACGAAGATTTGGTTGTAAATAACTGCTAAATGTTGCTCGTTTATTGATTAAGAGTTTAAATGCGAGCGAAACTCTTTGAAATATTTATTCGTTCAGAATTAAATTATGTTTCAACAAACATCGAAAAAGCAGTTTTCCGATGTTTTATTAAATTGTGTTTTTATTAAAAATAAGTTTTATTGACTATTGTGGTGATAATGGGATACGATAATTTGTAAGTAAATAAAAACCTTAGCGTGTAGTGGCAGTGTAAGAATATTCACTACGCCATATCAACCCGTGGGTGTCGTAAGAGGTGACAGAGGTAAACAAATCAGAAGATGGGCAGCAGCGTCTTCTTTATAATGACTAAAAATAAAAGAAACTGCGGTTTCCAACCCGCCTGCCAAGTGTCGCAACTATTGCAAATATACCCTTTGAGGCAAACTATGGGGGAGGCCTATGTTGAGCAGTGAACTTTAGGCTGTAACCAATTATACTCGTATTATATTATAAAAAAGAGGGCTGTAACCTGTAACGGTAGTGAGCAAAGAAACGATATTAAATATAAATGCCTGACAACTAAAATCAAAAGTGAACCGAAATAGTCTATTCAAACACGACATGTAACTACATACATACCGTCGTGTTACGTTTGTTCGTTGTACGAGTAAACTTCAGCGTGAAACGTACGCATGCGGTTAGATCAAACACAATGCTCACTTTCACAGAAGAGAGTGACATGTGAGCATTTTTGATATTAGAGATAACTAGCTCGTGCCTTTTTATTAATGTTCGGGCTTTTGTGAGCAAAGGAGAACGGCAGATTTCGTACCGCATACTTTTCTTGTTGTTTTGATATAAAATTTGTACCACATATTAAGGCAACTAAGCCATTTATTTTTATGTTAGTGTTTATTTATTTATTTATTTATTTATTTATTGACACACCAACAGCATAACATACAAAACATTACAATAATCTTCGTCTTATAAATAGTTTGGTATGCATGCCAATTACTGGTGCATACATCACTCTCATTAGAAGACATTAAATTAAATCAAGTTCAAATAAATTTCAATTTACAAATTTTGAGTTGCAGCAAATTAATAAGTAAAAATCAAAAATCAAAAATCAAAAGTATAACAAAAAGAAGAAATTTAGTAGCATAAATATTAAATTACAAATCTAATTTACCAACAGAAATGTGCGGTAAGCTTTTTGTTCTATTTTTATAACTCCGGATTAATTAATAATATCAATAAAAAGATTTTAAGAAATAAACGTAATAAAAGCGTAAACTAAACGCATTTATGTTTTTAGAAATTGCCATATGTATAATAACACAAATATCGAAATGATAATTATTTATTTAGAAACAGAAATAACACTATATATAATTAAACACTTACATATTAAACCTAAGATTGCATGATTGTTGCATAAAATCATAAATGTTTACGATTTAATAATAGGAATAATGTTCGTCATCAATATTTTTTGTTCATATGGCAATTATTTATTGACAGGTAAAGATTATCTGTCTTTCAGTTCACTTCAGTTTTCAGTTTTTTGCTGTTGTTTTAGATTGTAGTTTGCGACTGCATCTGAGCAATTTAGCGAATTATCTGGCCGTTTTTACTTTGAGTTGAGGATCTGCTCATCTGTTCTCTATCTCTTGATAGTAATTTCGCGAAAGGACGCGGAACATATAGTGCCACTACAAATGATGCGACCATAATAAATGACTTATCAAACGAAACAGAATTCAATGATTTTTATAGAGAAAATTATGTTTTTATTCTAGATAGAGGTTTTCGTGACTGCATAGTCTGCATGAGAAAGGATACATAGGCCATATGCCTAAAACTAAAGAAGACGGCCAATCACAGCTATCCACTCTTGAAGCCAACAGATCACGCTGTGTAACTATAAACAAGTGGGTAGTAGAATCTGTGAATGGCCGCTTTAATAGAGACTTCAAGTTATTCCGCCGTCAATATTTTAATCGTGGTTGTCGCAATCTTATGACAGATTTTAAAATAGCAGCTGCTCTGCTGAATGCGTTTACTTCACCATTCATAGAAAATATACATGCAGAGCAGTTTGTTTCAATTACAAATGAGCGCCTGTTTTTAACGAACACTAATAGCCGAGTTAGTTAGGGAACATAATTTAAACAGGTGCGGTTCTTGGTTTGAACCCATAGATGCGACAACTCTATCTTTTCCGCGGCTATCTATGGAGGAATTGATACTATTTGCATGTGGTGTATATCAAATTCGCCAAGCCAGTTCATATGTGGATGAATATTTCCGCTCCCACTGAATATATTACATGAGAGGTATCCCTAGAGAGAATACATGATTTAGAGGGAATAAACCCAATGTGCTTCGTGCTAAAAAAAATCCCACCATTCTTCTGGAAAAAAAATATTTTGTATTTATAGTTGCAGAAACAAACATGACTGGTCGGAACGCAATCAGAAGTTATTGCTGTAACTGCATTGTATGTTTAAAAACAGTATGTGTAAAAACATTATATATGTTAAAAATATAAAGAATTGAATAATTATAAGTACAATAAAATAAATGTACGTACAAAAACAAAGTATTGTTTTATTTACCTACACACGGAACCCCATCAGAAGTTCATCATAATCAAGCTGTTGCAATCCGCTGCTGAATATTGGTATCTCCTAACGCACCCCGCTGAGTAGGTACGATCCTAATCTCAATCTATCTACGTAATGGTAAGTAAAACACTACAAAGATAGCGACAAGCAATCTAGAACATTTACTTTGTCACGAAAACAATGTTTATGTGCATATATGTAACAATCTACACTAGTACATAACCTTAAAAAATAAAACTGGTTTTAACTTTTACAGCCTAAGTTTTAAAAATCTAAGAATTTAAATAGGGCTTGTCTATCCTACTAACTGTCAATTAAAACAAAAAATATCCCAAAACACGAATTTTTTTAGCTGTAAGAAATTCCCATACAAGCCTGCCGTTCTTCTTTCGTATATGCGTTTGCGTATGAAACAAGTTTGGGTTGTTTTTCATTGTTTGTCAGGCTTTGATGTTTTTGCGTTTTTGTGTTTATCCCTGGAATTATTTAACTTTCTCTTGATAGTGTTAATTGCCTAGACTAATGGTTCGTGTCATTTACAGATTCTTCATTTATTCTCTTGTAAAATTTTTGAAAGCGTTTTAAAAGAAATATAGGGATTGGAAGTAGCTTTGTTCGTAGGTTTTTCCGATGTTTGTTGTTGTTCATTTGTTTCAACAGATTTTTTTTATAGAAGAGTGGGCAAACGAATATGCGGCAAAGAAATTGCAAGATGAATTGCAGGCTATATTTTTTTATGTTTATGTTGTTCTATTGATGATCCTTACGACATATCATTTATTTAGTATTCATCACAGTGTATCAAAAGTTCACTGATGAATATAGACATGCCCCATTAATTGCTTTATAGGGGGAATATTTTTGAAAAGTGCCACGCTTGACTGGCGGGTCAGCATCCGCAGATTTTTTTACTATTTCCATTCGTTTTCGGAATAATGCCAACCTCATGATTCAATTTTCCCCTGTCACCTCTTACGACACGCAGAATATGACAAGGGATGGTAGATTATTTGACGCCGCTGTATTAGTTTTTATTTTTAAAATGTTTGCTACATTTTATAGAAAGTCTGTGGTAAACAAACCATCAACAGTTCTTAATGAGGTTGTTATAAATTTCCATTCAATACAAAATTGAAACAAAGTTCTTATAAATATATTAAAACTTAAAATAATAACGTCATCATCATCATCATCATCATTACAGCCCTTCACAAGTCCACTGCTGAACATAGGCCTCCCCCAAAGAATGCCACAAAGCACGGTCCTGAGCCACCTGCATCCATCGACTTCCTGCATGTCTTACCAGGTCGTCACTCCATCTCGTGGGGGGACGCCCTACACTTCGCCTACCGGTACGAGGCTGCCACTCGAGAACCTTTCTTCCCCATCGGTTGTCGGTTCTTCGAGCTATATGGCCGGCCCACTGCCACTTCAGCTTACTAATCCGTTGGGCTATGTCAGTTACTCTGGTTCTACTGCGGATATCCTTATTCCTAAGTTTATCACGCAGAGAAACTCCGAGCATAGCCCTCTCCATAGCTCGCTGAGCGACCTTGAGCTTCCTCATACGGCCAGCAGTGAAGGACCACGTCTCAGTTCCGTAAGTCATCACTGGCAACACGCACTGGTTGTACAATTTCGTTTTAAGGTTTTGAGGTATGTCTGACGAAAAGATGTGTCGTAGCTTCCCGAACGCTGCCCAGCCGAGTTGAATCCGTCGATTGAACTCTCGGTCGAAGTTGGACTTACCTAGTCGGACTATTTGTCCCAGGTAAACATACTCGTCAACAACTTCGAGCTTAGTGCTCCCAACAACTACCGGCATAGGTGTGACATGGACATTAAACATGATCTTTGTTTTGTCCATGTTCATCTTAAGACCTATCCGTTGGGAGACACTATTGAGGTCATTGAGCATAGTGCTTAGGTCCTCCAGCGATTAATAACGTATTTAATTTAAATACTTGATATATGAAAAGAAACACTTTTGAAAGATACTTATAATTTTGTGGTATACTTAACATGACCATTTATTATTTTTGTCAAAGCGGGACGTCTCTAGCGGAATTATGGTGAATAAATTTTTTGGTGGTTTTCAAGTTATATTTTATTATAGATGGTAATAACAATAATAAAAATAATCAAAGCAATTATTACAATATAATTAAGTAGGTTGCATGAGTAGCCCTAGTAGTGGCGTGACATTTACATAGTATTTTTGTATTTATCGGCTGAACAAATTAGTTTAAAATATCAGGTCTGGTTTTTAGGTACATATGGAGTTCAGTTCAGGATTTATTTATATTTATTTTTGTAATTATAATGGTTTTCACAAATGCGACATTTAACTGAGTTTTATCACCAGTCGATATTTTGTTCATTTCAGAAAAAACTCTTTCGACAGGCGTATTACTACCTGGCAGACACCAGACTCATAATGTACTTAATAATTGTACAAAAGTTGGTTAAGTGAAGAAAAACCCAACGGTTTTCAGCAGGAATATTCTCATCATTCCAGCCAGTAATTTTTTCATCTGTCGCAAAGTTGGAAATAAGCGAAAAGTCGTCAAAGACTTTCATATCTTTATCATCATCATCATCATTACAGCCCTTCACAAGTACACTGCTGAACATAGGCCTCCCCCAAGGAATGCCACAAAGCACGGTCCCGAGCCACCTGCATCCATCGACTTCCTGCATGTCTTACCAGGTCGTCACTCCATCTTGTGGGGGGACGCCCTACACTTCGCCTACCGGTACGAGGCTGCCACTCGAGAACCTTTCTTCCTCATCGGTTGTCGGTTCTTCGAGCTATATAGCCGGCAAACTGCCACTTCAGCTTACTAATCCGTTGGGCTCTGTCGGTTACTCTGGTACTACTGGGGATATACTCATTTCTAAGTTTATCACGCAGAGAAACCCCGAGCATAGCCCTCTCCATCGCTCGCTGAGCGACCTTGAGCTTCCTCATACGGCCAGCAGTAAAGGACCACGTCTCAAATCCGTAATTCATCACTGGCAACATGCACTGGTTGTACAATTTCGTTTTCAGATTTTGAGGTATGTTTAACGAGAAGATGTGTCGTAGTTTCCCGAACGCTGCCCAGCCGAGTTGAATCCATCGATTGACCTCTCGGTCGAAGTTGGACTTACCTAGTCGGACTATTTGTCCCAGATAAACATACTCGTCAACAACTTCGAGCTTAGTGCTCCCAATAACTACCGGCATAGGTGTGACATGGACGTTAAACATGATCTTTGTTTTGTCCATGTTCATCTTAAGACCTATCCGTTGGTAGACACTATAGAGGTCATTGAGCATAGTGCTTAGGTCCTCCATCGATTCTGCCATAAGGACTATATCATCGGCAAATCAAAGGTGAGTGATGTACTCGCCATTGATGTTAATACCGCATACCTTCCAGTCCAGTAGCTTGAAAACGTCTTCCAACGCAGCGGTGAAGAGTTTCGGGGATATAACGTCACGCTGTCTAACACCTCTCTGCAGTTGGATAGGCTTCGTACTCTGATTCTGTACTCGCATATCCATTGTAGCTCTACTGTACAAACACTTCAGCACATCGATATACCGACAGTCAACTTGGCACCACTGAAGGGACTGCAGCACCGCCCAAATTTCGACGGAATCAAAGGCTTTCACATAGTCCACTTACGCAAGGCAAAGTGGCAGAATATACTCCTCTATCTTCTGTATAATCTGCCGCAGGGTATGTATGTGGTCCATGATACTAAATCCTTTTCGGAAACCGGCTTGCTGGAAGTCGTTAAGTCTGCGTGCGAGACGATTCGTAATGACTCTCGAAAACAGCAAGTAGACGCGGCTCAGAAAGGAAATTGGTCTGTAGTTTTTCAAAAGAGCTTTGTCGCCTTTCTTCAAGAATAAGACCAGCGCACTTCTGCCCCACGCGTCCGGAGTAGTGCCACCATGGAAGACGGAATTAAAGAGCTTCTGAAGGACTTCAAGTACCGGTTTTCCACCCACTTTCAAAAGCTCCGCTGTAATTCCATCCTCGCCCGGGGACTTGCCGTTTTTAAGGTGCTGGAGAGTCATTCTAAGCTCGCTCAGACTGACGTCCGGGATATCTTCGGAATAGTGTCGGATAAGACTCGCTCTTGGATCGTTACTCACACTTGCGTGTCATCATCATCATCATTACAGCCCTTCACAAGTCCACTGCTGAACATAGGCCTCCCCCAAGGAATGCCAAAAAGCACGTTCCCGAGCCACCTGCATCCATCGACTTCCTGCATGTCTTACCAGGTCGTCACTCCATCTTGTGGGGGGACGCCCTACACTTCGCTTACCGGTACGAGGCTGCCACTCGTGAACCTTTCTTCCCCATCGGTTGTCGGTTCTTCGAGCTATATGGCCGGCCCACTGCCACTTCAGCTTACTAATCCGTTGGGCTATGTCGGTTACTATGGTTCTACTGCGGATATCCTCATTCCTAAGTTTATCACGCAGAGAAACTCCGATCATAGCCCTCTCCATAGCTCGCTGAGCGATCTTGAGCTTCCTCATACGGCCAGCAGTGAAGGACCACGTCTCAGTTCCGTAAGTCATCACTGGCAACACGCACTGGCTGTACAATTTTGTTTTAAGGTTTTGAGGTATTTCCGACGAGAAGATGTGTAGTAGCTTCCCGAACGCAGCCCAGCCGAGTTGAATCCGTCGATTGACCTCTCGGTCGAAGTTGGACTTACCTAGTCGGACTATTTGTCCCAGGTAAACATACTCGTCAACAACTTCGAGCTTAGTGCTCCCAACAACTACCGGCATAGGTGTGACATGGACATTAAACATAATCTTTGTTTTGTCCATGTTCATCTTAAGACCTATCCGTTGGGAGACACTATTGAGGTTATTAAGCATAGTGCTTAGTTCCTCCAGCGATTGTGCCATGAGGACTATATCGTCGGCAAATCGAAGGTGAGTGATGTACCCGCCATTGATGTTAATTCCGTATCCTTTCCAGTCCAGAAGCTTGAAAACGTCTTCCAATGCAGCGGTGAAGAGTTTCGGGGATATAACGTCACCCTGTCTTACACCTCTCTGCAATGGGATAGGTTTCGTACTCTGGTTCTGTACTCGGATAGCCATCGTAGCTCTACTGTACGAACACTTCAGCACTTCGATATACCGACAGTCAACTTGGCACCGCTGAAGGGACTGCAGCACCGCCTAAATTTCGACGGAATCAAAGGCTTTCTCATAGTCCACATACGCCAGACATAGTGGCAAATTGTACTCTTCGGACTTCTGTACAAAGCCCTTTCGGAAACCGGCTTGTTCGGGAGGCTGGAAGTCGTCAAGTCTGCGCGCGAGACGATTCGTAATGATTCTCGAAACAGCACGTAGACGCGGCTCAGAAGGGAAATCGGTCTGTAGTTCTTCAAGAGAGCGTTGTCACCTTTCTTGAAGAACAAGACCACCGCACTTCTGCTCCACGCCTCCGATGTAATGCCACCATAGAGGACGGAATTAAAGAGCTTCTGAAGGACTTCAAGTACCGGTCTTCCACCCGCTTTCAGAAGCTCCGCTGTAATTCCATCCTCGCCTGGGGCCTTGCCGTTTTTAAGGTGCTGGAGAGCCATTCTAATCTCGCTCAGACTGACGTCCGGGATATGTTCGGAATAGTGTCGAATAAGACTCGCTCTTGGATCGTTACTCACACCTGCGTGTGGCTACAACGATGACGTGTACAGCTGCCCATAGAACCTCTAAATCTCGCTCAAAATCTCAATAGCCCCGGAAACGATGCTGCCACATTCGGTCTACAGCTTTGACAGTTGGCTCTTTCTGGCAGACAGATCTCTGGCAAAGACTTTGGAGCCTTGGTTCCGCTAAATCCCTTCTTCAATACGAGCTGTATTGAAGTTGCGTAAGTCTCGCCGCATGAATTTGGAGATCCGTCTGTTCAGTTGCCTGTATGCTGTCAAATCTGTTGAAGAATGTAGCCTCATCTCCCGTCTAACAGCCATGAGATTAAGAGTGTGATCGGAGAGTTTTTGTGTTCTTCTGCAGCGGGTCTTGCAGAACTTAGCTCCGACCGCATGGACAGTTTCCACGAGCTTGTCATTCATATCGTTCACTTCATTGCAGTCTTCTAGGCACTGAAAACGGGTTTTTAACTCGAGCTGAAAGGTTTCGGGACTTTGGATTAGAGCACGAGGGGGACGGAGCGTTGACTTCATCAGACGAGACCTCTCCAACCTAACATTTAGGTTCAGTGTGCTATATACATTCGGTGATCGCTGCCGGTTTTCACCCTCGCGATCACTGAGACATCACTGAACAGTTGTCGTCTGGTCGTCATAATGAAGTCAATCTCATTTTTTGTCGAACCGTCGGGGCTCGACCAGGTCTACTGAAGAAAGAGTTCATCATAAAGAGTCCCTCTTACTCCATGAAGTCGGCGAGCTGCTGGCTCCTTGGGTTTCCGTTGCCCTATTCCAAATTTCCCTACTTTCAGCTCACCGTTCTCTCTTGTGCCTAGTTTTGCATTGAAGTCTCCCATTAACACCGTATATTGGGTTTTGGAGGAATGCATGGCTCTAAAGATATCCTCATACATTTCCTCCACCTCCTCATCGGGGTGTGCCGAGGTTGGTGCGTAAACCTGTATGACCTTCAGCGAATACCGTTTGGTGATTCTGAGTATAAGGTACGCAACCCTCGTCGACACACTCCCGATCTTTACAACGTTGTTAACGAGAGACTTGTGGACGATAAATCCGACACCTCCTTGGGACAGATGGTCGCTCTTCCGGTGATAGAGCAAGTTGCCGGATTCGAGGATTACCGTGTTCTCCCCCTCTCTTCGGACCTCGGATAATCCTATAATATGCCAGCGTAACTTGTCTATCTCTTCTTCTAGCTCCACGGTCTTCTCGTCAGTCAGCAGGGTGCGTGCGTTCTATGTTGCCAGCTCGAGTCGTTTTAGGTGGCAACCGAACTTCCACCGGAGATTCTTAGCACCCCCTGCCCCGCCGTTACCATGGTCGCCACCGTAGCCAGAAATAACGGGACTGCCGGGGATTGGGGGCCTTCTCTTTGTTACCTTTATAGGGGGGTATTTGCCATAGTTGCCACGCTTGGCGAGCAGGATGGCAATCGCAGTTTTTTATTGTAGTTTTTCTGTTATCAGGAAGATGCTGCTGCCTATCTCCTGCCTGTTTCTCTTTGTCACCTTTTACGACACCCACGGGAAGATATGGGGTAGTAGATATCCTTAACTGCCACTACACGGCAATCTTTTTCGTATCTTGGCTGCATTTATAAACCCTTGCGTGCTCAGCAAATCCATTACATTTTGTACCTCATCCCAAGTAGGTGCTTTTGGTAAAATTGCCCATTTAAACAATTGTATTTCAATGTTGAATTGACACCACTGCTTCAAGTATTCTTTGCTTGTCCTAATAATCCCAATAAATATGACCACAACTCTGATCTGGGAATTTCGAAAAACATTTTTTAAATATTTGGGAATTTGTCGATATTTAGAAAATAGCTTTCCAAAGGCTGGCACATTTTAAGAACTCTCTCAAGCGCGGGCATTAACGTAAGCTAGCTTGTTTTACTGTAGCCTAACAGTTTGTGATATTCTTTGTCAGTTGAATCACAAAACTCTTTCAAATATTCGACTTGAACGCTATAGATGTAGAAGTAAGAAGTTAGGTCTGTTTGCGGAAGCGGGACCATTTTGCCTTCGCTGGGAACAGCAGGACAGACAGCCTGAAAGCGGGACTGTCCCGCCCAAAGCGGGACGTATGGTCACGTTAGGTATACTGGGCGTTAGTCTTCATAAATATTCAGGCAAATGTTCGGTCTTACGTTACGTTCTCTGACACTGACAGTATACATAATGTATGCTCTTTAATTTAAGATCATGTAAATTAAGTTTACTAGCGAAGAGTTTTTAAAAATATGTGCTTGTAGATTTCTTTGAATTTCACTTTTTTATAGAATAAGAGTGAAAACAAGCACACAGTCCATCTCCTGGAAAATAAATACTGTGACCCATAGACTACACACTTAATATTTGATTAGTTATCAAAATGCAAATGCGGTGATTCTCACCTCTGAGGAATAATATGCCTCGTTTCCACCGAAAAGAATATCCGGTTCTATACACTTACTATACAAAACAACCAGAATTAAGCAACTATTTCACGCTGATATTCTGTGAGAGAATGGTCTTTATCATTCTTGCTACGACCGCAATATACTTTTTCTGCATTAAGCAGTCCACTGATGGACATGGGCACTTGCATTTAACTTCAAAAAATTAAGCTACAGATGCGTTGTCTCCTCTAAGAATTAATATGGAATGTCTCACAACCTGTGATTACACTGGCTCTTCAAACCGGAAGATACCTCCGGAAATAGTTAAGTGGGCGTTACTTACCTCAACCGACCTGAGGACGAAGAGGAACCCTACCACCTAGTAAATCGTCTCTTTGTAGGCAAGATATGCCACTGATTCCATGTGCAATTAGATACAAAGCAAAGGTAAATTATATTAAAATTATTTATTGCCACACTTACATTCGTAATTTGTAATACGTATAACAAAGGATTAGAATAATCTGCCAGTATCTGTCTTTCTATCCGTTTCCAATGTATCGACTTCGAAAGACAAATGGACATTGAGATAGTGATATTTCTTATTCCACCCAAAAGGGTAACAATTTTATTCAATAATAAAACCCTACTGCAAAGAATTAAAAACTATAAAATAATTTCAAAAACTTCAGTTCCGTGAGCTTTAATTATTCTATACACTATGTCCTAACATCGAACTTATTTTACACTTTTTAGTTCTATGAAGTATGTTTTTACTTTTTACCCGACTGCCCGAGAAGAAGGGTAATTTTTTCGAGAGTATGACAGTCAACGGCTTGATGGATTTTAAATTATGAGGTGTCGCTAGATTCGTCTTAGTTGTGGAAATGAAATAGGGTACAACATTTTTCTCTTTACAGTAAACTTTTGTACGTAGTTGAGTTTTTAAATTTAAATTTTATCCTTAAAGCTTGTTATTAAATGTTTTATTTATAGTTTATAGACCTTCACTTTGATGAGAAAATTAAGCAGTTGACGCAAAATATAACAATAAAAAAAAACGCAAAAGAAATATTACGAATGTGAAATACAAACAGAGTAACATGACATTGTTTCGCACGAATGAAACAGAACGTCGGCTAATGTGAGGCAGAGTGACAAGTTAGCTTTGTGAAAGTTATGCATGTTCCCTTTTTAGAAAAATCCGCTTTGCAAGTTAATTTATCAATGTTTATACACACCCGCAGCATAAACAGAAAATATTTTTTTTATATAATAAGGGTGACAAACGAGCACACAGTCCACCTGATGGTAAGTGTTTGCTGTGGCCCATAGACATCTACATTTATCCTCGATTACGAATCAAAATGAAGATGCGTTGTCATACGTGAGGACTAAGATGGAATGCCTCGTTTCCAGTAAAAAGGGGCTCCGGTTCTCCACACTCACCATACGAAACACAGCTGCATCAAGCTGCTATTTTACGCTGGTATTCTGTGAGAGCGTGGTTCTTCCCCTGTCGAGCCGACCCATTCGTGCTACAACTATACCAGAAATATAGCTGCAGCATGGCTCTACCACGTAAAATTGTTTTATTGTAGTTTTATCATCGACTTATTACGTAACGTGTTATGTACTTAAGAACGGGGTTCTCAAAG
Organism: Parnassius glacialis; assembly: GCA_033319125.1. Taxonomy (NCBI): domain Eukaryota; kingdom Metazoa; phylum Arthropoda; class Insecta; order Lepidoptera; family Papilionidae; genus Parnassius; species Parnassius glacialis. The sequence continues at coordinate 27,570,810 of JAVANC010000023.1, read as the reverse complement.
TGTGCTACTGAAAAAAATATTTTGCAAAAAATCAAAAAAGTGATAGGTCCGCGGCGCAGTGGCTTAACAATTAGTTACAGCGCTGAGGGCCGCGGGCTCGAATCCCACATAGATCATGTATTTATATGAACTGCAAGTAATTGTTTTAGGTCTGGATATTTTTACTTGTGCAATTTATGTTTGTAAACTGCCTCCATAATACGGGAAAAAATCGAAGTGAGGGGGAAACGTTGAAAAAAAAAGAAGTTCTCTTGAATCAAAAGTTGCTTAATGATATCTTATATTTACGCGAACATTACACATTTAAATAAAAGTAATTTTACGGTATTTATCGAGTATATTAATTTACATATATTATATATTCCGTACGTTTCGAGTACTTTACAGCACCCAAAGTGGTCACGGGTGGGGGGGGGGACACTGAGGTATACGACGTCCCAATGAACCAAACGACTACCTCCAGATTAAAAATTATTAATTTTTCTACGCAGTATGAACATACAGTATCTTGAAATCTTGCAGTTGTATCACAAGCATACTGGGATTTAATTTTATTAATTATGTGGTCCCAAGCAAGAAATAAGGATGTTTTTTTGATTTCAATAGCCTCGCGAATCATCATTGGAAGGAATTGGTGTTATTTAGCGAGGGATTGTGGTCTATCAAACCTATTGTAGTGACGGGGGTGATCCTGTACGTGTTCACAGACTGCAGACTTCCCGGAGCGTCGATTCTTCACTTCAGTTATGTGTTCTTTAACGCGGGTTTTTATGGATTTTTTGGTTTGTCATTTATAAGAGAGATCACATTCACAATCAAGCTTGTACACTCCTGCATCTTGCAGAGGGACATTACATTTGACTGATGGTAAAAACTGACTAATATTCTTGCGCGGCTTGAAGTATGTTTTAATGGAAGCACGCTTCAAGATGTAGCTAATCTTGTCAGTGACACCTCTGACATATGGCAGTACACTAGGCACTCGCTCGACTGTGGCCGGCTTTTAACTAGTTCACTGTTACGTAGACGCGTGACTCGAAGCTTATTGTCGTGCGAAACTTGCTTGACGTGTTGCAGCTCGGCGGCCAGGTGTTTACTGGCACAGATCCCTCGTGCTCTCTAAAACAAAGATTTACCCACGGTAGCTAACTGTGAAGGATGGTGATGATAATCACTGTATAAATATCTATCTGTATGGGTAATTTTTCTATACACAGTGTGGCTCAAGGTGTTGCCAAGATTCCGAATTACTAACATACCTAGAAAAGCTAAAGAATTATTTGCCTCTAACTCCATTGTGAACTGAATTTTAGAATTCATGAAGTTAAGATGGCCTAAAAATTCAGTTACTTTATCTAAAGGTAGACTTGTGAGTGTCGTCTAGGTACCGCTTGTAGAATCTTCAGTTTACGGGAGAAGTAAGCAGGACTTTCTCCTCAAAGTCTTCCATAAATATATCGGCGACAATGGGACATACAGGTGAGCTCATCGCCATTTCATCCACTTGCTTTTAGAACTCTTCTTTCCAGAATAGGTAACCAGATGTAAGCAGTGTCTGAGTAATACTGCAGATTCTACGGGCATGTTGTTTTCCTCCAACCTTCTAGTAACAATCGAGATGCAGTCTTTAACAGGTAAGCATGTGAACAAAGACCGCACATCAAAACTGACCATAGTTTCATTTTCTTCCAGATTTAGGTCTTTAATCTCGCTGACAAAATAGTAGCAATCCTTTGTATGGGCTCTTGTATAGCCCTTAAGCGGTGAGAGTATTTTCGCTAAGTGCTGAGCCAATTTGTTATTTGGTGAATCGATTTGGCTCACTAAGGGACGTAGTGGATTATAGGATTTCTGTATTTTTGGTAACCTATACAACTTTGGTGTTTTAGCTCACGTAGGTATTATTGATTTTACAAGCTTTATTGTGGTCTCTCTTATAAAGGACAAACCAAAAGATCTATAAAAACCCGCGTTAAAAAACACATAGTCTGTGAACATGCACAGGATCGCCCCCGTCCACTACATTAGATTTGAAAGACCACAAATCTTTACTAAAGAACACCGATTCCTTCCAAGGATATTTCGCGAGGCTATTGAAATCAAAGAACATCCTAAGATCAGTAGAGAAGATGGCTGGGTACTACCATCTGCTTGGGATCCCATAATTAATAAAATTCAATCCCAACCTTGCAGCCAGCCTTGCAGTTGTATGCTTGATACAACTGCAAGGCTTCAAGATACTGTAAGTTCATACGGCGTAGATCGGAACAAAAATTAATAATTTTTAATATGGAGGTAGCCGTGGTTAACTATGATATTGTGACGTCATACACCTCAGTCCCACCGTAATTATGGGTGCTGTAAAGTTGTCGAAACGTCGGGAATATAAAATAAGTTAATATACGCGACGAAATGTGTAAAAATAGTTTTATTCAAAAGTTGCTTGTTCTGAAGCAGTTCAAAGGCATTAAGAATTTGCATTCACATTGCTATCTTATGGGAAGATAGCTTTTCAACTGTAGCTGTAATAAAAAGCAAATGAAAGTCTATGTGAAACAAGAAACAAGAGTAGCAGTATCAACTCTTATCTCGCCATTTGAATATATGTGGTTATCAGCATTTTGTATTATTTTCTGGTAATTATTTTATATTATTCTTTTGAAAAAGTATGTCATTTTCGTGGCATTACATACATATATCATAATATTTACAAGAGTGACGTGTCAAAATACTAAACCCGAGAATGTGACGTGAACTCAAAAAGTTTGGCGAGCCCCGACTTAGGAGTTAAAGGAGCTGCAAGAAAATTTGATTTTTATTTAATGATTTGGGGGTCACTGTAGAAGCGTGCTCGTCGCGACCCCTGCCAGCCCTTTTCAGGGCTGCAATTCTACTTAGCTGCGCATCCATGTCAACGAGGGTTAGGGCGTCCCCCCAAGGCGACGCACACCAGCTCGTGCCCGTTGGTGTGGAATGCAGCGCGCAAAGCGGCGATGGGGACCGCCACCCGTCACGCACAGCCCGACACGGCGGAAGGTGGAGGACAGAGTGCAGAGTTGGCACGTGGAATGTTAGAGGAGGCATGAGAGATAAGATGAATGAGTTGATCGAAATAATGAAAGAAAGAGAATTAGATGTCGTGTGTATGTCGGAGACCAAACGGAAGGGCAGTGGTACTGAAGAGCTCCCTGGCGGGGCGTTAGCTCTATGGTCCGGAGTCCCGGAGAGCGAGAGCGCCCGCCAGGGAGTGGGGGTGCTGCTGTCGTCTCGGTTGGTCGATGTTATGACTGAATATAAGGTTGTGAACTCAAGACTTCTCTGGGTTCGCTTTAAATTGGGACTGACGAAGTTATTCCTTTTGGCTGTTTATGCGCCGGTAGCTTCGTCGTCCAGGGCTGAGCTGGAGGAGTTTTGGGAGAATGTAAGAGAAGTTCTAGATTTGGCTAGGGGAAACGAAAGAATTGTTGTATGTGGTGATTTGAATGGATGGGTTGGTACCGCTCGACCAGGGTACGAGTCGGTGCTTGGAAAGTTTGGCGATAAAAGGGTTAATGATGCTGGCAAGCTTATACTGGCGGTATGCAAGGAAAAGGGTCTTCTTGTGACAAACACTATGTTTAATCACAAGAAGATCCATATGTATACTAGAGAAAGTAAGAATGAGAGAAGTATGATCGATTTGTTCCTGGTGGATGACCGACTGCGAAAACAGGTGATGGATACGCGAGTGTTCAGGGGTGCTGACCTGGGAACAGATCATTATCTAGTGATTACTAGATTTAGGGGTCTGTTCGCGGGTTGGCGCTACCGGACGGCAGTAACAGAACCACAGTCGGTCTGTCGCATCCGAAGCTGGAAGCTTCAGGAAGCGGATACTAGGGACAAATATCATGCGAGGGTAGCCGAAAAGCTTGACAACATCGATGGCAGAAAAGAATGTGTTGAAAGAACATGGCAGAACCTTAGGGATGGAATGGTAAGTGCAGCGGAAGAAGTGTGTGGAACGATTAAAAGAGGCAGTAGTAAAAGAAGAGATGCATGGTGGAATGATGAAGTGAAAGAAGCTGTAAAGAAGAAGAAGAAAGCATGGTTAGACTACTTGGCCTCTAGTAATGATAAGGATATGAGAGAGAAGATGAAAGAAAGATATAAGCTGCAGAAAGTTCACACGAAAGCATTGATTGAGGAAGTGCGTGAAAGGTGTAGAATGGAAGCGGACGAAAGGTTGTCGCACAACTTTAAGGAGAACTCCAAACTCTTCTGGAAAGAGGTTGGAAGGACCCGAAGTGGTGCGACGGCCTTAAGAATGAACAAAGTGCTTTCGAGAACTAATGACGTCCTCTCAGAAAAATCGGACGTCATGCAGCGATGGAGCGAATTTTATAGAGAAATGTATGCGTGTGATGATCTTAGTGAGGGATCCGGGGATGACGTCGAGACTGGTACGCCAGACCCGGACCTCGATGACACTGAGGTCATCAGTATGAAAGAGATTGAACATGCGATTCGAAGTTTGAAATGTGGTAAAGCTGCGGGACTAGACAGAGTTACTGCTGAAATGGTCAAGTATGGTGGGCCTCGCGTCTGGGACAGCTTTCATCTGCTGTGCAATTTGTGCTGGCGGACGGGAGATGTCCCGGATGATTGGCGATCCGCAGTCATTGTGCCTTTATATAAAGGTAAAGGTTCACATTTTGACTGCGGGTGCTATCGGGCGATCAGCTTGACCAGTTTAGCAAGTAAAGTTTATTCGAAGGTTTTGACACGTAGGATGCAAGAGAAATCGGAAAGATTTCTATGGGAGGCACAATGCGGATTTAGACCTGGAAGAGGATGCACGGATCAAATGTTTTCTCTCCGCATGATCACGGAAAAGCTTCTGGCTGCTAACCAGAGGATTTTCTGTGCTTTTGTGGATCTTGAGAAAGCGTTTGATAAGGTTGTAAGGAAGAAAATGTGGGAACTGTTGCCGGGGTATGGTGTGGATGGTCGATTGCTAAGGGCTGTGCAGTCACTTTACTGTGACTGTAAAGCCTGTGTGCGGGTAGGGCATGACCTGTCACCCATGTTTAGCGTCCAAACGGGCGTAAAACAGGGTTGTGTCATGTCTTCCTGGCTGTTCATACTGTATCTCGACAGCTGTTTACAGAAACTGAAAGATAGCTGTTTGGGTGTGAAATTGGGTGACATTAAAGTAAATTGTCTGCTGTATGCTGATGATGAAGTGCTTATTGCACCATCAGAGGCAGAACTGCAGGCATTAGTCACGTGTATGAAAGAGGAATGTGAAATTAAAGGTCTCCGCTTGAATGCTAATAAAACTAAGGTTCTGGTATTTGAAAGGGACGAAGAGAGAACGAAGTGTGAAATATGGGTAAATCAGGAATGTCTAGAACAGGTAAATGAAATTGTATACTTGGGGAGTGCTTTTAGCCGGGATGGAAGATGTGATTTAGATGTGGACAGGCGTGTCGCTGCCGGGAACAAAGTCAATGGTGCCCTGACTGCGTTAGTCAAAAGGCAAGGCGTAGTGAAGAGTGCACGCCTTGCAATACATAACGCAGTGTTGGTACCGACTTTGTTATATGGCAGCGAAACCTGGGTATGCCAGAAGCATAAAAGCATAAAAGCAAGTTGAATGCAGTGGAGATGCGATCTCTTCGTAAAATGTGCGGCGTCACCATGGCTGACCGAAAGCGAAACGAAGAGATTCGCAATATGGCAGGTTTGAAAGATGACCTTATCACAAAAATTGATAAGGGCGTGCTTCGATGGTTTGGGCACGTTGAGCGAATGAGTGAAGACCGAATGGTGAAGAAAATATATAGCGCGAAAGTTAATATTAAAAGGTGTCGAGGTAGACCGAGACTAACTTTCGAAGACCATGTGAGCAAATTGCTCGAAGAGGGGAGGGTCAAGAGTACTCGGATACCTAGACGTGCATGTATGAAGAAGATGATGAATCTGAAAGAAGCGAAAGAGGTATGTAAGGATCGTGACACTTGGCGATCTGTTCTCTCTGGCTACCCCGTCAGGGATTGTGCGTGACGATAAGTAAGTAAGTATTTAATGATTTAAGTTTTTGTTTAAAATTATACAAAAAAAATATGGTGAGGTCTGTATATTTTAGATCTTTTTTATGTTTGTTAAATATTTTTTTGACAGATGGTAAGTGGATGATGCGATCTATAGACATTTATATCTATATTCAATTAAGAATCAAAATGTAGATGTGTTCACCACTGAGGACTAAGATAAAATGCCTCGTCACTAGTGAAAACGGTATCCGTTTCTTTACACCGCATGATTATGCTGTTATTATATCTATTATACCACTGTTTTTAACCACTGTTTTTCTCGGTATTACTATTGACGCGAAACTTCAATGGGGCCCCCATATATCTAAATTAGCAAGCAGATTTAGTTCTGCAGCATATGCTGTAAGAAAGATTTGAAGTCTCACAGATGTTGAGACAGCTAGATTAGTGTATTTTAGTTACTTTCATAGCGTAATGGCTTATGGAATTTTGCTATGGGGTAATGCGACTGATATTGAAGCTATATTTGTTTTGCAAAAGAGAGCCGTTCGGGCAATTTATAACCTAAATTGTAAAGAGTCCCTCAGACAAAAATTTAAAGAAATAAACATATTAACTTTGGCATCGCAATATATTTATGAAAATGTAATGTATGTACATAAAAACATAAATAGCTTTAATAAGAATCAGGATGTCCATACTTTAAACACTAGGAACAAACATAAGTTTGTAATACCAGTTACTAGACTCCACAGAATCAGTAATTCATTTATGGGGCAATGTATACGCTTTTACAACAAAATCCCAGAACATATTCAAAGTTTATCAATAAACAAGTTTAAAAGTTTTATTAAAGAAAAACTGTACAAAAAGGGTTATTATAATATCAAGGAATACATGAATGAAAATCACCCCTGGGAATAAGGTGATCGCTACCATGCTGGTTCTATTAAAATATCATTTAAAAATTGTATAAATGAAATTATTGTTAAGTGAAATATATTTGAAAAAAAAAGTCCCGCTGGGTTTCTTACTGGTTCTTCCCAGGACAGAGGTATTTTCCGAACCAGTGGTAAATAAAAAATGACCTTCAATAAGAATTATGTAATAATCAATATTGAATAAAAAATTATTCTATTCTATTCTACAGTATTCAATGTGAGCGTAGTCCTGCCCCGGTCGAGTGGAACCGTAATAAAGCTGCAGCATGGTTATACCACGTTGTTTCTCAGCAGCTGATGGCAAAAAAAATCCATTCGGCTCTCCATCTATACATTACAGCCTACAAAAGTTACAAGTTTTATTATTTAGAGTTGTTATCAGGAAGATGCTACTGCTCACCTTCTATTCCAGTTTCTCTTTGTCACCTCTTACGACACCCACCGGATGATATGGGGAAATGGAGATTCTTACACCGCCACCATATCTCTCAGAGACTCATATTTGCGTTACTTTAGTAGGTTCTCAGTTTAGCCAACTGTAAAGTCGCTCCGGCTCTAAATGTACATGTTTATGAGACCCCGATGAGTGGTCTGACAAAAAACCTAATTACTGGAATTTTTCCAGACCCGGGATTCGACCCCGGGACCCCATGATCAGCAGTCGCGAAAACGACCACTAGAACAACGGCCTTCAAAAATATTCCGACAGACATTCGCTTTTACATACTCTGACACCGACAGCATACGTAAATTACGCCTCCCGTATTTACGCTCACGTGAATAGTTAATTCAAGTAAAGGATTTACAACGTGATTATGGAGTATTGTTGAAATTTTAGCGGTTTTCGTTCTTGAAGATGTTCGTATTAATTGGGACGGGACTTTGTAATTTTAAGAAATGATTTACCACGTACTCAGTGGTGAAGTGAAGCGGTGAGGAAATTTTTGTATATCTGAGAAATAAAAAAGATATTTCAAGGATTTGTGAAAAACGCGAGGACGTATTTCGGTAGCACGGTTTCTTACTCATTCCTGTTCCAAAGACTTCTGAGGATGAGAGGAAATTATAACAGCAAAAAGTGTTAATTATCTTTTGAATATTTTTTATAGTATTAGATATGCATACGAAGATAGAAAAAAACGTTACAAGAATACAATCAGTGTTAATGATGCGGGATGTCACGTTTTAATTGATTTTTTTATCACAAGTTGAAATTCGTTTTTCGTACCAAAATAGAATTTACACAAAAAGATTTAACGTGGATGATTTTTTATGATTATAAAAGATCACACTCCCTGAAGAATGTACTATTTGTATTCAAAATGCTTTTGAAAGGCCGGTAAGCACCTCATTAGAACATCGTAAGACGTTGGAATAATTTGATCTTGGTCGTGTATCTCTCCATTATGAAATTCGTGAAGGTCGATCCTCAACTGTGATCACTGAGGAAAATGTGGTTTCTGTGAGCAACTAACGGAATAAAAAACCCATCTCAAACAGGGTCAACTTTTTTTAAAGTAAAATATAAAGATTACTCCTTAACTTGCATCTTTAGTACAAGTGCAGCGCGCGTTGTTTACAGGGGCATTTTAAACCCAAACTGCTATTGTTAGTCGTACAGACTCAATTTACTATTCTTTTATCTTACCCTTTGGCTTCTACTTGGACCATAATTACTTTTCTATGTTTATTGAGGGCGATATTAATCTCAGGTTCATATGAACAAATCCCTGTAGACGATATATGCCCACAACCGGGTAAAGGCCTCCTTACATTTCCTGATCATTGAAGTAATTGTCCACCATGAGAATGTGTAGATAGAGAACTATTTATGTGATAGAGAAAACACCATTTTGTGATGCACCGGTGTTAGACTATCAACTACCTCATAATAAGCGGGCAGCATTGTCTTCGTTTACCTTCTTAAAGTTCAAATACTCTATTTAAAAAGTTTTTATAAAACGGGTTATTATAATATTAAGGAGTTTATAGATGATAACAACCCCTGGGAATGAGGTGATCGCTACCAAGATATTTATAATTTATATTGTGTTGTTAATTGTGTATCTATGTATATATATATATCTATGTATAAATGTATGAAAGCTGTTTTCGTTTTTTTTTTAAAGTCCCGTTGTTTCTTGTTAGTTCTTCCCAGGACAGAAGTTTTTTCAAACATGCGATAAATTAAATAAACGAGTGACTTTCAATAAGTATTATTTATAATCTGTATTTAATAAAAAAATCTGTTTATGTTTCGTAATAACAACAAGAAAATAAAAAAGCGGTTTGCCAACCCACCTGCCAAGCTTAGCAACTGTGGGAAACATCCCCTGACGGGAAAATAAGTAACTTTAATACGTTTTAAATGAATGACTTGCATAAATCTATATGGTGTTAGTGGATTTAAGCTAACAAAACATACATGCAGCTAGTTTATCTATCGCTATCGTATTTCCACACCTAATCACAGATTTGGCTCACTAAATCCGACTGCATTAATCTAATACCCTGCTTTTCGTATTTACTTCGTAAATACAGATATTTTATTTGGTATCAAGTCAAGGTAATGGTATCAAGGTATCAAGTGGTATCGTTAAGTTATAAATACATGTAATATTTTCTATAGAATATAGTTAATTAATGAGCACGCATGCTACCTGCTGATAGATAAATGCTGTATCCCATAGGCACCTTTATCCATACTCGTTTATGAATCAAAATGCTGATGTGTTGTCACCCCTGAGAACTAAGATGGAATACCACGTTTCCAGTCAAAAGGGTCTCCGGTTCCCAACACTCACCATACGAAACACGGCAGCATTAAGCTGTTATTTTACGCTGGAATTCTATAAGAGCGTGGTCCTACCCCAGACGAGCCGACCCATTCGTGCTGCAATTATAGTTAGTACTCTACGTTAGCAATCAATGGCTATACTCACCAGAGGAAGGACTACGCTCGCACATGATACCACCATAAAATAGTAAGGTGAGGAACGAAAACCAAACAACCTTTTCCGTGACAATGAGGCATTCCATCTTACTTCAAACGAGTGTCTACGATCTGCATTATGATTCTTAATTGGACCTAAATGTACGTATGTATTCACCGAATAGTGGCGGTGGAAGAATATTCATTACGTCATATCGTGTCCACCCGTGTCGGAAGCGGCGATAGAGGGAAACAAACCGGAAGATATGTAGCAGGATCTATCTGATAAAAACTCAAAATAATGAAAAACGGCAGTTAGATACCCGCCTGTCAAACGTGGCAACTGTGACGAGATCCCTCCTATGACAATCTATGTGGAAGGCCTAGGCTCAGCAGTGGACCTTTGTAGGCTGTGATGGATAAATAGGTGGATTTAGTTGTGTTTATATCACAGCAATAACTTACCACATGTACCGTGTGCTCGTTTGTCATCCTGCATTTTTATAAAAAAAAATATCCACGTCTCTTAAATTATATCCTTATTCACGTCTAAAAATTATTGTAGGACTGTAAGATCGTATAAAATGACCGCAATTGTCGCAACTTCTCTCACGCCTTAAGCCTTGTCAGTCCCTAGCATTGCCTTATACATCATCGGCAGTATAAGACTATAACTGGAGTGAAAAAGCGGCAGCGAGTAACGAACAAAACTCGCATTGTATAAGATATGGCACAAGTTGAAATAACGTCGCTGTGCAGTACAAATTAAACTTTGCAATCTTGTCCGTTTAATCAGTCGTACAGTCGGAAAATCGTGTTATTAAATTTGTAATGGACGATGAATGAATGACGATTTAACAAATAAAGGCACCTTTATTATTATTGCTCCATTATTGTCCATTTAGAATATAGGAGTGATCTCGAATGCTGCAGCGCGGTTTTTGTTAATCGTGTGGATGGAACCAAGTGAACACACTGCATAAGTTGTTTTATGTTTACTTTGATATATATGCAAAATTAATTTAATTATATATACATCAATATATGCACCAATTGTTACGTGCATTTTCTGCATTTTTAACCCTGTGTGAAAGGTGGTAGGACTCCTTTTTATCAAGACGTCCGTCAGGGTAGGCGGTATACAATATCGCATAATATGTGTGCACTTGTATCAGGGATAACTACAAGCTGTGAGGCATACCATCTTATTATTTGTTTAAAGTTGGATTGCTACAGTAGCCACTTGTCATCAGGTGGACTGGGAGTTAGTTTGTTACGTCAGTCAATCTAATTAATAAATCACAATTTATTGTTTATTGCCATTGGGGACAACAATTATTAATAACTTAATAACGCCAATTTACACACACATGTGTCTCTTTAATAACTTGCAACCAACGTCATGGTTTTAGCTGCAGAGGGGAATTTTTCGGGCTTATACAGAAATAAAAAAGGAGTTATGATTGGTATTAATGTATCCAAGTGGCTAAACGAGATAAATAACCGAACTCTAATTAAGAAATTATATTGATATTTAAAAATTTACATTTACAATATTTTAGCGCATTTTCTTTACAATGCGGTACTGGGGATGACTACCGTCATGGGACTGCACGCCAGTTGTTCTACAAATATGCTAAGCTAACTACCTACATAATAATATATCCTTAGAACATGTGCGTGTAAAGAATTTGATCAAGGTTTTAGCGTCACTTTTGATGTTATTGTACTGTCTATATGTTCGTTTGGGATATCAGTGTTATTTTTTTTTTGGAGAGGGGGCAAACTAGCATGCGTCTCACCTAATGGTAAATGACTATCGTCGCCCATACACATCTGCAACACCAGGGGAACCAGGGGAATCGCAGACGCGTTGCCAACCTTTTAAAAAGGAGTAGGCTCTTTTCTTAAAGGTCCCTAAGTCGTATCGATCCGGAAAAATCGCTGGTGGTAATCGATTCCACAAGGAAGTAGTGTGAGGAAGAAAACATTTTCTAAATCGCACAGTGGTGGACCGCCAATGACCCAGATGGTGTGAATGGTATCGGGAGTTCTGCCGCGATGTGGGTTTGTGAAATTTGGCGGCTGGGATTAATCCGAACAATTCATTATAGCACTCCCCATAGTAAATACGAAAGAAAATGCAAAGGAATGTAACATTTCTTCGCAGCGCCAATCATTCGAGCCGTTCGGAAAGGACTTTAATACATAAATAATAAATCGCAGTCGCCTATCACAGTGCGTTAACCTTAAACACGATCCTAATACTTATCCCGTCAAAACCGGGATGAGTAGACAAGAAACAGATTGTTTCCCCAAAGAATTACTCTTAATCACTCCCACTTTGATGTTTTACCCTTATCGGGTAATCTTCCAAGCCTTGAACGTTCGATATAAAGATGAACTTATATAATATACCATAGTTTCAAATTATTTACTACAATTTAAATTTCTTAAATTCTTAAATTCTTCTTCTTAAATTTCAAATTATTTAATACAATTACGAAACCCAGCAGCATTAAGCTGGTATTTTACGCTGGTATTTTGTGAGAGCGTGGTCCTTCCCCGGTCGAGTCGACACATTCGTGTTACAGCCATAATATAGTTGCTCTACCACGTAAAAACTATGACAAAATCAATAGAAGCAATCTATTGGGGAGGCCTAACTTTTATATGCCGTAATGGTTATGGTGTAAAAAACAAAGTTATTGTTAACCTGGATCATGTAATTCAATTTTTACTTAGTAGCTTATCGTATGTTATAATATGGAATTAGTAGTTTTCTTTTAGTTTTGAAAGCAATGCTTGATTGCTATCCTACCTGATGGTACTATGCGATGAAGCCGAAGATAGTAAAGCGCACTGACTTAAATATTTATTAAATAATATTTAATAATATTAATAATCAGTATAACTAAAGTATTTTCATTACGTCTTTCTTCAAAGCTAAAGTAAAGAATTTATTAGAACAAAGATTTACCTTCACGTTTGAATACATGCTAAAATAGACTAATGAAACATCCTTTTCTCATATTTTTGTTTCGTGAAAACGGGATTGTTTTTTTTTTAATGGAAGAAGAAATAAATATAACTGCCATAAAATAAAACTGAAAAGATCAAACATGCATGGAGACAATTAATAAAACTAGAAGAGTTGTTGAACTGAGCTTTAAATGTTTCTACTAGTAGTTCACGACAGTAGTTGAAAGACGTTTTTGAATCCGCGACTCTTGAGTTACGCGATTCATGTTTAGCCCGGTCGAGCTGACTCATTCGTGTTACAACCATAATATAGGTGCCGCCTGGCTCTACCAAGCCAACGGATAGATCTAGATGTCTATAAGCCACAGTATTCACTTACCGTCTGGTGGAATATGCGTTCGTTTGCCACCCTTATTTTATAAAAAAAACATCTTAATCATCATGATCCTCACATAAACCAATAACATAAATATAGTTTTAGAAGGAATTTATGTTACTCATTTGTGAAAGGAAAAATATCATAGACTAAACTTTAGGTAAAAATCAATTATCTTCACAGAAAAATCATTTTAAAGTGTTTATTGGAAAAAAGATTTTCAATAAATTTAGCCAAATGTAGGATGCAGCTGTGTGGGTGTGATAGCGTCGAATGCAATGCATGAATTATGTGAGGCTTAATGGTTTATTAACGGGCAAAATTGGGTTGAACTTCAAAGAGTTTCTTAATACGAGTATTAATTGAATTTTAAATTACTGCCGGTGCTTTAGTATTACGTTGTTTCTATAGAATAAGGTGGGCAAACGAGCACACAGTCCACTTGATGGTAAGTGGATAATGTGGACCGTTTACATCCACATCCACAGTTAAGAATCAAAACACGGAGTGATGTCACCTCCTAAGGAATAAAATAGAAGTATAAGAAAACACCCGTTCCAATAAAGAGAGCCTCCGGTTATCTGCACTTACCATACGAATTACAACAATAAATGGAAAAAAAATCACTTATGTTCTCTTGTCTCTCTAATTACTTTTGTTTACCGCGAGTATTCTCGTAACGAATTGATCAAATAGACAAATTCCGAGTATAAACGCTAGATGGGTGACTTGCTAAATCATATGGCTCTGCTACTGACTGTTTTTCGGTTCCGTATATTATTACCAGGGCTCAGAAACGTTATTAAAAATAACGTTTTTAAAACGTTTGGGTTGGTTTTTTGTATAACATTTTGTTCGCAACAAAAACGAAATGAGATCGTAATGTGAAAACGTAAATAATGGTTCATTCCGCAGGAAACTAAATGAATGGTGCCTGCCACGACAAGTTTAAACCTATAAAGTATTTATGTTTCGTGTTGCAGGGCCAAAAAATGGGAAAAAACTGTTTAATATGATTAAAAATGTTTTATTGATATAGAAGATTTTAAATTTCGTTCTCTTCATAAACATTTTTATTATGATTTCGTTCGAACATAAACGAAACAAAGAAGTTTTAGGTATTTAAGGCGAAAACGTTTTGAAAAATATACCGTTAGCAGAGCCCTGGTTATTACAGTAGATGACTCAGGGCCGTCCTTATTGTCATTCTATGAGGGAAACCTATGTATGTTTCTATGGACTTTTAAAGTTGTAATAGGCTGAAATAATCATGATGATAACAAGGAAGTTTTCATTACCATTTAATTTTGTGGACGTAAAAACCATCATCCGTATTCATGGACTGCTTGAAAGGCTAAAAAGCGCTTACAGCTTCAATGAAATAGTGTCGTGAAGTGACAATTAAAAAAAAAGAACCTAACCTAAGAACAACAAAACAACAAAAGTAGATCAAGAAAAAAATATATTTAAAATTTTAAAAAGATATTTACAATTTTGCTGATGGGTGACGTGAAATTACAATTAGAAAATAAAGATAGAAAAATATTGAAGCGGAGCCTGAAGGTGAAAGTGGCACACGCTGCGCTTGGAGTAGGAGTAGGCACACGCTGAGCTTGGAGTTTCTTGGCGGTGGTGGCACGCAGCGCCTGGTCTAGGCACACGCAGCGTCTGGAGTTGGCACACGTAGCGCTTGGAGTAGGCGCTCTCAGCGCCTGGAGTAAACAGTCGCAGCGCCTAAAGATGGGAAAGACGGGCACTAGTAGGTGGAGGTGCAGGCGACGGCTCCAGATGAAGGAAGGCTTGCAGAATCCCGGAGTAGTGCGGCCCCGCACTTGGAGTAGGTTAGGCGACGACTTCGGGTGAAGACAGAGGCTTGCAGGATCCCGGAGCAGTGCGGCCCCGTGCTTGGAGTAGGCTACGCCGACGACTTCAGGTGTAGACAGAGGCTTGCAGGATCCCGGGGCAGTGCGGCCCCGGGATAAGGCCTTTAGGAGATGCTTCAAGTTTGGAAGCTGAAGCGAGACTTTTCTGTATTCACCGATGGTTCGGCTTTTATACCTTTTTAGAGAGAACGGGAAATTATTTAAATTAAAAGGAAATTTTTGTAAATGACCCAGAGCAAAAGAGTATTTATGTGGAAATATTGAAATAAAAACATCAGACCGGTAACGAATTTGAATAAAAATTGCCATGACAACCAAATAAATAACGATGTCAAAAACTAACAATTTTAGGTTTCATGCTTATAATTAAAAAACGACAAGATTTAAGTAAGAAATGAGATATTATTGATATAGGGAAAAATATAGCGCAACAGCGCGCACGAAACCCGAAATTGCAGAGTTACGGAGAACTAAATAAAAGATCGAAAAAGGTAAGACTCCATCGACACCGATTTAAAAAGTGCTGATAGCGTGAAAATACGAAGTGAAAATGATTTGTTATTGTGTAAAAACGTTACAGGATCCTATGGAAATAAAGGTGATGCAAAATATGAATGCAGAAAATCAAAAACAGAATGGAAAAATAAATTTAAAATAGTGTAAAATGATATGTAAGTACCATAGCACTACAATAGCTCTATAAAATTTCGTATTTGTTCAATGTGAAATAGCGAGAACAAAGACATTTAAGTAGATATATTTTAAATCTCTTTGAGCGAGAACAACAATGTTGATCATTATTGCAGCAGTGAGAAGCCTACAGAAATTGCCAATCTGCATGCCAGGCATGATGAATCTGACAAACCTCTCCCATAATAATGGAGTCCATTGTCCAGTAGTGGATTTTTATAAACTGATAAAGACGACAAATAAGAAGAAAACATTAAATTTTTTATTCTTTATTGCCGCACCTACGTCAAATTGTCACCACTCCATGGGTTTACTGGTAAAGAATGCCTCAAGGCATTAAGTCCGCCCATTATATTATTTTGCTTTAATTAATGCAATAAAGAATAAATAAATAAATTAGTGTCATCATCATCATCATCATTACAGCCTTCACAAGTCCACTGCTGAACATAGGCCTCCCCCAAAGAATGCCACCCCGTTTAGTGGCGGTTAAGAATATCCACTACCCCATATCTTCCCGTGGGTGTCGTAAAAGGCGACAAAGGGAAACAGGCAGGAGATGGGCAGCAGTATCTTCCTGGTAACGGCAAAATACAATCAAAAAACTGCGGTTGCTAACCCGCTCGCCAAGCGTGGCAACTATAGGAATATACCCCCCCATGATGAAAGTTACGAAAATAGTGTATACAAATAAAATTACAAGGTCAAATGAAATGACATCGCGCCAAAAGTAAAACGATCTGATGCCACGATCTGAAGTCACGTTGTTGAAGTTTCAAGCCGGTATAATATATAGAACAGTTTCGTAATACCATACAATTTGTTGGCCACTTCACACTTTGCTCGACGGAAAAAACAATATAGAAGTGTGGCGCTAGTGAAAGAAAACCCATCGGCTCATGTCACCCCGTTAAATGCTAGGAAGTTGAATGGCACAGTGAGAGCACATGAACAGTGTGGAAAATGTCACAGTGCTCTATGTTTATCTGTATCGCACCACATTGCAAAGGAAAGACATTTTTAATGCATTTCATTGCAAATAACTATAGCAGTAGTAACACAATTAAAACAAATATACCAGCCTGTATACGACTTACTGCTGGAGACAGGTCTCCTCTAGTTTCTTGTAGTTTCTCTTCTTCTTCTTTCTCAGCTACAAAGGCGTAATAATAGCATTTTTCAAAGATGGTAATATAGACTGTGTGCTTGTTTGTCACGCTCATTCTATAAAAAAACACCAGTGAGAGAGAGAGAGAGAGAGTGAGAGAGAGTGATTAGGCACGGGACCAACGGCTTTACATGCTTTCCGAGACAAGGGGCAACCACCGCCAACTTACTTACACAAGGCTGCTACTGAGAGTTTTTTTGACAGAAAACCCCAATAACTGATTTTAGACCCGATCTGGGTTTCGATCCCGGGACCACTTGATCAGCAGTCACGCTTACGGCCACTATACCAACAGCGCAGTTACAAAATATAACTACAGCAAGTCTAACATGTAAACAAATCCGTACCCTGGTGCAGAATTACCAGTGCCATATCGGCTCTCCGTTCATTAACTTTCCTTTATGGTATTGTGAATACAACCTTTCCAGTTATATCAGCCATTTAGAGCCAAGCAGAAGATGTTATAAGGCAGCAGCTCTGAGAGGAGTGTTTCATTTAGTGAATGAAGAACTGAAAACCCTTTATAATAATAACAATGCATTCTTTAATAATCCTTAGGAGTATCATCATCTTCATTGCAGCCCTTCACTTCGCTTATAGGCACGAGGCTCTACGTTTTTTCTTCATCATTTATCGATACTTGGAACTATATGGCTAACCCATGGTCACTTTAGCTAACCCCCTTGGGTTATGTCGGTTACTCTAGTTCTACTGAAAATATCCTTGTTTTAAATGATATCATGTAGAGAAAAAATTAGTCTCCGAGAATAGTTCTCTCCATAGGTTGCTGAGCAACCTTGATCCTTGACTTTGTTTGGGTTACAATGCATTTTGATTCTTAACCCAGTATAGCTGTGGGTTTCTGTTGGCAACAAAGTCCATAATATACTATATACTGTGTGCTCGTTTGTCGCTCTTATTTATTGTTTACCACCCTTACTTCTAAATAATAAAGTCAGTTAATACATTCTTGAAAAGGCTTACATCTAGCAATACAAGCAGTGAAATAGTATAGACTATAAAAATTGTTCGTAAGGTGATAATAAAAATAAACAAACATTAGCTTCAAATATTGAAGATTAAAGTATTTACTTTAATATTAAAAATGTAAACAAAGCTCCGACTCCGGTTATACATTAAGCCGAGAATTTGAATATTATGGGAACAAAATTAACATGACAAGTAAAAATATGTCAAAAGCAAAATATTTCGGAGTAGGGATAATCTTTAAATTAGGTTCACTCATCTAAATTTGTGATCGGGGAATACGTATTTATTCTTAAAGAATGAAAACAAAATTTTTATTAACATATATTTGTTTAATTGAAAAAAAAAATTAATTCATTAATATCTCTCACCATTATCAATCTTATTATCAATTGCGTTAACTGTTGCACTAAAAGAAGTAAAAGTATATTAGTTGTTGTAGCGTCAGTAGCCTAATGGCAGGGCACTATAACTATAGTATTATAAGCTTACCAGAAGTGGTTAAAGGGAATATTAGTAATGTTTAATAGCATTACTAGTATTTAATAGAATAAGGCATAACTTTATGGAAATCCATTATATTAAAAATGTTAAAATTATTGATCTTAAATCCGCGTAAAGAATAAAAATTATGTGACTTACCTAGTTTTAAGAGCATCTCCTGCGCTCGATTGCGTGCACTATCCCCGTCACTTTTTTTTTATAGGATAAGAGTGACAAACGAGCACATAGTCCACCTGATGGTAAGTGGTTGCTGCGGCCCATAGACATCTACATCTATCCTCTATTATAAATCAAAACGCAGATGCATTGTGACCCGTGAGGACTATGATGGAATGCATCATTTCCAGTAAAAAGGGCCTCCGGCCACCTGCACTCATCAAGCGAAACGCAGAGGTAAACCTCTACTTCACGCTGGTATTCTGTGAGGTCGTGGTACCACCCCGGTTCGAGTCGGCCCATCCGTGCGACAGCAATTGTGCCGCGTGGCTCTACCACTGTAAAAACTACTATATACGTCACTACTATAGTTCGGCCGTTCAGAGAATGCGTTCCTGACACCTATCAGTTAGTCACGACTAGTGATAATCGCAACATCACTACTCTCAGAAAGACACACCACCGTTGATAATACGACACGTGCTGCGCCTCTAAACGTGTCATTATGAGGAGAAGTAGACTCGATGATGGCTCTCGCGTTGTTAACATCATACATATATCTTTTGAAGTAATAGATATCCTTAGTATATTATTTTTATAGACTGAAGTGACAAATGTACGTTCCTTCCAGCTGATGGTAAGTGGCTACGGCGGCCCATTGACACCTGCAACTAATATTAAACAAGAATGGCTATAGATGCGTAGTCACCTCTGAGGACTAAGTTGGAATGCTTGACAGCCTTTAACCATACTGGGTTTCTATAACCTTCAACTACCCTATGTTGAATAGGGTAGTTCGGAACAAAGCATTGCCAGCAATGTTATTTCATTGCACAAATAGGTAATAAGATGGTACGTATCAGACAAATTCCTAGACATGAAAGGAGCACAAAAGGAGGTTGTGAACAACAATGGCGATCATGGTTACAGGAGTGATAAATCTACCGATATCGCCAATCTGCGTGCAAAACGTGGCGAATCTAACAAATCTTTCATTTAACTATAGGAGCCCGTGTACAGATGTGAATTTTTATAGGCTAATATAGACGAAAAATAAGAAGGAGATACTAAAATAATGTTTACAAATAAAATTATTAAATTATGTCCACCTACTTTATAATATTATTTTGGTTTCGATAAGTCTATACAAGTAATTAAGACATATGATAGATTAGCCTTAGTTTCCCATTATTGATCAGGATAGATACTAGGTGATAGGTCTTTTCTATTTTGGGATTCCTTCTGGGTACCAATCCCTTACCCATTTCTGCCGCTAAATCCGCTGCAACATCAGCCCTCGTTGATGGCAACGCAGATATGGCCTTCATTTGAAGGTGGTTTCCAGGTATCCCTCTGCTGCTGTATCCACTATCTGGGTGGGCTATTAGTTCCTTTCAAAAGACTAAGACACCTGTTATTATATTAAGAATATTCAGATGAATTTGTATTCCAGCTAAACTGATCGGAAAATGTTTAATCATTTTGACTACTAACGACACCCACGGGATAAATGTTGTAAAATGAATGTATTAAAGTGGTCTCTCAGCGGTGATTATATAACAAAGGGGAAAAATAGCGTCCGATCTTCAGAGACAAGCTTGAGTTTGAAATAAAATTTTAAAAGGTCAAAAATTTTATTCAAGACCTTAGAGTAAAAAACAATAATTTCTAGGTATTATTCGTATTTCTGTTGTTTAATCTATACATATTATGTATAAATAAAATTGAAATTTCTGTCTATTATATTAAAATAACTTTGCATCTGATTAAATAACCATTTTTTTTAATTTCTGTCTCTCTTTTTGTCTGTCTGTCTGTCCGGGCTAATCTTCGAAAGTTAGATTGTTACTACAGTATTATAAACAAAACTAACAGATTATTTTGTTTTAAGTACTTCCTCCTTAAGTTGTAACTTGAATATTATTATAATGAATATTAATTAAACTTAAAATAGACACACAATAAAAACTACAAACAGTATTATCTAATATAATTGAAAGAGTCAAGCGTTACTTTGCGGAAATCCATTTATAAGTATTAAAGATGTTAAAAATGAATTGGCTAAGATTTAATTTTTAACATTTGTACTATCTGACATACCGTTTAGTGAATGTACATACGAAATGAAATATATTATTTTACGTACATTACAATGCATGTTGAATGCAAAGCCATTAGCTAAACTGAGGGATTACGGTGCAGAAGCATTCTGGCGGCGAGCTGGGTACGGTAAGCCCTGAATTTATTTTTAGGTGCGAAGCCTGCGAGTGTACAAATATAACACTTGTGTTTTGTTAGAAACCGAGATACAATATTCAAAACTGCATTTAGCATAATATCATCCTTAAACTGTACCTATTTGTACATATGACAGAAGGACATCTGTATTTTGCTTCTATTGCAGCCAATTAAAGTGCACTGCTGAACATAGAACTCTTCCATAGATTGCCTCATAGAAAGGATTTTGCCATAGTTGCCACGCTTGGCAGGCGGGTTGACAAACTCATTTTTTTTAGTGTTACCAGGAAGTTGCCCAACTTCTCTTATAGTTTCCCTCAATCACCTTTTATGAAACCTTCGGGATGATATTATGTAGTAGTGAATTTCCTTACGCCACTACATGGAATAACTTATTTCTCTTTCGATTTTGGCAGTAGATGGTAATATGGAGATCTTGGACCGTCACTTCGTATGATCGTAAGGAAATTTCCATAGCGTAATTTTGTCTTAGGTATGCGATGTGGTGACAACGCCTCCACAAGTTTTTACCAAATGCACGTATTAAATTCTTGGTTTTAATAATAAAGTTGTAAAATTCAGTAAGAGTGTGAAGTTTAATAGGTGCTAGGACTTTTTTCTGCCTAGGTATACGTCTGTGTGCATGCCACCCTCTTACCCATTTCTGCCGACAAATGATAGTCCTTGTGTTCCGTTCTGAAGGGTATACAGGGCTAGTATAACTGCAGATTGTGAGGTTTGATTCCATCTAAGTCCTCAGAGGTGAAAATGCATTTGTAACCTTCTTTGTTTATAATTGACTGCAGTTGATACTTACCATCGAGTGGAAGGTAAGTTCGTTTGTCACTTCATTAAAAAAGTTGTGTCAAGCTCACAAACAGCCCACCTGATAGTTAATGAATGACATCACCATTATCAATGTATTTCATCCTTGAGAAATAAAAATAGAATGCCTCGTTACCAGTAAAAAGGGGTCTCCGGTTCACTACACTGAGCACACAACACACAACCAAGCTGCTATTTGCTATGTTATTTTGAGACTCGGTCGAGCTAACCCTTTCGCGCTGTAGTTATAATACAACTGCAATACGTCATAACAAGTTCTTTTTTTTATAAAACTAGCGATCCGCCCCAGCTTCGCTAGTTTTATTTTTGTTGTTAGTAAATTCTCAAATGATTAAGTAGTAGAATTGCTTTTCTGCCTTGGAGTTCGCCACAGTAGGTATTATCCCCTTATCTATTTATTCCGCCAAGCAAGTGCCAAGTGTCTGATTGGAACACTGTGATCCGGTCTGAACGGTACATAGAGCTAAAATAATTACGGGATGGTTATACTGCTTTTTATAGGATAGGGTGACAAACGAGCACACAGTCCACCTGATGATAAGTAGTTGCTGTGGCCCATAGACATCTACATTTTATCCTCGTTTGCGAATCAAAATGCAGATGCGCTGTCACACGTGAGTACTGAGATGGAATGCCTCTTTTCCAGTAAAAAGGGCCTTCGGTTCTCTACACTCACCATACGAAACATAGAAGTGTTAAGCTGCTATTTTGTGATGGTATTCTGTGAAAGCGTGGTCCTTCCCCGGTCGAGCCTACCCATTCGTGCTACAACTATACTAGCATGGCTCTACCACGTAAATATTGCTGTGTTTTTTATGGTGAATGTAGAGAACCGGATGCCCTTATCACTGGAAAAGAAGCTTTTCATCTTAGTATGCTGGACTGACAACTTACTTGTACTTTGATTCTTAATCGAGGGTAGATTTATTGACTTTAGGCCTCAGATTCTAATTACCATCATGTGGACTGTTTGCTTATTTGTCACCATTATTCGATAAAAAAGTCTTCGTTCTCAGGCGACAACACATTTGCCTTATTTGTTTGAAGTTAAAGCGCGTGGGGTGCAGTAGCTATAGTAACCATTTTGGACTGTATAGCACTTCTATTGTAAAAAAGAAATATATCTTTACGGGTTAACATGATTGTAAAATATCATGACAGAGACTCTGCTATGCTTTTCCATTGCTATTTCGTACTAACGCTTCGTTGTGAACATGACAGTCCATGCATATGAATGAACTCGACAACATCCCTCTCAAACAAGCATGTAAGCGCATACACTTGTCGTATGTTAAATTTATATTTCTGCTGTGCACCTTGTCTTATATTCTGAACCTAAATTATATTTTTTGTGTAGTATATAGTTCGGTATATACTATAGTGAAAGTTGTGCTCGGCTAAACGGTATGTTTTCATAATAGAATAACATGAACATATATAGTAGAAACGAAGAATCCCACGAATATTTAAGGTACAAGTCTAACACGCAGTTGTTCAATATAGCTTGAACAAGCGACAATGAAACAATGTTGAAGAAACATCCTAGTGTTGACTATTACATGTAAGTACCCAATTTTCCAACCACCTATATATAAGGTGAGGTTATAAAGTAGATTTTTTTTCAGCGGACTATTTCTATCAGCAGTGTAAAAGCGGCATAACAGAATTCACTACTCATTTCATCCCGTGGATATCGCAAGAAGCAACAGGAAGCTATTACAGAACATCAGCGTAAAATAACAGCCGAATTATGCAAAAAAAAAAATAGTGAAAAAGCGGGTTCCTTTTTACTGGAAGCGAGGCTTTCTTTCTGAGTATACAGAGGTGAAAACGCAACTGAATTTTGATTCTTTATCGAGGATGGATTTAGTGTCTTCGTACAATGGCATTCACTTACCATCAGGTTGATTGGGTGCTTGTTTGTCACCTTTATTTTATAAAAGAATAAAGAGCATCTAATTGTGAGAAGCTAATGGAGTGGTAAAGGGACCACGATGCTAATCCAGTACGGTTTGTAAGATTTCCAAGATGTCACTAAAAAAAAGCTAGGTCAAGTGTAATTAATAATTTTAAACTAAAAGTAGCTGTAGTTGACTATGACAGACCCAATGTCATAGTTAACAGCACGCACTGGAGTAATGCATTAGTTAACTGCATTACTCCAGTGCGTGCTGGCTTCAGAATTATTTGAAATATTTTATTTCTCACACATGCTGGTTTTCCAAGTACCAGACGATTTATAACATTGACGGTGCTCACCATCACCGACCCAGATATTTTTATAATATACGAAATATTAAAAATTAAACTAGTGAAATTTAATAGAAATAATTTTCAGGTGATTAAAGTTATGTGAGCGTTACTGTATGTATCTCGATAATGATACAAAATTAACAATCTTCAATATAATAGCAGTCCGTAGTCTCTGCCTACCCCTCTAGGTGACAGGCGTGAGTGTTTATATAATATTATGTATGTAAATAAACAGATGCAAAAACGGCCCATTGTTGTCTAAATTGTGAAAGTATTGTTGAGAAGAAAGATTGAAATAAACCAAACCACCGAACCATTTCATTCTTAATCCTGGTCACAACATCATCTTGCAAACTACACTTTTCTCTTCTCACATATTCTCAATTTCTAACCCTGTCATTCCGATACAGGTCTAACATATTCCTTAATGACCGCATTTCTACGAATTCTTATGTTTTTTTTTTATATAGAATAAGGGTGACAAACGAGCACACAGTCCATCTGATAGTAAGTGGATACCGTGGCCCATAGACATCTACATTTATCCTTGATGAAGAATCCAGATGCAGCTACGTTGTCACCCCTGCGGACTAAGACAAATTTCCTCGTTTTCAGTGACAAGGATCTCTAGTTCTCTACACGCACCATATGAAACACAAAAAATTAAGCTGCTATTTTACGCTAGTATTCTAAGAGAGCATGGTCATTTTCAGGTCGAGCCGGAAATGGACTTTGTGCTCGTTTGTCACCCTTATTCTGTATAAAAAAAAAACATAAGAATTCGTAAATATAATGAGCTTCCTGTTTTTACTTGTGAGTTTGTTGCTGCTTCTTCACACAACGTAGTAGAGACATGTTGAAGCGATGGCGTAGCATATGACTTTCAAAAAGTGCTTTGTATGAGGCCATTTTGAATAATACAATTTGACTTTAACCCCCACTACTCACAGATATCTTTTATCGTGCAAAACACAGAAATATTCGAGTTCAGAAACCCCGTTTATGAAGTCAGTTGAAAATCTATAGAAATGTTTGATGCTTACCATTTTCACTCAAAGCGTTTTCGTTATGATTCGATCTGAAAGCAAAATTTAACAAATTAGTTTTCTTGTAGTGGAAACTTCTTTAGAATCGTTGTGATTTGAAACTCGACGAAAGGAATAAGCCAAGAAGCGTAAGAGGCGAGTATGGAATATGCCAGCAAAGTAATTTACGAATGACTTAAAATATACAGACTTGGCCGTAGCGGCAATGACACCTAACAGAAAAAAATATTCAGTCTCTTTTTTATTAGGAAGGTAAATAAAAATATAATATTTTACAACACAAGAGGTAACCGAAATTATAGAAGTAATAAGGGAACTGTACTCACATTTCAGATCTAGAATTGTCATCTGCATGTCTGCCGATGAAGGGTAATTTACTCGAACCGTAGGCAGATAACGCATCTGTGGACAAAAGAGAATACGTTATAAAACATTAACATTACATTATAAGTCACGGAAAGCTAGAACCCTCTATAGCTTTTAGAAAAGAAGACTTAAAAGTAAATAATTATGTTGTTATTAAATTTCGAAAATATTGAATAAGTATCAAACAAACAGCGGTAAAAACTTAAAGACACTTTGATGTCTACAAATCGAGAGTATTCCCGAGTGCGTTTGAAATAAAATCGACAAGCAGCTGGTATTGAGGAGTTAAACACGAAACTTAATTAAATTAACAGGTAGGTATGGACGAAGTAAACTTGAAAATATATTAGTTTTGCTGTAATTTATGTCTGTTACTTTTTACTTTAAATTAAAATTATATAAAAAGGAAAATAAGAAGCATTGGCAACAGTTTTCAAGCTTTCTTTGCCTTCAACGAACGGAATTGAAAGTTTATTTAATTACTTCGCAAATATTTATTATATAATAAAGGTCCGTGGTAGCTCAGGGGTTAAAGAGGTCGACTGTAAAGTGTAAATTTCACTGTACGCGAGTAACCTAGGTTTGATCTCCCGCTGGCACAAATAATACAAAATTTAATAACAATTTTAAGTTCTGATTTATCTCCGTGCTCGGCAGTGAAGGAAACCAGAATGTATGAAAAATAAAAAATAAATTATTTGGAGGTAGCTGTAGTCCGCTAACTAAGTGAGCAGCGCAGTGTATATTCAGTAATGAGGGGAGGCCTGTGCCAAGAAGTGGGTCGTATATAGGTAAAAAGGATCAAGGATAATAAGTGTTATTATGAAAATGTTTAAGATAAGTTATAAAAAAATTCCCATACTGATTAATGGTTACAGAAACTTAGATACTGTTGATCTATCGCCGATATAAAGGAATCTAAGGATTGAAAAGGTGACTTTACTTCAGAATCAAAAAAAATATTTGTCCATGTTCTTTACATAATCTCTGCTAATTTATGGATTATGGATTATGATAATTGCCATGAATAAAACCTTAGGTCAAAATAATTAAAAAAATATTGAATGTAAATTGTCCGTTCAAAGAGACGGTGTAAGAATACTCGCTTCCACAAATTGTCCCGTATCTTAAGAAGCGACATAGGTAAACAAACCAGTAGATGGGTTGCCAACCCGCTTGCCACTCGTAGCAATTATAGCAAACATCCCCCTTATGAAGCAATCTATGGAGAAGGTCTTAGCAGTGAAATTAATTAGGCAGCAATGCAATCTGTATTTGTATTCAATATTTAGAAAAAGAAGCAACAAATCACAAGTCAGCTTCATGACCTCACCTTCATAGATCAGACTTCTTTGAAAGAGAAAGAAAGACTTGCTTTGTAGAAGTTTTAGTGCATATTATGCAGCGGTACAATCATGACGCTTTAAGAGATGATAAATTTGATGACAGTTATGATAATTAATTTTATGATCACGATGTTAAACCAAACCTTATAACCAATTTCATTATAAATTTGGAATAAAAAATAGCAAAATAACAAGGCAAAGTCATAAACAGGTCTTATCGCATGATCGGTTAAACGTGAACCGAGCCATGCGGCATGGTGGGCGTTAAAATCTCCAAGGATCTCGATCACTGCGGATGGGATCTGCTGTAGCAAGGAATCTGTAGCCATTTGGACGTAGTCGATGAGTCGTTTGTTTCGGCATTACCGCTATGGGGACGCGGGAATGGTCGTCTACTGTCTACGAGCAGCCATTGGATGGAGAGCTCCGTACCTTTAAGACTGCCGACGCGTCGAAAACAGATGTCCTCTCTGACTTATACGAAAACTCCAGCCCGGAGCACAAAGGAGTGTTAATGAATCGAATTTCAGTGATTTGTATGTGCTGATTATTTAATGGTAAGAAATATTATTATATAAACCTAAGTATTGTTTTATTACCAGTGTCTCGATTTCAGCAGGTAGTTAGTTGAAATATAAACAGTACAGATTCTTACTTTATTAATATAGCGTTTCAGTGAGACGTATTTTTTAATTTCCATTTGCTTTGTATTCGTACGTTAGTTACGTACGAATACAAAGCAACGTTATACGTTACGTACGTTCATACGTTATATTCTCAAAGGGTACTATTAAAATATTAACTTTATTAAAGTCTAATGCAGTATTTTTAAAAGAGAAAAATTTGAAAGATTTTTATTTGTTTCTATGTCTATATTCAATCAACTCAGATATGACAGATAATCTTTTTTTTGCGTAAGAGTTAAGATAATATACCTAGTCAGGTCATGAATTCTGTCACATGTTTAATATAAAATAATTGAAACAAGTTTATTCAATATGTAACCATTTATATATCAAAATGAACTTAACAAAACATAGATTCTTATGACACTAAAGTTTATTTTAAATGACCTCCGTGATTTTGAATACAGGCCTTTAATCTGCGCGGCCAGTCGTCTATCGGAGCACGAACGAGGTCCATGTCAATATCGGCGGCTGCCTTAATCAAGGATGTCTTGAGTGACTCCAAATTGGGATGAGGCTTTGAGCACGCCTTTTCCTCCAAGTGTTGCCATATCTTGTAATCTAACGGATTCAAATCTGGACTGGAGGAGAGCCAGTCTTCATGCCGGATGAAGTCGAATTCACGCGCCGCCAGCCAGTCTTGTGTGCTCTTCGCTCTATGAGCTGGCGCCGAATCTTGTTGGAATACCCAGTGCCTGTTATTGAACATGGTATGAGAAACAGGTTCCACAAGGTTCGTCAGGACTGTATTTTGATACACAACTGCATTCGTCTTTACACCTTTCTCACACAAATGTACCTCTGTTAAGCCCCAATAAGAAACTCCCAACCATTCCATGAGCGAGGATGAAAAATGACCTCGTTGGACACGCGGAATACGGTTGCTCGCTTCTTCACTACTGTGTGCATACACCTTATCATTTTGTTTGTTGTAGCTCTCTTCTACGGTAAAGATTTTTTCATCCGAAAAAATAATTTCCTGATATTTTTTCCCGCGTACCGCTTCAACAAAGCGCGGCATCTCTTCAGTCTCAGGTCCATTAGACGAGCATTCAAACGATGTCCTGTTTTTCATCGATATGCCCGAAGCCCAAAGTCTTCATTTAACACCCTTTTCACCGTGGTTCTACTTAACCCCATCTGAAGGGCCAACAGTTTCTGCTTACGTTTGGGATTTCTTTGAATTCGCGCCTTCACAGCTTTTATCACTGCTGAAGTCCTAACAGACCGAGGGCGACCACTTCTTGACCTTTCATCTACACTAGAGTCTTCACTGTATCGTTTGATGGTACGATTAACGAATCTTTTGGTTATATTAAAAATTTTCAGTATGTGAAAAATTTGATTTGGCGCGTAACCGCAACGATGCAACGCAATAACTGCAACACGGACTTCTTTAAGCGTCCACTCCATATTTAAAAATGAGTAAAATTCTAAAAAGTATACAGTTTTATTTTCATGAACAATTCGAAATTCGAATCCAATAAACTTTTTTGTGGCCAGCATTCTAAAAGAAAAGTTTTTACTGTGTGACAATACTTATGACCTGACTGTGTAATTATTGATATAAAAGTAAATTTAGTTTACCACTGCCATGCACATCTAAATTGTGTAATTTAATAGTGCCAGCTGTTTTTCTGAACTGATACGACTTAGGAAATTCCTTCCTCAAAGGCCGGCGACGCAACTGCAATTCTTCCTGTTTCTCAAATTTTCATTGGCGATAGTATTCAGGTACTATTAGGTGAGCCTAATGGTCGTTTGCTTTTTCTTCTATAATAAAAAGATATCCAGAAACAATAACTGTAAAAAAAACTACAAACACAACCCGGGGAAGAAGCAACAGCATTATGAGCGCGTTGACTAACAAAAGAGTATTTTGTGCAGTCTCCTCAAATCTTTATTACTTACTTGTTAATGTAACCTAAATTTATGTTGATACTAGTCCAAAATACTTCTTTTGTATATTTAATAAAACATATTCTCACACCGTGTAGTGGTGGTGTAAGAATATCAACTAGCACCTTTCATCCCGACGATGTTTTAAGAGGTGACATAGGTAAACTGAAACAAGAGATGGGCTGCATCATTTTCCTGATAACAGACGAATGATAATAAAATGCTGCGGTTGCCAACCCACATGCCAAGCGTGGCAACTTTAGAAAATATCCCTTCTATGAGGTGGCCAATGTTCAGCTGTGGACATTTGATGGACTGTGATAATGGTTACTTTTTAATAATTGTTCATTAAGATATAACTAGGCTAACAAAGATCTGCCTCATAGGTTTTGCCATATTTGCTACGCTTAAGCGGGTTAGCAACCGCAGATTTTTATAATTTTGAATTGTTAACAGAATGATATCCCATGCTTTGTTTCAGTTTCACTCTTTGACCTCTTACGACACCCACGCGACGATATGGGGTTGTAATGGATATTCTTATACCGCCACCACTCGGTCATTTTTCAAATTCGTTTTTTTTTTAAATTGAATGGTAGAAATTATCGGCCGTCAGTAAAAAGAGTTAATATTTGATATCGACATACGAGTAGGATGCGATTAATAGGTTAACTGAACGACTAGAACTTACGTAAGCAGCTGTCTCGTCAGATGTTATTCCGCCCTTTACGGTAGGTGGCTCGTTGTGTTTTACTCCGAAATTTTTACAGTGTAAATATACATTTTATTAATAACCTGACCACAGCGCCACCTATAGACTTTCTTGTTTCGTGAATATGTGTCATTTTGGATCATAAATTTATAAATGTTATTTAATAAATATTTGGTGAAACCTATTTGATCCTAGCAAAATTATGTACTATTCAGTTCACCTAGTGGTAACTGAATGCTGTGATACAAAGACATCTACATTTGTACTCGATTAAGAATCGAAATGCTGATGCCTTGATACATCTAAGGACTAAGATGGTATGCCTAGTTTCCAGGAAAAAAGTCTCTGGATCTCTACACTCACCATACGAAACACAGTACCATTATGGGCTTGTCGATGCACTAGTATGGTTCTACTCCGGATACAAGGACTAAGCTACTTTTTTACGATAATATTCTGTGAGATCGTGGTTCTGTGGCAGCACGGCCGTAGCTGTCGATCGTTCGGCAATCGTCGGGAGCTCTCGGCTGCGCTGGAGCAACCGGCTCGATTTTCAACGCCTCGCCAGTTGATCTGACCATCCCACGTTAGTAGAAATAAACAGTTATTTAATATATGTCATGTATTGATTATTCGCATTCCCACAGTCCTTCCCTAGTTGAGCCAACCCATTTGTTCTGCAACGAGTATATATCTGCAGTATGGCTCTACCACGTAAATTATAAATGAGTAATTTTGCACTATCAATATATTAATAATATTTAATCAATAACTTAATAATAGCGCATCGTATTCTACTCTGGCAAAGCTAATAAAATAAATATTTTGTGTAAATTTGACCTCAATAGTTCAAGTCGTTCAGAAGTTAAACGATCATTAACAGACGCGCCAAGAATTGAAAACGATCTAGTTACAAAATTGTTATTAATAAATTAAGAGTGGTGGTATTACAGGTGTTCAGCGCTCGCTACGAGAAGCGTAAAGATGATGATGAAACTGACTTCCAACTCCTCTGGCGTCAATGAAATTTTTAACTGCAATTGAAACACTGATTTACGTTCCAAGCGGTGAAGTTAAATATTACGAGGAAATATGCATGCTTGAGTTATAAATCGGGTGCTTGTTAATCACTCAAACGTGCATTTTTATAGCGTGGCGGGCTCCACCTTGGTTAAAAAGCCTTTCAGAAATGAAAAAAATCCTGTGCCCAGCAGGTGGACGTATATTGGCGATCTGACGAAAGAGAACTTTTCTTGTTAGGTAGGTTCTTGTTTATTTCTTGTTTATTCAGTATTTATGTTACCCTTTTTTCAGTTACTATTATATTTTTAAAAATTATTTGGGGGATTTTATCAAGTTTTTGAACAAATATAAAATTTTGTAAAAACTGACTTTGAAAAGATTCCATAAAAATATAATAGAAATCACCCGTGCAAATCCGGGGCGGTTTGGTTGTTCATATATACTTTAGATGTTACAGAAAAGAATTTCACATATAAAATATTTTTCTCATTAGCTACGCTTGCTTTTAAAATATAATTCAATAAATAATAAAATGGAAATAAAATGATTGAATTAGTTAAGGGTATAAGTATAACCAACAACAAGCACACAGTCCAGCTGATGGTAACTAGATGCTGTGACCCATATACTCTACCTTTATCGTCAATTAAGAATAAAAATGCAAATGAGTTGTCACCCCTGAGAACTAAGATGGAATGCCTTATTTTCAGTGAAAAGGGTATCCGGTACTCTCTCTTCACTCATCATAACATACAGACAGTTCTTTACCCGATCGAGCCGACCTATCGTGCTACAACTAATATAGCTGCAGCGTGACTCTACCACGTATAAAACACAGATATACAGATAATATTATTTGCTTTAAAAAGTATAGCCCCAATAGTAACGTTAAGATACGCAATGACTGTATTACACTGCTTTTGGTAATACGACATACGAGTGGTACTAGTTTTATCACATAATTGTCCATGTAGAGATGGATATAAAGGATTTACACATTTTGATGAACTTGGGAACGCATTTATATACAAATATCAGAGCAACATGCATGGCATGCATGCGGCTGCAGTTTTTTTTATTTTAAATTTCAAATGTTGTTTGCTCCTGGAAAACTTGTTTTAGCGTTCCCGTCGAAGTGTTTTGTGAATTTTACTCTTTTGGTCGGTAAATGTGGAATATATACTGGGTTTCCGCGTTTTTAAGTTCAGTAATTTTAACTAAATTCCTGCATAAATTTGAAATTATTCGCTTTGTCTTTGTCATTTTAAAATTATATTTGTATTAAAAAAGCCATTAGAAAAATTTACTTCACAATCATCTGCGTTATAAAATAAAATGATGTGTCTTACCTAGTATGAAGAGCACCTCCCGCCCTCCCTCAATTGCTTGCACTATCCCCGTTACCACTAATCCCAGCACCGCTACTCCCAACACCACTACACTAGGCAAGACACACCACTGACGACAATACGACACGTGTTTTGCCTCAACACGAGGCATCCTCAGGTGATATAGACTCTACGGTGGCTAACCGCTAAGTGAGCGGCGAGCCAAAACAACTACTATTTATACAGACCGCTGAAGCAACCACTCTCTATTTAAGGAGCGAGCGACTGCGTCATGCGATAAAACATGCGATCAATTATTATTTATTGTAAATTGTCTGTTTGAAGAGGCGGTGTAAGAATATCCACTATCCCATATCGTCCTGTATCATAAGAAAACAAGCCAAGAGATGGGTTGTCAACCAAACTTAGCAATGATAGCAATCATCCCCCTTATGAAGCTATCTATGGACAAGGCCTTTAGTCAGCAGTGAACTTTGTTAGGATGAATGAATACATATATTTAGTAAAGACTCAACAAAACAGAAGTCGCTTCATGACCTCACCTTCATAGAGTAGACTTCTGTTGAAAGATAAATACAAGATTTTTGGAAGGTTTACTGTATACTATGCAGCAGTGTAATCATGACGGTAGAAATTATGGTAAAATTGATGATAGCTATGATGATAAATTTAATAAATACGATGTTAAACGAAACCTTATAATCCATTTCATTATTAATTTTGGATAAAAATTATAAAAAAATATTATTGTATATAACCCTAACTATATGTTTAATTACCAGTGACTCGCTTTCAGCATGTACTTAGTTAAAATATAAACAGTACGGATTTTTACTTTATTACTGTTCCGTTTCAGTGAAACGTCTTTTTTAATTTCCGTTTGCTTTGATACGATATACTCTCGAAGAGTACTATTCAAATGTTCCTTTTAACTTAAAGTCTTATGAAGTATTTTAAAAGGTGAAAATTTTAAGAGTTTTTTTTTTGTTCCTGTGTCTACATTGAGTAACTATTTTTTTCTTGCGTAGAAATTTAGATGATATAATTATTGATGTAAAAGTAAGTTTAGTTTGCTACTGCCACGCACATCTATATTGTGGAATTAAATTTTGCCAGCAGTGCTTCTGAATCGCTATGACTTAAGAAAATGCTTATAAAGGTTGGGCCATTTAAGATTTGGAATTCGAATTGGCTATAAAAAAAAAACAAATTAATATTTTTCCAAATTTATGAGTATGAGTGGAACACAACATCTTTCAAATGACTGCCACGTCTAGCCTTTATGTTAATAATTGTATAATCTAACTATTACTAATAACTCACTTATTAGGCTCATTATCAAGAAAGCTCACGTATTGTGACGGATAACTAAGGAACCCTACGGCCAGTTTTTTCATTTTCTGTTTTATGTGTATGATTTAGGCATTTTACATTATGTTATGTTACTATTACCGTTTCAACGCATTAAAGTCCACTGTTAAATATAGACCTCATAGATTGCCTCATAGGGAGAATACTTGCCATAGTTTTCACGCGTAGAGAGCGGGGTGACACCACGTTTTTTTTTTATTTTTAGTCGTTACTGCTGCCCATCTCCTGATTTGTTTCCCTATATCGCATCTTACGACACCCACGGGATGATATGGCGTAGTGAATATTCTTACACTGCCACTACACGGTACAGTTAAGTTTTTAATCAAATTTTTGTTTAAAAACTTACACTTATAAGACTCCATAAAATATAATACTAAATATTATATGTATTTATTAACTCTCTATTGTGTTATCGTAAATAGAAGATTCTCAAAGCTTCAGGCCTTTAGGTTCTATTGTATAATATTGGGCATGTTAAAATAAAGTAAAATAGTAATAGTTCTTACTACTAATAACCCAACTTACAAGAAAAATTATTAAAATATTTTATACAAACTTAAAAATTTTCATTGTACATTATATTACAGAAAAGAACCTGACATATAAAATATTCTCATTAGCTAAGAAGTATTCATACTTCTGAAATATAATTCGATAATTATTGAAACTTTTCTTCTTAATGTAATAGAAATCAAATTATTTAATTAGTTATGTCAATAAAGGTGACAATCGAGCACGGAATCCACCTGATAGTAAATGGGTCCTGTGACCCACAGACTTCACACCTATCTAAAACAAAATAATCTAAATGTAGGTGATTTCATCACCCCTGAGATTTAAGATGGAATGCCTCGATCCAGTGAAAAGGGTCTCCGGTACTCTACGCTCAACATACGAAACAGCAGGAATACCAGCGTAAAATAGCAGCATTAACCTGCTATTTTACGCTGGTATTCCGCGAAAATGTGGTCCTTTCTCGGTCGGTCCGAGCAGAATATGAACAAATTTCACGAGAAATTTATCATTTGGCCCAATGTTGGAAAGGCCTATAAGGTGGATGTTTTAAGATAGTAACGGAACGAACAGTACACCTGATTGTCTTCACTGCTATAGCTCACAGACACCTTCTACATCCCTCTTCAATTAAAAATAAATTTTTAATCAAAAATATCGTTTGCATGCATGAGGTTAGTCCTCATAGAATGCATAGTTACCAGTTAAAAGGGTTTCCGATTCTCTATTCTCAACATAAGAAACACAGCATCATTGTAGTGCTATTTCATTTTGGTATTATGTGCGAGTATGATCCTTCCTCAGTCGATATTACCCGTTTCGTTTGTGACCGCCAATACGGTTTTCATTGAGGTCGATCAGATGGTGATCATCTGGTCTACCTGACCCATAGATGAGCAGAGGCAGTAGAGTCCAAGGGGGAGTCGTTGGCCGTTAGATTGGACATTGCGAAGGCCTTTGATCGGGTTTGGCACAAA
The DNA here is from genome assembly GCA_033319125.1 of Parnassius glacialis. Classification (NCBI taxonomy): domain Eukaryota; kingdom Metazoa; phylum Arthropoda; class Insecta; order Lepidoptera; family Papilionidae; genus Parnassius; species Parnassius glacialis. Next base: position 27,535,525 of record JAVANC010000023.1, on the reverse strand, counting down.
GCGCTTCTTTTGAAGCTCCCTTCCTGTGGGCTTCCCGAGAAATTGTGCAAATGGATCACCAGCTTTCTTGCAGATCGGTGCATCCAGGGCGTTGTAGATGGTGCATGCTCAAACTACAAGCTTATTTACGCTGGTGTTCTACAAGGCTGTGTGGTATCACCAACGCTGTTTCTTCTGCATATCAATGATATGTTGCTAACTGGTAACATTCATTCCTATGCGGATGACAGTACTATTGATGTTCTATGCACCGGCCGTGCCAATATTTCTCAGGAAAACGTAGCCGAGTACCGGAACAAACTTGTGTCTAAAGTCGAGTCTTTGCTGAACAAAGTCTCGGATTGGGGGCGACTAAATCTAGTCCAGTTTAATACTCAGAAGACACAAGTTTGCGCGTTTACCGCTAAAAAGAACCCCTTTGTCGTATCTCCTCAGTTTCAAGGCCCTCCCCTTCTTGCCTCAGCCAGTATCGGAATCCTCGGAGTCGACATATCGAGTGACGTGCAGTTTCGTGGTCACTTGGAAGAGAAGGCCAAATTGGCCTCTAAAAAGCTTGGCGTGCTCAGCAGAGCAGGACAGTATTTCATGTTGTCACACCGCCTGCAACTTAACAAGGCGCAGGTTCGGCCTCACATGGAGTACTGCTCCCATCTCTGGGCAGGGGCTCCCCAGTGCCAGCTCCTTTCACTTGACCGCATCCAGCGCAGAGCGGCTCGAATCGTCGACGACCGAGTTCTTTCTGATCGGCTCGATACACTGGCACTGCATAGAGATGTTGCATCTCTTTGCGTATTTTATCGGATTTACCACGGGGAGTGCTCTGAGGAATTGTTCGGATTAAATCCAGCCGCTCAATTTCACCATCGCACATCACGAGAAAACTCGCGTTACCATCCATATGATCTGGATGATTGGCGGTCCACCACTGTGTGATTTAGAAGATGTTTTCTTCCTCGCGCAACTTCGTTGTGGAATAGTTTACCACCAGCGATTTTTCCGGACCGATACGACTTAGGGACCTTCAAGAAAAGAGCGTACTCCTTTTTAAAAGGCCGGCAACGCATCTGCAATCTGGTGTTGCAGCTGTTCATGGGCAGCGGTAGTCACTTACCATCAGGTGAGTCGCATGCTCGTTTGCCCCCTTTCCTATAAAAAATTCCATAGTATTGCTGCAACGTGACTCTGAATGAAATAAATAAATGAAAGCTGGGATAGTTCCTTCTTCCATATATAAATCCATCTTCTCTGGACAAATTTCCATAAATTGGATACTTAGAAAATCCAAGAAAATATAATTTGACCTGATATTGGAAATGCCTTGAAAATAGGTTCTTAATAACGAAAATGAAACAGAAAGTGTTGACGGCAAAAATGAATTTATTGCAACATAGTACAACATATCTTAATTTATAAGTCCAACCCGTGTTGAAACAGCTAGACTAGTTTACTTTAGCTATTTCCATAGCATAATGTCGTATGGTATTTTGCTATGGGGACACGCAGCTGACACTGAAATTATATTTGTTTTACAGAAGAGGGCCATAAGAGCAATTTATGATTTAAAGCCTAAAGAGTCGCTGCGACAAAAATTTAAGGAAATTAATAAATTAACTTTGACTTCTCAGTAGATTTATGAAAATGTAATATACGTACCTACATAAAAAAAAAATTGTACAAAAATAAGTGATATTCATTCTGTAAATACTAGGAACAGACACAAGCTAGTAGTACCAGTTACCCGACTCCATCGAGTCAGTAATTCATTCTTGGGGCGATGTATACGCTTTTACAACAAAATTCCAGAAAATATACAAAGTTTGACCTGCTCAAAATTCAAAAAATTTATGAAAATAAGTGTGTATTAAAAGGGTTATTATAATATTAAAGAATTTATGGATGATAATAACCGCTGGAAATGAGGTGATCGCTACCAAGCTATTTCTAATTTGTTGTGTTTTTAATTTTTGTAACATACATGATTGTAAGCTGATATTTAAAAAAAAAGTCCCGCTGGATTTTTTGCTGATTCTTATCAGGACAGAGGTTTTTTTTCGAACAAGTGGTAATAAAACAAAAGAGTGACTTTCAATAAGTATTATTTAAAATCTATATTGAATAAAAAGTTTCTGTTCTGTTCTGTTCTGTTCATAATACCTGGAACTTGTGAGACTAGACTTGAGAGAGTTAGCATAATAATAACCTCGCAATCTTTTTCTTCTCACCATGTAGCTGTGAAATAGAACCCACTGACTCATGTTATACGTGGGTGTCATGAGAGGCGACACAGAGAAAAGATGAAACAAGAGATGGTAGGAGCACCTTACTAATAAAAGAACTATGATTATCAACCTGTCTGGTATACGTAGCAGCAGTTGCAAATATCTTCTGTTTACGCCCGAACGCGAGTTGATCGAGGCTGAAAGCAGGTATGCTGAGGAGGCGCGTGAAGCTCGGATGAGTGGCCTGCCCGAGTCCTCTCGGAAGCAGCCTCAACCGGAGCTGTTGGGATGACTCCCAACTCTGGACCTGCCAAGGTTCTCCGGGGTCCTTTCCGAATGGCTGAACTTCGTTGGTCTTTTCGACAGCCTAGTGGACGCCCGTAGGGACTTGACCCTGAGCCAGAAGATGGCGTACCTCCTGGCCTCACTGGAGGGGAGGCCCTGAGCGTCATCAGTCACTTGAGATTGTCGGACGACGCCTACCAGACTGCTCGGGACCTCCTAGCCAGAAGATACGCCAACGTTCGGCAAATTGCGGACGAACATGTTAAGCAGCTTCTAAGCCTCCCGCTGCTTAGTGACTGGGCCAGATGCTTGGTGGCCTGTAAAGCGTTGAGGCGCCTGGATTTACCAGTGGGCGAATGGTCCTTTTTGTTGCTCCACATCGTGCTGTCCCGCCTACCTCTCGACCTTCGAATAGGCGGAATCCGCCGGGCAAGTCGTCGTCAACCCCCGGCCTATCGGAGCTCCCGCGGGAGGGCGTCGCTTCCTACCATCTTACAGTGGCCTAGCATCCAGGGAGGCGCCCCCCTGCTCTTATTGTCAACCATTGATCACCGGGTGACGTCGTGCTCGAAATTATTAAGTAAGCCGGTTCCGGCGAGGCGAACTATCGCCAAGGAGCGCCGCTGGTGCATCTCGTGTTTGGAAGGGCACCTCCAGCGAGACTACCCGCACCGGCGGCCCTGTCCGCATTGCCAGGGCAATCACCATGCAGTTTTGTGTCTGGGTGCGAACGGCGTCTCCTCTCGGGGCTCTGCCAGGCCCTCGACCCCCACGGGCGGGGGCGCTCAGCCACGCCATCTGACGGGCGACGCTTGGCGCCCGCCGGCCAGCCCCCAGGCCGCTAGGTTTTAAAGGGGTCCCTCCCCTGATCCATCGGGGGTAGTTCCCCCAGGGGCGGGGGTGTCGTCGCCCCCCTCAGCGTGTGGAGAGGAGCTTTACAGCCACTCAGCGGCCAGCTAGACCCTTCTCACCTCCGTTAGCTGAGTGGCCACGACTGGTGTACCACTGTTCCCCATTTGATGGAGGCAGCCCTAGCTAGCTGCCGCCTTAGCTCCCACCACGGCCGCCTCCACTGAGCCTTGAGCCGTCAACAGTCCACTTGTCAAACTGTTCTGTTGCCGACGGCCTCATTGAAGCCGTACAACCCGAGTGGCGACTGTTAGCGGTTTGCGGTCTATTGGTCTCGGGTTCACGCGGTGTGGCCTCCACTTGGTGGTGGGAAGATTTGGGCTCTCCTGGAGCGTTGAATCACGCTGTCAAGGGGTATTAGATTTGGTTTTGATCGAGCACTTGGTTAAAAATTCTTTAAATTAAAATTAAAAATGCTTTTGGGTTTTCTGCGAAAATTTTCATATTTGTGGCGGTTGTGATTAAAAGGGTGAATTTGATGTACTCCTTGAATATTTGTACATATGTTTTGTAAATACATTTAATCATTATGTTTGCTTTGTTGAGAGGAAAATTGAAATTGAGTAACACTATTTGCCGAAGGAAATAAAAATCAATCCTCTCTTTGTTTTCACCTTTTGTTGGCATTGTCCAAGATATTTATTTTGAAAAAAAAAGAAAAAATACTTTTTTTGGCTATCTCTTATGTTTGTCGTTTTGCTTAATTTGTCTGTTTTGATCTATGCGCATTAAGAAATAAATTTATTACAGTCTGTTTTCAAGTTTTACATAGTAGATTGAGTAATAATGCTTTTGAAATTTGGTTGAAATATAAGCATAGGACTACATAACTAAAAGGCTAGCTAGTTCAGAGATTATCAGATTGAAATCAGCTACTGCACAATTAAGTAAATAGTTACCTAGTAGATGGCTTAATTATGCCTACTGTTTGAAAATCTATACTAAGGACTATCTATGCGTTTCGTTTGGCTCTCCACAGACCCCGCTTATGTGGTATTTGTGGGTGCTCTCTGCACTGAAGCTTAGGAGGCCACGCTGGGCCGCTTCGTATCGCGTCGCCGTTTGCTGACCTGATACGGTCGGATTGTGGAACGAATCATAGGGGCACAGATAGGTGTTTGAACGAGGTCGTCGGACTTCTGTCCAGTAACAGGATTTATTTAGGTGCTGCTATGCTATATATATCCAGGAAGGGCGTCCAGTGGAGGCACACCCCTCCGGCTTAACCACATTGGGGCGGTATTTTTCGAGGCGGTGGTTAGGGTTGCAAGATCTGATGAGGTGCCTAAGGTGGCCTAGGTTTGGTTGTAGATTCGGTCTTCCAACGTGCCGTCGCGACCCTGTCCCGCTTGCCGGTTTGCTCGCGGACATAAATCCTTATGTCCGGGTTGGGGCTTTGTTCACGCCCGAACGCTGGTTTCGGGATTTGACGCCAGAGGTCGCTCGGCTCGGTGCCATACCGGTTTTGACGTTCGGGCAAGCGGTGTGTGTGGCGAGAGCGCGCGAGCGCTAAAACGAGTTGCTTGCAAGCAGTGCTATCGACAATACGTAGTTAAGTTGCTCGGGATAACCTCCATTTTTGAGAGTCGGTTTTGATAGCAAATTGTGCACGACGACGAATTGTAACCTAGAATTAGACGCCGGGTGCATTTGACAATATTAACTACTAGTGCGGCATTTGATATAGTTCGGAAACATTTTCCGTTGTAGGTTGAACGCTAAGCTTTGTGATACTAGAGAAGGTAGTGTTAAGTTCTAGAAATAATTGTTGCCACGCGAAACGGTATTGACCTTTGATCCGGACATTCTGTATTCGTTTTGTGTGTTACGCTTTATAACAAACGAGAGTTAGTGTCATCTGGAAGTTAGTTAATTGTACGATAAAGTTAATAAACTGTCCTCGTGACGAACGAAAAAGTGACTGTGGGTGACGCTGCTGAAGATTACCACAATTTAGAGCGGTGCTGAAGTCTGGGCTGCTGCCGACTGCAACGGTCCAGTCAGGTCTATCACAACCAGTCACACACATATACACATCACTAACCCATACTTCCCATTCGCCCTACACCCACATGCGGCCTGACCGAGCCCTGAGACAGCAGTCGCCTCAGATACAGGTAAGTAATACTAGCCTCCCCATTGAATTGTAGTAGGATAGAATCTTTTCCATATAGTTTATTGTACTTAGAGATTTCCACACGGCCATATCGAGGCCCGACCTACGTCTGTTCGTTAATTCTTCTGCTAAATGGGCCCCGGAGGATTTGAACTTTGTAGGAACAGCCGTTGGCCATAACATCCTCTTAATAATAAGTCGGGAGCTGACTATCTTTCCCAAAATGCCACCCCTAACTTATTTTTCTGATGCCATTGCCTTTTGGCTCTCATTAGCTGCATTACAGGTAATATGGTGATATCTAACCAGACAATCTGGCAGAAAAGAAAAACAACGACCCAATGGTTTAGCTGAATCACCATGTTCCGATAAAAGAAATAACAATCGAATATAGTATATAAATTGTAGCGTCAAAATTGTCAAATATCTGGTATGGCGATTGTCGATGCAACTGTAAAGTGTGAATAATATTATTGTTAAGCCAAATCGTCCCTAAAACGAGAGAGATCCATGTCCAGCAGTGGACTTCTACGGACTGAAGAAGAACTAAATTAATCACCATTCAATTTAGCACTCTCATAGAACATAAAAATACCTTCGTAAAACTGCTTTGTATCACATAATGAGTGTTGAGTACCGGAGACCCTCTTTACTAGAAACGATCCATTCCATCTTAGTCCTCATGGGTAACAACGCATCCGCATTTTGATTCTTAATCGAGGATAAATGTAGATGCGTGGAGAAACGACGCGCTCAGCCTCGGGCGTTCTCGTAAACAGTCGGCGGCGCAAACGCAGCTTCAAGAGATCTTGGTTTTCTCCAGCTCACCATTCGGTCTAGCTACGCAACGCCGAGAGGCTGCCCGTCTTGCGCCCCGTTCACGCCTACGCAATAAGATTATTGTTCACCCTTAGTTGTTTAATGTGTCTTTCAATATCTGACTGTTCTATAACGTTTATAGTTTCGTACTTCTCGCTAATTAGATGTGTCTTGACTATTATCTTACTTCGTGTTCCTTCTACTCTTGTGTATACTGGAATAAACTATTAACTGTATATGTGTGGTTTAATTCACCATCCGCCACAGATGTCTGTGGGCTACAGCATCCACTAACCATCCGGTAGAATGTGTGCACATTTTTGTATAAAAAAAAAACATGAACTTAAATATTGCGCTTTTCGACATAAATCCTCTGTTTTCTCCGAATACAATGTTAGCTTAATAAAAGCCTAGGTCGATCGATTTTCCGTTCATTTATGAGTTGACGTGACTCTTGGCATACTTTCTTTGATGACCACTATACAGCATACCGCTATTTTAAATAATGATATTCTAATTGGACTTAAAAATATATCGGTGGAATAAATTAAGCCCTCGTGTTTAATTAACGGACTTTGTTTCCTCATTAAAAGACTCATTAAAATGCATGAACTAACGCTCGTTGGCGATGTTCAGGATTGTAGTTGTGGTAATATGTATTACGAGAGTCTAGTATAATATCATGAACATTTTTGAAAAGGTTCATATGCTAATAAAATTGCATGACTATTTTTTATGAAGTGGAAGTGACAGAAGAACTTTCTTACCATATTTACTTTGTATTATGATAAAAAAATAGAATGCTACACATGCGTCATAATCTTTGGGAACGAAGATGATTGTCCCACAGCCTTAATTCTCTTACTCACTGTCTTTACCGCTTCAGTGAATGCAAATAGCAGCTAATTGGCGGCAGAAATAGGTAAAGTAAAAGGATATAATACCCAACCAGACAGACTACCACCTACTAAATGCTCATTCGACAACTGTTTTACAAGTAAGGTTGTCAAAATGATCATACAGTTGACCTAGTAGTAAGAGTGAATGCTTTGGTCCATACTCTATAGACATGTACTTGGTTAAGCACGTAAAGCTGATTAAAAAAGTATTAATCTCATTTCTTGAAAGTCACTTAGTCGCCGGAAAATCGCTGAAGGTAAAACATTCCGCAAAGAACTCACGCGAGAAAGAAAACTCCTAGATCGAATAAGGAGTATTTATGTCATTCTGTGTAGTGTATTTGAAGTGAAACTCATTGCGTCTCCTACCGGAAAGGCAAAAACAACCCCCAAGTGTAAAATAAAATTTTAATCATTTTGTTCTATTACGTAGTTGTACGTAGTTTTGGATTGTATTACGTCAGCAAACTGAGTCATTTCGTAGCCGTAATCAGATACATGTTCTAGAAGTTATGATGCTGTAGCATGTTAGAACAGTAACAAGAAGGAGTTTACAATCAGTCTCACGAATAAACTGCAGTCTATTTAATTAAAGAAGTCCCTTGAAAAATATGCGAAACAAAAAGTAAATTATCCAATTCGACAACAATAGTCAAATTTCGTGAAGACCGCGGCACCGCAGTTGAGAGATTTATTTAATGAAATACGAGTATACTCTTATTAAAACATAGCTTAAATCCGTTTAACAATAAACTAAATTTCGTAATAAGATGTAATGCATGCAATAATGTGGTAATTGTATGGTAATGAACCTTATAAACATCAATATTGATTAAACTTAAGGGCAAACACGAGCTAGAAAAGCTCACAAACGAGTATTAAATTGAAGTGACAAACGAACTTAGACTCCATTTCATGCCTGCACACCTGCTGTTAATTTCAAACAAAGAACGCTAGAGATACGTCGTCACCCATGAGGACTATAATAAAATACCTCACAGCCTGTGGTTATACTGTATTTCAATACCCTTCAGATCGGAAAGCAGAAATGCAAGCTAAACGGTTTCCACGATACAGGAGAAGATTCTAATATAACTGTTTAAAAGATTAATAATTAAATGTTTAATGTTAACGCTTTTTATTTTGCTCGACGGCAAAGGAAAAACAAGCTGCAGCTATAATATGGTCGGGGCCCGAATAGTTTGGCTCGACCAGTAATGAAAAATAGCTGCCAGCGTAAAATAGCAGCTTAATGCTGCTGTGTTTCGTTTGGTGATTGTAGAGAGACGAAGACTTTGTTTATTTTAGTGGTAACAAAGCAAACTATCTTGGTCTTCGGGGGTGACTGCGCATCTAATTTATTATACTATAAATACAGATTTTGCTTTTAGTTGAAAACCTGCATATATCAGAAATAACATAATTCAAGGGAATATAAAACTGCAAACACGTACTTTAGCTTGCGACCACTTAGAAATGAGAGCAATAGGACGTTTTCCTTTTTTTGAAGGTGAAAAAAGTGCACACTGTCCACCTGATGTTAAGTGAGTGATGCTGTAGAATGCTCATAGAAATCTACATTTATCTTCAATTAAGAATCTAAATGCAAATGCGTAGTCTCTGAGAACTAATATGTAACGCCTCGTTTCCAGTAAAAAGAGTCTCCGGTTCCCTCATACTCACCACACGAAACACAGCAGCATTAAGCTGCTATTTCACCGTCCGTTGTAGTCCTTCCCCGGTGGGGCCAAAACAATCATGCTACAAATATTGAGTTATAATGTAGTACTTCGTACATTATAACTTAATGGCTACAACCACAATATAGCTGCAGCGTGGTCTACAACGTTTAAATATCTTGTTTATATATTTTATTAGGTTGTATCTTTATTTTGATTTTGTTTGTACAGAAGGAACAACAATTTATTTAATTTTAATGTATAATTGTTATCAAATTTTATTGCAGTTCACATAACCTACGATGTGAATAATCTTTTTTTTTTCTTTTTACCCGTTATTTTTGGATCAAGTTTACAATAGAATATATGCATAGGACTGAAAGCGTTACTGCATAAATCTCGATTAATTAAGACCAGCATAGATTTCCGTACACAAACAGGCAGCGAGTTAATCACAGCGCTTGGCTTAATTTGAAAGAATTTGCATTTTAATTTGATATGTGTCTTAATCTAGAATGTTTTAGCTATGTTGTGAGAAATCAGTTCAGCCATTTGAAGATCATCAGCTCTTTTAATTTCGGGAGGTTTCTTTTCATTTTTAATTTAATTTATATAATTAAAACATAATATAATTATAGTGACGTACTCATAGAAACAGCAGTTTAATTTTATTTTGTTGTTGTTTATGATATGCAGTAGTGTATTGTTATATAGCATTTTGTTTCCACACGCACGTGTGTACATGGCGAACCGCGCGTTACTTAATATAAAACTTTTAAACTTATCATCAGTAAATAAATTATCTAAATAAAAATGTACTCTATTAGGTATCTTATGTATTATATTATAATATATTTATATTATATTCATACTATCGAAAAATATTTTATGGTTACCACTTAAAAGTATTTAAAAATCTATTGGATTAGGAATTTATTTCATTTATGCGCATATATTTTCCGAGCAAGTTCCGTTTTAAGAAATATCAATTCTCGCGCACCAAAATCGTGTCTAAAATACGATATTTTCTTCAACATGGCCTTCATCATCATTACAGCCTTTCACAAGTCCATTGCTGAACATAGGCCTCCCCCAAGTTATGCCACAAAGCACGGTCATGAGCCAACTGTAACATGGCTTTAACCACAAGTAATGGAATCACATTGTTTTATTTTCTGTTAACGAAATCACATAATGAACATACGACGCGACGCGATGCGCGCACATACTACTCGATCCAAATTATCCAGTTTAACGTGTTGCCGATGGTCGATATAAACACACCACTCCTACGAGAAATTCCAATGCTGCACGGCCGAGTTGAGTTCGAGGACAAGGCCGACGGGCCTGACTATAGGGTTACAACACCATAGATGTAGAGACGAAGGCGCTTTATTATGCCTTCAACTAACAAGAAGCCAATCAGTCCCGCAAAAATATCGATTATAAAGACCGAGTTAGCGGTAACTCACCCGTGTTGATGCCACCATTTTTAAATTTTTTGTCTCTGTCAGTCTGGGCTTTTATCCGAATAGGTGAATTGATTGTGATTAAACTTTAAAAACAGATAAAGAGCAATGTCAGGAGGGATCTAGGTTATGATTAACTCAAAAAACTTGGAAAGTGTTAAAAAACCAAAGAAAAATTGATAAAATGAATGTTCTTTGTTTAACTTAAATCTAAATAACGCCAATTTTATAGATCCTATTCGGACGAAGTCAGTTGTTAGCTAGTTGTTTTTTATTTGTACAAAAAGTCATTAATACATTTTAGTTAAAAATATGTATTTTAAAACAATCCTTTTTTGTCAGTTATAGCGAGAACTCATCAAAATCGAAGCGCTGCTTCTGTAGCTTTATGAGGATGCACTTAACAGATGCTTTGTCTATGCCGACACATACAATCGCATTGGTCCGTGCAAATTTTAATGAGTGTAACTCTGTATGGGATCTCTTCTGCTTTTATCTTTATATATTTTTTTTTCGGCTTACTGCCCAGTAAGCCGAAAAAAATATATATAAAGATAAAATAATAATAAAAATAATTTTCATGCAATTAGTGTAATGGCCGGCCGATCTAGGTTACATTCGAGATAAAACCAGCTTTAGAACGACGTATAGTGCTGGCGTAAGAGAATATTTACTACCCCATTCAAGAAACCAGGAGATGGGCAGTAGCGCTTTCGTAACAACGACTAAAATAAAAACTGCAAGGTATTTGTTCCGCGATGGACTTTTGATAGAATGTGATGAATGAATGATTTATTTGCACCATCCAAGCTCCAGCTTGGCAAAGACATTACATATAATGTTGCTTTTTCTCACGTTCATCTATCCATCCATTACAGGCAATAAAAATCCACTAAACTGTAGTCAATTGAACATAGGCATCTTCCATGCATTGCCACATAGGACGAATTTCGCCATACTTGCCACGCTTGGCAGGCGTGTTGACAACCGCTATTTTTATAATTTTAAGTCGTTCTCAAGAAGATGCTGCTGCCTAGTTTTGTTACCGTCTGTTGCCTTTTACGGGACCCTTAGGACGATATGGGCTAGTAGATATTTATACACTACTACTTCACTTATTTTTACGAACTATGTTTTTCATATTTCGGAATTTGAAATACTTTAAAGGTCTTATTAGCTTTGAAACAATTATATTGGAATGAGATTGCTGCTCAAGAATGTTCCGTCCTTCCTCAAGTTGTCGGCTTAGGACTATGTTTAGGCCTAATATTAAAAATTAAAATTTGCATTCAAAACTCGCGACTCGGCGCGTGCATCCGATGTTACCAAGGTCACCGCGGGCCCCCTCTCCCGCTCGCATTCCATTTGAGGGCGCAGTGGTCGAGATTAGTCTAGAAGATTTTTGTCGCGCGACGGCCGGTCCGATATACGTCTAGAAAAATAGATTGTCTGCTCGGACGCCGGGTCGGTTAATTGTTTTTGGAAGTTAATATTGAATTTACTGAATTGTAACGTCGCATTGAGTGCCTCTAATTGTGTTGTCTATTTTCGTTCGTTTTACGTGACAACGAGGCTGATTTTGAGTTGGAGTGATTAATTTAACTTTGATTGCCATTAATTTGCGTCGACGAGTGGCTTGTGTGGTATTTTAATATCGTACGCAAGAATTTTTGCTTTGTCGTGTGGAACGCTAAAACTTTTTGAACCGAGAGAAGGTCGCGTTCTTGTTCGATAAATAATTTTGTGCTAAGTGACGCCCATTGGAGTGACCGAAGTTGTGGTGCAGTGCAGCACGTGGATTTGCTGACCGATTACATCGGGGAAGTAAGGTTACATTTTACACACACATTTACACACTACTACCTTTACACTTATATATCACCTACTTGCCCTTGACGGTACCTTGAGATCGTCCCTGCCTCCGGAATTCGCTAAGTTTTGTGTTTGCTTTCCAGCCATCACATAATTATTATCCATAGGCTATTTGGGCTCCACCCTTGGTTGCTCGTCGAGTGTTCCGCTGATGGTCCCCGGGATAGTCGACTTTTGTCGGGGCAACTAAGGGCGTGTACAGACTATTTGGTGATAATCGGCGAAAGAAGACTTTCGTCTAGCAGTTATTATAATGGAAATGTTGATAGCGTGTTTTTATTAAATGTATAATAGACAAAAGCGTAAATACAAGGAGAACCAATATCCATATCACTTATTTAAATTTACGATTTTAATTCTGATTCACATATCGAAGATCGTTCTGAGAACGTTTTCTACTCGTATTTAAAAATGAAATATGATTTCTTTCTTTAAAACTGTTTTATAATAATTAACTTCAAACAAAAAGGCTACATATAAAGGTCTAAGATGGAACAACTCTCTCTTCTGCTCCTCCGTTCACATTGGATCACAGCAGTGAAAGCACTGCTATTTGGCGACAGAAATTGGTAAAAGAGTACCTACATGGACTGCTGGGCAGAAAAGATATACTACCAAAAGTAAAAATTTACTTAAAAATCACACTATGTATATCCCGCAGAGATGAAAGGTGTAATTTCTGCCGTGTCTAGAAGTGATCACAAAGGTAACGTCGAATAATAAAACCAGAGCTGGATCTTTCCAAGAATAATCTAGTGTATAACAACGTCATTGAACTTAACAAATCTTTTGTATTACGTGAGTCATACAAAAGCTTGAATCTAAAAACTGCTGTAGCTAACATTCAATTAAACAACTATACTTGTCCAGAAAATTGTTACCCAAAACTTTCTTGTCATACAAAGAAATCAATTTTCTGGTTTAGACCGAGCGGGGCGCCTTTTATTTAAGGTAACAGATTTGTTTAAATAATTGGAAAAAGTTTTGGTATCTCAAAAAAAAATTACAAATCATGAACATTTGGAATGGTTAAGAATTTATGAAATAAGATATATAATATACCAAAATTACAATATATAACTGCTGTGTGATGGATGTGTAAAATAATCCGTCACTTAACAGCTGACTATATATATTATATATGATTTAAGAGGTAGTATAATTATTATAAATTATATTCATGAATACCAAATGTGACTAAAATTAGTTATTGGGTTATTAGGTCGGTTCTTCGAGCTTTAAGGCCAGCCTATTGCCACTTCAGCTTACTGATCCGTTGGGATATGTCAGATACTCTGGTTCTACTGCGTATATTCTCGTAACATATAAAACTAGATCTCAATAAAAAAAGACATGCGTGAGTATCGTGGAACACTCGGTTGGAACGAAGCTCCTTTCGTAGTATATTATTATCGATGACCGTATTATTGATAAACAAATACAAATAAATGAATTACTAGCGTCCATTAAAAAGAAGCGTCATTAAAAAAACGACGGGTTGCACTCCGAGAGTGCCGGCAGAAGTGAAAGCTTGAATATTAACGTTGTGCATTTTTAATATTTTGGAATGGCGGAGATTATTTATTATTATTTAATTCATTTATTTTCATTAGAAATTATTTGTTTGGTAAACCTACACCGCACATATGCTTATTGTGATGTTATGAAAATATAGGTTAATGCTATAAGTATAAATATATTACAAATATTACATCTATAATGTGTAAGTACATATGTATCTATATTAGTAATTTCGTCAAACAGTACAGTAGACTTGATCGAAACCTAATCTTAATAATAAAATTATATTAATTAATAAATGAAAATTAATTAAACCTAACTTACTTTCTCTCCTGCGCCGCGCCGGCTGTCTACTCTCCGTTCGTCTTACGAATTTTCGATCAGGACAAGTGACCTGACGCGAGTTTAACATTTTTTACCCATTACAAAAAAGTGCACAACGCCGCTAAAGAAGTTTTCACTTCAATAATAAAAATAAATATATTGGTAAATCCAATTGGGCATACCTTAAGCGCATTAAAAAAATTACGTATAACATGATTATACGGAATTATTAAAGTAGTTTAAATACATTTCGACAGCACTATCGGCTTCAATACCCTCGAAAACCATGAAAATGACACCCATGATGAAAAATTTGATACCTATTGCAGCTGCCATCTTGGATTTACATTTCGACAGCCCTATCGGCTTCAACACTCTTGAAAACCATGAAAATGACACCCGAGATGAAAAAATAGTTACCAACATCAGCCGCCATCTTGGATTTACATTTCGACAGCACTATCGGATTCAACACCCTCGAAAACCATGAACATGACACCCAAGATGAAAAACTTGATATCTATTGCAGCCGCCACCTTGGATTTACATTTCGACAGCACTATCGGCATCAGCACCCCCGAAAACCATGAAAATGACACCAATGATGAAAAAATTTATATCTATTGCAGCCGCCATCTTGAATTTACATTTCGATAGCACTATCGGCTTCAACACCCTCGAAAACCATGAAAATGACACCCATGATGAAAAAATTGGTACCTACATCAGCCGCCATCTTGGATTTACATTTCGGTAGCACTATCGGTTTCAACACCTTCGAAAACCATAAAAATGATACCCAAGATGAAAAAATTGATATATTTTGCAGCCGCCATCTTGGATTTACATTTTGACAGCACTATCGGCTTCAACACCCTTGAAAACCATGAAAATGACACCCATGATGAATAAATTGGTACCTACATCAGCCGCCATCTTGGATTTACATTTTGACAGCACTATCAGCTTCAACACCCTCGAAAACCATGAAAATGACACCTATGATGAAACATTTTATACCTATTGCAGCCTCCACCTTGGATTTACATTTAGACAGCACTATCGGCTTCAGCACCCTCGAAAACCATGAAAATGACACCCATGATGAAAAAATTGATACCTATTGTGGCCGCCATGTTGGATTTACATTTCGACAACCCTATCGGTTTCGACACCCTCGAAAAGCATGAAAATGTCACCCATGACAAAAAAAATATACTACTTACTTTTAGTACGTACTACTATTATTTATTCTGTGCTTTTAAATATTGTAATAAAAAATCTCTTATTATTATTATAATCAAGTATTTAAGAAATTTGGTTATTCGAATATTGTGTGTTTGTATTTTGTACAGCGATCTTTTTGAGCCGCTGAAAACAACCGAAACAATGTCCACTCCATACAGGAAAGTACTCTGTGGTCCACTCACGACGGCGACTGATTCCTGGTATATAGTGTATTATCTATGGCGACTGAAGCCGAACTAAACTTAATACAAAGGTACTCTGTGAACTAAACTACTCTGTGGCTGTAGATCCCCATTTACAGAAACAATTTATATACGAGGTAACCAAATCAACGAAAATTTCGCCATTTTGGAGCCGAAAAGAATTAATTATAGCTAAACAATTTCTTTCTTTCTTTCATGGCAAGAAAAAAGAGCATGGGGGATGGATATTATTTCATCTCGCTTCCTTTTAGCCGCCAAGACCGTCTACACTACATCAGAGGGGGTCGTGACGGAAATATCTTATACTTTTTCTAGACTAGCCTCCATCCTCCAATGATAAGGAACTTCGTTTCAATACAGTATATTAGCCAAAGTTCTGATGTAATTTATTTTATTTAGTATTGCAATATTTTATCACACGAAATATAATATAAAAACATACGCACAAAATCATATTGATGGCTACGGACGTCGAGAGGGCAAGTGTGCTCCCAATACGAAATTACCATCGATTGGCGTCATGGAACGTTTTTCCGCATTCCTCGGCCTGAAAACTCAGCTGAAGAATATACGAATGTGGAATACATTTGCAGGTAACAGCGGATCCTAGGTTTGATGATATACGCGTGGAAACACAGCATTTGCATACAACGAGATTAGAGCTAAGCACGTACCTACTGTATGCCATGTTTTTACGAGTTTTACTTAAGGCACTGTGACCTCTTTTTGTGATCCCAAGAATCCTCGCAATTTTCTGCACCATTGACAAAATATTTCGGAACTATAAACTGAATAGTTCGGATGTAGGATCTGTTCAAGTTACATAATTAAGATATTAAGAAAGTAAGGACGAGCATTTAGGAAGCGCATCTTGTGAAGAACATCGACTAGTGATAGATGTTACGGTATTGGAATTAAATTAGTTAGTCTTATTTTTAGTCTGTGTTCAACAAGCAATAAGTTATTATTTTAATAAATGTTGTTAAAAATTATTTAATGCCTCGCTAGTCTAATGGTCGTAATCGCGACTGCTGATCATGTTGTACTCCCGGGTTTGAATCCCGGGTCGGGCCACAACCAATTATTGCGTTTTACATTTTGTTAAGAAATTATGAATAGCAGCCTGAAATCAGTAAGTTAGTGGTGTTTCATCTACTACCCTACATCATCCCGTGGGTGTCGTAAGAGACAACAAAGGGAAACACATCAGGAGATGGGCAGCAGCGTTTTTCTAATAACGACTAAAAATTAAAAAAAAAACTGACCCACTTACCAGGCGTATCAACATTCGCAAATATCCGCCCTATGAAGTAATCTATGGGTAAGGCCTATGTTCAGCAGTGGACTTTAATGGCTGTAATGGGAACGGTATGGATATGTCAAAACACGAGAAAAAATTGATGAAGATTTAAGAGACACGGTCCCAAATGCGAGGCTTACTTTCGTATCATAATCATAACTTCAGATAATAAATCTTTGACAACGAGCAGGCTCATTAATGCACTGGCCCGGGCAAATTTTAATGAGCGTACTTCAACAGTTGTTTACATATTTTATCACTTAATTTTTTTAATTATGCTATTCTGAAAATTGAATGACTTGTAATGTATAAATATTAAATAAATATATGTGGCAGCATCGTTTTCGTGACAATTGACTGAGATTTTGAGAGAGATTGAGAGGTTCTGTGGGTAGCTGTACAAGTCACTGTTGGAGCCACACGCAGGTGTGAGTAACGATCCAAGAGCAAGTCTTATCAGACACTATCCCGAACGTCAATCTGAGGAAGCAGCTTAAAAACGGCAACGCACCGAGCGAGGATGCAATTACAGCGGAGCTGCTCAAAGCGGTTGGAAAACCGTTACTTGAAGTCATTCAGAAGCTCTTTAATTTCGTTCTCCATGGTGGAACTACTCCGGAGGCGTGGAGCAGAAGTGCGGTGGTCTTGTTCTTCAAAAAAGGCGACAACGCCTTCTTTACGAACTAAAGCCCCTTCTGAGCCGCGTCTACATGTTGTTTTCGAGGGTCATTATTAATCGTCTCGCACGAAAACTCAACGACTTCCAGCCTTCCGAACAAGCAAGTTTCCAAAAACACATACTTACCCTTCAACAAATTGTACAAGACACCGAAGAGTACAATCTGCCTCTTTGCCAAGGGTGTGGACTATGAGAAAGCCTGTGATTCCGTATAAATTTTTGCGGTGCTACAATCCCTTCAGCAGTGCCAAGTTGACTGTCGCTATATCGAGGTACTGAAGTGTTTGTACAGTAGAGCTAAGATGGCTATCCGAGTACAGAATCAGAATACAAAACCTATCCAACTACAGATAGGTGTAAGATAGGGTGACGTTATATCCCCGAACCTATTCACCGCTGCATTGGAAGACGTTTTCAAGCTACTAGACTGGAAAGGCTACGGTATTAACATCGATGGCGAGTACTTCACTCACTTGCGATTTGCCGAGAATATAGTTATTATGACAGAATCGCTGGAGGACCTAAGCACTATGCTCAATTACCTCAATAGTGCCTCCAAACGGATAGGTCGTAGAATGCAGGATAAATTGGATAAAACAAAGATCATGTTTAATGTTCATGTCACACCTACGCTAGTTGTAGTTGGGATTCAATCGACGGATTCAGCTCGGCTGGACAGCCTTCGGGAAATTACGACACATCTTTTCGTCAGATGCGTGTTGCCAGTGATAACTTATGGAACTAAGACGTGATCTTTCACTTCTGGCCGTATGAGGACGCTCAAGGTCGCTCAGTGAGCTATAGAGAGGGCTATGCTCGGGGTTTTTCTGCGTGATAAACTTATAAAAGGGGATATCTGCAGTAGACTCAGAGTGACTGACAAAGCCCAACGAATTAGTAAACTGAAATGGCAAAGTTCCGGCCATATAACTCGAAGAACTGATAACCGATTGGGAAAAAAGTGCCGGCCTCGTACCTGTAGGTGAAGTGTAGGATGACCTCCCACTAGATGGAGTGACGACCTGGTAAAACATGCAAGAAGTCGATGGGTGCAGGTGTCTCAGGATTGTGCTTCGTGGCATACCTTGGGGGAGGACTATGTTCAGCAGTTTACTTGTGAAGGGATGTAATGATTATGATGATGATTATGATTTTGATACATATAAAAATCCTATAAAAAATATCCTTATCCTATAAAAAAAAATATAAATACAATTGAACCGATTGTAATGTAACTTCACGAAGTGCTAGTGAAATATGCCAGGAGTGACCCAGGCTATATTTTATCCGAAATGCCTTGGCGATTTTTTAAATTTGATACAATATGGTGTTTGATGATTATCTTATATTTACGTAACGATACATTAATAAAGGAATCTTCTCAACCTTTCAGGCAAAACCGGAAACCTTTCAATTTCTGATGTTTAAAAAATGTCCAAATAACTAAAACGATTTTGATGCGGTTTTCAATATTCAAAAGGGCTAAATGTAACTGTAAATCCGAAATCACTATAATTCAAAATATAACGCAATGCAGACTCTGCGAAGATATATAAGTGTATTCATTATAAAACTATTTTTGTTTTCCTGTACACCTAATTACAATACATATTATTTTAGTTAATATATTGAACGACTTTAATAAATGTATTTATTGCATGCCTTAAGCGCGAATATGTTCTGCTAGGGCCTAAAAATTAAGATTTCAACGTTTTTGTCGAAATTGTATCTAGAAATCATATTACACATACATATAAATGATTTAAAAGGCACATTGTCAGAAAGATAAATGATTGTTGAACTTATAATTTTTTTTTATATTGATTAATTGCTATTTTTACATAAAAGGAGGTTTAAGTGGCTTATGGTGTGGATTTATTCGGTCCGCATGTCGGCGTAAACACGAAAACTGGTGAAAATATCAATTGTTCAACTCAATCTATTTTTAAAACTCTCCATATATCATGTGGGAAGCCATTGAATGTAATTGGCAGTTAAATTTTGTTTTGTTTGGTTATAATTAAATTATTTCCCTTCAAAATGGCGAAACTTTCGGTGGTTTTAGGAGCCTTGTAATAATTTATTTTACTAAATAGGCCAGCCACAGCCACAGAGTACTTTATTTACTCCGACCTCAAATGCCGTCATGAGTGGTCGTTTGTTACAGCGGCTGGTGCTGAAATATATCGATCGACGTAGAAATACAAAATATTCCAAAAACCAAAATTGATACATACTTCACCAAGGAAGATATTATTATTATTTTTATAATCCCAGATTTTTATTACAATATTTTGTTTCGCTAAAAGCACGCAGGATTTATATATAAATAAATATACTCATACGTCTTGGACCTTATATTCCTGAATTTGTGTCGGTATCTGCTACTGGAACTCCTCGACGAGGATTACTAGGTGTGCCAAGTTTGGCCTCGTTTTGTTAGTTATAATGAGACCTTACTCCGGGCTTGATAGCGTGATTTGAAAGTGTACTTTTCTTTTATAGGAGAACCCCCTCGAAACGAGCGAAACGAGCATGCGGCTCACCTGATGGTAAATAACTACCGCCGCGAGGGAATTGCAGATGCGTTGCCGGCCTTTTAAAAAGGAGTACGCTCTTTTCTTGAAGGTCCCTAAGTCGTATATATTATTCACACATACACATTCCGCCTCAATCCGCCGATCTGTAATGCCAAACGGCGGCAACCTGCAGAACGCAACGGCGAGGGGAGCGTGAGTGGCACCACACTCCGGATCAGACAATGGTCTGAAGAGCCGAGAGGGGCATCGACGGAAACCTGATATCCGTCCGCATGAGAGGTCAGCAGAAGATCCAACAGGAAAGGTGTATGATCCTCCACATCTGGAATCCGCGTATGCGAAGTAACCAGTTGTGTCAGACCATATACCAAGGCAAAGTCATAAACAGATCTCCCCGCATGATCGGTTAAACGTGAACCGAGCCGTTCGGCGTGTTGGGCGTTAAAATCGCCAAGGATCACGATCTCTGCGGATGGGACCTGTTGTAGCAAGGAATCTGTAGCCATTTGGACGTGGTCGATGAGTCGGTCTGTTTCGGCATTACCGCTATGGGACCGATAGAGGCACCCGTAGACGCGCGGATGGTCGTCGCTGTCTACACGTAGCCAAAGGATGGACAGGTCCAAAGACTGCCGTGTTGTCAAGAACAGATGACCTCTCTGACATACTCGCAAACTCCAGCCCGAGGCACAAAGGAGTGCTCCAATTTGTACCCCGGGTAAGAGAGATACGAAATATCAGCCGGAGAGGAAACCTGCGTCTCGGTCAGAAAGAGCAAGGCCGGCTTCACCGTTGCGAGATGGTAGTGGCAGTTTTTTTGAAGACTGCCACTGAAATTCATCGATGAGAAGAACTAGATGTGCTAAATTTGGGCTCGATTTGTTAGTTATGAATAGACCTTACCTCCGAACTTGACGGAGCGACTGGAAAGTGTACTTTGATGACTGCTACTGGAACTCCTCGACGAGGAGAACTAGATATGCTGAGTTTATTATTTTTTGTGTTATATTAATAAATAGACTTTGCCTTCCTCACTCCGTGCCATAGATAATATACTGTATAGTAAAGATATATATTTTAAATGTTAAAATAGACAATTAAAAACAATCAACAATAAATAAAATTAAACATATTGAACGAAATTATTATATTCCATTCCACTCAAAACAATCCACGACGTTACTGATTTTTATAGCCAATTTATGCCATCTAGCATCTTACTTACGTACCAACCACCGTGAGAGTCGATCAATTTTCGTTCGATAAAATGACAATGAAAATATCAATTTATGTATTATTTTGATTTATTAAAATAAAATTTAGTCTTCACATGTCTAAAAAATGAGTATTGTAACAAATATTTGCCATAAAATCAAACTTATATCCAATATTTCATGCTCAAATTGTGGTTGAAAATTATCATATTTAATAAACTGTTTGCCGTTAAATCTTTTGAAGTGTTATTTTTATCAAACTGTACGGAATGATATTTTTAATACATGGATGTAATAATTAGCTGTAATTATTAATTCAATAGTGGCTGATGTTAATTTTATATACTTTGTTTTACGCTATTGTCTGAAATATTGGTTGGTATTAATTTAAACGAAGTGCGTCAGTTTAATAAGACCTTTTTTTTAAGAAATTCTTTGGGTTTAGTTTATAAATTGATCTTATGGCTATTTTTTGCAAAACAAAGATAGTCTCAATGTCGTTCGCATTACCCCATAGCAAGATTCTATACGATGAAAAAATACTTAAATAAATTAATCTTGCTCTTTTAACACAAGTAAAGCTCTTAAATTTTTCTACGCTAAGTGCTGCATGTGCAAGGAAATGTTGCCAGCTAGTTTAAATATAGTATAGGGCCCGCTGAAACTTGAAGCGAGATATTTGAAAGTAGATATACTCCTTATTTTTATAACAAAATTTACTATTATTGCTAACACTAATAGATTGGTACGGATACAACAGAATACAATTTAAAACAATGGAGTAGAATTAAATACTTTTATTCAATATAAATTATTATTAATACTATTTTATTTTTATTAAGACAAAGTTCGACAAAATATTTTTACTATGTACAAAAAAGAACAGTATGATTTATAAAATAGTTTTTATTTTAACTTGTTCACATACATATACATAACAATACGGTATCCTTCGAATAAAACTAAATCCTGTAGGAAAAAGTTTTGATTTATTAGCACATTTAAGAATATTATAATGTCGCAGATATCCATCAGTTTTACTTTATCAGATGGAAGAAGTTTTTGGAAGTTTGCAAAAAAAAAAAAGATTTTTTTTGCAATCTATGAAATTTATGGACGCAAAACTTATGATAAATTCCTCACAACTTTTACAAAAGCAAGTAGAGTGTAGATGAATTATAATCTATAAAAAATAGCAAGAATCTACTGTGTTAGATATTTTAATACTGAATTATAATAATTTTGATTGTAGTGATTTTATATGTACAACTAAGCAATAAATTGCAAAATATTTACGCATTGTCACTCCTGAGGACTAAGATGATATGACTTGTTACCAGTGAAAAGGGTTGCCAGTTCTCATTACTTACCAATGGAAAAGTCGCGTGTTTCACGCTGTGCAAGCGTCGGCCTTCCCTAGTCGAGCCGACTCTTTTGTCAAGTGCAAAAATTATTACGCCGATAATGGAGTATGTTTTAGGTTTATAAAAAAGTTTAAGCATTAATAATTTTGGTAAAAAGAAACTAACAGTTTCCCTAATAGCAAGAGATACCTATAGCTCCTCAAAACAACTTTTTTCCACATTTTGTAGACAAAAACTTCAGAACTTCATGTACTTATATTTTTCTCTCGAAGAAGCTAGATTTGAGAAAAGTGAATGATTTGATATTAAGCACGTTAGTGGTGATAGTGGAATGCATTCGAATTTTGGCGTTGTTCATCGACTTAGTGTTTTATCTTGCAATTATTACAAAAATACACTCGAAAACAGCGTCTACATGCTATTTTAGAGAGTCATAACGAATCGTCTCGCACGCAGACTTGACGACTTCCAGCCTCCCGAACACGCCGGTATCCGAAAGGGCTTTAGCACCATAGACCACATACATACTCTTCGGCAAGTTGTACAGAAGTCCGACGAGTACAATATGCCATTATGCCTGACGTATGTGGACTATGAGAAAGCCTTTGATTCCGTCGAAATTTGGGCGGTACTGCAGTCCCTTCAGCGGTGCCAAGTTGACTGTCGGTATATCGAAGTACAGAAGTGCTTGTACAGTAGAGCTACGATGGCTATCCGAGTACAGAACCAGAGTACGAAACTTATCCAATTGCAGAGAGGTGTAAGACAGGATGACTTTATACCCCCGAAACTCTTCACCGCTGCATTGGAAGACGTTTTCAAGTTTCTGGACTGGAAAGGATACGGTATTAATATCAATGGCGAGTACATCACTCACCTTCGATTTGCCGACGATATAGTCCTTATGGCAGAATCGCTGAAGGACCTAAGCAATATGCTCAATGATCTCAATAGTGTCTCCCAACGGATTGGTCTTAAGATGAACATGGACAAAACAAAAATTATGTTTAATGCCATGTCACACCTATGCCGGTAGTTGTTGGGAGCACTAAGCTCAAAGTTGTTGACGAGTATGTTTACCTGGGACAAATAGTCCGACTAGGTAAGTCCAACTTCGACCGAGAGGTCAATCGATTTAACTCGGCAAGGCAGCGTTCGGGAAGCTACGACACATCTTCTCGTCAGACATACCTCAAAACCTTTAAACTAAATTGTACAACCAGTGCGTGTTGCCATTGATGACTTACGGATCTGAGACGCGGTCCTTCACTGCTGGCCGTATAAGGAAGCTCAAGGTCGCTCAGCGAGCTATGGAGAGGGCTCGGGGTTTCTCTGCGTGATAAACTTAGCAATGAGGATATCCGCAGTGGAACCAAAGTAACCGACATAGCCCAACGGATTAGTAAGCTGAAGTGGCAGTGGGCCGGCCATATAGCTCGAAGAACCGACAACCGATGGGGAAGAAAGGTTCTCGAGTGGCAGCCTCGTACCGGTAGGCGAAGTGTAGGGCGTCCCCTCACGAGATGGAGTGACGACCTGGTAAGACATGCAGGAAGTCGATGGATGCAGGTGGCTCAGGACCGTGCTTTGTGGCATTCTTTGGGGGAGGCCTATGTTCAGCAGTGGACTTGTGAAGGGCTGTAATGATGATGATGATTATTAATACATACATTTACACATCACACAAATATCTTTAAGCATGTAATTGTGCACACTCTCTTAACTCTAAAAGAGAACAGTGCTAGTAACTGGAAGTAATGAATAGGAGGATAGTACCCTAATTAAAGTAGTGATTTCTGCCGCCAAGCACCAGTGTGTGCACTGCTGTAACGCGTTCTGAACGGTAAACACAGACAGTATGAGTACAGGCTGCGAGGCATTCTATCTTAGTCCTCAGAGACGGTAACGTATTTGTAGCATTCTCTGTTTCAAGTTGGCGTCAGTTGTCTATGGGCTACAGTAACCACTTATCATCTGATGGAAGGGCCAGGTGTACTGCTAATTCGATTATCATTTCATTTTTTTAATGCATCACTCATTACAGCCTACAAAAGTCCTGTCACTGCTGAACAAAGGCCTCCTCAATAGTTTGCCTCACAGGGGGATATATGCCATAACTATAGCAAACTGCCACGCTTAGCAGGTGGTTTAGCAATATTCTTACTATTTTCAACTCTTAACACGAAGATGTCGCTGCCTATCTCTTTTTTTTGCGCCCAAAAGCAATTGGAAAATGGGCTACCTGGATACGCGAGGAGGCAGTAAATGCTTTATGCATACCACGACAGCCGGTCTCTTGTGGTTATGTGGTACTCACTGTGTCTAACCTAACCGGGAGCCTAAGTGATACCCACTAAAAACCGCCTGTGGGGCTGACAATTGGCTGATTAAGCCGTTTTGTCGGATTGGAAGCTATCCTCTTTTGGGAGAAGAGGGCGCAGGCGGCTACAAAGAGCCGCTGAGGGAGAGCCTACTTAGGCAAATTTAAGAAGAATCGGCCTGAGCTGCCAGGAGGCAATTCAGGTCGGTCCTGCCTATCTCCTCTCTCGCCTCTTAAGGCACCCACTAGTAGTGGGTTCTCTGTAGCCGTTACTATGCGGAAATTTTATGTAATCATATTTTATATCTATATCACTTAGTGTTGGCGCCGTGGAACAACGTTCCATTAATATAATTATTAGTATAATTATAGCATTTCCTTTTTTGAAATAATTCATTCCGTGTCCCATGTACTACATATAGTTCATTGCTATTGTCTTACTATTGTGTCTAAAAACCGAACAGTGAAAGTGTTAACTTAGAGTCATGCATTACATAGGTAAGAAGCTATAGAATACGAACATAATATAAGAACCACAACAAAACTATTTTGAGTATGGGTGGGCCAACATTCAGTAATACAGTGCGTTGCTTAATCCATACAAGAAACAAATCAATTCACTTTTTCTATTAGACAAAGCATATTCTTCCAACGAGAGAGTCTTACGTCCAGCAGTGGACTTTTGCATACTTATGAAAAAGAAGAAGAAGAATACGGACTTTCAATGTTTGTTTAAAAACAATTATGATACAAAATTCGTGAATAGCATTCATAGATGTTTTTACAAATTCACAGATATTTCTTCTACTGACATTTGCTGCTCATCTGCTCATGCATTTTAATGAACGCAAAGGTAACGTATGAAAACAAATATGAAAGCAACATGCATTTGCTTCGAGCTTTATTCAGTTGGATTTTTTTGATTAAATATTCCTTTGGTCTAAAAACCTATTCACAATGATAAAAATAGTTTTTTGGTACTGCCAATGAATGCTTTTACTTTCATTTTATGTTATGTGAATTAAATGAATAAAATGTAATATCTTTTGATAGCAACATAAATTAAATTAGAATATAATGGACCTTAAACAACATTCACCGGTATTTTTTTATAAAACTGTTAAGCAGCTACTGCGGTCTGTGAAAAGCTACAGCCAACTTCAAACAAAAATGGATATAGGTGCGTTATCACTTATGCAAACTAAAATGTAATGTAATTTTAACAGTGGTAGAGCTAAGCGGTGGCTTTTGCTGTCGCACGGATGGGCCAGCTCAAACCGGGGTGGTACCACGACCTCACAGAATACCAGCGTGAAGTAGAGGTTTACCTCTGCGTTGCGCTTGGTGAGTGCAGGTGGCCGGAGGCCCAATTCCCCCCCCCCCCCCATCAACATTGTAGTGGAATTAAATAAAAGACTACCCCAGGAGGGTACCAGCACCCCTGGAGAATCCCTCGCTGAGCATCCACGACCAAACTACTCCACTCCTGGGCGTGGGTGCTCAGGCTGCCCCGCGTATTCTGGGGGGGGGGGGCGAAATTCCGCTCAAGACGAAACCTGCTCGGGGCAAGCGAAGCAAGAAGACACCCCCTGCCACGCTAACCGTGAATTTCTGCAATATCAGGGGACTTCATTCAAACCTTAACGCCGTCCACTACCATCTGGAGATAGCTAAGCCGGCCTTGCTCTTTCTTACCGACACACAGGTGTCCTCTCCGGCTGATACTTCGTATCTCTCCTACCCGGGGTACAAATTAGAACACTCGTTTGTGCCCCGGGCTGGAGTTTGCGTGTATGTCAGAGAGGACATCTGTTTTCGACGCCTCGGCAGCCTTGAAGGTACGGACCTGTCCATCATATGGCTGCGCGTAGACAGCGACGACCATCCCCGCGTCTACGGGTGCCTCTATAGGTCCCATAGCGGTAATGCCGACACAGACCGACTCATAGACCACGTCCAAATGGCTGCAGACTCCGTGCTACAACAGGTGCCATCCGCAGAGATCGTGATACTCGGTGATTTCAACGCCCACCACGCTGAATGGCTTGGTTCTCGTTTAACCGATCATGCGGGTAGATCTGTCTATGACTTTGCTTTGGCATATGGTCTAACACAACTGGTTACTTCGCCTACGCGGATCCCAGATGTGGAAGACCATGTACCTTCCCTGTTGGACCTTCTGCTGACCTCTCATCCGGACGGATATCAGGTCTCCGTCGATGCCCCTCTGGGCTCTTCGGACCATTGTCTGATCCGGAGTACGGTGCCACTCATGCTCCAATCGCAGTTGCGATATACAGCTTGCCGCCGTGTTTGGCACTATAGGTCAGCTGATTGGGACGGGATGCGATCTTTTTTTGCATCCTACCCTTGAGGGCGGGTTTGCTTCTCGCCGGAAGATCCCAGCGTTGTTGCCGATTCTGTTGCTGATGTGGTACTTTAGGGTATGGAACTTTTTATTCCATCCTCTGTGGTGCCCATCGGAGGCAGATCCCAGCCATGGTTTGGTCACTCCTGTAAAATAGCATCACGCTATAAGCAGGAGTGCTACCAGGCCTGGGCTGACGCATCAACGTCTCGGGATGTAAACACCAGCGCATTAAAAAAGAAGTATAATTCCGCCTCCAGGTCCTTCAAAAGCGTCATTGCCAAGGCAAGGTCTGAGCACATCGGCAGAATTGGCGAGAAGCTAGTTCGCCTTCCTTCGGGAACCCGTGCATTCTGGTCTCTCGCCAAGGCTGTCCAAGGGAACTTCTGTCAGCCATCTCTTCCATCTCTGCACAGAGAGGACGACTCACTGGCCCATGCCGCAAAGGAGAAAGCCGATCTGTTGAGCTCTCTTTTTGCGTCCAACTCGACTCTAGATGACGGGGGGAACACACCGCCGACCATCCCGCGATGTGAGTGCTCCATGCCGGATGTGCGATTTACACAGCGCTCGGTCCGCAAAGCACTCATCTCCCTGGACGTCAACAAGTCGAGTGGGCCCGATGGAGTCCCTCCCATTGTGCTGAAGACGTGTGCTCCGGAGTTGGCACCGGTTTTAACGCGTCTTTTCCAGTACTTCTACTCCCAAGGCGTAGTCCCGAACTCATGGAAGACAGCTTTGGTGCACCCGATCCCTAAAAAAGGCGACCGCTCAGACCCGTCCAACTACAGGCCAATCGCCATCACCTCCTTGTTCTCCAAAATAATGGAAGACATTATAAACTGCCAGCTCATGAGGTACCTTGTGGATCACCAGCTGATTAGTGACCGCCAGTACGGTTTTCGTCGGGGTCGATAAGCTGGTGATCTTCTAGTCTACTTAACTCATAGATGGGCGGAGGCAGTAGAGTCCAAGGGGGAGGCATTAGCCGTTAGTTTGGACGTAGCGAAGGCCTTTGATCGGGTCTGGCACAAAGCGCTTCTTTCGAAGCTTCCTTCCTATGGGCTTCCCGAGAAATTGTGCAAATGGATCACCAGTTTCCTTGCTGATCGGAGCATCAAGGTCGTAGTAGACGGTGAATGCTCTGATTTCAAGCCTATCAACGCTGGTGTTCCACAAGGCTGCGTGCTATCACCAACGCTGTTTATCCTGCATATCAATGATATGTTGCTAACTGGCAGCATTCATTGCTATGCGGACGACAGCACTGGTGATGCCTTATATGCCGGCCGTGCCAATATTTCTCGGGAAAACGTCGCCGAGTACCGGGACAAACTTGTGTCTGAAGTCGAGTCTTTGCTTAACAAAGTCTTGGATTGGGGGCGACTAAATCTAGTCCAGTTCAATTCCCAGAAGACACAAGTTTGCGCGTTTACCGCTAAAAAGAACCCCTTTGTCGTATCTCCTCAGTTTCAAGGCACTCCCCTTACTGCCTCAGCCAGTATCGGAATCCTTGGCGTCGACATATCGAATAGTGTGCAGTTTCGTGGTCACTTGGAAGGAAAGGCCAAATTGGCCTCTAAAAAGCTTGGCGTGCTCAGCAGAGCGAGACAGTATTTCATGCCGGCACATCGCTTGCAACTTTACAAAGCGCAAGTTCGGCCCCACATGAAATACTGTTCTCATCTCTGGGCCGGGGCACCCCAGTGCCAGCTCCTTCCACTTGACCGCATCCAGCGCAGAGCGGTTCGAATCGTCGACGACCGAGTTATTTCTGATCTGCTCGATACACTGGCACTGCGTAGAGATGTTGCATCTCTTTGCGTATTTTATCGCATTTATCACGGGGAGTGCTCTGAGGAATTGTTCGGACTAATTCCAGCCGCTCAATTTCACCATCGCACATCGCGCCAAAACTCGCGTTACCATCCATACCATCTGGATGATTGGCGGTCCACGACTGTGCGATTTAGAAGAAGTTTTCTTCCTCGCACGACTTCCTTGTGGAATCAATTACCACCAGCAAATTTTCCGGACCGATACGACTTAGGAACCTTCAAGAAAAGAGCTTACACCTTTCTAAAAGGTCGGCAACGCATCTGCGATTCCCCTGGTGTTGCGGTTGTTTATGGGCGGCGGTAGTCACTTACCATCAGGTGAGCCGCATGCTCGTTTGCCCCCTATTCTATAAAAAAAAACACATTATTATGGCACTCTATACTGTTTAGAACAGCACAGAACACAACAGTTTACTTCCAAGCACTGGTCAAGGCTAGCAAAGTTTAGATGGTTCAGACATCCTGAAGCGGGTGAAAACTGAATTAGATAAAATATTTCTATTTTCAGCAGTATACCAATACACACTGTATACACAATAAAATAAAATCACTTTACACGTGAAAAAATCTTTTAACTATCTTTTAAACGATAAAATTCCTATTTTATCGTTTATTTGTCCTGAAACAATCCGTCGACCGTCAAGTTCCTGGAAAAACTGAGTTTTTCCATTACTCATAATTCCATTACTCTAAACTCATAAGATAAGGCCATAGGCCTTATCTAATGAGTTTAGAGTTAAAGTTCCTGCTGGTTTCAGACATGTTACGCTACTCTAGTCCGTGTCGATAGATTTTACATATCCTAATTTTTATTTACTTCTTAGCCATTCGGGTTTCTTCTCGAAATCTGCCTACACAAATTCTAGGGCTCAGAATTTTTTTTCATTTTGGACAGGGTTATAATAATTCTTATAGCTCTTCCAGTTCATTTTTGTAGCTTTAAATTTACTTAATTTTTTACTTTTCAGACATGCGCTTTTTTTGAAGCTAATCTACACTGCCAAACACGCGGTAAATCATCAATAAAAGTTTCAACTAACATTTGAATTATAACAGTGGGTACTATAATATATTATTACACTAGTATTACCTGCGAACAATGAAAATTTACGGCGAGCACTTAGCTTCCAAACTAAAAAGGCATCCGAATTTTTGTTGTTATGCAGTAGTTATTATTTAATATTGTTGATCGCTATCGTTGATCTGCGATATTTCGAATAGAAAGAGACACAGAAACTTTTTTTATTTAATATAGATTATAAATAATACTTATAGGGGGTGCTAAGAATCTCCGGTGGAGGTTCGGTTGCCACCTACGACGACTCGACCTGGCAACTACAACGCACGCACCCTGAGTACTGACGAGAAGATCGTGGAGCTGGAAGAAGAGGTAGATAAGTTGCGCTGGCGTATTATAGAATTATCCGAAGTCCGAAGAGAGGGGGAGGACACGGTAATCCTCAAATCCGGCCACTTGATCTGTCACCGGGAGGGTGACCACCTGTCCCAAGGAGGTGTCGGATTTATCGTTCACAAGTCTCTCGTTAACAACGTTGTAAAGATTGAGAGTGTGTCGACGAGGGTTGCGTACCTTATACTCAGAATCACCAAACGGTATTCGCTGAAGGTCATACGCACCAACCTCGGCACACCCCGATGAGAAGGTGGAGGAAATGTATGAGGATATCTCTAGAGCCATGCATTCCTAAAAAACCCGCTATACGGTGTTAATGGGATACTTCAATGCAAAACCAGGCACAAGAGAGAACGGTGAGCTGAAAGTAGGGAAATTTGGAATAGGGCAACGGAACCCAAGGGGCCAGCAGCTAGCCGACTTTATGAAGAAAGCGGGACTCTTTATGATGAACTCTTTCTTCAAGAAGCGGCCCCACAGGAAGTGGACCTGGTTGAGCCCCGATGGTTTGACATAAAATGAGATTGACTTCATTATGACGACCAGACGACAACTGTTCAGTGATATCTCAGTGATCGCGAGGGTGAAAACCGGCAGCGATCACCGAATGGTTAGAGGCACACTCAACCTAAATGTTAAGTACGAGAGGTCTCGTCTGATGAAGTCAAAGCTCCGTCCCCCTCGTGCTCTAATCCAAAGTCCCGAAACCTTTCAGCTCGAGTTACAAAACCGTTTTCAGTGCCTAGAAGACTGCAATGAAGTGGACGATATGAATGACAAACTCGTGGAAACTGTCCATGCGGTCGGAGCTAAGTTCTGCAAGACCCGCCGCAGAAGAACACAAAAACTCTCCGATCATACTCTTAATCTCATGGCTGTTAGGCGGGAGATAAAGCTACATTCTTCAACAGATTTGACAGCATACAGGCAACTGAACAGACAGATCTCCAAATGCATGCGGCGGGACTTACGCAACTTCAATACAGCTCGTATTGAAGAAGCGATCGAGCGGAGCCAAGGCTCCAAAGTCTTTGCTAGAGATCTGTCTGCCAGAAAGAGCCACTTGTCAAAGCTGAAGAGCGAATGTGGCAGCATCGTTTCCGGGGCACCTAAAATTTTGAGTGAGATTGAGAGGTTCTATGGGCAGCTTTACACGTCATCGTTGGAGCCACACGCAAGTGTGAGTAACGATCCAAGAGCGAGTCTCATCCGACACTATTCTGAAGATATCCCGGACGTCAGTCTGGGCGAAATTAGAATGGCTCTCCAGCACCTTAAAAACGGCAAGGCCCCAGGCGAGGATGAAATTACAGCGGAGCTTCTGAAAGCGGGTGGAAGACCGGTACTTGAAGTCCTTCAGAAGCTCTTTAATTCCGTCCTCCATGGTGGCATTACAACGGAGGCGTGGAGCAGAGGTGCGGTGGTCTTTTTATTCAAGAAAGGTGACAACGGTCTCTTGAAGAACTACAGACCGATTTCCCTTCTGAGCCGCGCTACGTGCTGTTTTCGGGAGTCATTACGAATCGTCTCGCGCGCAGACTTGACGACTTCCAGCCTCTCGAACAAGCCGGGTTCCGAAAGGGCTTTAGCACCATAGACCACATACATACCCTACGGCAAATTGTACAGAAGTCCGAAGAGTACAATTTGCCACTATGTCTAGCGTATGTGGACTATGAGAAAGCCTTTGATTCCGTCGAAATTTTGGCGGTGCTGCAGTCCCTTCAGCGGTGTCAAGTTGACTGTCGGTATATCGAAGTGCTAAAGTGTTTGTACAGTAGAGCTACGATGGCTACTACTGAAACTCTTCACCGCTGCATTGGAAGACGTTTTCAAGCTTCTGGACTGGAAGGGATACGGTATTAACATCAATGGCGAGTACATCACTCACCTTCGATTTGCCGACGATATAGTCCTTATGGCAGAGTCGCTGGAGGACCTAACGGATAGATCTTAAGATGAACATGGACAAACCAAAGATTGTTTAATGTTCATGTCACACTTATGCCGGTAGTTCTTGGGAGCATTAACTTCACTGCTGGCCGTATGAGGAAGCTCAAGGTCGCTCAGCGAGCTATGGGGAGGGCTATGCTCGGAGTTTCTCCGCGTGACAAACTTAGGAATGAGGATATCTGCAGTAGAACCAGAGTAACCGACATAGCCCAACGGATTAGTAAGCTGCAGTAGCAGTGGGCCGGCCATATAGCTCAAAGAACCGACAACCGATGGGGAAGAAAGGTTCTTGTGTGGCAGCCTCGTACCAGTAGGCGAAGTGTAGGGCGACCCCCCACGAGATGGAGTGACGACCTGGTAAGACATGCAGGAAGTCGATGGATGCAGGTGGCTCAGAACCGTGCTTTGTGGCATTCTTTGGGGGAGGCCTATGTTCAGCAGTGGACTTGTGAATGGCTGTAATGATGATGATGAAATAATACTTTAACCAACTTCAAAAAGGGGGAAGTTCCCAATTCGAGTGCATGTTTTTTTTTTAGAATGTATGTTACGAGATATTTTCGTAGATTGTGTGTTATACTTCAAGGGGGGTCCCATATAAATTTGAAGAAAAAATCTTAGCCCTAAGCATAGCAAATAAATAACTTCTTTTTAGCAACTTAAAGTCGGTTTTTACTTTTTGTTAAAAGTAATACTTATTGAAAGTTGCTAATTTGTTTAGTTTACCACTGGTTCGAAAAAACACCTCTGTCCTGGGATGAACCAGCAAGAATCCCAGCGGGACTTCTTTCTTGAAAAGAAAATAATAACAGCTTACAATCATATTACTTATGTAATATTACACATACAATGTTACACAATTAACAACACAAAACAAATTAGAAATAGCTAGGTAGCGATTACGTGTGGGACTTACAAAAAAAAAGGACGTGTCGACTGTGTTACTTGCCTAGCATGTTGACTAATGAAAAAGGTGACTAATGGCATATTGGATTTTTATTTTGATGTGATTTGCTAACCACATGACTTCTTTCACAATTTTCATTCTAACGCAAATTTTTTGCTGAACATGATCCGAGTAGCTTTCTGCTTTTTGGTCTCTACCTACCCTCTTGGGATTACAGGTTTGACACTATGTTTGTGTGTATTATCTATTATTTGTCTACAAATTGCTTCGAAATGTTCTTTAATGTGCTGAGATTTCTCTGAATAATACACACAATAGAGCACTGCATATCTCTTTCAAAGCTAAAGATAGTAAAGTATTTTAATGAGCGGGAAGAGGCCGTCCATATGCAAACACGAGAGCCACGTGCATTTATTCTGGGCTTTATTCTGTTGCCTGTTTTAATAACGTTTGACTCAGGTGAAACTTTTTATAACGTACAGATAAAGAGCAAATGTAGAACTGAAAATGACGTGTAAGAAAAAAATTATTCACGCTTTGGCGATTTTATAATTATTTATTGCTATTCATTACATTTCTTATAGAAAGACAAATTTTATAGTAGGGGAATTTTATTTTGAAATATATATACTAAACCTATATTCATCTGATGGTAAGTAGTACCGCTGTCCTGTATGATAAATTGCGTTGGTTAAATAGCTTATTGACTTTTCAGTTGGAGTTGCTTTACTGACAAATAAATACTGACAAATAATTCCGAATCCTACACATACATAATGACGTAGCAATGTTTGGTATATTCCTAACGAAACATTTGTCATGATTTCGGTGATTAAAAACCAATAGAGAATTAATAATAAAATAAAAAATTAAAATCGAAATATATATTCATTCCACAACAGTGATCCATAAATGTTAGTAAAAAAAACTTATCGCCTAAGTTACTACTTAATAAATCATTTTGCACCAGTAATAAGGCACATGAGCTCGACTAGTCGACATTCCCCACTTTCGGCGATGGCTTTGATAGTATAATTCCTAAACACACTACGGAAAATTAATTCCATAAAATACTATACTAGCTAGCTACCTTACGCCTGTGCTAAAAGCCAAATATATTGGTTGATACCAAATAAGAATCACCAAAAAGGCTCTGGAATGTCTCTCTACTGGGTCTAAAGATGCTAGTTGGTATTTAGTAGCCAACAGATAACAACACCTCACAATCGACTGGATTTGTGCTTTATCAGGGTCTAAAATAGTAAAAGTTACAGTCTATATACGTCCCACTACTGAGCACAGGCCTCCTCTCATTTCTGAGAGGGTTTTAGGGCAAGAAAATGCTCCACTGAGTTTAGGCGAACTACACATGTCTTCGAAATATTTTTTTTATTTCTCAGACATGCAGGTTTTCTCACGATGTTTTCCTTCACCGCCGATCACGCGGCAAGTCAGCACTTAAAGTTGCAATTAACAATTTAATTGGTGCCGCCGGGATCGAACTCGAGTTGCTCGCGTACTGTGAAATTTACAGCGCGTGCTTAGACGGTGATCTCTCTCCCTTTCACGGTTAGGAAATTAACTCGTATTCATTGTCTACATTTACATATCATAATAAACATTCTTTCTTTACAAGGTGCATGATAAATGTAGTACTATAAGTAAAATACTCTTTACTTATTAGTTTGACACTGGCTACAAGTTATTCGTTATCTTATAGACTAGTTAGTTTCAAATATTTTTACATACAGTAGAGCTGCGCTGAAGTTATACTATGTCTATAGCATGAATGCGTGGGCTTGACCAAAAAGGGACCACGCGCTCACAGAACACATGCGTGTCTTATTTCCAGCAGTTTTAATTTTTATTATATTTACGTAAAACAATAGCTGAATGGCCGAATCGAATCTACAAACTTGAATTCATGGTTCGCACCATACCATAATAATTAGCTATATAGCTCTTTGTATCTTGCGATATAAAGTAAAATATTCAACATATGTTTTGTTTTAACTCAATTTCTATTTTTAAATATATGTATTTGTATAATAATAAGAATTTTGGTTCAGACCATAATCCATAATATTACGTGTGAGTAACAAACTTAAAAACTACGTATGTTAGTAAATAAACAATTTGAATTCTAACGACACACTGTTACTTGGAAATAATTTTACTACTAGGTAGATAAGCGCCCAACTCCATAAATTCGCACAGACTGACTCATCAGATATTATATTACTCAAAACGCCTTTGGTACATCCCCGATTGTAATATGATTGCTAACGGCGGCGATCGACCCCGGGTTGTTCACGTACTACGAAATTTGAGGCGAGCTGTTAGAGCTTTTTGCTGTAAGAATGTATAAAATGTTATAAGTGTTGAATTAAGAAAATTCAATTAAAAGACCAAAGAAATTTGTTGTTGCGAAAACTGTGGTACAAAGTTATGTTGCAAACTTAATCCAGAATTAATGTCGTTGTGTAATTAAAACTTTGGGTACGCTCGCAAAATTAAACACCGTCATTGTCACCTAAAATTAATTAATAATTAACTTTTGTTAACAAGCCATACATTATTAAAATATTTTTATTAGATAAACATGATTTTATCCTATACCTTCATACATAGCGAGCAATTCTTGTATATAACGGCCCTATCGATTTGGATAAAATTTGGTTTTTAATTAAAGTTTTCTTTTTAAGTATATAAATGTAACCCCTAAAAAAATTACAGTGCTAAGCTAAGTTTAGTCGGCCAAGTACTAGATCTTTATTTACTATGCGCTTCGCGTTCCAGGTGTGCAATACTAAAATTATTAATGCTACTTGAATTTGCACTTATTCGTATTACTATAAGTTTCTTAATATAATAACCGTGGATGCAGCACACATTCGACCTTATGCTGTATCCCAGAGCTATCAAGATTTATTCTCGATTAAGAATCAAAATGTAGATACGCCATTAACCAAACAACTAAGATGAAATGCCTCGTTATAAGTTAAAAGGGTCTCAGGTTCTTTACACTCACTATACGAAACACAGCAGAATTCAACTATTATTCTTAGCTGGTATTCTGCGATAACTTGCTGCTTTCTTGATCAAGAAGGCTTCAAGCAGACAGCAGGCAAAATATAACTGCAGCGTGGCTCAACCACGTGACCCTTATTTATATTAATCAGGTAAATGGAATTATTTATCCGTTTTATTTGCTTAAATATGATACATTGTTTAATGTTAAGCACTTTTACTGTTAATGTGAAATTATGTACTCTATTATTGATGTTATTGGGAAGGAAGTGCTTTTATATAAAAGCAGATTCACGAGGAGAATTTTTTGTTTATTGTATGATAATTTCTGAACATAGCTTTTCCCCAAATAAAGCTTTAAAACGCGGCCTTGAGCGTTCTGAGCCACTTTGAATTTGCATAATTATCATCACTTCATCCGGTGGGGAAGCGATGGTGAAGGGAGTTGCCTAACAATTCGTTAGAGAAACTTTCCCTATCACATTTTGGTTCTTCAGTCTATACTGTCCTCCAGATTAAATCTCGGTATGTTTTCAATCAACCGACGAAGTAAATCAGCAATTGGCAATGAAGACAAAGGCAAGTTGCCTCAGAGCCTATAAATATACTACCTCCCTTACGTTTGAAATCGAAAGAGAAAAGAAGTTGCAGTCCTGTTTGATAGTAGAATTAGATAAGTGAGTAACACTTTCACTGATAGGCTCTCAGATATAGAAAAGGCTCTACCATCAAATATCTATAATTAATGATATTATTTTGTGCTTGTTAAAAGTAGGTCACTTTTAATAAAACAAAGGGAATCACTATTCCATGTTATACTGTGAATAACATAAGTGGTGAGCAAAGGAAATGAAACAGTTGGGCAGCAGCATCTACCTTAAAACAACAACTACGGTAACCAACCCGCCTCTCAACTAGGCAATTATGGTTTATATCTGCCCTATGAGATAACCTGTTATCAGCAGTGAATTATTAATAAGCTGTAATGAATGAATGAACGACCATTAGTTACCGTCGCAGCCTATTAAAGTCCACTGCTGAACATAGGCATTGCCCATAGATATTTTTTTTATAGGAGAGGGGGCAAGCAAGCATGCGGCTCACCTGATGGTAAGTGACTACCGTCGCCCATGAACAACTGCAACACCAGGGAAAGAATTGCAGATGCGTTGCCGGCCTTTTAAAACGGAGTACGCTCTTTTCTTGAAGGTTAATAAGTCGCATCGGTCCGGAAAAATCGCTGATGGTAATCGATTCCACAAGGAAGTCGTGCGAGGAAGAAAACATCTTCTAAATCGCACAGTGCTGGACCGCCAATCATCCAGATGGTGTGGATGGTATCTGGAGTTCTGCCGCAATGTGCGTTCGTGAAATTTGGCGACTGGGATTAATCCGAACAATTCCTCAGAGCACTCCCCATGGTAGATGCGAAAGAAAATGCAAAGAGATGCAACATCTCTTCGCAGCGCCAATGAGTCGAGCCGATCGGAAAGGACTCGGTCGTCGACGATTCGAGCCGCTTTGCGTTGGATGCGGTCAAGTGGAAGGAGCTGGCACTGGGGAGCCCCTGCCCAGAGATGGGAACAGTATTCCATGTGAGGCCGAACCTGCGCCTTGTAAAGTTGCAGGCGGTGTGCCGGCATGAAATACTGTCCCGCTCTGCTGAGCACGCCAAGCTTTTGAGAGGCCAATTTGGCCTTCTCTTCCACGTGACCACGAAACTGCACGTCACTCGAAATGTCGACGCCGAGGATTCCGATACTGGCTGAGGCAAACAGGGGAGTGCCTTGAAACTAAGGAGATACGACAAAGGGGTTCTTTTTAGCTGTAAACGCGCAAACTTGTGTCTTCTGAGGATTAAACTGGACTAGATTTAGTCGCCCCCAGTTCGAGACTTTGTCCAGCAAAGACTCGACTTTAGACACAAGTTTGTTCCGGTACTCGGAGACGTTTTCCCGAGAAATATTAGCACGGCCGGTGTATAGAGCATCACCAGTGCTGTCATCCGCATAGCAATGAATGTTACCAGTTAGCAACATATCATTGATATGCAGAAGAAACAGCGTTGGTAATAGCACACAGCCTTGTGGAACACCAGCGTTAATAGGCTTGTAGTCAGAACATGCACCGTCTACAACGACCTTGATGCTCCGATCTGCAAGGAAGCTGGTGATCCAATTGCACAATTTCTCGGGAAGCCCATAGAAAGGGAGCTTCGAAAAAAGCGCTTTGTGCCAAACCCGATCGAAGGCCTTCGCAATGTTCAGACTAACGGCTAATGCCTCCCCCTTGGACTCTACTGCCTCCGCCCATCTATGAGTTAAGTAGACTAGAAGATCACCAGCTGATCGACCCCGACGAAAACCGTATTGGCGGTCACTAATCAGCTGGTGATCCTCAAGGTACCGGATGAGCTGGTAGTTGATAATGGATTCCATTATTTTGGAGAACAAGGAGGTGATCGCGATAGGCCTATAGTTGGACGGGTCTGAGCGGTCGCCTTTTTTAGGGATCGGGTGGACAAAAGCTGTCTTCCATGAATTCGGGACTACGCCTTGGGAGTAGGAGTACCGGAAAAGACGCGTTAGGACCGGTGCCAACTCCGGAGCACACGTCCTCAGCACAATTGGGGGGATTCCGACAGGCACACTCGACTTCTGGATGTCCAGGAAGAGAAGTGCTTTGCGAACCGAGCGCTGTGAGAACAACACATCCGGCATAGAGCACTCACACCGCGGGATGGTCGGCGGTGTTTTCCCCCCGTCATCAAGAGTCGAGTTGGACGCAAAAAGGGAGCCTAAAAGGTCGGCTTTGTTTTTTGCGTCATGGGCCAGTGAGTCGTCCTCCCTGTGCAGAGATGGTAGTGATGGCTTACAGAAATTCCCTTGGACAGTCTTGGCGAGAGACCAGAATGCACGGGTTCCCGAAGGAAGGCGAACTAGTTTCTCGCCAATTCTGCCTATGTGCTCTGACTTTGCCTTGGCAATAACTATTTTGAAGGACCTGGAGGCGAAGTTATACTTCTTTTTAAGTATGCTGGAGTTTACGTCCCGAGTCGCCGAAGCCGCAGCCCAGGCTTGATAACACTCCTGCTTACTGCGTAATGCAGTTTTACAGGAGCGACCAAACCAAGGCTGAGATCTGCTTCCGATGGGTACCACAGATGATGGAATAAATAGTTCCATTCCCTGTAGCACCACATCAATGACAGAGTCAGCAACAGCGTTGGGATCATCCGGCGAGAAACAAACCCGCCCCCATGGGTAGGATGCAAAGAAAGACCGCATTCCGCCCCAATCCGCCGACCTGTAATGCCAAACACGGCGGCAACCTGCAGAACGCAACCGCGAAGGAAGCGTGAGTGGCACCATACTCCGGATCAGACAGTGGTCCAAAGAGCCGAGAGGAGCAGCGACGGAAACCTGATATCCGTCCGGATGAGAGGTCAGCAGAAGGTCCAACAGGGAAGGTGTATGATCCTCCACATCTGGAATCCGCGTAGGCGAAGTAACCAGTTGTGTCAGACCATATGCCAAGGCAAAGTCATAAACAGATCTCCCCGCATGATCGGTTAAACGTGAACCGAGCCATTCGGCATGGTGGGCGTTAAAATCACCAAGTATCACGATCTTTGCGGATGGGACCTGTTGTAGCACGGAGTCTGCAGCCATTTGGACGTGGTCGATGAGTCGGTCTGTGTCGGCATTACCGCTATGGGACCTATAGAGGCACCCGTAGACGCTCGGATGGTCGTCGCAGTCTACGTGTAGCCAAAGGATGGACAGGTCCGAACCTTCAAGACTGCCGAGGTGTCGAGAACACAAAGGAGTGCTCCAATTTGCACCCCGGGTAGGAGAGATACGAAATATCAGCCGGAGAGGAAACCTGCGTCTCGGTCAGGAAGAGCAAGGCCGGCTTCGCCGTCTCGAGATGGTAGTGGACGGCGTTTAGGTTAGAGTGAAGTCCCCTGATGTTGCAGAAATTCACGGATAGCGTGGCAGGGGTCGCCTTGGTATTGTTGCTCAGTTTGCCCCGAGCAGTTATGTTTTTGAGCGGAATTTTGCCCCCCCCCCTCCCCAGGGATTCTCCAGGGGTACTGGTACCCTCCTGGGGTAGTCTAATGTGTAATTCCGCTACCATGTTGATGGGGGGGGGGGGGAGATTGGGCCTCCGGCCACCTGCACTCACCGGACGAAACGCAGAAGCAGAGCTTCTACTTCACGCCGGTATTCTGTGAGGTCGTGGTACCAACCCGGCTCGAGCCGGCCCATACTTGCAACAGCAAAAACTGCTGTTGCACGTACGGCTCTACCACCGTTGTCACATGGGTGGATATTTGCCATAGTTGCCACGCTTGGCGCTTTTTCTTATTAGGAAGATGCTGCTGCCCATCTCCTGATTTATTCTCTGTTGCCCTTACGACACCCATGGAGTAGTGGATATTCTTACAACGCCATTACACGATTAGAATGATGATAATTAATTAATGATATTAAAGGTTAATTTAAAAATAGGACATCAAAGGATTTTGATGTTATAGATACGAGAAGATACATATTCACGTTAAAAGCGTAATCCTGAATTAATTTTGCAGTGTAATTAAAACTTCAGGCGGGCTCGCATAATTTAAACACCGTAGTTTTTAAGGACGGCGTTATGCAAATATAACAGAATTAATAAGCCAACTTTTCTCGTTCGCACCTTACATACATGCATTTTATTATTGACACCCATACATTTAAACTAACTAATAAACATACTAACCTTGTAGTGACGGTGTAAGAATATCCACTGCCATATATCGTTCCGATGGTGGTAAGTGGTGGATAAGTGGCGACACAGGGAAAATTTAACATGAGACGGGCAGCAGCATCTTCCTCATAACAACTCAAAATAATAAAAGAATGCTGTGGCCATCCCGCTTGCCAAGCGTTTTTTTTTTATAGTATAAGGGTGACAAACGAGCACACAGTCCACCTGATGGTAAGTGGTTGCTGCGGCCCATAGACATCTACATCTATCCTCGTTTGCGAATCAAAATGCAGATGCGTTGTCACCCGTGAGGACTAAGTTGGAATGCCTCATTTCCAGTAAAAAGGGCCTCCGGCCACCTGCACTCACCAAGCGAAACGCAGAGGTAAACCTCTACTTCACGCTGGTATTCTGTGAGGTCGTGGTACCACCCCGGTTCGAGCCGGCCCATCCGTGCGACAGCAAAAGCTACCGCGTGGCTCTACCACTGTTAAAGCGTATCAAATATGCCATAACCCGTCGTGAGGCAATCTATGAGGAAGGCTTATTTTCAGCAGTGAATTTTTATTGACTATAATGAATGGAATAAACATACGCGGGTGATATATTCGGGTGTTTGGAGATGGAGAAGTGAGTTGTTCTATCCAAAAAAAAAAGAGTTCACATAGTGCCATAGCGCTAGTGGGGTCGTCACTGTGTGCGATAACTCTTCCGTGGAAGTGTGAATATGTGGCGACCGTGGAACACTATGGAATTTTCGTCAGGCGGATTCTAATATAACCTGCAAGGTGGGCACGCGTGACCATTTCCCCATGTAAAAAAATGTAGTTCAAGCGTTTATGTTGTGAAGTGTAATTACGTGAGGCAGCTGACTCGGAGCCATTATCAGGGGTACAATTATTCCCACAAATAATTCTTATATTACACCTATAAACCGAAATAAATCGCGAGTTTGAATATATAAATATTTGATGAGCATTATGATTTGATAATGATAACCACATGAGAGCTACGTTAGGCAAAATTTACCTGATGGTATTATTCCGGCGCAGGCGGTAACCGATAATGCACAGACTGCGGTAGTATTACATGTGTAATAAAGATTTTTAGCAATACCTAACTTGTATTTATACATTAATTAAAAACTTTATTGCTCTAACCATAAAAGTTATAAAGGGCGGACTTAATGTCAGTTAACATTATCTGCCAATCAACCCATTGCGTGATGAAAAGTTAGTAGAAAAGTTAGGTATGTTTTACTCATGTCACTTTTAATTATGATAAATTATATTGCTTAATTTGTATTTTAATTTTATTTTTTTAATTATTATTTAAGGCATATTGTGACATCAGTATCAAACTTGAGAATCCGTTCTTCAATTACTTTAAGTCTGCCACTAAACCCTTGATAATTTATTTTGCGGATACCAAGTACCGTCTTCCAGCGTTCCCGAACATATTTGTTTAAAGAGCATTGATATCAACGTAATCATGATTTTTCTTATAAAGTTATTAATATTAACTTACCTGTTCTCAAAGCCGAAATTGAAGCAAACAAAATTAAAGCTCTACCAGCCATTGCGGTTGGTGTTCCTGTAAAAAATAAAAACAAAACATATAAAATTAATGGACAATATAATTTTATGAATTTGAATATCAAAAGGAACATTTTACATAGTCAAATATAAAAATATACGAGTATTTTTAATCATATCGTAATAATTATTGCAGCCCATCACAAAAATCTACTGCTAGACACAAGCCTAAACCAAGATATGCTGCAAAAGACTGTCTCAAACCACCTGCATCCACCGATTTTTTTCTAAGCCAGCACTTAACTACTATCAAACCTGATATTAGGTGTTGATGTAGTCGATGATAATAATAAATCAATATAATTAAAATTATTGTAGTCTTTTTATGAATTAATTTAATTATTAATATTAAAACCTCTTCTATGATATCCTTTGTAAGTAAGCGACATCCAATAGACAACCTGTTTCAACCAGCCTTTCTTGATTCTTCAAGCTATGTGATTGGCCTATTAGCACTTTGGTACGTTACAACAAATAGTGTTACGACACGTTACGTAGTGATCTTGGGTTATGACGTTTACATTGGGTCTATGACAAATATTTTCATTACGGATTCTATCAATTGGAGAAAGTTATAGCCCCTTATAAGCTCGTCGGGTGTCTTTGATGTTCGTCATTCACAGGTATATTCACATGTAGTGAAAATCACATTTTATTTCTATAATATATAATCACAGGCAATATGCACTCATTAAACAAATTCGTTTTAAAAATTTAAGGAACACTAAACGAGAATTGAGTAATAGTTTCTCGAAAACTGCCCAGCCAAATTGGACTTGACGATTGACCCTTTTGTTAAGGTTGGATTTACGAAGTCGGATAATTTGTCCTAGGTAAACATTAAAGTACAAACTTTCAGGAGTTTACGATTAATCTCGGCACGTATTTCATTTCCACCAGCATTATACAACATGTTATATGTGTGGTTCCAGTGTAATTGCGTTATCAGAATCCGTATTCAAACATACCAAAATAAATTAAAAATTAGAATTAAACTTAAATACATTTTTATTTGCAAATCGTATTAAATTATCATATTACCTCTGGCCGGGGAGTAAGAGTCAATACTTGACAATTCAAAGACCCTGCTTTACCGATGCGCATGTCAATTAATTCATATGTGAATAAAAAACTTCCACGAGATTAAATTTAGTAAATTACCTAGAGTGAACACTAAATTCCCATTAACCAAAAAAAATTCACTGGCATAAATGATATGCGTATATATACATCAATACGTCCCTAAATAGACCACCGGGTTGTTTGTTGCGTACTGTACTCGTATAATGTCACTCCAGATATGTCACATTATTGACGTTGTTTTCTATCGCTTTTATGTGGGTTTTATAGTATCTGTTAATATAATATAAATATATAATATTCAGGTGTTCTCTACCAGTCAACCTTCAACAGAAAACACTAGTTTAGATATGTA
Source organism: Parnassius glacialis (assembly GCA_033319125.1). Lineage (NCBI taxonomy): Eukaryota > Metazoa > Arthropoda > Insecta > Lepidoptera > Papilionidae > Parnassius > Parnassius glacialis. The sequence continues at coordinate 27,491,253 of JAVANC010000023.1, read as the reverse complement.
ATAAGATTTGTGAAAGAAAGAATTAAAGAACAACAAAATAACTATCATAAAATGAAAATCATAATACACTTGTGAAATTATTTATTATTTAAGGAATACAAGTCTAAAATAGCAGCTTAATGCCGCTGTGTTTCATATGGTGAGTGTAGCGACCGGAGACCCTTTTTACTGGAAACGAGCCATTCCATCTTAGTCTTCACAGGTGACAACGCATCTGCATTTTGATTCTTAATCGAGGATAAATGTGGATGTCTATGAACCACAGCCATACCATCAAGTGGACTGTGCTCATTTGTCACCATTATTCTATTAAAAAAAAGATTTTTACCGGAAAACGATTCTCACTAGAGTGACACAATCGGACTGTTGTTACTTCGGTCGCCTATAAGAATGGAGATGCCCATGTCAAGAAAATGGGATGTTCATTCATTTATTTATCAGAGCTTATCAAATGTCCATAGATGAAATAGAGTCTTTCAAAAGTTCATAGCTTAAGTAGAGCCTAGCCAAAGTCCATTGATGAAACTAGACCCTCAATCGATTAATTGCGGGTCAATATTGCTGATTCAAGTTATCACAAGTTCAAGGTAACTGCAATGTTGTTTAAACAGGTAGGTACATTAAAATTTTCATCCCCAATTTTTCCACCTTTAGGGACTCTTGATTTTTTATGGGATTCTATGGAAAAACCTGAAATATAATATATTCAACAAAAAATAACTAATTATAACTGTTAGTTATACGCCTCGAATACAAAAGCTTACCTTTTTCGTACTAAGTTAAAAATACATTCAATTTACAAGAATTTTGTGAAACTTAGCCCGGAATGCATCTAAGCGTGTTATGTGCCGTCGAGTCTCAAAGCGAGCTCTTGACACAAACGAGACCTTAAGCCCTGAGATAAGACTCAAATGTACTTGAGCGACTTTGAAATGTCTTTTGGAGACTTTAGTTTATATGAAATACCTTTTATTTAATAAAAAAAAATGTAATATCTTTTTTTCCTTGGTGTTAAAATAAACTTTAACATCGTTGATTATGTCTCTAATTAATTGTAAATGGTCAATAAATACCAACTTCTTACCTATTTCTACTACTTAGTGACTGCCGTGTTGTGTCGTGTAGTAGCGTAAGAGAATGATCTACCATAGTATAAATATAAATCAAAAATATAAAAATATACAAATCTCATACTACCATCGCGTGAGTGTTGTTAGAAACGACAGAGGAAAAAAGGAACAGGTACTTACAACTTAATAGCAAACTGCAGTTGTCAACCCGTAGCGAAGCAACTATATCAAATAACCTCTAGGTAAGTCTATGTTCAGTAGTGGACTTTTGATAAGCTATAATAAATGGTTGATAGCTGCTAATATGTTTGACTAAGGGTGATAGAGTCAGTATAAACACAAATATTACATCTTAATCCCACCCCCAGAGCGTTACACAGAGAAGCAAGATGGAATACTCCACCACATTTCATTATTCTGGGTCTCTATATTCTAAAAACTTGAACCCAGCATTGGATGCAGTGGCCCATAGACACCTACATCTATCATTGAATTAGAATCCAAATGGAGATGCGTTATTACTCCTGACGACTAAGATGGAATATCTCATTACTAGTGAAAAGGGTCTCCTATTAGCTACACTTACTATACAAAGCACAATACAGCATTAAATTATTATTTTACCTTCCTTCCTCCTTTAATACTTTCCTAGTAGAGTCAAGTTTTACGTACTAATACTGTAATTTAGCTGCAACGAGATCCTGCGTAAGATAGATATGGACATTTCAATATTTGATAGTGAAAATCTAAAAACGCTTAAGTATTATACCACTAAAAATAATGTTATTAAAAACAAATTAATCCACAATAGAATCCAAACATGGTGTACACGTACTTGAGAAAATTAAAAAAAAAACCTGAACACATTTTTGCATATAAAATGCTCATTCATGCAGAAACTCCATATCTCGTATTAATACGGACATGTTTTGCGCAGTTTTACCGTTTATTGCATTGGATTTTTTGCTGATAACTCCAATATGTGTTCAATATAATTGTAGAATTTTAGAAAAATATGCATTACTAGATGATAACCGGCTCGTTGCGCATAATTTAAAGTTTGTAAAAAAATTGTGTCAAAAATACTGTATATATGCTTCATTCCATGGCATAACCTTTACTAAATTTTATTGTATAATAAAAGGGTATTTACATACTACAAACTTTCATCCAGGCAAACATACTTTCACATTAACAACATTAAGATCATTAAATTATCTTAATTAAAATGCGGTGGTTGCATTTAATTTCCATCATCTTCATAATTATTACAGACCACGTCTGCTGCCCACATGCCTCAGTGACATTTTACAGTAATTTCGAAGGATTTAATTATCTTTATATATATTATTCTTCTGTCCATGTGTATGTGACTAAAGCCACCTAAACGCCTAGACGGATTAAATTAAATTTTGTGTGTGTAATAGAGATAATTCGAGAGTGGTTCATATTCGCAAATGGACAATTACTATTTTTCATATTGCATTATACCGTTATTGCAGTATATATAATAGTTATCGTTTTACTTTATTTTTTCACCCACTTTTTTTTATTTTTATCCAAAAGATTTGAGTCATTAATGTATATATATATATATATTTGTGTCATTAATATATATATAAATGACACAAATCTTTTGGATAAAAATAAAATTAAGTGGGTGCATAAATAAAGTAAAACGATAACTATTTATTTCTGTACTTTTATTTACTATAGGAAATTGAGAACATAAATATTTCGAATGGAAACAATCGTGCCTAGCCCAAATGCGGACATATATCCGGAATATTTTGTATTTATATTTTAAACTGAAGTTCAAATTTATACAAGTAAATAATTATATACCGTTACTGCAGTTTTTGTAAATACGAGTAAATAAGGCTTCTACTTTTATTTGAAATTGTCCCAAATTGAATGTGGATTTATGGGCAACAACGTTTTTGCCTACCAAACATCTCTTACGAACGTGTGAGTGCGCAGGTGAATCAGTTACAATTGTGCATTACCACGCATTTTAAAATTCAAAGATAAAAAGGACATAAGTTATGAGATTATTAAAATTAATTTTTCTTCACCATTTGCCTATAATATTATTCTGAACCTTCTGTGCAAATTTGGCCGGTTATTGCAAAATAACCTTGTATACTTCTGAGGATTTATTTAGGTATTTGGGGCAAAATATATGAAACAAATAAAGACGACGAAATAAAACGCTGTTAAATGATCTATAACTCTAGGCAGTGAAGCAATCCATCTTAGTCCTTAGTGTTGAAAACGCACCTGTAACCTCTTTTGTTTTAACTTAGTTGCCGCGCCTATGGGCTACAGTAGCCACTTAAAAACAAGTGAACTATAAGTTCATTTACCGCTTCAAACTATAAGGCAAATAATAATATAACTTATGGTGGTATATAGTTACTATTCACTTTAACCATCATTTGTTTGTATCTTAATATTTTTGTGGTGTTTGTATATGCAAGGTATAGTGTGCAAGGCAATGATAGGAAGCGCTGTAGGCTAGTTATGAACAAGTTTTATATTTATGAATCTGAATAACATATTATATACAATTTAAGTAGGTTTAGTGCCACAAACAAAATCACAGTGTGAACCCGATAGGTGTGTGTCGTATGAGACGATGTATCGTCCCATAGGTTTCGTATGAGACGACAGAGGAAAACTGAAATAAGAGAAGAGCGGCATTTTCCTCATAGGAGCTCAAAATAATAAAAAAACTGCAGTTGCTAACCCGCCTGTAAGTGAGTCAACTATGGCCGAATCCTATATTATGAGGCCTATATTATGAAGCATATTTACACTAAAAATTACGGAACTTTTACAGAGTAAATAGGCTTCGCCCATAGATATAAATCACAACTATCTGTTCTTAATTAATTAAATAAGCTTAATTTTACGAAACACATGCTTCTGAAAGGGTTTACAAAATTTCGCAAACCGAGGTCTTGTTTAAACCCAGATGTGGTCGTCCTACAAACTTTTGTAATTAACAGAGCTCAGTCCATCTAACGATACGAGCAAGGGGATTTAATATGAACAGTTTAATTCTTTACCTAACAATACCTAATCGAACACATTATGTACTATATAGCACTATTTAAAGGCCAATATAGTGAAGAGTAGTTAAATATTAGGCTATATTATGTTTGTTTTATTATTTTTGTGACGGTGGTAGTTTTGATTTATTTCAGCTTTTTGAATTTTTTGGCTTTCATCTTGGCTGCCATGGTAGCTCACGGGATAAGCGCTTGCTGTATATTGCTAATTACGCGAGGGATTCAGGTTCGATTCCCGCCGACAACAATAAAATAGTTTTGATTGCAGTACACGTGCTCTGAAGTGAAAGAAAACATCGCGAGAAAAAAATATTTTGAAAACACATGAAGTCCGCCATCATATATTTTGGATACTGCCTTACCCTAAAGCCCTCCAATATTGAGGGAGATCTGTGCCCAGAAGAAGGTTATCTTGACTTGATTCACTTTCATATACTCGACCAATTTAATAGTCATTTTTTTTTCAATACTCTTAAACAAACTCTTAAGCACTCTAATAGCTTATACTTCTAATACTTCCTCTCACTCTCCCTCTCTTTCTTTCTCTTGCATGTTTTTTATAAAACTGAAGTGACAAACGCAGTTAGAGGCCACTTGACGTTAAAGAGCTATTGCAGTCTTTAGCCAACATCGTACAAAGAAAGCTTTATTCACAGTTAAAATTAGGTACGATTATTTAAAATTAAAATTTTGTACTTCAATATAAATTATTAAAAATAACTCACAAACTTTTGGTCTGACCTAGATCAAATTTATATGGAACCACACGAGAAGTATCAGCTTTCATATAAAAAAAAGAATCATCGAAATCGGTTCACCCAGTAAAAAGTTATGAGGTAACACATAAAAAAAACAAAAAAACATACAGTCGACTTGAGTACCGTCTCCTTTTTTTAGTTCGGCAGAAAAATAAATTCGCACGAAGATATAAAAAAAAATATTTTCGGCTTTGTAACTTTAAAATGTCCCAAGATTATTTAGCATTCCAAAGGGACTTTTACTTTTTCAAGGCCTAAGATCTGCTCTTCAGCAGTTTCAAGAGGTTATCTTTTCTGATTTACAAAATGTCTGTTAGCAAATAGTTTTTTTAACCTGTTATATTTTTTATATTTATATTTATATTTTAATTATCTATTTTTAATATATACTGTTATTATGAAATGAAAATAATATCCTTTTCTAAAGAATTTAAATAAACATAATATATTAGTGACAAAATACAATACTTTATACTAGTAATGACCACAGAGTAGAGAGAGATTTTATCATAGAGTATATAATAATAGACAAGAGCACAGATTATAGAAGGCGCAAATTTTTATTACAACACACCCCTTAATTAATGCCTTCTAGTTATTAATTTTTACATTTCAGACATAAAGCCTGTTAGACGGGAGATGAGGCTACATTCTTCAACAGATTTGACAGCATACAGGCAACTGAACAGACAGATCTCCAAATGCATGCGGCGGGACTTACACAACTTCAATACAGCTCGTATTGAAGAAGCGATCGAGCGGAACCAAGGCTCCAAAGTCTTTGCCAGAGATCTGTCTGCCAGAAAGAGCCAACTGTCAAAGCTGAAGACCGAATGTGGCAGCATCGTTTCCGGGGCACCTGAGATTTTGAGTGAGATTGAGATTGATTGATTATATGGGCAGCTGTACACGTCATCGTTGGAGCCACACGCAAGTGTGAGTAACGATCCAAGAGCGAGTCTTATCCGACACTATTCCGAAGATATCCCGGACGTCAGTCTGAGCGAGATTAGAATGGCTCTCCAGCACCTATTAAGAGAAAAAACACGGAAAGGCCCCAGGGGAGGATGGAATTACAGCGGAGCTTCTGAAAGCGGGTGGAAGACCGTTACTTGAAGTCCTTCAGAAGCTCTTTAATTCCGTTCTCCATGGTGGCATTACACCGGAGGCGTGGAGCAGAAGTGCGGTGGTCTTGTTCTTCAAGAAAGGCGACAACGCTCTCTTGAAGAACTACAGACCGATTTACCTTCTGAGCCGCGTCTGCGTGCTGTTTTCGAGAGTTATTACGAATCGTCTCGCGTGCAGAATTGACAACTTCCAGCCTCCCGAACAAGCCGGTTTCCAAAAGGGCTTTAGCACCATAGACCACATACATACCCTACGGCAAATTGTACAGAAGTCCGAAGAGTACAATTAGCCACTATATCTGGCGTATGTGGACTATGAGAAAGCCTTTGATTCCGTCGAAATTTGGGCGGTGCTGCAGTCCTTTCAGCGGCGCCAAGTTGACTGTCATTATATCGAAGTGCTGAAGTGTTTGTACTGTAGGGCTACGATGGCTATCCGAGTACAGAACCAGAGTACGAAACCTATCCAATTGCAGAGAGGTGTAAGACAGGGTGATGTTATATCCCCGAAACTCTTCACCGCTGCATTGGAAGACGTTTTCAAGCTTCTGGACTGGAAAGGATACGGAATTAACATCAATGGCGAGTACATCACTCACCTTCGATTTGCCGACGATATAGTCCTTATGGCAGAATCGCTGGAGGACCTAAGCACTATGCTCAATGACCTCAATAGTGTCTCCCAACGGATAGGTCTTAAGATGAACATGGACAAAACAAAGATTATGTTTAATGTCCATGTCACACCTATGCCGGTAGTTGTTGGGAGCACTAAGCTCGAAGTTGTTGACGAGTATGTTTACCTGGGACAAATATTCCGACTAGGTAAGTCCAACTTCGACCGAGAGGTCAATCGACGGATTCAACTCGGCTGGGCAGCGTTCGGGAAGCTACGACACATCTTCTCGTCAGACATACCTCAAAACCTTAAAACGAAATTGTACAACCAGTGCGTGTTGCCAGTGATGACTTACGGAACTGAGATATGGTCCTTCACTGCTGGCCGTATGAGGAAGCTCAAGGTCGCTCAGCGAGCTATGGAGAGGGCTATGCTCGGAGTTTCTCTGCGGGATAAACTTAGGAATGAGGATATCCGCAGTAGAACCAGAGTAACCGACATAGCTCAACGGATTAGTAAGCTGAAGTGGCAGTGGGCCGGCCATATAGCTCGAAGAACCGACAACCGATGGGGAAGAAAGGTTCTCGAGTGGCAGCCTCGTACCGGTAGGCGAAGTGTAGGGCGTCCCCCCACGAGATGGAGTAACGACCTGGTAAGACATGCAGGAAATCGATGGATGCAGGTGGCTCAGGACCGTGCTTTGTGGCATTCTTTGGGGGAGGCCTATGTTCAGCAGTGGACTTGTGAAGGGCTGTAATGATGATGATGAGACATAAAGCAAACAATAAAGGAACAATAAGTTTAGTATTTAAGTATTCTTTACTACATGGCAAGATTTGATTCCAATTTTATCTCTAAGATTTATTTTATTTTACACAGAGGTTTGGTAAAAATATCAGCATATTGCTCATCACTACATACATAGTTTAGCTCAATAATTTTATCATAATATTTATGTTCTCAATTGGACCCGGTAGGTGGAAACCACCCGTGCGAATCTGGGGCGGAGCACAAGTGAATATCAATATGATAAATTAATATCAGTTGCCGTGCGTTGGTCTCGTAAAAACTAGAAAATCTCTTTTGATGAATAGTTTTGAGTGTGTTTAAGTGGGCCCCTAGATGGTTCAAATTCACTGTTGCATTGTTAGTTGCTTTGTTGGTTGCACTGTCGTCAGGATCCAGAAATTACCCATACGAAACCGGGGCGGATTACTAGTTCGGAATTAAAATTAATTATAAGTACCGTTTATAAGACTTTAATTTTTTATTATTGAAGGCATTTAGTTACCCCTTTGTAACCTATTGCTTAAGGTAATAACAATACAGCATAAATAAATAAATATTAGGTCATTTTTATTAATCATTCTATAACCTTCTATTTACTTATTTATGCAGATAAAAATAAATAATTAAAAAAAATTATGACGCAATTGTTAATACAAAATACATTGAGTAAATAATTCTATAATAAAATTTTAGTATTTATTAATCTGTTTCTTAATGTATTGTTACGAGGTAGCGCCATGTTGCAGCTATATTATAGTTGTAACCCGAATGGGTCGGCTCTACCGGGAAGGGACCCTTGCACAAAATATCAGCGTAAAAGAGCATAAAATAGCAAATTATTACTGCTGTATTTCTTATGGTGAGCGTAGAGAACCGGAGACTCTTATTACTAGATACTTATCTTAATAATATATTTTAATTCATAATTGAGGATAAATGTAAATGCCTATTGGCCACAGCCCACAGAGTCCACTTACCATTAGGTGGACTGTGTGCTCGTTTGTCACCCTTATTCTATAAAAAAATAATTTTGTATGGAATAATATAATGTATTGTGTGTTATATGTATATTTTTATGTCAATTATCTATATGAAAATGCGCAGAAAGCAAATCCATATTAATTAAAAGATCCTAATCTCAAATAACTGAGGAGTTCATTTTATAAAAACCGCTTCATAATAACAATAACAGGACATAAAACTACATTGTGCCACAAACCATAAAATGATAAGGTCGGTTTAGTCAACAATTTTATGACCCTATTCTTATATTGTGATATAAAATTTTCTTTACTACATGTTAGGTTCTCATAAATGTATGTGCTCTGGTAAAGCGATGTAGAGTCATTTTATACGTTGCAGTAAATTATTTGTAATATATTTGGAAAGTGGATTGGTGATCGAGGATTGAGTGCAAACCAGATATGTCTTACCTTTGACGATGCTTGTCGCCGCCAGTTTGGTAAAATATATGAATCTGGTATATTCGAGATAGTGTACCATAGTGTACCGCCATCTAAAAGGTTTTTATGGTCTTTCTAGCATATACAGTTGCCTCTAAAACTTACAAAGAATGAAGACAAATAAAGCAAAAATGTATTTATTTAAAATGAAGCTTCTCGCTTAAAATCTCTATTCATAATAATCGTTTGTTAATTGTCGTCCGTTAGTCTTGCTATAACTCAAAAACGGCTTTAAAGTAAATATATAAAGTAAATGAAGGAGGAAGGTATGAAGTAGGTATATGAATATGAAGGAGGCGAGAGCGATCTGTCAGGATCGTGCTAACTGAATGGAAGTCCGCAATTTCTACCTACCCCTCTGGGTTAGAGGCGTGAGTGCTTATGTATGAAATATGAAAAAACAATAATATTCGAAAGAAAAATACTAAAGTAAAAATATTTTTATAAGTGTTTTTTTTTTATAGAAGAGGAGGCAAACGAGCATGCGGCTCACCTGATGGTAAGGGACTACCGCCGCCCATGAACAACTGCAACACCAGGGGAATTATATAATAATAATAATAAATAGGCGTAGGGAAGTAACGACCCCATCGCCCGCTGACGTAACGGTTATGTGACAAAACTACTACGTCAGCGCAGTCAGTCAGCACCTTGCCAAGAGGTGTGAGCGCCGTGCCTCGGCAGAATTGGAGGTGTTAATTTGGGCCCGCTTGTGCTTTTGGCCAAATCATGAAACGGTGCCGGGCCTGGGCGTCTCCCGTTTAGTTTAGTTTAGTTTACGACGGGCTGTTTTCCGCAACTCCACGTCTATGCGCGTATTTTGCGTGTGGGCAGGAATAATGTGATTATTCGAGCCATGAGATCTCTCCGAAGAAGCTCAACAGGCCCTTGATGTTGCATGCAACTTCGGGGAGTGATCCCGGCGTGCCGAGATGTTTAGCCCTGTATGTAGCGACCTCCGGACATTTCAGTAGCACGTGGGCCGCCGTTTCTTCCTCCCCCATACATGCCCTGCACAGGGGACTATCTGTAACACCTATAGTGAATAAATGTTTGTTAAAGGTGCCGTGTCCTGTGATAGCACTTGTTACTATCCTAATCTGCGGCTTGTTCAGTCTCATTAAAACTTTTGTTAAGCGACTGTTTATTTCAGGCAGGGCATCCCTAGCTTGTCTACAGTCTACTAAATTTTTCCAAAACTGAGCGTGTTGATTAGTGAAGTGTTTACGTACCAGTGAACGAACGTTACCAAAGGGGATTGGTATAATTGGTTCCGGCCCTATAGTGGCCAGAGCCGATCCTCTTCTGGCCAGTTCGTCTGCTGCATCGTTGCCTCTGGATCCACTGTGTCCCTTTATCCATTGCAGGGTCACATTGTTGTTTTTACATACCTCATTTAAACGTTGATGGCATTCATATATTAGTCCCGAGTTCACCACATTGCATCTCAGGGCTTGGAGTACCGCCCTACTGTCGGTCAGTATTCTGATTGGGAAGTCATTAACCTTCCTAGCATCTATTGCTATGGCCGCTTGAATGATACCCATACATTCCGCCTGAAAAACCGTGTTATAGGTACCCAGCGGTGTGCATATGTGAATATTGAGGTCTTCAGAGAAAGCTCCAGAACCTACACCTTCATTTGTTTTAGAACCATCGGTGAAAATTCTAAGCTCTTTTGGGCTTAATCCTTCCGGCTGGCTGTTTTCATTTAACTGTATCTTGTATTTCTTATCGAAAACAAATTGTTTAGGAATCCTATCGTATTAGGCTTGTAGGATAGGATTTTTTGAGTGAATTCTATCAATTATGCCTGTATGAGGGACACTATTCTTACTCCAAAGATTTAGGGTCTTGAGTCTGATGGCAGCTAAAGTCGCTTCTTGTTGTATATGTAGATGAAGCGGAGTTAGCTCCAGCATCGCTTCTAAGGCTGCTGTTGGCGTAGTTCTTATGCAGCCTGTGGCAGTCATACATGCCAGTCTCTGGTAGCGCTGAAGCTTCTTAATTGTGGTGGCTTCATTTGTCTTGGTCCACAATACCAGAGCGCCGTATGTGATCATGGGCCAAATTACAGTTTTGTAAAGCCACAGTATGATTTTTGGCGTCAATCCCCATCTTTTGCCAATCATGTTTCTGCATTGCCAGAAAGTTATACTAGCTTTGTTGATTTTGTTTTCTATGTGTTTATTCCAGTTAAGTTTGCTGTCCAAGGTAAGACCTAAATAATTTACCTCAGAGGATAGCTGGAGTTTTGTGCTTAAAAGACTTGGAGGATGGTAGTTATTCAGCTTTCGTTTTTGTGTGAACATAACTAAAACCGTTTTGTTTGGATTGACGGTTAAGTCGTATTCCCTGCACCATCTCTCCACTATACGGAGAGCCGCTTGGGTCAGGTCGCACACTATGCTTGCTGTCTTTCCAGAGACCAGTATTGTCAGGTCGTCAGCATAACCTACTGTATAGAAGTGATTGTCATTTAATTTGCTGATAAGTTCATTAATGACCATATTCCACAGGAGAGGTGAGAGAACCCCACCCTGCGGGCAGCCTTTCTTAATTTGGATTGGTTGAGATTCACCAGCAATCTTTATTATTCGTGTACTGAGCATGTAAACTATCCAGTCGATCAGTGCCGGTTCAACTTTATGTCTACTGAGTGCACCTTTTATGCTGGAGAAGTTCGTTCGGTCAAAAGCACTTTCTATATCTATGAAGGAACCTAGACATATTTCTTTGTTTTGGATGGCCTCTTCAATCTTTGTAATTACCTGATGAAGGGCCGATTCTGTTGATTTGCCTAGACTGTAGGCGTGTTGCTTGTCGTGTAGTGGTAAGTTCATTAGCGCCGACCCCCTTAATTCCCTTTCACACATCCTCTCGATCGTCTTTAGGAGAAAGTATGTGAGGCTAATGGGCCTGTAGGATTTAGGGTCAGTGTAGTCGCTCTTACCTGGTTTGGGTATGAATGTAACTTTCACTTCCCTCCATCCCCTAGGAACATATTTAAGAGCCAGACAGGCTCGCATTATGGCAGCAAGTCTGACTATTAGGGCTTTACCCCCCCACTGCAGGAGTGCCGGGAATATGCCGTCGGATCCTGCCGCCTTATAGGGGAGGAAACTGTGAATGGCCCAATGGATTTTGTCCATCGTTACCACTCTCTGTGCTAAATTCCAGTCTTCTGCTGTTGATGTCAGTATGTCGTCATGCCGGTTTGCCTCTTGGGTAACGCAGCAACCTGGGAAGTGAGTTTCAATTAGGATGCGTTGGGCTTCATCCGGCGATGTTGAGTAGCTACCGTCGGGTTTCTTTGGAGACATGGATCCCGACGTGTTCTGTTTAGCTAGAATATTCCTAATCCTATTTGCTTGTTCGCAGGTTTCTATGTTGCCACAGAATTTACGCCACCCAATCGAGCGTCGATACCTGATACATTTTTTGTATTCAGACTTAGCTTTCTTATATAGTAGCCAGTCTTCATCCATTGAGGTATTCATGACCCTATTTAGAGCTTTTCTTACCTTCTTACGTTTTCTATCGAGTTCTTTACCCCACCACGGTTGTTTTACCTCGGCATGTCTTGGTGGAGTGATTTCTGGACATGATTCATGGTAGCTGTCTATCATGGCCTTAGTAACAGCTGCTACCTGTTCTTCTAGGAGCGACTGATCTGCTATAGTATTTATCCTCTCAAAATCCGCTAGCAAAGACGTCAGCCTATTTAGGTATTTTGTTTTATCTGTCTTGCGGGGATTTCTCCATGGTGGTGTAGTGAGGATATCGACCTGTAGTGCGAAGCAGATCCATCTATGGTCTGAGCATGAGGCCTCTCTCGACACATGCCATCCCGTAATTAGTTTGGCTGCTCCTTGTGTTGCAAGTGTGAGGTCGATTATAGTGCGACAGCGTTTGTTTATGAAAGTAGGTTCAGAACCTATGTTTAAAATGGTTAGGTTAGTACTAAATAAATATTCAACTAAAACTTTACCTCGTTCATTTGATTTTTCCATTCCCCAAAGGGGATAATGTGTGTTGGAGTCCGTCCCGATCACAACCTCTAGTCCGGTCCTCTCGCAGAAGTTCACCAGCCTGCTGAGGTCATGAGGGGGAGGAGTGTCTTCCTCCGGCATGTAGACCGAGGCGACGACTAATCTACTCTCCTGTGTGTACTGTATTGCCACGGCATACATGTCTCTAGAACAGAAATCTGTTAAAGGTTGTGCACAGATATCTTTAGTAGTGTAAATACACGCTCTAGGCTTGTCGTGTTCAGAGCTGTAGAATAACTTACCTTTTAGGTTGTTTAGGCCTTTAATTTTACCAGCCCCAACCCACGGCTCCTGGATTAAGGCTATGGCAGTCCTTTGAACCTCAAACCACTTGCGTAATTGAGCCGACGCAGTTTCGCTGTGGTGGAGGTTGGCCTGCACTAGGCTAGTTTTGGACGAAGGGCATGCCATCATTGATCGCGTCCTCCCCGTCCCCGCCCAAAAATAGGCCTGCCAGAAGATCTCGGGTTTCAGCGTCAGCCACCGAGTCGGAAGTGGTCGGCAAAATGCAGTCCTCCTCGTCACTCAGTGAGCTGCCGCTGAGCCCAATCTCCACTGGGGGCTTCAGCTCAATTGTGCAGGCCGTTTCTTCACTGGACTTGGCCTCCAGTGATTCCGCTGTACCGGTAACTATGGCTCCGGTATCCATAACTTCCGGGTTGTTTTCTACCTCTTTGCTCGGTGGAGTATCAAAGAATTTGCCTCCACGACCCTGGAATTTTACGTATACCGCCCCGCATACACATGCGAGACGGCGTCCGGCCTTCATCAGGGTCGGGATATGATCCTCCGGAACCGAAACAACGAGGAACCACCCGTCCGTCTGCTTATCTGCCTTGAGTAACAGCCAGTCCCTGATGTTAACCCAGCGGTTCTGGTACGCCAGCACGCAACCAATGTCGCGTGAGTCTTTCCAGGCCCCCTGGGCATCAGGGATAAGAATACCACATTTGACTCTTTGTGGTATCTCTGACTGTTTCTTTATTGTCAGCAAGGTGCTGGATTTAAGGTCGAGGGTAGCAATGTTCCCCTTCAACCAGTCCAGAGCCTTCTGATCGTCGCACCACAGTTTCAGGACACCTTCCGTATAAACGGGTTTGCCCCTATAAACTGGGCCCGACGCATCAGGGTCCTGGCTACTCCAGGCCTCGCTGATTATCTTCCTCTGTATTGCTACGAGGATGTCGTCTGCTACTTCCTTCGTAATGTGACCTGAACTCGCACACGTTAAGGCCACACCCAAATCTGCTTTAGCAGCGGAAGCGTAGCTCGTTCTTGCAGTCTTTGGTTGCTGTTCGAGTCGCACTTTTTTGTGTTCACCTCTAGGCGAGGTGGACTCTTCCAGCATCCTTTTGGCTGCTCTTTCCTTCTTCCCAGGACGCTTGGCCGCTCGCTGCTTCCTGGCGGATATCCTAGAGCTGGTTCCCGCGGCCGCGACTTCCACTTGGGCTGGATTTTTATCCTTCCCAGCTTTAGCGCGGCTACTGGTTCCAGCGCCAAGCACCCCAGTCGCAGTAGCTTGCCCAGCCTCCTTGGTTTTGGTATCTGAAGCAGCCAATGCGGCTCGTTCTCTACGGCCTTTTTCCCGCTGCTTCTTGTTCTTCTTTTTGGCCTTTCCACTGCTGCCTGCAGGGATAGACCCTCCTGATGGTCCGTCAGGTCGGCAAGTCACCTTTTTAGGTGCCTTGCCTTTCCCCTTACGGCTCACCACTTGCCAGGCAGCAGAGAAAAGGTCGTCAGTCCGTAGTGGCTCCGCAGTTTTATCACTTGCGGGCTCTTGTTTCTTATTCTCTTCCAGCTCCTTGGAACTGGTTTTGGAAACGTTCAGCGAGGTTATCCCTTTGGTGGGGGCACCTACGCTGGACGGTACTGTCCGTGGAACCGTCGGTTTAGTGACGGTTCCCTTTTGTTCTTTGGTGTCTCTGGTAAGCACCTCTGACACCTCTCCCTCTTTCTTATTGGGCCTTAAATTGTCCATAATTTATGTTTTTTTTTTAAATTTCATCCTCCCGGCTTCCCACCCTCCATGGAGCCCGCACCTTTGGGAACGCCCTACTTTAAAAGCAAAAGGAATTTCAGGCGTTAGGATTACCGGGAGAATATAGGGACGCGAAGTTGGCTCACAGCGCGACATCGGGAGCTCGATCCAGCTGGTAGATGGGGCTGACAAGGCTCATCCCCACCACCCGAATAAACTGTCACTTGCTCCGTCAGCATGGCCTTTACCACCACCCAGCCCCCTTTTCAGGAAGACTAGGCAGCCCCCACATCCCTCGCCTGCAACCCTCTGACGGGGCGCTTGGCTATTTCCCTATCTGTGGCTAGCAGATAGGGCCACCGTTCAGCTTGAAATCCGGACCAAAGAGGGCGTGTTGCCTCTCGCCACTATATACCCCAGCGACGATCGGCTCAACCCTCCAGGACTCCTTCATCCCCGCGTACGGCGCTCGACTGCGCAGGTCCTAGCGCAGGTGGGTGTGTTAGTCCACCGGATACACCCACTTGAGGTTTTGCATATCGGGCTAGGATGCATCGACTTTTTGCTGAGCTGGAGCCATCTATAACCGTCACCGAGCAAAACCTGGCAGACCGAGTTCGGTATATCTTGCGCTCAAACATATTCGATAGCACCGAACTCGAACGGCTACGACGTGAGGCTGTTCCCTCATCGGATGAAAATGCTACGGCTGAGGATGCGGCGCCACAAGTTGCAGAGCAACCAATACACGTGGATGCCGCCGTAAACCTTTCAGTTGTGGTTGGTTCAGACGATGATGGAACAGTCTCCCAGGAACTAGAACTAGAGAAAATGAGGAGTACATTGGAAGAGGCTATTTTGGAAACGCGTAGTATGCCTCTCGAAAATCGACCGCGACTCCCACGCATGCCCCTGAGCAAGCGTAATCGGGCTGTCGTGAGGGCTCTCAACCCAATGCTGGTGACCTATTTGGAAGCCAGCCGGGATCTTTGCGAGACGGACTCAATTCTTTTGGCGCCGCACTAGCAGTTTGCCGCATTATTGGCGCCAAAGTTCCCACGGCTGGACGCGCTACTAGACAAAGTAGCGCCATCCCAGCCTGGAGAAGAAGGATTGAGGACCGTATCGCGAAGGCAAGGGCCCTCATCGGCAGACTGATAAGCTTCAGGTCGGGCAATAATAGGCCGAGAATTGTGCGCACTGTCAGGATGGCGTTTGCTGGGACAAATATCAGTTTGTCCCAGCCGGATATAACGCAAAAACTGACGGAGCGCATAGACGACCTGAAGCAGAGAATAGCTGCTTGGGGGAAGCGGATTCGGCGATATACCGAGAGGTCGACACGGTTCAACCAGAATCGTCTCTTCCAGAGTGATCAGAAGAGGCTCTATGAATCACTGGAGCGACCAATGGTACGTGTAACGGGCCCAGCACCGAATCAGGCCGACACTATCGCATTCTGGCGCGGCCTGTGGTCAGAGCCCGTAAACCACAGCGAGGGCCCTTGGACGGAAGTTGTGGCGAGTCAGTGTGCGAATGTTACGCCCATGGACCCCGTCATCATAATGCTGGAGGACGTAGCTGAGGCGGTCCCTAGAGCCCCGAACTGGAAAAGTCCGGGGCTCGACGGGCTGCATCACTACTGGCTGAAGGGGTTCGTGGTGTGTCAGGCTGTACTCGCCCGACAGTTTCAAGAGGCTCTCGACCAGAAGTCGCTCCCGAGCCTCTTCACTACTGGGATCACTCATTTGGTTCCTAAAGGTCAGGATACCACAGACCCGGCAAATACTGCCCCATAACGTGTCTACCCACGATATACAAGACACTAACATCCATTTTGAGCGCGAGAATCACTCGTCACCTGAACTCAAATCAGGTGATGTCGCGCGCTCAGAATGGATGTAGGGGCGGTGGTCGTGGAACCAAGGAACCACTCCTCATTGACGCGGTCATTGGCAAGGTGGTTAAACGCAACCGTCGGAACCTCTCCGCCGCCTGGATAGACTACAAAAAGGCATTCGACTCGGTGCCTCATACATGGCTTAAGAGGGTCCTCGAGCTGTATAAGGTTGACTGTACAGTTCGAGACTTCCTCGGGCAATGTTTGGGGCAGTGTAGTACGATCCTTTGTCATCTAGGTGAGCGGATGACGGCTGCGGAGAACCACATAAGGATAAGAAGGTGTATCTTCCAGGGCGATTGTTTGAGTCCAATTGGTTTTGCCTCTCTCTGAACCCTCTCAGTACCTTACTGGAGGGTTCCGGGAGGGGATTTCAGCTTTGGAGAGGAGGTACAAAAGTGACCCACCTTTTCTACATGGATGATCTCAAGTTATTCGCCTCCAGTCGCTCCCATCTTATGAATTGCTAAACATCACGTGTGATTTTAGCAATTCTATTGGAATGGAGCTGGGGACGGATAAGTGTGCGATCCTCCATGTCGAAAGGGGAAGGGTTGCTAACTCTGAGGGCATAGACTTATCTATGCCCATCAGCATAAGAACCCTTTCCGAGGCTGAAACATACCGATACCTGGGTATGTCACAGAACATCGGTGTAGATGAGGCGGGTATGAAACGGTCAGTTTGCGATGTTGCGATTTTATGCACGCTTGACCAAAGTGCTTAATAGCCTTTTGTCCGGTGTGAATAAGACGCACGCATATAACGGTTGGATCATGCCTGTTCTCATGTATACCTTTGGCATACTCAGGTGGACTCAGACCGAACTGAACGCTCTGGACAGAAAAGTCCGCACTATAATGACGTCCCACAGGGTGCATCATCCGAGATCGTCAGTAATGAGGCTGTACTTGCCGCGGAAGCATGGTGGGCGCGCCTTTTTAAGCACGCTTACTATGCATAATCGCGAAGTGTGCAGCCTCCGTAATTACTTTCTAACGAGAGCGGATGATCCATACTATAGGGGCGTTATTTCTTGTGATAAAGGACTTACCCCTATATCCTTAGCCAACGAGCAATGGCAAGACCCGGCAGTACAAAGCATTTCCGACCGGGAGACCGTATGGAAGGAGAAAGAGCTCCACGGAGGTTCTACCAGGCCCTACATGAGCCTTTCGTAGACACAGTCGCCTCCCTCTACTGGCTACGTTTCGGTGACCTCTTCCGGAAACTGAGGGCTTTGTCTGTGCAATACAGGATCAGGTTATTAAGACTAACAATTATCGGAGATACATCCTAAAGGATGGCACCGTCGACATCTGTCGAGCTTGTCGCCATCCCGGTGAGTCACTTAGGCATGTCATCTCCGGTTGTTCGGCGCTTTCTAACTCTGAGTATTTGCACAGGCACAACTTAGTAGCCAGGATTCTACACCAGGAGCTCGCTCTGAAATACGGTCTCGTGGATCGGAAACTGCCGTATTATAAGTACTTGCCGGAAGCCGTGCTCGAAAATGACCGCGCCAGGCTCTACTGGGACCGGCCCATCATCACAGACAGGACTATTCTTGCGAATAAGCTGATATTGTGCTGATGGACCGGGCACAGTCAAGAATATTTTTGGTCGACATTACCATTCCTTATGACGAGAACCTCGTGAAAGCCGAAGCAGATAAACTGACTAAATATCTGGACCTGGCTCACGAGGTGACCGACATGTGGGGTGGATTGCCGGCCGAAATTATACCTGTAGTCGTCTCTGCGAACGGGTTAATCCCAATCAGCCTCTCGGGTCATCTGAGGCGACTGGGACTCCGTGACGGACTGCTCCAAGCTCAAATGCAGAAGGCGGTGCTCCTCGATACCGCCCGCATTGTCCGCCGGTTTCTTTCCCTTTCCCCCTAACCCTCGGCCGTTTGGTCTCCCCTGCCGAGGGCTTCCATCTGGTTGGGTTTTTATTTATTTATGTATTTTTTATGTATTTATTTTATTTTGTTGATATTTATGTATGTTTATCATTTTCATTTACAATTATATATTTATACAGCCCAACCAGATGAGAAAACTATATAGATACCCCTAAATAATAATAATATACATTGAATAATATATTATAATATATAATTATACATTGAATTTTAGCTATTTAGCTTCAGCGGGGAGACTAGATGGCAACCAAGCGTGTTATATCTCATCTCGTGTCAAAGCGGGTTCTTCAATCAGTCGAGTGCAGCTTAAGGCTTAAGATCTGCACTTCAACATTTTAAGGCGTCCTTTTGAGGTATTTGTTTGCTTCATCTTGAGACTTTTTAACGTTCAAACCGTATTTTAAGAGATATATCATAGTAATATTGATTATTATATATTATTAATATAAGGAGACTATTTAATAAAAGTTCAAATATTGTTCTGCTCAAAATGCACTTAATATAAAACTTTAACTTGAAAAATTTGTTCTTATTATATAGAACAAGTTGCCGGATTCTAGTATTACCCTGTCCTCCCCCTCTCTTCGGACTTCAGAAAATCCTTTAATATTCCAGCGGAACTTATCTATCTCTTCTTCCAGCTCCAGGATTTTCTCGTCATTCCTCAGGGTGCGTGCGTTATAAGTTGCCAGGTCGAGTCGTCGTAGGTGGCAACCAAACCTCCACCGGAGATTCTTAGCACCCCCTGCCCCGCCGTTATCACGGTCGCCACCGTATCCACTAATAGCGGGACCGCCGGGGACTGGGGGCCGGTTATTAATGTCATTGCTCATGGGGGGTATATTGCCATAGTTATCACGCTTGGCGAGCGGGTTGGCAACCGCAGTTTTTATTGCTTTTTGCTGTTATCAGAAAGATGCTGCTGATCATCTTCTGCCTCAGTTTTCCTCTGTCTCCATTTACGACACTCACGAGAAGATATGGGGTAGTGAGTATTCTTACCCGCCACTGCACGGGGATATGTTTAAAAGCAACTAAATTCAAGTAGGTATTTACATAAAAAGCCACCCATAACACTCCAAAAAGCCACGAGTTAGCCTCTTAATTGCTATGCCTCAAAAACTTGTATGAGACTAGCGATCCACCACCGGCTTTGCTCGGGTGTTTTCTGGATCTCGACAACAGCGCCACCTACCGGGTCCAATTGAATTTTAAAACTATCCAGAAACCCACTCAAATACACAAAAAGAAAAATCATCAAAATCCGTCAATCCATTTTCGAATTGTTTGCGAGACTAACGGACAGCAATTGATTTTTATCTAAAGAGAAGAAGATAAATAATTGTTACGTATACTCTTATGCTCTTGTCTGATTTAAATATAGCACAAAGAATGAAGATAAACCTCGTACCCGGAAAACTTTCGCATCGAAACTACAAGTAATATTTTTTGTTAGACAAAGTTTTAAATTTTATCGAAGCACTCTGGGAACAACAAAGGAATACGACGAAATACACACTAGAGATTTGATGCTTCCTTTGTGAACTATTTAATGTACATTACCTCAACGAACTCTATAGTTATTTAGAGTTCATTCCATTATAATAAGCCATATTATAGTGTAAAATGAAATTGATGTTAAATTTTACAATTAGTCACGCATGAGAGTAAGTAATATAAAATTCACAATTACGTATGTCATAATCATTCTTACCACAGTCCTTCACAAGTCTACAGAACATAGGCCTTGCCTGAGAAATGTCACAATTCATGGTCGTAAGCTACTTGTATCCATCAAATTTGTCAGTCTATACAGGCTAGCACTCGATAAGTTCCTCACGATTAGTTGTTAGATGGTATTTTCGAGCTATGCTTGGCCCAAGACCACTTCAGCTTACTGATATACTGGATTGTGTCGATAAATATTGAAAATTAAAACATACTTGGTGTTAATTAAATAAATATTAAGAAGTATGAGAATAACTTAACGTTTTTCAAATTTTCCATTAAAAAAATACGTACAGATTTACTCCAACGTCCTGTTTTGCCTTAATACATATTATTTGCTCTGACTCAATTTAAAGCGCTTGTCTTATTTTTAAAAACATATATTTAAACAAGTTTAAAAAGGAAAAGGTTCCATTGACGCGTTTTTTTTAAATATGTTCACCGATATCTCGGAAACGGCAAAACATTCTTTTTAAAAAATAAGCTACTACTTCAGGGGTGGTCCCATATAAATTTGAAAAAAGATCCATTCCTAATGAAAAGAACAACATTCTTGTTGTTATATACAAGTACATCGTAACAACTAAAATGTTGTTGACTTCAAAGGCCATTGTGTGAAATTATTTTTTTAGCAGTGAATCCAGTTTATACTTTTTTAAAGTTTATTAATTGATTTTTTGCTTTCAAAGTCGTTTAACAAGTATGAATCCATACACGAGGCAAGTTTATTCTAACAAACGTTTTCTATTTAACAAAATTCAAATGTTGCACAGTGTTAGGAGTCCGCATTTAGTCGTACGTAATGGTAATGGTCCAACTTCGACCGAGAGGTCAATCGACGGATTCAACTCGGTTGGAAAGCGTTCGGGAAATTACGGCATATCTTCTCGTCAGGTATACCTCAAAACTTGAAAACGAGACTGTACACCCAGTGCGTGTTGCCAGTGATGACATACGGAACTGAGACGTGGTCCTTCACTGCTGGCCTGATGCGGAAGCTCAAGGTCGCTCAACGAGCTATGGAGAGGGCTATGCTCGGAGTTTCTCTGCGTGATAAACTCAGAAATAAGGATATCCGCAGAAGAACCAGAGTGACCGACATAGTCCAACGGATTAGTAAGCTGAAGTGGCAATAGGCCGGCCATATATCTCGAAGAACCGACAACCGATGGGTAAGAAAGGTTCTCGAGTGGCAGCCTCGTACCGGCAGGCGAAGTGTAGGGCGTCCCACCACTAGATGGAGTGACGACCTGGTAAGATATGCAGGAAGTCGATCGATGCAGGTGGCTCCGGTCCGTGCTTTGTGGCATTCTTTGGGGAGGCCTATGTTCAGCAGTGGACTTGTGAAGGGCTGTAATGATTATGATGAATGGTAATATGGTCATCTGGTAAATATGGTCACTTTCTTATAACTCAAAAACTATAGGCTTGTTTGCAAAGGTGGCTCAGGGATACTATAGCTTTAACGACGCTATTTTGACAGGTGACAGTATATTGTATATCGTGATTAAAAGTTATTTTTATAAACTGATTTTTTTAAGTGTTCCTAATTATCGCCAAAACTGGTTTTCTATTTTTTTCTCAATATATTAATATACGTCTTTGTATTTTTGTCTCTGTCCTCCCCCTAGTTTTGGTTTTATACAGCGACAAAGCTTAAAGTGACCATATTACCCTCACGTATCTTAGATATTATTTCGGGCAACAAAATTGTTTTTGCTGCATCATCAGCCAGTAACCATTAACCACTTATATAAATGGCATTGTTGTCAAGTACTGGATTATAATAAATGCAAAAAATGAAGCGATTTACCGTAATAGCTACAATATCAGGCGCAGCACTCAACAACCACCTACCACCTTTAACGCTGTTCGACATCGGTTTGCATATTTTACAATCGGGCGTAATATATTATGTACTTTAATTCTATCTTGAACAGGTCATAACATTTTTGACATTTTCCAAATTTCTTTTCTCTTTTATATCAAAGTAAAATATTTTAGATACTTATGTGGATTATAAGATTCTTACCGTTACCGTCGCAGTCTATAAAATTCCACTGCTGAGCATAGGCCTCCCCATAGATTGCCTCATAGGAGGGATATTTTCCACAGTTGCCACCCTTGGCAAGTGGGTTGGCAAATGCATTTTTTTATTTTAAATCGTTATTAGTAAGACGCTGCTGACCATCTGACTTGTTTCCTTGTGTCGCCTCTTACGACAATTACGGGATGGCATGGGGGCTTGAATATTCTTACAGCGCCACTACACGGTAAGATAAGATTATTGTTATGTCGTAATAGGGAGCTAGAGAAGGCCACTCTAAACAATTTAAGCAAATGTAAACCGGTTTTCATATAACTCATAATTTAAAATTAAAATTTTTGTACAGCCGACTTCAATATAGGTTATTTAAGAATAACTCAATAACCATTGGTCTGACCTTGATCAAATTCATATGGGACCACACGAGAACTATCAGCTTTCATATAAAAAAATAATCATCGAAATCGGTTTGCCCAGTACAAAGTTATGAGGTAACACACATAAAAAAAAACATACCCTCGAATTGAGTACCGTCTCCTTTTTGGAAGTCGGCAGAAAACGGTTTATTTATACGTAATAAATGTTCGCCAATTTTAAACCTGCTTAAATTATTATTTTTATTAAATAAGCTGTAATCAAGGTGTTCCTATTCTTATTTTTAAAAAAATCTTCCCCTGTGGTCCAGCAACAAGAGGATGAAATTTTTAAAGTTACTATTTAGACGCAATTTGAGTTATTATTACCTTAAGATTGTGATTTTGTATATTCCGCCTAAAGCGGTAAATAAAATTTTAATGAAAATATAAATTTTCGCCAAAAAATAAAAGAATTTATATACACACACACACACACATATATATATATATATATATATATATATATATATATATATATATATATATAAAATATAAAACGTGTCTGGTAGGTTATTTCCGAGTTCAAAAATCGAAGAGGTTTTTTATTCGACGCGTATGTTGGTTTGTGAATGTTTACCTCTTTCTCGAAAACGACTAAAACCGATTAAAATTATTATTTTTGATGGTTCCGTAATACATATTACAAGATGAAATTCCAACCCTAAGAGCGGGAAAATATGGAATGAATATTTTAATGTATTCAGACGACATTATAGTTGTTACGCTGAGCTTATACTATTCCGTAGTCCATTCAAAATGATATTTTTTTTTAACTTTTATAAAAAGTAAAAGCCGATTTTAAAGATCTAAAATTGTATATAATAAAATATTTTATCTTTTAATATCATATTTACATTCTCTCACATACCATTTATATTAATCTACACAAATACTCTACATACATACGAAATGACGGGAATATAAAATAACTTAATTAAACGCGATAAAATCCTAAAAGTAGTTTTATTCAATGTGTAGCGTTCGCGTAAATATAAGAAATCATTAATCTACATCCCATTTATATTGCTCTTAACAAATAATATATCAGATACATAACTTCAAACAATATCGTGAATGCACTTACAAAATAACTAATAATTTATTTAACATTCAGATTTCGTATTAAATCAATATCTTTCTTTAATAAATAAAAAACAAACATCACCGGATCTCTTGTTCAAATATTCCGGGAATAAACGAGCGAGATATGCAAAGGAGACTGATACGCTTTCATACATTCTTGGGCCCAGATTGTAAATAGATAAAAGTGGTATCAATTAATAGGTTATATATTATCAAAACATCACTGAAAATTCGGCGGACTTTGGCAATCTGAGAGCAAAGTTATAAGAGATTTAGTAAAACACAGAAACACTCAAAACGCACACATACTGAACGATGCAAGACAAGTGATCATAGATTGAGTCAGGCAGGAGCTGTCACTGTCAGCACAGATTAAAAATACAGTTTAGAAACACGAGTAAGAAATCGAACTGTTAACGAGAATCAATTTTAAGATTTATTTTTATTGTGTTGATATTTTATTTTTAAACTGTTAACACTGTTTTAATTGTAATTTATATTATTACTTTGATTGAATCAATCATTTGCTGTAAGTTGTTTTTATGTTTAATTGTTAAAATTCTTTCATAATAATCGATTTAAGTAATCGATTTCTTACTTTATTCGTCACATAAACTTATTTTTATGATTTCTCGTTTTTCAGATTGTGAACTGGGCTAATTTTTTATATTTTGAAATAGAAAAATATAACGCTTTTTTTAAAACATATTTCAACTTATTACAATTGGGCCCAGAAATCCCCGTCTCCTAGAATCGACGAGCATTGAACGCCCTCTGCGATTCTATCGTCGAAAATTGTTACAGAAGCTAGGATTTATAATTTGAAATCGAACAAAGCAGCGAAATATTTTTAAACTTAAAAAAATATCAATATATAGTAATTTGTACACGTGGTAGAACTATGCTGCAGATATATTAGTAGTATAGTTGTAGCACGCATGGGTCGGCTCGACCGGGGAAGAACCACGCTCTCGCAGAATACCAGCGTTATAATATAGCAGCTTAACACTGCTGTGTTTCGTATAGTGAGTGAATACCAGCGTCAAATAGCAGCTCCATGCTGCTGTGTTTCTTATTGTGAGTGTAGAGAACCGGAGACCCTTTTTACTGGAAAAGAGGCATTCTATCTTAGTCCTCACGGGTGACAACGCATCTGCATTTTGATTCGCAAACGAGGATAAATGTAGATGTCTATGGGCCACAGCAACCACTTACCAGCAGGTGGACTGTGTGCTCGTTTGTCATTCTATCCTATTAAAAAAAATTCAAGAACTTTGTGTCAGTGCTAATATTTTGTTATTACACATCGGCTGCTCAGTTGTTAGGGGTTATTAGAGCGGCTGCTTATCGTAGGATCCTAGGTATGAACCTTGTAATTTCTTTCAAAAAATTTCAGTAGTAGCCCGAAGTCAGAAAGTTCGCGGTGTTTCAACCCCATGCCTCGGCAAGCACTAAAACTACGGTTCTGAACCAGATCTCTCTTCGGTTGTATCGGATTGCCGTCTTATGGGTGTGATAATATGATAGTGAAGGAATAGAGAGTGCACCTATACTCGAGCACTATAAACCTTGCCCTGCTCAGATGGCTAGTCTCCATTGAGACTGACCGTCATGATTGAAATTCGGTATAAAAGACATCATTTGTTATTAAATAATACCGTATACAGGCTGTGTTATGGCGGCGTATGAGAATCTATCACATCATTTCGTCACATGAGTGTCGCACGAAGCGACAATAGGAAATCATAGAAATATGTCATGGCTTCATACTTGTATATGTAGCGGAATAGTCGTCTCGTTTATATCTGACATACAATACCCAGGTCGGCAAGGAGAAGCAATTTTAAAGGTGCAAAACTTCTGATAGTGAAATTAAATGAATTTCTTTTCGAAGTAATGTACTAAAATTTTATTTTATCAAACAACAACATGTCTTTTTATCTACTACTGTTTCGACAAATTTCCTCTGTCCGTAGAAGAAACAGTAAAAAATACTCCGCACGTATTCTCTTCTTTGTCATTATTATATAGGCCGAATATTATAACATTTCTTATCAGAATTAAAAAGGGATATACCCATAGGTAATTAAAGCATTCATGATGTATAGCTTTGTTTCATATTTTAATTGTGGATTTAATATTTTTACTGTTTGTATCCCAGATAATTAATGAATATAATAAAATAAATTTACTGTGCAACTAACTGCTGAAGGTAACCAAAAAATCAAGCATTTTGTTTTTGGTTATCTGAAGCATTTACGGAGTTTTATATCAAGCCAGATGCGAAAAGAGTGCAGAACAACGGAAATATATAGGGTAGTGTATATTCTTACCCTGCCACTACACGGCTTTCAATCGATAATCTTGTTTACTCTAAAGAACGAAGGATTTCTTCGTAATTCTAGAATCGTTATAATTGTTAGAAGTGTACATACTAGGACAAGTAATTCTGTACCTTGACACCTTTCGCAATCACAAGATAACAAGAAAGATTTGATTTTATCGCTATTCTTGGAAGTGGTTTAAGGATATTAGATTCCTTGCAAATTTAGCGGTACGTCCGTCGCCCATTAGAAAATTTTATATCTAAGTAAATCATGTACGGTTATACTAAAAAACTATAGGAAACCTTATGATCTTCTCGAGCTTACTCTGTTATAATTTATCTTATGCCGCGTCCAGATTTTAACAGTGGTAGAGCCACGCGGCAGCTTTTGCTGTCGCACGGATGGGCCGGCTCAAACCGGGGTGGTACCACGACCTCACAGAAAACCAGCGTGAAGTAGAGGTTTACCTCTGCGTTTCGCTTGGTGAGTGCAGGTGGCCGGAGGCCCTTTTTCCTGGAAATAAGGCATTCCATCTTAGTCCTCACGGGTGACAACGCATCTACATTTTGATTTGTAATAGAGGATAGATGTAGATGTCTATGGGCCGCAGCAACCACTTACCATCAGGTGGACTGTGTGCTCGTTTGTCACCCTTATCCTATAAAAAAAAAAAGATTGCTAAATTATTTCTCAATCTATACTTTAGAAATGATTGATTTACACCGAGTAAAATACCTTTTTTAGGATACGATTTTTTTAGAGGACAAACGAGCATAGAGTCCACCTGATGGTATGGGGTTGCTGTGGCCTATAGATATCTACATCTATCCTCGTTTGCGAATCAAAATGCAGGTCCGTTATCATCCGTAAGGACTTAGATGGAATGCCTCCTTTCCAGTAAAAAGGGTCTCCGGTTCTCTACACTTACCACACGAAACAACAGTGTTAAGCTGCTATTATACTCTGGTATTCTGTAAGACCCTGGTCCTTCCCCGGTTGAGCCGACCCATCCGTGCTACAACTATACTATTAATATAACTGCAGCATGGCTCTACCAGGTATAAGCTTATTGACGTATCAAGTTATTTCAAAAATACCACTAGTAAATCCTAAAAGCATTCAGCAATTCCGTCGGCGTTTGTGGACATCTGAGCAAGATTAATTGACATGTCATCAATAACCGGACGTCATTCGAGCGTAAGCGATTAACGGTGTGTTGGCGTTGCGTGCTTGGTATATTGATTCATCAATAATAAATGATTGATCAATAATAAATACTATACATATGTGGTCCATATTACGGTAAAATAATATATATATATATATATATATATATATATATATATATATATATATATATATATATATATATATATATATACACATATATATATATATATATATGTATATATATATATATATATATATATATATGTTTTCAGTAAAGGGTCATCGTTTACGGATCTTATGGTTCTTTTCTCTTTATATATAAAGGGATTTTTGTATGTAGACATTTCAATCATATTTGAATAAATTGTAAATCTATACATTAACCATTAATCAGCACATACAAAATGAGATTATGTAGAGTGACTGCACAAGTCACTCTACATAATCCCATGGTACCATCCAACGGTGCTTGTCAAATTGCAGAGTTCATCCTAGCCTGAACCAACATATTAGTAGCGGCGTAAAAAACTCGAACACACCAATTACTTCCCGTGAGCGTCATAATAGACGTGCGATAAGAAGGAAGTCATGGCCACCGATAGATAGCTATATCTTCTTCTTCTGCATTCGCCTGTCCACTACTGGGCACGGACCTCTCCCGTTCTGATGAGGATGAGAGTGTGCCTTAATCGGCATGATTGACCCTTGATACTGCACGATTGACGAGCACAGTATCACACATTTGACGCTGCTGCCCATCGCCTCTTGCGACCCGCATTAGACGAACCGGGTAATGGATTCTCTTACGCCGCCACCATAAGGTTATAGCGATATACTAACCATGTCGTATGTTATCGTCATTACAGCCTATCAAAGTCCACTGCTGAACGTAAGCCTCTTCCATAGATTGCTTCCTTGGGAAGGGGGAGATACACAGTATATATAAGATTTTGTAAAAGTTTAATTTGGATGTAAATTTTGCAAATCTAAAATCAAAAAATTTTGATGCAATTTTAGCAAATCCTTCGTACTATAACAGAGTAGGAGATCCCATTGGCGAAGTGACTAGGGCCAATAAATAATATAACTTTCCATGTCTCTAAGACTGTATTCCAGCGGAGATCTTAATTGAAAATATGCCAATAAAAATTTTCGCGCGCGTTTAGCAAATAAACAATTATAAAAGTTTTTGCTGTAGTTTGTCGTGTTGTCTTGCTTTTAGAATTAAAGAATATATATGTATATAATATCTGTTAGTAGCCACAACACAATACTGCTCAATAAATTCTACAAAAAGAAAAAAAATTATAACTAATATTGGGCCGCAGCAACGAAACAATCATCGACTGAACATATGATTAGCAT
Source organism: Parnassius glacialis (assembly GCA_033319125.1). Classification (NCBI taxonomy): domain Eukaryota; kingdom Metazoa; phylum Arthropoda; class Insecta; order Lepidoptera; family Papilionidae; genus Parnassius; species Parnassius glacialis. Next base: position 27,462,360 of record JAVANC010000023.1, on the reverse strand, counting down.
CCAAATTGCCGCAGCAATATTTATATTATACTGCCGATAATTAAAAAAATTATACGTGGTAGAGTCATGCTGCAACTGTATTAATAGTATAGTTGTAGCACGAATGGGTCGGCTCGACCGGGAAAGGACCACGCTCTCACAGAATACCAGCGTAAAATAGCAGCTTAATGTTTCTGTATTTCGTATGGTGAGTGTAAACAACCGGAGACCCTTTTTACTGGAAAAGAGGCATTCCATCTCAGTACTCACGGCTGACCACGCAGCTGAATTTTAATTCGCTAAAGAAGATAGATTTAGATGCCTATGAGCCACAGCCACCACTTACCATCAGGTGGACTGTGTGTCCGTTTGTCACCCTTATTCTATAAAAATAAAGAATCAAGCGTTACTTTGCGAAAATCCATTACATTACAGATGGAAATATTCTCTTTGCCAATATCCGCGCAATTGATCTATTGAGCGGATACTGGCTAAGTAAATTTTTCCAATTTTAGTATTCTGTCGGTATTATTGAATACAAGAGAGCCGCCTTTGTCTCGTAGTCGTAAACGTGATTACTGATAGTGAGGTTCCAGGTTCAGTTTTCTAGTTTGAATGCGCAGATGGCTAGTCTCTATTGAGATTGGCCGGGTTTTGTGATCGTATGAAATCCCGCCTGGAGTACATTATTCTGCTGATACATTGGCCTGAAAAGTCACAAATCTGTGAAATCATGGCAGCTTAATGTAAGTCTTGATAAAAATGAGATTTATATTTTAAAAATGACACATTCCCGATATTTCGTAAAATAATGGACGAGTTAGTACTTAGCAATAAGCATACTGGTATAATTTTTTAGTTTCCGTGTTTCACGCAATTTTTTAAAAAAGGCTCATTTATCGATATTTTAAATAAGATTTTTCATAGTCGTTGAGCCCGTCTGGTACGAGATTCCTAGCATCATGAAATGTTTAATTTTATCCTCATATATGAAAGTTTTATCCCGAAAATCCTGAAATTCGGACCTTACATGTACACAGATGAGAATGTCAAAACTTTGTTAATTAATGGAGTTTAATCCCTAAATAACAAGCAGTCAAAAATGTTATGCAACATTTTAAATATCAGTTTTAAACGAGTATCACTAAAAATGTTATTATACGCAATAGTTAAAATATTTTTTATCAAAGGTCACCATCCATATACGAACCCATTTTAATTTATAACATATTATTTCAAGTTTAATTTATTTAGTAAAAACATTAATTCTTCTAATTAAATTATTATGCAAAATAAATTATTAAAATTATTTTACAAAATAATACCGTATGTAAGCTTAACTTAAATATAAACTTTAATTATTTTTTTTAAAAACCCCTGAAAAAAGGAGTGGATGATATTCAAACGGCTGAACAGATTTTATTAAAACATAGCTAAACACTCTCGATTAAGACACCTTTAAAAAGAAATAAATTTAATTACAAAATCGATTCATCCGTTCAGGAGCTATGATGCCACAGACAGACACGCAGATACACAGATACACACGTTTAATATATAACTTCCCTTTTTTTCGTTAGGGTTAAAAATACTAGCTAAATAAACTCTGTCTGTTGGTAGTGTGCCCAAAAGACTGGCTGAGTTGCCTCGCTGTATTGTACTATATGTTATATGCTATATGTTATGTTACATTATACTCGCTGATCCGCTGACCAAAATATCTGCCAACTTTTGGGTTACGAGAGACATTCTTAAAGCGTGATGAGATATCGAAATAGTAATGTTATGGCTGCAACACGACTCCATTGGGGAACGACCACGCTCTCACAAAACAATAGCGTACAATAGCAGCATATTGTTGATGCTGTGATTTGGATGGTGAGTGCAGAGAACCAGCGAGCCCTTTTGATGGAAATAAGGCATTCTATCTTAGTTTCTAGGGGTGAGAACGCCTCTGCATTTTGATTATTTATTGTCGATAGATATAGATATCTATGGGCTACAGCATTCATTTATCATAGGGTATGTAAATAATACCGTATGTAAGGGTATGTTGATCGTGAGATCTCAGGTTTGAATCCCAGGTCAGGCTAAAATCAGATATTGGGTTTATCTGTCAAGAAAATCTCTATAGCAGCCTTTCCGGTCGTTGAATTACCGTCCCATCGGACTATGAGAATGAGGGAATAGAGAGTGCACCTGTGCTCGCGCATACACTCTGGAACTATTATCCTGTTCTGTGCAGATAGCTCGTCTTCATTGAAGCCGTAATACGGTCTGGAGGACATCTTATAATTATGATAAGTTGGACTTAATATTTAAATGAATTCGGTTGATTTCACGCAGTAGTATTTCGTTGGTATCCTTTCGAATATCATAAGCCTTTTCGACATATTTTACTTTTTTACTATCGAAAAGGTAAAAATGTTGTTCAATGTACGGATATAATGTATTGACAGAAAGCCTTTGCCAAATCTGGTTTGCAAAATTTCGATCCGATTATTTTGATGTTGAAGATGGACTATTCAAATTTGACCGTTCATAATAAATTGAAACGCCCTGGTTTAATCTCAAAGCTCGACATAGGGTTCCTCGTGTTCTTACGGAAAGAAATTTGTGACGTCGCGTTGACATCTGTGATTTGCTTCTAAGAAAATGATCCATTTTAGAAGCACATCAACACTGGGGATGAGTAATGGGTGGTCTACAACAATTTTTACCGCAAGAGATCATGGCGTAAAAAAGATGAACCGGCTCAAAGCACTTCGAAAGTCGATATTCATCAAAAAAGGTGATGCTATCTGTTTGGTTTATACAACACAACGATCAATTCTTTTTCAGCTTGAATGGGATATACTGCCACACCCACCATATGTTTCAGGTCTGGCACCTTTTGATTATTATTTATTATTTAATTAGGTCTCAAATTTTTTTAAACGGTAAAACCTTCACTGCAAATGAAACGTTCAAAAACCGCCTGGATCGGTTTTTGTCAGAAAAGAACAAAATCTTTTTGAGCGTGGTATCATGCTGAATTGGACCAAAGTAGACAATGTATGTTCACTATAAAAAAGACCGTCCTTCATTTTCATAAAAAAACGAAATTACTTTCTTAACAATCCAATATGTATAATTCTTCTGTCCGTTTGTACCCCTCCGACTGAACTCCTCCGAAAGGGTAGGACCGATTTTGTTGATTTTTTGTGCGTTTGAGTGGATCCATTAATATTTACAAATAGACGCGGTAGGTGGTGCTATTATCGATATCCAGAAATCATCCACGCGAAGCCAAGCTAAATTGCTAGTGTTATAATAAAAAAGCTATCAAAATAAAAGTGCCTTCTCTGTGTTTAATAGCGTACTTACTTATCTTCACGCACAATCCCTGACGAGCTAGCCAGAGAGAACACATCGCCAAGTGTCACGATCCTTACATACCTTAAATTGTATACTTGGGGAGTGCTTTTAGTCGGGATGGAAGATGTGATTTAGATGTGGACAGGCGTGTCGCTGCCGGGAACAAAGTCAATGGTTCCCTGACTGCGTTAGTCAAAAGACAAGGCGTAGTGAAGAGTGCACGCCTTGCAATACATAATGCAGTGTTGTTACCGACTTTGTTATATGGCAGCGAAACCTGGGTATGCCAGAAGAAGCACAAAAGCAAGTTGAATGCAGTGGAGATGCGATCTCTTCGTAAAATGTGCGGCGTTACTATGGCCGACCGAAAGCGAAACGAAGAGATTCACAATATGGCAGGTTTGAAATATGACCTTATCACAAAAATTGATAAGGGCGTGCTTCGATGGTTTGGGCACGTTGAGCGAATGAGTGAAGACCGAATGGTGAAGAAAATATATAGCGCGAAAGTTAATATTAAAAGGTGTCGAGGTAGACCGAGACTAACTTTCGAAGACCAGGTGAGCAAATTGCTCGAAGAGGGGAGGGTCAAGATTACTCGGATACCTAGACGTGCATGTATGAAGAAGATAATGAATCTGAAAGAAGCGAAAGAGGTATGTAAGGATCGTGACACTTGGCGTACAATGTAAATAATTAGAAATGCTTAGCAAATCTGAAAAATATTTTGAAATGATTTTGTTTTGTTTTGAAAAATTTAGTATAATACTCAAAGCCGATTCATCATAAATATCTTCAAAGAAATCGAATCAATATTCAATCTTGACAGTTGGAAAAATAATTAATATTCCTTTTATATACAGAAGTAAAAGTCGCTCCCAAATTCAATGATTCTACAATATAAATGCTAATACACCAAAAAAGCTACGGGGTACATCAAATTATTCTTTAAAACGCCTTTGTTATTCAAATTCCTACTTCATTTTATTCAGCCAATCACCACCGCAGATTGTCTTCCAAATACTCAGACGTACAAACGAGCGGGAAATGCAAAAACTGATCTCACACCAAGATCCTCGAGAGCGATCTGCGCGATGTTTTCGTTTTAAATTCTACTGCTGAACGTAATTCTGGTCGGTGTGGCGTACATCCCTTACCTTCGTAATTTTTAATTCATTGCAAGTTTATAAAATTAATATTAAATTTTATATAGTTTACTAGATTTAATGTAATATATTACTGACTAATAGCACCGTGTATTGGTACATTTAATGTTCGGGGCTACGGTAGCCCCGAACATTAAATGCAGCTAACGTTACAGAAACGCCCGATACCACTATAGTGAGTAAATAGAACCAGATACCTATTTGTACTGGTAATGGGGCATTCGATTTTATTACACGCTTTACATTAAGAGCTTAGGCCTCCCCCATAGATTGTCTCTTACGAAGAATTTTGTCATACTTGCGACGTTTTCAGGCGTGTTGACAACGGCAGTTTTTTTTTTAAATTTTATGTTGTTATCAGGAAGATGCTGCCACCCATCTCCTGTTTCAGTTTCCCTCATAGCCCTTATAGCCTTTCACTACATCCACGGGACAATATAGCTCGATTGATATTGAAATGTATATTCTTACACCACCACTACATGTCCTAATTATTTACAAATTACATTACACATAGACCGCAAATTACATTATACATCCGGTGGATTGTGTGCACGTTTGTCACAATTATCCTCCATCAGCAAATAAACTATCCCCTGTTGGACATAGACCACTTCTACAAAAGGAGGTTTGAGATGGAAGTCAACGACTTATATTATGATAAAGGCGTAAGAAAATTTTCTTCTTCTTTTATATAAGCCCGTAAAAATTTACCATTGTAGATGGGCCTCTCCCATTGTACGGATTTGCTTTAGTCACAACGTTTGGCAGGTGGATTAACGATGGCAGTAGATATCAGATGTCTTATATTTTTGACGCTGCCGCATATCACTGACCTGGTTAATTACGTCTAGTGTAAGCAAGATGATTATACTGGTATCTGTTGGAGTCACGTCTTACGATACCCACGGGACGAAATGAAATAAAGGATTTTCTTACGCTGGCAGTTTGTTTATCAGATGACGTATGTTCCTAACATCTCTCGTCGCCAATATATAACGCTTTTCTAGGAATGAGGTCGGTCACCACTCGGTAAATACTTATTTTTAACTCATACTTTATCTTTTATTTCTTTCATTATTAGCTTTACTGTTAATTTTTAAATCTAAACCGAAATGACATCAGAAACCTTAGTAGAGGAAACAGTTCATTTGAATTCCGTCGTGCCATTTGAATTGGAGATTTTACTGCCTTTAATCTAAAACCGACGGCGGATGATGCCGAAGAGTGTGCCGTTATGCTACTAATTAAGGGCTTGATGAATCCAAACGTCCATGTTATCTCAGAATTCTTTGTTCTCATTTACGATTTAGTGATAATTGACTTTCGATTTTATTGGATTATTTAATAGCCATTGTTATCCTAAAATATTTTATTTAATTTAAGATTAATTTATTTTATCATTCATTTGTGTTTATTATAATTTATATGTTAATAAGTTTACAGTCGACTTTAAACGACAACGTTTTCAACAACTTCCCTCAACTTTGAAAATTAAACATTTTTAACCTAACTGTATTTGTAAAATAATAACGATGTAATAATAAAACTATACACAATATAAACATAAAAGAAATATAATCAGGTGTGTAAGATGTTGATGAAGGTGTGTAAAACAACGGCCATTAATTGTGAGCTGACTTAGTGATTGGGCTAAGTGGCGCACCTTGGGGAGGCTTGGTAGAGGTCTATGTTTAGCAGTAGCAGACTATAGTGATTGAAGATTTCTTTTTTAATTTAATACATTAAGTATTAGTTAAAAATTCATTCACCACTTGTGACAAGAGAGCTGATAGTTGGTGTGAGCGAGAGTAGGTTTAAAGATTCTTTTTTTATTTCTGCGTATATTTAATTGTCTCAACTACTGAAAAACAAATGAATATTAATAAAGTTGTAACATTTAATTCGTTACAGTGGCCAATTAATTAAAGACAAAGTAAATATTCGCTTAAATAGAAAATAATTATAATATTTTTCATTATTTTAAATCTTATCATATCAAAACATTAAAAGAAAGTAAGGTATTCTTGGGATAGATGTTTTTTTTTATTAATAACTATTAATATTAATTGTAATAAATACATCGCATCTATGATATTATTATTATGAAATAGTCTTTGTTTTTAAAATAATGATAATTTTTAACATAAATTTAGTTTCTTTTTAAACTAATTATAATGATACGTATCTTAAACATCACTAAAATGATTAATATTTTTTAATAAGAATCACGAATGAGCTAAGAGTCCACCCAATGGTAAGTGGCAACTACAGTCCATGAAATCAGTCAGCTTCAAGCAACGAAGTGATGGTGGCAGGTACATGGTAGAGCCACGCTGCAGAAATATTTTGTATGTTCACAAACGGGTCGGCTCGACCGGGGAAGAACCACGCTCTCATAGAATACTAGTGGCAAATATCAGACTTAACGCTGCTGTGTTTCGTATGGTGAGTGTAGAGAACTAGATACATTTTGTACTAGAAACGAGGAATTCCATCTTAGTAATCAGGGGTGACAACGCATCTGAATTTTGAAACTTCATTGAGGATAAAACGTATATGTCTATGGGTCAGCATCCACTTATCATCAGGTGGACTGTGCGCTCGTTCGTTACTCTTATATTCTATAAAAAAGGCCATAGCAAGTGCGTTAACACTCCTAAATAAAATGCCTCATTGGGAGACGCCTGAAAATATACCAGGTATCTTACTAAGCGCCAGAAAAGAATAAAAAGGCGGCATAAATTTAGGTGAACTCTTTTTTAAGAAATAAGTGAGAGTTATGAATATACAGTAGTTATGGTAAGTGGGTGTTGTGGCCAATAGATACATACATCTATCATCGATCAAGAAAAAAAAATACAGAACCGTTGTCACCTCTAAGCAGTAAAATGGAACGAATTATTACCAGTGTAACAGGTCTCTGACTCGTCACTTACCATATGAAGCTCCAAACTTTATGCTGCTATTTTTCGGTGGTGTTCTGTACGAGCGTAATCCTTCCCCGTTCGGTCCGACCCATTCGTGCTGCAGACTGTAGTCATAATACGGTCAAAATTGGGTACGGTAAGCCCTACCAAGGAAAAAGGAATAGAAGAAAAGCTTGTAAGCATTTTGCTTACGTCTCTTTTCTTGAAAACCTTTATCAAACTTTTCCATTTCATCACCATTATGATCATCGTCACAAAAGCCCATCACAAGTTCATTATTGTATATAGGCCTTCCCTAAAGAATGCCATAAATCATGGTCTTTAACCACCTGCATCTATTCACTTCTTGTATCTCTTACTAGGTCGTCCATCTTGTGAGGCGCCACCTTTTGGCCCCTTTGTGTTTCGTTTATCGGTACAGTGCTGCCCTGGAGAAATTTTATCTCCCATTGATTGCCGGTTTGGAAGGTTTCAAATCAGTCATACATTAGCAACTGTATAACTTTAAAACAAAGTGATAGATTTTATATCTTACATAATAAAACATTCTAGGAGTTTTAGATATTCTGTGGAAGCTTGATACTGTCTCGGTCAAGCCGATCTATTTAGGTTGCAGAAATGTTAAATATAATTTCATATTCCTGTACAAGATGCCAAAACATGTTGTCATATTAATCTGTAATAATATGTACTAGCTAATGTCGACTTTTTAATCAGTGGAAAAAAGATACCAATAATCATATACTTAGATTAGAATTTAATAAACAGCGAAACAAAACTCAAAAGTTAATAAAAAATTCTAGAAACAAATACTTTAATGATATAATTAACAATAATATAACTAATAAAAAGAAAATGTGGGATATATTAAATACACTGACTGGTCGCGTCTGTAAGTCAGTAGATGAAGCTGTAATCAAAGCATTTAAGAATAACAATTTATCATTAAAAATATAGCTAACAATTTTGGTAAGGAATTCTGCGAAAACGTTACGAACATTTTACCTAGCTGCAGCAAAAAACTCATGTCAGAATCGGAATATATATTTCCAGAAAATAAATCTATGTTATTTAGAAAACCTACTAAGCGCGATATATTAACTATTATAAAAAGTCTAAATGCAAATAAATCGGCTGGTAATGATGGAATTCGATGTTTTGACGTGAAGATGTTAAGTGATAAGATAGCTAATGTTGTAGTTAAGTTGATAAACACTAGCATATCAGTAGGAAAATATCCACCCGAATTAAAAACCGGTATCGTAAGACCAATTTACAAAAAGGGATCGCATAGTGACTTTGATAGCTATAGGCCAATAACAATACTGCCAGTCATTGATAAGGTAGTTGAAAAATATGTATCTCAACAAATTCACAATTTTTATACTAAACACGATGTATTGTCAAATACTCAACATGGCTTTCAATCTAATAAATCAACTACTATTTTGCTGTCTAAATTCACGGACGAAATAAATCAACACCTTAATGATAAAAAACATGTAATATTACTATTCATCGACTTTAGTAAAGCATTTGATACTCTTAGGCATGATATTCTTATAAAAAAACTTGACAATACAGGTGTCCGCGGGCCATTATTACAATGGTTCCAAGATTATCTCAACGGTAGAAAATACCGGGTTAAGATTGGCAATGACTTCAGTGACGAAGTACTGGTAACTACTGGAACAGCTCAAGGCTCTGTTCTCGGACCCTTGCATTATTTAGCGTACGTCAATGATATGGAAAACATAATAAAACACTGTTCCATATACCAATACGCTGACGATACATGTCTTGTAGCAGCTGATAAAGATTTAGCTAAGCTGAACACTGCTTACAAATTGATTTCACTAACTTGTGTAAATGGTCTCATGATGTTGGTCTAGTACTCAATGCTAGTAAAACTAAAATTATTCATGTCCGCTCTAACTACCTACTCAATTTTGATAAGAAAATCGAAGTAATCGCGCATAGTCACCAGTGCTTGCATGTTTTGCAAACAAATAGGACTGGTTGCAAATGTGAGTTGTTAGAGCAGGTTCCTCGTTACAAATACTTAGGACTAGTAGTCGATGACAGGCTTAATTGGGGTTATCATATTGACACAATTTGTGACAAACTGAGAGCAATGTTAGCTAAATTTGCTATCTTGAAATACAAAGTACCATTTAAAATATTACTAAATCTATATAATGCACTAGCAGAGTCAATAATTTCATATGGGATCACTAGCTATGGTAGGACATTTAAAACTTATTTGGACAAAATATACAACCTTCAACTTCGATTTTTAAAAATTATAACTCCAAATAAAATTAAAAAATCAATCTGCTCCGATGACGATGTATTGCCCTTATTTAAATATTGTAAAATCTTACCTGTTCATATAAAAATAAAAATGTGGCTATTAATTGAACAATTTACTAACAAAGAACTACAAATAAAAGTCAATCATAATATAACGACACGGAAAGTTGTTCAATCAAAACTAGTAATACCAAGAGTCAGAAACTATTACGGAAAACGAACAAATGCGTATTTACTACCAACTCTCATTAATGGCATACCAACTAAAACCCAATTGGAAATAACGGATAAAAATTGTAAACATAAATATAAACAATACTTTTATTCTTTACTTTCATAACAAGTAGTCTAATTTTAATCAAATCAAACCTAACGTAATAACATATCGATAATTGCAACATTATGTATATAACAAACTCAAGTAGCAACAGCCGGCCGGCCGCCTGCGCCGAGCCGCAATCTATAACCGGTTCCTTATTGTCCGCTTCTGTGTAAACTATGTACCAAAACTGCTAATATTGTATTTTTGATGTTCTTATAAAGTAATATATGTGTAAACAAATGTCTACAGATTGCTCAAGAGTGTCTCAACATCCAGACAAACCCGTAAGGGTTTTTGTGATGTTTTTATAATTATATTGTGTTTTTCTTTTCATTAAAAAAAAAAAGTAAAAGAATCCACTACTCCATGTCTTTCAGTGGCTGTTTTAAGTGGCAACACTGGATTCATTAATGCGGGTATTGAAACCAAAGATGGGCAGCAGCATCTTCCTGACTTAAAATATTAGGAAACAACAGATGCTACCTGGTCTGCTAATCGTGGTAACTATGGCAAATATCCCCCTATACGGCAATCTATGTTCGAGGTTTACATTCAGCAGCGGATTGATGCTATTAAAATATGTATGAGAATTTCGTTAATAATATTTTAAATAATATATTAAAATGTAAATATAAAATAGCAACTCGAATCGATCATGAACTGTGATATTCCTAGTGCGAATACTAGATCATAACCATGAAATTATTATATTGCCAATGTTTCTTAATACGTCTGCAATATTTCAGATTGCTTGACGTCTGGAAGTGTGTGAAAACTGACTTAGAAAACTTAATAATATTCATACATATACACAGTCAGATAGACGCATATAGATATATATAGTTCAAGGTAATAATATAAAGCATGTAAAAAGACATTATTTCGCGCTGCGGCGATATGTCAAATGAAGGAAATTATGTTACGCAATCTGTAAAGTAACTTTCTTAAAATTCTAAATTGGAGCGGGATGATAGAGTACGGTCCAAATTAACGATACATCAAAACAATTAAACGTTTAAAGAGAAAAACTTAGGTTTGGTATGCGAGGTTACTTAAACGCTTTCTAAAACTGGAATAATAAAGGAATATAGGTATGTTGTGCCGTAGTGTCTCAGGGGAACAGTGCGCCTTAAATATCATAGTACGCAAGGAAGCCAGGTTCTATCTCTACCGGCAGCAATGAAATTGTAAATTGCAATTTTAGGAGCTCATTTACAAAAAACTGGATCTATCAAAAATATTTCAGAGACGTAAAGCCTGCTAACTAAAACACTATCAGAAGTGAAAAAAGGTCAGGTATCAGGTGTGGGACGTATATAGGCTGTAACTTTAACATTAAACTTTTTAAAGGTAAGTAAACATAAGCGGAATGCATCACTGCAAACATTTTCCAAAACTTTATACATTGTTTCATAAAAAAAATATCACAACTGTTTCACAATCATGAAGAAAATGTGTGAATTGTAGAAATTTTTAAAATATTCTTTTTTTCTGTTCACTAGTGCATTTATGAAAAAAATGAGATTTACATTTGAAACATTGAGATTTAATAAAAACATTTGAAAACAATATTTAACGAAATGTCATACGTAATTTTTCTTAAATGTGAGTGCTGATAATATAGCTAACTTATTGTTTTATCACACTAAGCTTACAACTATTTATTTAAGGGGTATATAACGATATTAAAACCTATATGTGTAATTATATAAATTTATTCTTCAAAAATAATTAACTTACCGCAAAATTAAAATCCAAAATCTCTATGTTATGGAAAAAAACAAACACAGGTATTTGACACTACATATTTAACTAGTTGAGTGTAAATTATTAAATAAATTGTCAACAAATCACAAAACCTTCACAAATTCACACCTATTTACCACAAAGTTAAAAATCTAAAAACACACAATTTTCATTTCAAAACATCGAACTGTACATCGCGATTTGAAACTTCACTGGCGCCCAGAAATATTGCGACCACCCCGGACGAATTTTCGGTACGTACTGACTGAAACACCCCTGAGACATCGTCAACAAAACCCCTGTTGCATTGAAGATTTAATATTCACTTTATTTCCGTTCTTATCTACTGCGCTTAGAGACTAGTTTCTTTAGATAAAATTTCACCAATATTGTCCTGGTCTTAATTTGGTAAGGGGAGTTCTTTCTCATATGTATATGCTAATTTGTAAGCGGCGTGAGTATAGGTAAGGCTTTAGAGATCTCGAAGCGTTCTGTTAAGTCGGATTATTTTGTAATAATTTAACTCAATATGGAACAGGCATAGATGATTAACGAGATAACAATTTTCTCTTTCGCAAGTTGTAACAACTGTACATCTTTAAGAGTTATATATACAAGCCACTTTGTGTGCGTGTAATGTAATAATGTGGCGTCTGTGTCTATAAAAATATAAATGAAAACTAATAAACCCATAATATTTTTCTGGCATTTCTTATCGTTGCCTCCAACAACAGCTCCCAGCATGAATTTGGGTCATGGATTGTTTTAATAAAATCAAATTTAAAACAAAGGAGGATTCTGCAAAAGCAACGTATGGGGTCAGACCACACTCTTACAAACTACCAGCGTGGAACAGCAGAATAATGCTGCTGTGTTTCGTATGGTTGGTGTATAAAACCAGAGAACCTTTTTACTGTAATAGAGGCTGTTTGATTATTAATCGATGATAGATGTATATGGGCCATAACATCCACTTATCATTAAGTGGACTATATGATCGTTTGTCACCTTTAATCTATAAAAAGGCAGTTATATTTTTGTAGTGTTTTTTAGTGTTTAAATTGAAGACACTGATAACCATGCGTGATGATTACGTACCATCAACCTTTAGCCTTTTCAATTTCCAATGCCGCTCAACATCACCTAAATTGTATAATCCAACCGTATATTCCACCAACAGGTAGTACTTTCCTATGCAAATTTCCTATTCAGACACAACATGAAAATTATTTTTAGAGGTTATCAGCTGCGTTGAACGGAATAGGGTCAACAGAGACAGGCACTTATCCTAAGTCAACCATATTTGAAGTAATAGTGTTTGTAGTGTCTAACCAAGTTTTTGCTCAATTATCGGTCCCGTTAAGGACTTTGATTCCGTCACATAAATTATGCATAAAATAATCACTGTAAGACGCTTTCTTCGTTCGTTAAAGCGATGAAATGCCTGTTTGTCTAAATTTTAGTGATGTTGATATCGCTTACATACCTAAATTTGTTGACATTTTTTTTTCATAATTATATGTCGTCTTCAATTTTATACGAAGCTTGATTTTTATCTGTATTATACCTACTTACATTTTTATAACTGGCGACGTGTCCCGGTTTTCGCCTAGGTAGAATCTATTAACGTCAATACGTCATCATTCGTATTTAAGATAATCATAAACGACCATTTATTTCATTAATTTATCAATTTCACAATAAAATCTTCAAGCTTTTCGGATAAAATATAGCCTAGATCGCTCTGGGCATTGCTATCTGTTTAATAAAGGTTCATCACAATCGGTTCAGCTATTCCGAAGATTAGCCCGGAGAGACACGCAGGCAGACAACATTTTTAAAAATTGTTATTCGTTTCTTAATCGCATGCCAATAACTCCCTGAGCTCAATAAAAATCTGGTATTTCGTTTTGACTTCATAGTTTCGATTTTCTATTTTGATTCTTTTTACCAAAATTTACTGTCTTAGCACCGAATTTTTAAGTTATAATACAATAATTTTAGTCAGATTTTAGATTTAATAAAAATTTAAATTTTTAGAACCTTTTGGTCGAACTAAGGAAAATCACAGCTTAAGCTAACTAAGACTGACGTCTAACTAATTTCATTAACTTAGTTTACCTGATAGTAAATGGATGCTGAAGCCCATGGGAATCTAAAATTCATAAGGCGTTGTTACCTCTGAAGTATAAGATGGCCCCGTTTTCGTTAAATTTTGAAGATATTTGCAATCACAAACACGAAGTCTCAAATAAATTTCATTTCTACTAACTTATTCGATTTGCGTTACACTTAAGAGTTCTCGGAAACGATTTGATTCTGATAGGCGATTAATTTTGAACGGGGTATCAATAGCCCTCGAATAACACCCTGGGGAAGTTGTATAACTGAAAACAGTTCAGGATTTAATTCAAATACAAATATGCTAAGCGGTTTACTACGTAACATAACCTATTCTTAGATACTTGATATACAATATTTATATATAACTCGCGCTATGCCCCGGCTTCGCATGGGTGATTTCTGGATCTCGGCAATAGTGCTACCTACCGAGTCAATTTTGAATCTAAACCATCCAGGGACTCATTCAAACACAATTTTTTTTTATCAAAATCTGTTTTTGAGTTATAGCGATACTTACGGACAGCAATTGTATTTTATATTATAGAGATATATAAACTACATAATTTAATATACTTATATTATATACTTACCACTACTGTCTTATTGCTCTCTCTACTATCAATCTCGTATCTGAAAAGGTTTAAAGCGATAAAATGTCCGCCGCACTGCCAATGCGTGTTGGCGGAGTTCATGGCATGCAATTTCCTCACGATGTTTGCCTTCATCACTTAGCACCTGGTAAATCAGCACCTAAAATTGCAATTAAAATTTCGTATGTGCCGGCGTGGATCGAAACCGGGTTGTTCGCGTACTGTGAAAAACCGTGTTCGAAAAGCTCAAAACAATAAAATAATTTGCACATCATTTAAGAGCTTCTAAAGTCGCAGCTTTAATTCTTCGATACACTATTACGACATATTTAGCACTGACTTCAGAAGCTGTTAAATTATGTGGAAATTATTTTATTGTTTTTAATTTCTCGAACACGGTTTTTCATAGTACGCGAAAACCCGGGTTCGATCCTCGCCGGCAAATATGAAATTGTTAATTGCAATTTTAGGTGCTGATTTACCAGGAGCTACGTTATTAAGGTAAACATCGCGAGGAATCTGCATCTCTGAGAAAAAATATACTTCAATTACATGTGAAGTCCGCCAACACGCATTGGCAGTGCGGTGGACATTTTGTCGCTTGAAAACCTAACGTTTAGGTGCGACGTTCTAAACTCTATAAATAACTTTAAAGTTCATTATCAACCTATTATTACGTAGTACTTTTATATATTTTGTTTTATTATTGAGACCAATATAACTAAGATAGCGATAAAATTTGTTCAAATTTCCCACCCCAAGTTTCCAACTAAACAATTCAAGCAAATGTTTGGTGAATCCATGCCACAGAATTTGCCCTACCAGATAGCTATCATGTCTTGAATTACCAGCTCAATTTCCGTTACGACTTCCGGAGCTTAGAGCAGTTGAGAATTCGTAATAAATTCTGCCTCAAATTTTCTAACAGATGTTAAAATTTCTATTGAATTGAATAAATCCATAGACTCACGTATCGTGTTAACTTGAATAATATATATGTAAGAAATCATTATGTAAGTAAATTCTGCCTCAAATTTTCTAACGGATGTTAAAATTTCTATTGAATTGAATAAATCCATAGACTCACGTATCGTGTTAACTTGAATAATATATATTATGTAAGAAATCATTATGTAAGCCAGTGCCGACTCGTAATTGCAATTAAAATTCGCCAATTGAATATATATATTTATATTTTCTTTTTGCGCTCATACCGTTCAAAAATCTATTTTTGAAATTGGTCTCCCCCACAGATTGCCTCTGTGCTTCATAGGGGGGGATATTTTCCATAGTTGTCACAGCAAATGTGTTTATTTAATATTGATATAGATCTTTTATCATTTATATATAAACACAGTTTATTTTTTCTCGTTGTAATGAGAAAAATACTGCCGCACATCTCCTGGTTTGTTTCCCTCTTATGACCCTCAAGGATCGGTTAATTTTTTTTAATAAATAATATTTGAACTTAAAAGATAAGTAAGTAAGTTGAGTAATTTATAGCTTATTTTAATAAGAAAAATTGATCGCAAAGTATATAATTGAAAATAAATTATTTACAACATAACTGTTTAACAATAATATTTGTAAATAACGCTTCGTATAAGCTTCGTAAAATTATTTCTTACACGCCACTCTGCCATTAAGATTAGGAAAAAACATGAATTTAGTCCATTAAGCGGGAAAAGATCGCGAGCCCTGTAGGAAACGAACGCTCAAATATATAATAAGCAGACTAAAAAAAGGAGGATGTTCTCTATTTGACTGTATGCAATTTTTTGTATGTTCTTGTAATCAATTTTAATGATTCTTTATAGATGTTTAAATGTCTATGACTCTACTACGTAAAAATACCTTATATTCTTACGTGGTAGAGCCTCGCTCCCAGATTCCGCCTGTGGCACCGCTCTCGTGCGGTCGTTCCAGGTAGTCCGCGCGCCTAACGTCCCAACGTTAGTGCCCCCAGTTCCGCGAATCGCGCTCCATTGTGTTGGCGCTAATTAAGCGCTGAAGCTAGGTGAGTGATTAGTCGCTAACTCTCAGTTCTTACCCCCCCGACCTCGGTCGGGGTGGTCTGACTGAACGCTTTTTATATTGTAGTACACTAGTACTGTATATGTTTAGTAGTTTATTATAATTATATGTGTAGTATATATAACGTGTATATTGTCATATTGTTTCTTGACTTAGCCCCCGTCCTTTTGAGGACGAGGGAGAGTTTCAGAAAGAGAACGTCCCGCACTTTTCAGTGCGGTGATCCCCCACGCCCTACTAGTAGTTTTAAATAGTTTTCTTTATTTTTTATTTTTAGTTAGTTAATTAATTAGTCAACATGTCCACTCAGGACTTAATATCGTCACTTTACGACGCCATCACTAAGGTGGAAGATTCGCAGGCGCTTTCCGCCGCCCTAGCCCTTCTGGCTGGTACCGCCCGTAAGGCAACCATCCCGCCGCCGGTGTTAGCGGACCGCTTAGAGTCCCAGAACTCGTTCGTCGCGCTAGAGATAGATATGGAGTGCTCTCACTCCGATTCCGACGCCGCGTCGTCAGTATCCGCCTCTCGGAAGAGGCCCGCGAAAAAATCCGGCACCAGGTCATCGGAGTCAGACTCGGATGACACCGGTGCATCATTAGAATCATATATCACGGTATCGTCAAAGCGCGCGGCGAAGCGCGCCGCTAAAAACCGTTCGCCAACCGCCGCAGCGGCCCGTGCCGCTCCCGCCTCCCCCGCAGCCTCCGTCGCTGCCTCAGTCCCTGCAGCCCGAGCTGCCGCGTTAGATAGCTCAGAGCCAACTAAACCGGCCACGCGTTGCGCGCCGCAATTAGCCAAGAAACAAGTCCCGCCCCCTGTCTTCTTAAGAGATAAGGCTGAATTTACCCGGCTTAGTAAGATCTGTTATGACTCTAAAATAAAGTACGAGATTGCTACCAACTTAGGCGTAGCTATTAAAATAATGCCAACCACGATCGACGATTTCCGCCGTATAACGAAACTTTTTACGTACGAACGCGTATCGTACCACACATACGCTCTCCCGGAAGAGCGTAAAGTTAGGGTAGTCATTCGAGGCGTCCCGTTTGAACTCTCCAACGAGGAGATACTTGCGGACCTTAAGTCACAAGGTTTCCCAGTTGAAGCGGTTCATAAGATGCATAGCAGGACCGGGTTGAGATACCCGGTAATATTAGTAATTCTAAGTAACGTCTCGGAGGCTAAAACCATCTTCCGGCAAGTACGCACTGTGTGCGGCTTGTCTGGAGTCAAGGTTGAGTCACCGCGTAGGCGCGGTTTCCCGGCGCAATGCCACCGCTGCCAATTGTATGGTCACGCGGCGGCCAATTGCTCCGCCCCACCCAGGTGCGTTAAGTGCCTAGATCCTCATATCACGAAAGAGTGTCCCCGGCCTAAAGATGCCGTATCCCCGCCCGCGTGCGTCCTGTGTCAACAGACAGGCCACCCGGCGAGCTACAGAGGATGCCCGTGCGCTCCTCGTCCGCGTATAGTAAGACAGGTACCACCGCCGGTAAATGACCGTTCATTCCCGGCTTTATATGTTAGGAAGCCCCGTCAGGGCGTATCTCAGCCGTCTCAGGGCTTTGCACGACCCCCTCAGGGTCCCCCGAGACCACCAATTAGGCCACCTCCGGGCTTCTCAAAGCCTATGCAGGCTCCAGTTTGTCCCTGGGGCCCCAAAAAGGTAGATCCACCGCCACAGGTATTTTCTGCTCCGCAGCAGAAACAGTCGACAATTGGCGATGACTTTAACATGGTTTACGCCGCGATAAGGAACATCGACATTAATGAAATCTCGGTTTTAGCGAGTAAACTGCGCGCTGCCCGGTCCCCTCAGGACCGTCTTTTGGCTCTCGCAGAGCACAGTAATTTATTGCGTTCGTTGTAAGCTAAGTTAACTTAATTAACTTAGCGTATAATGACAGAGCCTTCTGCTCTGCCTAGAAGTCACGGTCGTATCAAGCCCAAAGGGCTATCGCTTATTTCATTTAACATTCGCGGATTACGTAATAACCTCCCAGAGCTTAAGCTCTTCCTTAAAGATCGCGAAGTTGATTTTCTCCTCTTACAGGAAACCAATCTTAAACACAAAGACACTAAAGGCTTATCTATTAAAAATTATTCTCTTCTTCGTAATGATAGGCACGACCGCCGAGGCGGTGGCACGGCCATTTATTACAAGAGGACACTACATTGCTCTCTTATAGATACTCCGCAGCTTACCAATATGGAAGCTACGTTATGCAGGCTATCTATGACGGGACATCAGTCTTTAGTCATAGCCTCCTGTTACATTCCCCCTGGAATCCTCCCCCTCAAAGATGATTTTGGGGCAATCTTATCTCTTAGTAATTCAGTCATTATGTTTGGAGATTTTAACTCTAAACATACTGAATGGACATGCCGTAATATTAACCGTAGTGGTAGGATACTGCGTGATATAACGCAGTCTCTTGACATAACCGTTTACAGTCCGCTCGGTGCAACGCATTATCCCGATGCTACCGATTTTAACCCAGATGTACTAGATTTTGCGTTACTCAAAGGAGTTTCACTCAACCTTAGGTCTATTGAGACACTAGACGATATAGGATCCGATCACCGACCGGTCTCTCTTATTCTTGGCCATCAGCTACCACCTATTATAACTACGAAAACCTTCACTAACTGGAAGGGTTTCAAGGACTCCCTAGCAAAAGCTATGGACTCGCAGGACTCCCAAAATTACCTATCGCCGGATATAGAATTAGACAGTCGAATCACTTTCAACCCTAATTAAATCCTCCCTTAAGGAGAATGAAAGGGTCGTCCCGGTTGCTAATACTAATGGGCTTCCCCTATATATTAGCAACATATTAAAAGCTAAAAAAGTTGCTTTCCGGAGAGCAGCTAAATATCCCACCCCCGAATATAGGCATACGGCTAATCGTCTTCAACGAAAACTCCGTTTGCACCTTTATGAATTTCGAGAACTCCAAAGGAGTGAACTCATGGAGAATATATCTCCCTCACATACAGCGTACTATCAGATGGCTAGAGCCCTCCGTATAGACGCTACAACTCACACTCCCCCTCTCTCCCGCCCCGACGGTACGGTTGCCTTCGAGGACGACGAGAAGGCTGAGTGCTTTGCAGACAGCATTGCCGCACAATGCTCTCCTAGCTCTCAACCTGTCGACCCCTCACATATTCAGGAAGTGGAGGATGAGGTCCGCCGCCGGAACTCACCCCCCACAACCTCTGACCCTATCACTGTGTCCAATGATGAGATCTCATCCCTCATCAAAGGACTTAAGCCCAAAAAGTCTCCGGGCGCGGATGGCATATCCAACCAAGCCCTTAAACACTTTCCAGAGCAGGTATTAACCCTCTTATCTATTATCTTTAACGCCTGCTTCAATCTAAATTATTTTCCCACTACTTGGAAAGAGGCAACTGTCATTGGTATTCCCAAGCCAGGCAAGCCTCTTAACCTCCCCTCCAATCATCGTCCCATTAGCCTCCTAAAGGCCATGGGCAAACTCTTTGAAAGAGTCATTCTAAATCGAATGAGGCGCCATCTGTTTCCCACAGACGGTGACCCCCTTGTCATCCCACACCAATTTGGTTTCCGCGCGAAACATTCATGTCCACAGCAAGTACACCGCATTGTGGAATATATCCTCAGCGGTTTTTATCCACGTCGACTAAAGACAATCGCGGTCTTTTTCGACATTGCCAAAGCCTTCGACCGAGTCTGGCATGTAGGCCTTATTTACAAATTATATAGGATAGGACTCTCCGATCGTCTAGTACGTCTCGTAGCCTCTTACTTACAACACCGTACCTTTCGTTTTAGACACGAAGGCACGTTATCCTCTCAGCGCCCCATTAAAGCTGGTGTTCCTCAGGGATCAGTACTAGCTCCCCTCCTGTACATCTTGTACACCAACGACATCCCAATCCCGTCGAATGGTGTACAGCTCTCACTATTCGCAGATGACACTGCTCTATACTTCAAAAGTCCTAGAATATCTTCCGCAAGGAACAAAATCCAAAAGTCAGTCGATGACCTAGGAGATTGGTTCCAAAAATGGCGTATCGATGTGAACCCGGAGAAGAGCTCTGCAGTTCAATTCGATATTAAAAGACGCCGTAATAAAAACAAGAAAAATACTCCACCTATACGAATGCTAGGGACTCCTGTCCCATGGCAAATGACAGCAAAATATTTAGGTGTCACCCTTGACTATAGGCTTACGTTTGAGCCTCATGTCAAAAGAGTGACACGTCTAGCTCGTTTCTATCTAGGTAGGCTTAACAGTATGTTAGGCAGACATAGCAAAATGTCATTAAGAAATAAGCGAACCCTTTATAAGGTTTGTATACGACCGGTAATGTCTTACGCGGCGCCTATTTTTGCACACGCTAACGATAAAATTATTAACGAACTCCAAGTAGTTCAAAACCATTTCTGTCGTCGAGCTACGAACGCACACTGGTACGTCCGTAATGCCGACCTTCACCGGGATTTAGAAATCCCAACAATCCAGCAATTTCTTAAAAAACTCTCTGAAAACTTCTTTAAAGTATCAGAGTCGCATACTAACACACTTATTCGTGAGGCAGTTACTTATACCGCCCCACTCCCTTCCCGCTATAGCGTCCGCAGGCCGAGAAACACTCTCTCGGACCTGCCAAATAAGTTGTCAAACGACCTGAACTGCCTCCTGGCGGCTCAGGCCAATCCTAATTAAATTAAAAATTAGTTAAAATTAATAATATGCCTTCGTAGGCAGTCCCTAAACGGCACTTAGCCGTCTGCGCCCTCTTTTTCCCAAAAGAGGGTCGCTTTAGATACGGCATATGAAGCTTTAATAAAGCTAGTTGCCAGTCCCCAAAGGCAGTTTTTAGGGGGTATCACTTAGGTTCCCCTTGTAGGCAGTGAGTCCCCCATAACCACTATACCGGCTATAGTGGTATGCGTAATGCATTTTCTGCCTCCCTCTGGGTAGCCCTTTTCCAAATTGCTTCGGGCGCAAAAAAAAAAAAAAAAGCCTCGCTCCTGCTATATTATGGTTGTAGCACGAATGAGACGGCTGAACCAGGGAAGAAACAAGCTGAGCCATTAATGCCAGCGGCAATCTTATGATAAGCTTAGAGAACCGGAGAAATTTTTACTGAAAACTTTTTAGTTAAAAAAGCATAAAATAATTTCAACGTTAACAATAATTTTAGTCAGATTTTAGATTTAATTAAAATTTAAATTTTTGAACCTTTTGGTCGAACTAGGGAATATCACAGCTTAAGCTAATTAAGACTGACGTCTAACTAATTACATTAACTTAGTTTACCTGATAGTAAATGGATGCTGAAGCCCATGGGAATCTAAAATTCATAAGGCGTTGTCACCTCTTAAGTCTAAGATGGCCCCGTTTTCAGTAAAAATTTCTCCGGTTCTCTAAGCTTATCATAAGATTGCCGCTGGCATTAATGGCTCAGCTTATTTCTTCCCTGGTTCAGCCGTCTCATTCGTGCTACAACCATAATATAGCAGGAGCGAGGCTCTACCACGTAAGAATATAAGGTATTTTTACGTAGTAGAGTCATAGACATTTAAACATCTATAAAGAATCATTAAAATTGATTACAAGAACATACAAAAAATTGCATACAGTCAAATAGAGAACATCCTCCTTTTTTTTAGTCTGCTTATTATATATTTGAGCGTTCGTTTCCTACAGGGCTCGCGATCTTTTCCCGCTTAATGGACTAAATTCATGTTTTTTCCTAATCTTAATGGCAGAGTGGCGTGTAAGAAATAATTTTACGAAGCTTATACGAAGCGTTATTTACAAATATTATTGTTAAACAGTTATGTTGTAAATAATTTATTTTGAATTATATACTTTGCGATCAATTTTTCTTATTAAAATAAGCTATAAATTACTCAACTTACTTACTTATCTTTTAAGTTCAAATATTATTTATTAAAAAAATTAACCGATCCTTGAGGGTCATAAGAGGGAAACAAACCAGGAGATGTGCGGCAGTATTTTTCTCATTACAACGAGAAAAAATAAACTGTGTTTATATATAAATGATAAAAGATCTATATCAATATTAAATAAACACATTTGCTGTGACAACTATGGAAAATATCCCCCCCTATGAAGCACAGAGGCAATCTGTGGGGGAGACCAATTTCAAAAATAGATTTTTGAACGGTATGAGCGCAAAAAGAAAATATAAATATATATATTCAATTGGCGAATTTTAATTGCAATTACGAGTCGGCACTGGCTTACATAATGATTTCTTACATAATATATATTATTCAAGTTAACACGATACGTGAGTCTATGGATTTATTCAATTCAATAGAAATTTTAACATCCGTTAGAAAATTTGAGGCAGAATTTACTTACATAATGATTTCTTACATATATATTATTCAAGTTAACACGATACGTGAGTCTATGGATTTATTCAATTCAATTGAAATTTTAACATCTGTTAGAAAATTTGAGGCAGAATTTACTTACATAATGATTTCTTACATATATATTATTCAAGTTAACACGATACGTGAGTCTATGGATTTATTCAATTCAATAGAAATTTTAACATCCGTTAGAAAATTTGAGGCAGAATTTACTTACATAATGATTTCTTACATATATATTATTCAAGTTAACACGATACGTGAGTCTATGGATTTATTCAATTCAATAGAAATTTTAACATCTGTTAGAAAATTTGAGGCAGAATTTATTACGAATTCTCAACTGCTCTAAGTTCTGGAAGTCGTAACGGGAATTGAGCGGGTAATTCAAGACATGATAGCTATCTGGCAGGGCAAATTCTGTGGCATGGATTCACCAAACATTGCTTGAATTGTTTAGTTGGAAAGTCGGGGTGGGAAATTTGAACAAATTTTATCGCTATCTTAGTTATATTGGTCTCAATAATAAAACAAAATATATAAAAGTACTACGTAATAATAGGTTGATAATGAACTTTAAAGTTATTTATAGAGTTTAGAACGTCGCACCTAAACGTTAGGTTTCAAGCGACAAAATGTCCACCGCACTGCCAATGCGTGTTGGCGGACTTCACATGTAATTGAAGTATATTTTTTCTCAGAGATGCAGATTCCTCGCGATGTTTACCTTAATAACCTAGCTCCTGGTAAATCAGCACCTAAAATTGCAATTAACAATTTCATATTTGCCGGCGAGGATCGAACCCGGGTTTTCGCGTACTATGAAAAACCGTGTTCGAGAAACTCAAAACAATAAAATAATTTCCACATAATTTACCAGCTTCTGAAGTCGGTGCTAAATATGTCGTAATAGTGTATCGAAGAATTAAAGCTGCGACTTTAGAAGCTCTTAAATTATGTGCAAATTATTTTATTGTTTTGAGCTTTTCGAACACGGTTTTTCACAGTACGCGAACAACCCGGTTTCGATCCACGCCGGCACATACGAAATTTTAATTGCAATTTTAGGTGCTAATTTATCCGGTGCTAGGTGCTGAAGGCAAACATCGTGAGGAAATTGCATGCCATGAACTCCGCCAACACGCATTGGCAGTGCGGCGGACATTTTATCGCTTTAAACCTTCTCAGATACGAGATTGATAGTAGAGAGAGCAATAAGACAGTAGTGGTAAGTATATAACATAAGTATATTAAATTATGTAGTTTATATATCTCTATAATATAAAATACAATTGCTGTCCGTTAGTATCGCTATAACTCAAAAACAGATTTTGATAAAAAAAAATTGTGTGTTTGAATGAGTCCCTGGATGGTTTAGATTCAAAACTGACTCGGTAGGTAGCACTATTGCCGAGATCCGGAAATCACCCTTGCGAAGCCGAGGCATAACGCCAGTTATATATAAATATTGTATATCAAGTATCTGAGAATAGGTTATGTTACGTAGTAAACCGCTTAGCATATTTGTATTTGAATTAAATCCTGAACTGTTTTCAGTTATACAGCTTCCCCAGAGTGTTATTCGAGGGCTACCCCGTTCAAAATTAATCGCCTATCAGAATCAAATCGTATCCGAGAACTCTTAAGTGTAACGCAAATCGAATATGTTAGTAGAAATGAAAGTTATTTCAGACTTCGTGTTTGTGATTGCAAATATTTTCGAAATTTAACTTTGAAATATTTTTTTAATTTAAAAGAATGATACCAACAAAAACGAGTCTATGCAGAAATGGGGTTGACCAACTAGTAATGTTTTGTGCCAAATAATATTTTGTGCCAAATAATGTTTTGTGCCAAATAATGTTTTGTACCTAATAATGTTTTGTGCCTTTCTCCTGATGGCTACAAAGTAGCCGTATAATTTTTCATCCTCTTTAGGGTTCCGTAGTAACACAAAAATTAACCCACATAGTTTCGCCATCCGTCTGTCCGTCAGCGGTTATACTCGGAGACCCTAGTTACTCCGTAATTTGGCACAGTTATAGGTATTAATCACGCCTACAAATCTGTGAAATAAAATCTTAAATAACATTTTTATTTTGGGTATCTTCCCATACAAGTAAATGGAGGAGAATTTTTTTCCTGTCTGTTCCATCATGTGGGGTGTACACGATAGTAGCATATGTTATGATGTTAAAAAAATAACTGTCTCAGCTAAGTAGAATTAAGAAGTTAACAAGTAATAGTTGACCAACTTATAAAATGCACTTTGATTAGTAAAAACTTCGTTACATATCCATGGAAAATGATCTAAAACTAGCTGCATCATAACTTTGTAATGTTATTGTAAACTAAAAAATAAACCGAAGAAAAGCACTTATGAATTACTACTATAGCTTTACATTTTATTTGCGAGAAAGTCAAGGAGGACCTTTCTTACTTACTACTTTCACTTATTTTTAGATGGTACTTATTGTAGGCCTCATACAGTTTCATTCGTCTTTTGATGGAAAATTTTCGATTTGATGGAAATTTTATTATTTTCAAAATCTATTTTTTTTATCTTTTTTAAATGCCACTCCCTTAAGTTCAACCCTATAAGTCTGATTTGAACATATGTCCTTTAGTTATCATCTACCTATTTGAGCCTATTTTAGTAGTTATAGCGGTTCAATCACAAACTCACTTATTTTTTTATTTTTTTTTATAGGATAGGGTGACAAACGAGCACACAGTCCACCTGATGGTAAGTGGTTGCTGTGGCCCATAGATATCTACATCTATCCGCGCTTGCAAATCAAAATGCAGATGAGGTGTCACCCGTGAGGACTAAGATGAAATGCCTCTTTTCCAGTAAAATGGGTCTCCGGTTCTCTACACTCACCATACGAAACACAGCAGCGTTAAGCTGCTATTTTACGCTGCTATTCTGTGAGAGCGTGGTCCTTCCCCGGTCGAGCCCACCCATTTGTGCTACAACTATACCACTAATATTGGTGCAGTAAGGCTATATCACGTACAAATTATTATGCTCATTATCACGAAAGCCCACGTATTGTGACGGGCTACCACGGAACCCTACCTCCAAAAAGATAAATGTCTTCCAGGTAAAGTCAGGGTGGGTTGTTAGTTCATAATATAATAGAAACAAAGTGTTTAGCGGCAGTGTAAGAATATCCAATGCCCCATATCGTCCCTTGGCTGGTTAGAGGCGACAAAACTGAAAGAAACAGGAAATGGACAGCAGTATATTCCTCGCCAACCCATCTACCAAGTGTGGCAACATTGTGCGTGGTCCGACACGCACTTAGCCATTTTTATCTTCAGCCCATTACAATTCAATGTTGATCTCTCCGCTTAAAAGTTGGATTTGCTATAATCGACACGCTCGCAGTGCCAGATGTCTCGCACCTTTGAAATTGATTTCTGTCGACGGTCTCGGTATTTAATCGCCATATTATATCAAAGGGAATGATATTTTAATGGTGGTAGATTCCTTTATGCCACCACTGCCCAACCAGACCTTAAATTATTTACTATTACTGAGAGTTGGTAATATATTCGGAATTACTGGGTACGTGACGTGAGAGTAAGAGAATTCAAAAGATCACACAAAAGGAGGCATTGCGTAAAATATTTATTATGCTGATGTTAATCTCTATGTGTCCGTTATACACATTTTTCAGTTTTAAGTATTTCAGCCATTAAAATTACTGTAAATCTTGAAACGAATAAAACACCTTGAATTTTTTAAGAGTGTATATATATATATATATATATAGGTATATAGGCTTTTAATAAACTAACCCAAAGACCTATTTGCATTTATTTGTAAAATCAACAAAAAAGAAAGATGGTTAAATTAACATTGTAGACGAAGTAACATGAATTTTAGTCCGAAATAACATCACACCAGAATACAAAGCCGGCGCACTAATTGGAAACTGCATGGACAAACGAAAAACGAGGCACGTACTGGAATGCATTAATACGTATTAATATAATATTTCTCCAGCTATCTTTCTATTTTAGTATACTTTTTTACTCAATATTTTTGCCCCAGCTATCATTTAAAATACAATAAGCAAAAGCCTTATGTTTTACATATTAAAAAATACTTTAAACCCAATAAATTTGAAAACATCTTCATAGATGTGAGAAGTCTGGCACTGAGATAATGATGATAATACTGTATTTACTGGAAAAAGTCAAAAATTGATTTCCATATTTTTTTTAAACGTTTTTTTTAAATCGTTTTATTTTTTTTTCGTTAATTTTTTTATTTTTCGTTCGTTTTATTTTTTATTTGTTATTAAAATCTATACAAATAAATAAAATTGAAGTGTCTGTTTGTAATGTCAAAATTACAGCTTTTTACTAAATGCATATGAAAGTATATATTGTACTAATAACAAAAATACAATTTTTAAAATTTTTATCTGTCTGTCTGTCTGTCCGTCTGTCTGTCTGTTTGTTCCGGCTAATCTCCGAAATGGCTGGACCGATTTTGATGGGATTTTCACTGGCAGATAGCTGATGTCACAAGGAGTAACTTAAGCTACTTTTATTTTAGAAAAATAATTAGGGTTCCGCGCAAAAAAATTAAACTCCAAATAACACGCGGGCGGAGTCGCGAGCAACAGCTAGTCTACCATATAAATAAACAAAAACACTTTTTAGCAAACACAAACCTTTAAAGTCGGAAGTACTAACAAAGTTAATAAAAAACAATCGCTGCTGGAACGTGTACGGAACACTGCATGCCTTGCTGAAAAAACAGTATTTTGTGCAGCAAAAACTAGGTCATTCTGTATATCTATTACACCTACGAGCACCTACTAGTGGTTCCACTTTTTATATTTTATTTTATAAAATTGAAATAATAAACAAACTTACAGCCCATGAGATAGTAAGTGGCTACTGCAGTCTGTGAACACCTGCAGCTAACTTGAACAAAGAAAGCTACAGATGTGTTGTCACCTCTGAGGACTAACATGCAATGCCTAACAACCAGGAATTATACAAATATTTTTTACTTTATCCGACGTGTTAGAGCCCATTCTGCAGCTATATTAGTAGTATAATTGTAGCGTGGTTCGACTCGACCGGGGAAGGACCACTCTCTCACAGAATACCAGCGTAACATAGCAGCTTAATGCTGCTATGTTTCATATGGTGAGTGTAGGAAACAGGAAACCCTTTTTACTGGAAACGAGGCATTCCATCTTAGTCTTTACAGATGACAACGAATCTGCATTTGGATTCGTAGTCTAGGATAGATGTAGACGTCTATGTGCCACATCAACTACTCGCCATCGGGTGGACTGCTTGCTCGTTTGTCACCCTTATACTATAAAAATTATAAATAATAATATTAATGTTACTAATTTTGGTTATTCCATATGCTAACTAGTTTGACATTGGAAGAATAAAAAAGTAAATTTTAAATAATATACGATTATGCTAGCGTAACCACGTGTACATCTGTTGGAACACGTTTCTAAGGTAATGGATACGAAAGGATACGGTTTCAACACCGACCTCGATTCGACGTCCGATTTACTGACGATATTGTCGGCCTATCAAATGTGTAATGGAGATTAAGTTTTTGGCAAACGACGCTTGAGAGCCGATAGAAGAGTTGAGATCTGAACGAGTGCCAAGCTTCACAGCATCTGCTTAAATCATAGGATCTATGGGGAATTACAACTTTGCCGTCATTTCACTGGGCCACCAGTAAAAAAGCGACCTCTAGCAACCTACCCTGATTTTGCCTGGTAGGTATTTATTAATGTGGCGTTATAAAGATAATCAAAGACCATTTATTTTATCAATTCTTCCTTTTCATAAATCTCCTAGATCGTATAGCTCACTCCCGGCATTGCTCTCTATCGGTTTGTGAAATTTCATCACACGGTTCAGTCATTTTGAAGATTAGCTCGGACAGAATTGCAGACAAAATTTTTAGAAATGGTAATTAATCTAAATACGAGTAGTATGCAAATAATCCCCCCAACTTATTTTATTACTACTAATAATTCACTTCATGTGAATTATTAGTAGTAATAAAAAAAAAACTTTTATTTTGATGTTAGAAAAGCTTCTCCTGATGGCTAATGTTCTAAGATTAAAGAAAATAGCACTCCGGATTTCATATTAATCACATACTTATATGACGTAAATGTAGTACGTGATCTTCATTATAATACATAACAGAACTAGGCAACAGGGAAAACATGTAACGAAAAATAATTCGATTTATTATTATTTCGGAGGTTTATTTACCCGCTATTAAGATATAAACAGCAATTTTGAAAATTTTTGTCTGTCTATCTGTCGAGCTAATCTTCGAAATGCTTGAACCGATTGCGATAAAATTTACAAACTGATAGAAAATAATGCGTGGAAGGATCTAGTCTAGGTTATATTTTTTCCGTAAAATTTGGAGATTTAGTTTTTGAAGGAAAGAAAAATTGATAGATGGTGTTTAATTATTTTAAACCTAAATGATGCCACATTATTAGATCATATCCAAGCAAAACCGAATCACGTTGTTAGTCTGTAATATAATTCTCTATTTAATCTATTGATTATTATGATAAGTAGATATAATAATTTATATTTTTTATACGATAAGCGTAACGCTTACACGAGCGTACAGTCCACCTTGCCTGTGCGCCATATACGTTCACATTTATCTTCGATTAAGAATCAAAATTTAGATGGGTTGTCACTCTTGAGGATCAAGGTAGAATGCCTGGTTTCCAGTGAAAAGGGTCTCAGTTTCATTACACTCACCATACGGAACACAGCAGCATTAAGCTTCTATTTTACGCTGGTATTCTGTGAGAGCGTTGACCTATCGCCGTCAAGCCGACACATTCATTCTACTACCATAATATAGCAGCGTGGCTCTACCAAGTCAAAAATAATTTAAAGTAATCATCAATGGCCATTAATTTATTTCATTGGTTTTCAATCAAAAAAATGTTCCAAGTTTAAGAATCTACAGACAGACAAAAATTTTGCAAATTACTATTAATGTAGTAATAGCGTGCACATAACCTCCTGAGCTCGATAGAAGGTAACTAAAATTTCGACATTACAGACAGATACTTCGATTTTATTTATACCTAATGATTAAGATAATTTACTAAAAATATTTTTTTGCTTCAACTTGGTCATTAATTAACGCAATAACATGAGCGTAATATGTTCTAATCATCCGAGTGCCGTATAGTACCAGTGTATGAGAATTCACTGCTCCGTATTATCCCGTATTATGGGAGTCGTAAGAGGCGAAAGAGAAATTTAAAAAAAATCAAAAAAAAATTACATCCATAAGGGTGCAAAATAGGGAGTAAAGATTTTAATGTGTCTATTTAAACGACATTCTAGTTGTTGTGTCCTTGTATATTCCTTAAACCACTTATTAGAGTAAAAATCCCTATTTTAAAAATTAAAAAAAGAATATTTTCGCTGCTGCGATATAGCCCATCGCAATAAAAAAGAAACTAATAAACACCGAGCCTCGATTTTTCAGAGCTCTATTTTGTGGATATTATTTTTGTTTTAGTTTTTGAAGTTGTTTTTTTAATTGTTATTATAAGTTGAATAATTTCAAACAACTTATTGACCTTAAATCGTACAGTAATTCACGTATACAGTATATACTAATTTATGTTAAGCGAAATAGACATTACTCTATGGGGAAGCAGATGCGTATCACCGCAACATCGTTGCAGACATTTCTAGACGATTGCATTACTGGAACGTGTAGACACAGATGCAACTTTAGCTATTGGGTAACTGGTTTGAATATATACTATCTAATGCAACGAGTAATACCAAATCTGAAAATTAAAGTATTTGCCTGAAACTAAATAACTTAAATTGTACTTGTTACCGTGTAGTGGCGCTGTAAGAATGTCCACTACCACATATTGTCCCGTGAGTGTCTTAAGAGGAGCTAGAAGCAAAATATCGGGAGATGGGCAGCAGCGTCTTCCTAAACACGATTTGAAAAAATACTGCGGTTGAAAATATCCCCCCTATTGAGGCAATCTATGGTGGAAACCTACGCTCATCTGTGAACTTTAACAAGCTATAACGGTACCGGTAATGGTAACGGTAAATAGCTTAAAACAGCTACTTCTTAAATTTAATTATTTTGTATCGGCATATTTGTATGGCATTAAAAGGAACTAAATTGAAGTAGATCTTAATTTTTGAGAATTTTTGGTGCTTGAATAAATGCCGAAAAAATACCACTATATTAGATTTTTAAAATATTAACTATACGAGTAAATAATGTTTAATTCGATTTGAAGTGGAGACTTATATTACCTATTTTTTTATTTAAATACATTCGTAAACGTAAACTGAAGCTCCAATCAGTAACAGAATGTAGTCAGTCCTCCTGTGATGTATCTCATTTCATATTCTCTCTGTCTGTACAGATTGCTTTATCTTCGTTCCATGGCAGAATAGAATGGAATCTTTTAAATAAGTAATTATTTGAATTCCAATTTCGTTGATCGTATTAA
Source organism: Parnassius glacialis (assembly GCA_033319125.1). Classification (NCBI taxonomy): domain Eukaryota; kingdom Metazoa; phylum Arthropoda; class Insecta; order Lepidoptera; family Papilionidae; genus Parnassius; species Parnassius glacialis. The sequence goes on along the minus strand of JAVANC010000023.1, from coordinate 27,430,844 downwards.
CGTTTTATTAAATTAAATACAAAGCTGTTACTTAAAATTTATGCAAAAAATATTATTAAATATAAATTGTTTCAAATGAACTTATATTTCACCGTGATAGGTAACAACTGTAGTCCGTGGACACCGGCAGCCAAAATTAAACGAAGAAGGCTACAGATGCGTTGATATCTTAGAGGACTCAGATGGAATGCCTCACAGTCTGTTATTGTACTAGCTTCCTATACCTTTTAGATCAGAAAACAGCAGTGAATGCATTGCTATTTGGCAGCAGAAATAGCTAAGATGGTGCTACTTACACAGAACGGTTTCCTAGACAGAAATGGAGCGCTACCACCCAGTAAAGTTTGCTGTAAAGTGGTGTTTGGTGTCATGTAATGTTATAATTAATTTAAAGAACTGAGACAACTTTTTACAGGTTTATAAATAAGATTAATAGTGTGGCTGATTTTAAGAAACAAATCTTAAAGGAACGTCTAGAAAGGTTTGTGTCTAATTTAATTTGCACGTTGACTCTCCTGTATGATAAGCGATCAAAATCTAATTTTGTGAAAATCCACAGTCGGTTTTCTGTTAAATGAAACGAAATAAAATAAATTGAAACTCTTCATTTCTCGACGTAAAAAATTAAGATCATGCTTTCCAAACGTCAACAGTTTTTTAGTTCACTGTAGTTGTAAAACGAGGTTACTCTGTCTGGAAATAAGACGACGAAAGAAACTATGGTTGTAAACGTAATATTCGTCACTTTATGCAGATAATTAAATAAACTACAAAAAAAATTATTTAGACTGTTATGAGGTTCTCGAGTGGCCGCCTCGTGTCCGTTATCGAAGTGAAGTGAAGCCCCCACTAGATGGAGTGATATGGTAAGAGATGTAGGAAGTTGATGGCGGCTTAGGACCGTACTTTGTTCTCCCGAACGGGTTGTCGTGGCGGTTTGCTTGGTCACCCGCGGTGAACAAAGAGGAACCCATTTGGCTGGCCCCGTGTAGGGCCGGCCCGAAGTATCCACTCTGAGTGTGATGGGCGAGCCCACTTCGGATGAGTGTTGATGCCATCAACACTTCAGCCCTTCTCGCCGCAGCCCATCAACTTGATGGGATGCGGCGAGAAGGGTGTTTTCTCCTATTGCTACAGCCGAGGTGGGGCCTCGGGGGAAGAGGAGTGTTGGTATAGTGATGCGCTACTCGCCCTATCCTCCGCGACTCTGGCCGTGGTGGGGCCGCGGTGAGAGACTATGGAGTTTTAGTCATTTCGAGTCGGACATAACACATCCCTACCCCGCGAGGCGGGTATGCGTAGGCATTTCCCCGTGTAAAAAAGGACCGTAAGGCTTGTGTGAAAGGAAATATATAAAAACAATATACATATATATTGTCTGTGTGTGTATACGTTTAATAAATTTTCAAACAAAAATTGATTGATAAAATTCAGAAATTAACAAGGTTGGCGATGTGATTAATTACTCAAATCACATACAGAATTCACTGGCTTCCAGGTTTGAGCTCCTCACGTAATCACATATGTCGACTTATTAATAAAGCTTTAAGTACGCGTTTATTTACTAATTAATCTTGTTGTTTATTCTTGAATCGTATCAAATGAATACCAGTAACGGTAAGCTAGTAGCTAAGGTAATTATGTCTTTACTATTAGTTAGAATATATTACATTAAAATTAAATGGAATTTCCATCTATCCATCTATCCCTAACGACCTATAAAAGTCCACTGTGGAACATAGCTCAGGGTTGCTCAGCGAGCTATTGATAGGGCTATGCTCAGGGTTTTACTGCATGTTATACATAAAAACGAGGATATCCGCAGTAGAGCCAGAGTTACCTCATACACGGGATTTTGTGAAAGGTGTCACGCTTGGCAGGTGGGTTAGCAACCGTACATTTCCACAATTTGGATTTGTTATCAGAGAGATGCTGCTGCCCATCTCCTGTTTCACTTTCCCTCTGTCACCTTACGACAGCCACTGAAGAATATGTGGTGGTGGATAATCTTACACCGCCTCTACACTGTTGAGTATAGAATATTATACGTAGTAGAGTCAATTATATTATGGTTGCAGTAAGAAAGGTTTTTTCTAAATAGTATAACGTGATAAACGAGCACACAGTCCACCTGATGGTAAGTGGATGCCGTGTCACATAGACATCTGCATTTCTCCTTAATGAAGAATCAAAATGTAGAAGCGTTGTCAGTTCTGAGGTCCGCTTGACCAGGTAAAAGCCACGCTCTCACACACGCTCCGTCAAAGTACCAGAGTAAAATAGGAGTTCATATTGCTGTATGTACATATTTTGAATGTAAAGAACCATACAATATTTTTATTGATAAAGAAGTATTGATTTAGTCTTCGGAGAACCATATAGGTATGTATTTTCCGCAGAATTCACTTACCGTCAAGTGGAATATGTGCTCGTTTGTTACCGTAATATAAAAATAAAAATAAAGTTTTAGGATCATTACTTAAAATAAAACCGTATAAATGTTAGGTATATTTTAAGACGTTGTTTGATTATAAACGTAATGAAGTAAAAATTTCTAATGTATAAAATATACATTTAACGAAATATACTTTCAATAAAAAGTTAAATCCAACTTGAAATTACTAAAAAGCATTATATAATTTGACATTCTGAAATCGGCAGTAAGACAGTTTGTGTGTAAGAATCAAAGTGCCGACATAAGAACGTGATATTATTTTATTATGTTTACTTCTTTGAAGTCGGCTTTAACTTTTACCATATGAGGTTTTTATAGCATTAGGTGAAAAACGAGCACACAGTCCACCTGATGGTAAGTGGTGGCTGTGGCCCAATTATCGTCGTTTGCGAACCAAAATGCAGATGTCACCCGTCAGGACTAAGATTGAATGCCTCTTATCCATTTAAAAGTATATCCCGTTCTCTACACTCATCATACGAAACACAGCAGTGTCACGCTGCTATTTTACGCTGGTATTCTGTGAGAGCGTGGTCTTTCCCCGGTCGAGCCGACCCATTCGTTATACAACTATAAAACTAATATAGCTACAGCATGGCTCTACCACAGTAGTTAAAAAAGAATACACCAGAAATTTTTCTTAATAGTCAGTAGATTCAGTGACTGGTGAATTAAATAATATTTTTTATTTTTTTTACCTTTTATTAGAAAGTAAACCCAATATTACTTTTTTAACTCCCGAAGTTCCTGTTTGTCTTTTGTTCATAATGTTCAAAGCTTTTTTGCACCTATCGCATTATTTCCACACCTCCAAGGTTGACATTAACTTTGCTCTTTTTCATCATCATCATCAAAAAATCATTTTTATTATAGTGTTCTTTAACAAAGTATATGTAAATAAATAAACAAATATTATAGGTAACCTGCATTAAATATGACAAACGGACATGAAACACTCCGCGTGACTTGGGTGCTGTAAATTAACAGAAAATTTGAGAATTAAAAATAAATTAAAATTGAACGCGATAAACCCGCCCGTATAATTGGATTTATTCACAGTGAAACATTTTCAAAATTGGAACATTGATCTCGTTGTAAAATTATGTAATTAAAACTGTTACAACATATTTACTTAGATAGTTATTAAGAACCTAACGAAATTCATGCTCATTACGTGAATTATGGATGAGACGCGTCATGACTTGTAATGACATGTAGATTAAGCCTTCGTTCATTCAGTAGCTAAAGGAACATAGAGGTTATAAGAGATTATATATTTTTTATATTAATTGTTTGATGAGGTTCGCATGACACATATAGATCATAGCAATAGCTTCTTAATAATAACTCTTCAAATGACAGCTTCTTCTTCTTTTTCTTCTGAACTGAAGTGGTGCTACAAGGTTAGCTAAGAAATTTATGGAGCAGGAAAATATCTGATGCACGGCTATTATGCGAGTTTACAACTGAAATCATATTCAAATAATTTTTAATAGATTGAACATACAAGTTATCTGTGACAGTTCCCTTCACCATTCAGCAAGTGAAAAATCGACTCTTAAAATTGCTTTCAACAATTTAAACTTTACATCCAAATAGTAATTAAAAGAAAGTTACTTCTGCTTTAATTATAATTAATATTTTTTTAATAAAACAATATTGTTAGCAATACTCAGTACAAAAAAGAATAAAGAGTAAAGATGCCACATCTGAAGAATTAGCAGCCATGTGGTGCTCGTTACGATGTTTTCACGGTGTCTCGGCAATAATTTATTCTACCTACGACCTCGGTAAATTTTGAAATTTTATTTTGAATATATAATGTGTTGAAATTCTAGTCGAAAATAGAATATAATATTGTTTTGAGTGATAGCACTAAAATAAAATTATACAATATTAATCTTATAGCCAAGTGATTACAAAGTAAGCATTCATCAAACAATAACGTTCTTATCATAAGATTCGTCTAACGATTACGCCTCATAGGGCTTATTACGGACTCGGGTTGATGGCAATATAACCACTTCATGTTCAATACATTTTAGTGATTAACATTTAGATCTGATGATGTCAGAAATGATGTTGATCATAGTGACAAGGATGACCCCACTCGATAAAGTGTCGATATAATCATCATCATCATCATTACAGCCCTTCACAAGTCCACTGCTTAACACAGAACACAGGCCTCCCCCAAAGAATGCCACAAAACACGGTCCTGAGCTACCTGCATCCATCGACTTACTGCATATCTTACCAGGTCGTCACTCCATCTAGTGGGGGGACGCCCTACACTTCGCCTGCCGGTACGAGGCTGCCACTCGAGATCCTTTCTTCCCCATCGGTTGTGTCGATATAATAAAACAAACTTATAATCAACTGATGTAGGTGGCTCAGGACTGTATATAGGCAAACGATAGGGATGCCTATGTCTAACGGTGGACTTATGATGGGCTGAAAGGCTGAAATTAAAATGAATTATGATATAGACTTTCATGACATTCATTTTTATTAATATAATGAGGTTGAAAAACGAACACATAACGCAGCTGATGTTAAGTCGATAATGTGGCCCATAGACATTTATATCTACCCTCGATTAAGGATCAAAATGACGATGCGTTGTTACCCAAGATGGAATACCTATTTTCAAGTAAAAAAGGTACCTACACTCACCATAATATGAAACACAGCAGTATTAGCTAAGCTACTATTTTACGCTGGTATTCTGTGAGCGTGTTCCTTTTCTGGTCGAGCTGACCTGTTCATACTACAACCATATTATGCTACAGGCTGTAGCGTGGTTGTAACTGTTCTGTACAACTTCATTTAACATCATTATACCAAACTATCTTACTGAGTTTTTCCTTCAAGAAATTCTCAGTAGCTGCCTGGAGTCATGAAGTTGGCGGTGTTGCCCCCGTGTTCCGGAAACCATGTAAACCCGTTGGTCCTACGCCTGACCTCTCTCTCCCTCCGGTCGTGTAAATTAACCATCCCGTCGGCGTATGAGAGTGAGGAAAAAGTGAGTGCTTCTGAGCTTGCGCATACACTTGGGCACTATAATCATGTCCTGCGCTGCGGCGACTAGCCTCCGTTGAGGCTGGTCGCCGTGACCAAAATTCGGTCTGCAGGACGTCATTATTAACGAACCTATTAATAAAATAACAATTTTATAATGCATATAGAGCATCTATCCAGCCCCGTCAACCTCATAACAGAAAAAGTTCTGGGAAACTACCGATAGCGATACTAGCAGAAAAAAAAATATTATTCATCATATCATCATTTCAGCCTATAAAAGTCCACTGCGGAACATAGGCTTCCCCAATAGATTTCCTTATAGGGCGATAGAATTGGCAAGTGGATTGGTAACCGGAGTTTTTAATATTTTAACTTGATATCAGGAATTCGCTTTTGCCTGTTTCAGTTTCCCTCAGTCGCCTCTTACGACACATAAGGGACGATATGTGGTTGTGGATATTCTTAAATCGCACTACTAATTTATTATTATTTTGAGCTATTGCATTTGCAAATTTAAGTGCTGATTTACCACGTGCTCGGCGGTGAAAGAAAACACCATGTCTAAGAAAAATCTTGCCTCGCCCTAAAACCCGCCCAGAAGAGAGAGGAGGCCTGTACCCAGCAGAGGGACGTAGATAAGTTGAAACTTATAACTTTTGACCTATTACTAGGGATATAATGCCGCCGATCTCCTTTTTTATTCCCTTAATTTTTTAAGTCACCTTCGAGATAGTACTATGTGATAGTGGATTCTCTAATGTCTTTACTATACGGCACCGCATTTAGTATCTTAAATATCTTTAGATACATATTATATGTCGCTTTAATAAGCCACCTACTGTGACCGATCACAAAATCTCTAATAACCTACCAAATTAGTCCAATATAAAATAGCTTAGGTTTACCATTCATGAGAAGTCTGAAAGCTGAGTTTGCTGCCCTAATTTTTAGTTAAGTACAATGTAACTTAAATAGTCAATTAAGGCTTAAACTTTGCGGCGGAGTAAAGAAAACGTTTTGAAATACTTTCGCAATTTATTTTATTTTATAACGAAGTTATGTTCCTTTTCTCCATCTTAGTAGCTTGTAATGATAATCCTTTTTAAATTAAATGATCTTAATGATAACCCTCTTATAAAAGTTGGTCATCTTAATGGTAAGTTCCAGTCTATGATCACTAGCATTCAATTGAAATTAGATCTACATTGGAAGCTGTAAGTTGCATTGTCGCCCGTATGATTATTATGGAATACCTCACTGCCTGTAAGTTTAAATGGTGGCAGTGAAGGAAAACATAGTAAGCAAACCTACATGACGTATCGTGGTGGCCCTACCTTGCGCTAAAACCCTCTCAGAAATTAGTGGAGGCCTGCACCCAGGAGTACGACGTATGTAAGACTGTAAATTTACAACAAGAGACTGTAACAAGCGGACAACGAAGGAAATCAAAACATAAAAGGAGTCACACCAGCCTAACATAAAAAACCCGTCCCGGCTTCGCTTGGCTAGAATATATTAATGTAGTTTTTTCAGATTTAAATAATCATCAAAGACTTACTACTTACTTCATTAATTTTTCGATACATCAAAAATAAACTCCAAGTTATTCGAATAAAATATAGCCTAGATCACTCCTGACATTGTTCTTTATCTTTTAGAAAAGTTTTATTACAATCGGTTCAGCTATTTCAAAGTTTAGCCCAGACAGACAGGCAAAAAAGCAGACAAATAATTTAAAAATGTTAATTCACGTGTTAGTGGTATGCAAGTAGCCATAAATATCAGTTATTTTGACATTATAGATTAACACTTTAATTTAACTTGTAAAGATCATAAGCGATTTTGGAAAATACAGGCCCAAAATAACGTTGACAAAAATGAAAATATAAACTTTTAATATAATGAATTTACGGACTTAACGCGTTTAATTTGATGATTAAATTCCCGATGAATAATTGGGGACTGAGCTGTTTGATTTCCTGATGTTACAGTTAATCCAGGCTACCTTCAAACTCATCAGAGAGTCGGTGCTTCACATTAGCTATATTATGTTTTTATAAGGGTTTTTATCGATCTTTTTGTTTGTCTATATAAGATATACCACATTTACGTATTTTACGTATGTAGTGGCGGTGTAAGAATATCCACTACCCCATATCATAAGAAGAGAAAAAAATCAGAACATAAAAAAATAGAAAAAAAATCTGCGAACCACTTGCCAAAGTGGCAACTATGGCAAATATCCCACCTATGAAGCAATCTATGAGGAGGCCTATATTCAGCGGTGAACTTTAATAGGCTGTAACGGTGCGTACATATTATATAACATAACATGTTGTTTAATGTTTCAGTAATGTGTAATATAACGTGACACAAATGTTATATAACTCGAGAGTATTTTTCTTTAGTCAATAAACTATGTTTGTTTGGGACGTACTCATTATATATGTTTTTTTCTTTGGTTATTTAAAGTACAAGAGTTGCTGCAGCAGCTAGCAAAACTTCTTCTCGTGTGGACGTTGTGAAAAGCACTGCAGAACTTTAAACTTCTGGCCTTTTTTACTGGAAATGAGGCATTCCATCTTAGTCCTTACGGGTGACAACGCATCTACATTTTGATTTGTAATAGAGGATAGATGTAGCTGTCTATGGGCCGCAGCAACCACTTACCATCAGGTGGACTGTATGCTCGTTTGTCACCCTTATCCTATAAAAACAACGACAATGTAATATAACATTGTTATATTGCATTGTTTTTCTAATGTGTACAGTATTGTTATATGTTTCAATGTTGAAAAACAATGTAACATAATATGGTCGTGTTAGAATACAAAAGTTATACAACATGTTTCCTAATCTGTACGCACCTTAACGGTATCTATATTGTTGTGTTGTGTATGTTCTCTCTAATATTTTGTTTTCATACCTATTTGAAGCCACTGGTAACGATAGCTTTATTTTTAGCTTCGTAATGAGAATTTTACGTCTAACATAGATAATTGATGTTTTGTTGTGAAAATACTAAATCCCTTTGAAGATACCGTTGCTAGATAACAGAGTGAAATTAATAATTTAATGTTTTATAAAAATTTCTTCCAGTTTTTTTTGTCTAAGCATTTGGTATGTGGTTATAAGGTATACACAATAAATACCCAATAGGAAAAATACTTAAAAATTTATGCATACATAGTAATTTATGCGTAAATTTTTAAGTATTTTTCCATTCAGTAAGTCAGTTTTGCGAAAAATGGTTATTTTGACGTGAAAGAACCACTTTGCAACTCTACGATTGCAGTACAAATGCGACGGTTAGTATGAGGAACGCTCTTACAAAATACTGGCAAAAATAGTAGCTTAATGCTGTTGTGCTTAGTGTGGTAAAACCGGAAACAAACTGAGACTCATCTTACTGCTAACGAGACATTCTGTCTTAGTCTTCAGGAGTGATAACGCATCTACATTTTAGTCTTAATCGAGGATAGTTGTGTCTATGTGCCGCAGCATCCACTTATTATTAGACAGGGTGTGAGCTCGTTGGTTACCCATATTCTATTAAAAATGCAATATTAGCAAAACAAACATATTGTGCGAATTTAATTTTTAAGAAATATTACAGTATAAAGTTTTCCAAGTGGTAGAACCCCTACACTGCTAGAAAGTAACAGCCTCTTACGTATTTCAGCCACCAAATGCAAAATATCGCCAAAGTAGTATTTGCTATACTGTGTTCCGATCAGAAGGGTGTGCAGAACCAGTATACTTACAGGTTGTAAGGCATGAGGATTCTCGAGTGGAGTCTCGACTCCACTCGAGAATCTTTCATACTGGTGAAGTTTTGGTTAGCCCCTAACCAAACGAAGTTATAGTAATGATGTCCTTCAGACCGAAATTCGGTCACGGTGGCCAACCTCAACGTAGACTAGACAACGAGATTCTAATGCCCAAGTGTATG